>JAVUPR010000203.1:270000-1470000 GCA_036785695.1 Gentiana straminea | reverse complement strand
TTTCCGTTTGCGGACATCCACAATGGGCCTTCTACGGAGTATGATTTTTTAAATGAAGGAATGGACCCCTGCGCCATAAATTATTATAATCATTTAGCCCAGCCGGCCCACATCCCTCAACCCAATACCCCTGCGGCCCATTCTCCTCCTTCCTCTCCAGTCCGCTCCTCTAATCGGCCCACCAGTCCCCTCCCACGGCCCATTACCCATCAGCCACCACTCAATCCTCCAAATCGACCCATCACACGCAGCCAAACAGGCACTTTTCGGCCCAATCCTAAATATTCCACCGATCAGGCTCATCTTCACACCATTACGAAATCTCCCTTACCTCGTAATCCTGTGGCTGCCCTTCGTGACCCGAATTGGAAATTGGCTATGACTGATGAGTATAATGCTCTTATTAAAAATAAGACGTGGGATTTGGTGCCCCGTCCCCCTAATGTTAATGTAATTCGCTCCATGTGGATTTTTACTCATAAAGAAAAATCTGACGGTTCTTTTGAGCGGCATAAAGCCCGTCTTGTAGGTGATGGGAAGACTCAACAGGTTGGAATCGATTGCGGCGACACTTTTAGCCCGGTGGTCAAACCGGCAACAATTCGGACTGTCCTTAGTTTGTCTTTGTCCAAACGATGGCCAATCCATCAACTGGACGTGAAAAATGCCTTTCTCCATGGTGAACTAAAAGAAGTGGTATATATGTACCAACCTTTGGGGTTTCGTGACTCGACTCGCCCGGATCATGTTTGTTTATTACGCAGGTCTTTATACGGCCTCAAGCAAGCCCCACGCGCATGGTACCAGCGGTTTGCGGATTTTGTCTTGTCTATTGGGTTCATTAACAGTAAATCCGACACATCATTGTTTATTTACCGTAATGACTCAGAAATGGCTTATCTTCTTTTATATGTTGACGACATAATCCTTACCGCTTCTTCTGACACGCTCCGCACCCACATTATCGATCGTCTCAGTTCTGAGTTTGCTATGAAGGACCTTGGCCCGCTAAATTATTTTTTGGGGATTCGTGTAACTCAACATACGGGTGGTCTTTTCCTTTCTCAAAGTAAGTATGCTACTGAGATTATCGAACGTGCAGGTATGGCTTCCTGTAAACCGTCCGCCACTCCGGTGGATACTAAAGGGAAAGTTAGCGCTTCGGGTGGTGTGCCTTTTGATGATCCGACCCTTTATCGCAGTCTAGCTGGGGCTCTCCAATATCTTACTTTTACACGACCAGATATTTCCTACGCTGTTCAACAAGTGTGTTTACATATGCATGATCCTCGTGTTGAACACATGCTTGCTCTCAAACGTATTATCAGATATGTGCAGGGTACCCTCCATTTGGGATTGCATCTATATCCCTCGTCAGTGTCTGATCTTGTCACTTACACTGATGCTGCCTGGGGCGGTTGTCCGGATACTCGACGCTCCACATCCGGCTATTGTGTTTTTTGGGCGACAACTTGATATCGTGGTCCTCAAAACGACAACCTACATTGCTCGATCGAGTGCCGAGGCTGAATACCGCGGCGTTGCTAACGTCGTTTCTGAATCCTGCTGGCTTCGCAACTTATTGTTAGAACTTCATTGTCCACTTCGCAAGGCCACTATTGTTTACTGTGACAACGTCAGCGCGGTTTATTTGTCCGGGAATCCTGTCCAACATCAAAGGACGAAGCATATTGAGATGGACATTCATTTTGTTCGCGAAAAAGTTGCCCGGGGTGAAGTCCGAGTTTTACATGTTCCGTCTCGATATCAGATCGCTGATATTTTTACTAAAGGATTACCTCTTATCCTGTTTGAAGATTTTCGGACCAGTCTCAGCGTCCGCGAACCTCCCGCTTCGACTGTGGGGGAGTAATAGAATATATTTTGTAATTAATAGGAATTAATTCAATATATAGTCAAATAATAGGAATTAATTCAATATATAGTCAAATATCAGTTTATATTACAATGTAATTACTCTAGTCAATAGCCATAATTAGCAAAACCGTTACATCTTTGTATTATATATGGTAATGACCGATTAATGAAAATTACGAAAATGATTCTACAGTCTTTCAATGTTACGTTTGAGCGCGGCCCGAGACGATGACGATGATGACGATGACGATGATGCCCTCGTGGGAAGCGATCGAGGTAGAGACGGATGATCCTCCAC
This sequence comes from Gentiana straminea, assembly GCA_036785695.1. NCBI lineage: Eukaryota > Viridiplantae > Streptophyta > Magnoliopsida > Gentianales > Gentianaceae > Gentiana > Gentiana straminea. The sequence goes on along the minus strand of JAVUPR010000203.1, from coordinate 1,467,824 downwards.
TCCCGCTCTTTTGTACACGCGGCATAGTGAAATTTCAGCCTGTAATATAGAGACATATACATATATATTAGTCGAAAACCCTTACATAATGCACGGAAATATAAATAATTAACATGAAGCAAGTAAGTTCATCAATCATTAAATACATATATGATGAAAATATCCTACATAGCAAGTGAATTACATCAATAAATATATGTGTGTGTATATATGCATATGATTATAGTTATATTATTATGTTTAAAACTGTTGTGGATTGTTCTATGTTCATGCTGAATGTGTGAATGAATTAAATGAGATAACTTGAATGTTCTTCAGACAATATGATTATGAAAGTACAATATTTTTTTTTAAAGTCTCGGTATCCGGAACCCACTGAGAGTACACTTTCTTTATTGGAATTAAACATCTCAAAAGTGTATTTGGTAGGTACATAAATTGAGGCGGCCAAATCAGAAATCACCGCCTCAATTTATGTACCTACCAAGTGTATTTGGTATTCACCGCCTCAATTTATGTACCTACCAAATACATGAAAATTTAAACTTGAATGATCTTCAGACAATATGACTATGAAAGTAGAATATATTTTCCACTGAGAGTACACTATCTTTATTGGAATTAAACATCTCAAAAGAGTTTAAAGAAAATCAAATTCAATGATTAATTAATTTGATAAACAAAATAAAAAAAACCCAAAATTTCTGTTGTATTTCTTCTCATTTTTCAACTTTTAGTCCAATTATTCCATGCAGAATTAAAGTAATTATAAGTAGTAAGCAACAACACAGGAGAAGATTCTTGAATTTGAAAAGAACTTTACCACATAGATTTTGAAGAATTAGGTTTGAAAGAAGAAGTATAATATACATCATTAAAAATGGGTTCTATTCAAAGAATTTGATTTACATTCATAGATGATCTTTGTACACGAAAACCATGAAATGAAGAAAAATCTACACAGTTAATTGCTGTATCCTAAATTCAAGAAGTCTCACAAAAAATCTTTTAACCAAAAGTGTGAAAAACTAATTAAGGGCCTAAGGTATTAATCAAAGCATAACTGCATAAGGAAGCTTTGTCAACAGAGTGCAAATCATGTTAAATATATTCACAAAAATTTAATTAAAATCTTTTCACAAAGCCTCATTAATTATAAAGCCACATTATTTCACTATATATACATGTTTAATTAATTAGGTAAATCATTGTATAAATTAAGTTATGGATGATGCATCTTAGAAACAATTAACCAAAACAGTGAATTCCCTCTTAGTCTTATTCACAAGGGGAAGAAAACCAACAAAATGAATTAATCATGATAAAAAACCTATTTATTGATATCAGTTGGATCATAATTAATTAATGGTGTAAATTAAAGTATGTTACATAATTTGTTGCGATGTTTTTGTTAATTGAAAAGATGAAGAAAAATTAAAAGAAGGCTCTACCTTTTGGAGGCGTTCAGTTTCATGGTGAGGCAAACGGTACTCATTCATAATCCAGCTAGTACGAATGCCTTTCGGAGCCTTGCCGGAGTAAAAAACGAGTGTTTTTTTAAGCCCGATCGACCGCAAACTCTCCGTTCTGATCATTCTATCAGCTCCTGTAGCCTTCCAGTAGCCGGAAGTTGTTACCCGATTCTGTAATATCCCGATTTTTGAAAAAAAGGCAATTCGGTCTTTTAACAAAAATCAGAATATTATGTTATTTAATTAATGAATTAAAGAAAAGGAAAAGGATTAATTGGATTTAATTAATGAGGAATAATTAGATTTAATTGGGATTATAAAAGGAAAACTAATCCTAAATTAACCTAGTTGTTGTTTTACGTAAAAATCATCTTGAGGGGCGTAAGTTTTGAGAAAAAAGAAGGGAAGAGGCTTTCGAATTTCGAGGCTAATCCGTTGATAAAAAACGCAGACATCTCAAGAGAGAAAGGATCACCGCGAGAAGAGAATCGTTTTGATATCAACAATTCATAAATCCGTTAACGTAAGTTTTTTCCCTCCTTGTTCTTGTCATTAGGGTTTATTCATCATCGTTGTTAAGCTGCATTTTCCTGAGTTTAAACATCGTAGTGATCGTCTTTGGATTGGTCGTTTATAGGTTTGGAGTTAAAGGTTAAACTTTTGACGGGTTGAAGCTTTGGATCGTTGTACCACGTAATTTAAGGTAACGTGGTGTTCTTATCGTATGATTAAGGTGTCATAAAGTTATAGAGCAATTTGTATGTTTATTTTCGTGGTTTTGAATCTGTTTTGGTTGGAGTTTGGGTTGGATTTGGGTTGGAAATTGCGTTTACGCAGTTGCAGATTTCTGGGGAAAATCCCAGGCAAACGGGCGTTTGCACGAGGGCAAACGGGTGTTTGCGATAGCGGCAGCTCAAACGGTCGTTTGGGGTATTGCGGACGGGCGTTTGAGGGTTCAGTTTAGATACAGGATGTGGCTGATTTTCACGAACGGGCGTTTGGGGGTTTGTGGACGTTCGTTCAAGGCAAACGGGCGTTTACATGGAGTCAAACGGGCGTTTGACCTATTTATTCTGTTTTTACTGTTTTATCGTGTCAACTTGGTTTCAGGCTTCATAATCATGTTTTACTACTTAACCTTATGTGACAAAGCGTTGAATTAGCTTTTGATGCGTTTAGTTTCGGCACCATATGGATTCCATAAAAAGATGAAGTGTGGGACCGTCGAAAGCTTTGGATTTGCCTTGCGCTTCGATAAGCTAGGGTTTATCGATGTCTGTGTATGTGCTAGGTTATGTTAGAGTCTAGTGGTCTTAAGAAGAGGGAGTAGGCTGATAGGTGAGCCTTTTATGTGAATCAACTTAGGTGGCTAGTTAAACATCTAATCAATCGTATGTGTTAGATTAATAATCTTAAACATCATGCAATGCTTGGTAAGGCATAGTACAATATCACGATGTGTTCTCTGACCAGACAAAGTAGACTGTACCCACGCCGGTCAATCGATTGGCTAGATAAAGCGTCTGGTGCATTCTGCCGGTCATCACACTATCGAGACTCAGATATTCCCGGGGCTACTAGAGCGTGTCTTTAAGTAGGTTGCACCCAGTTGTCCTAGTACATCCTATTACTAGGCGTAGTGCCATTGTTATTCATGATGTAACAAACTTGAGCTGAGCTAGACAACTTTGGAATCTCATGTTATGCTATGAACATAATATGATAGTTAGCTAGGGTTAATAACGGAATGAATTAATAAAAGACGGCGTTGCTTTTATTTCGTTATGAGACTGACGTTATACGATCTTCTACGCGTTACTAAGTACTTATGTACTTACCCCGTTACTTTTTGTTTGTCTTTCTCTTTCCCCAAAGAAGATGAACAGGTTGCTAATGTTGATGAGTTCTTTGATGAGGACGTGTGAGATGGAGCTCTTGAAGACTTAGTTCTTTTAGTTTTGATTCTTTCAATAATGTTGTTGATTTAGTTTCAAACAATGTTGTCTTCTTTTGGATTAGTTCCGTTTAAGTTCTTTTGGATTTGAATGTTGGTTGGTTTAGTATTCTTTATTGGATTTAGTTTACAACATTGAAAACCGTGTGTTCGATCTTTTGTTTTCCCGAGTCGTTTTATCTTCCGCGTCGTTTTAGTTCTGATGTGTGACGTAAGACTTACATATATTATTGAATTTTATTTGATAATATTTGTGCCGAGCGCCCTTTCCGGATAAGGACTCGGTGTCCGGGAATGGGGCGTTACAGTTGGTATCAGAGAGAAAGGTTTTCCTTGCTGTGTAGGGCTTGATTTCTTCTTTAAGATAAGTGTTAGAGCTTTAGTAACCCCTCTCTTTTCTTGGTTACAGAATGGTTCTTACTAGGGGAGGGGCTAATACGAATTACACCGCGGCCACTAACACCCAGACGGGTAGCACTGAGGCAGGATTTACCGAGGTTATGATTCCGAGAAGGAGAAGAAGTGGACCAGCTACCCAGGGCCCTACAGTTTCTCAAGAGAACACCCCGTCTATGAGCAACATCATGCGTGGGGTGAATCAAGGACCAGACATTGTCATCAGGGGAAGAGTGGAACAAGGGGGTCCTTCACGGTTTAACCCCAGCATACCGGTTATCACCACTTCAGCAGGAGTAACACCAGGAGTGTCTGTGTCTCCAATGACCACAAGCTGGACATGATTAGGACTTTCTCATCCACCGGTGAGTACTTTCCCAACCATCTCTGTGCAACCTCAGCAAGCACCTGTGCCACCGGCTAGTCAGTTTTTCAGTCGTCCACAGACATCAGTGTTTTCCCCCACACCACTAAGTTTTACACCTCAACCAACGGTTCTACCTCCACCACCGCCTAGATCTAATACCTTTGTAGCACCTGGCTACACCTATCCGCAACAGACTCACCCCCAACAGCAGGTTCAACAACCTCAACCACAGTATCAGAACGCTCCACTAGTTCAGCAGCCGTTACGGCATCATCAGTTTGGGGGCTACGATGGGCAAGTGGATTGGTATGATAAGATGAAGAAGCACAGGGTGCCAGAATTCTTTGGAAATGTTGAGCCAGCAGCAGTAGATTTTATGGATTCGTGGGTTCGAAAGGACGTGCAGAAATGTGAAAGCTCCAGAATCTGAATGGGCTCAGTTAGCAATATCCTTGTTGGCAGGAAATGCAGAAAGTTGGATGGAAGCTTATGAGCAAGTTAATCTGAGGATCACAGATTGGGCAGTGTTTAAGGACTTATTCTACAAGGAATACTTTCCTAGAACAGCACAGAATGCAAAGGCTAATGAATTTCTGAGTTTGAAACAAGGAAGATACACTACAGTGACTCGATCGCCGAAATTCCATGAGTTAGGCAGATTCTACCCTGAAATCATGAGGAGCGAAGAGAAGAAGATTGACAAGTTTATGGAAGGATTGTCACATGAAGTGGCAAAGGGCATGTTAGGGGATAGACCTACCAGCATGGCAAGCGTCATGGATAGATCTTTGATTGCGGAAAGATTTGCCAGTAGACAGACGGTTGTAGTTGGAGATAAGAGGTCTTTCTCGAATTATCAAGGAAGTAACAGAGGAGCACCGCAGCAAAATATTAAGAGGACAGGAAATCCGGCCACGAGGAGTTCAGCAAGTGGAACGCCATCGGTTTGTACTAAGTGTAACAAGACACATACGGGAGAGTGCATGGCAGGTAGCTTGAGTTGTTTCCACTGTGGGGAAGTGGGACATTACTCGAGAGCGTGTCCTAAGAAGCCCTCTCAAGGTAATCAAGCAGGAGGACGAGGTAACCAGCAGGGTAATCGTGCCATGGGCAGCAGACCAGTTCGTGTCTTTGCAGTAGATGCAGAACCGGAAGAGTTAGATGACCTTGTGGTGACAGGTACTTTTCAGTGTTTGTGTTTATTATAGATATTTAATATTATATAGCGCGCATATGATATTACATATTTGTACTTAAATTGATTCACTTGTTAGGTACCGTAATCATAGATAATCTAGCAGTTTCAGCTCTGTTTGATACCGGAGCTTCAGGGACTTTTGTTTCCTCTAAGATAGCTAAGAAGTTGAACCTACCTCTTAAGGAATTGGAGAGACCTTTGAGTATAACCGCACCTTTAGGCAGAGTTACTAGATGTGCTCAAGTCACACCCCAAGTTGATATTTGTTAAGGGTGATTTTATACGATTTGTAACGTTATATTTTATAATGATTTCCTTCATATTTGTATAATTTGCATAGAAAATGAGCTTTATATTGAAGTATTGAGCAAGTGAGGTTTTAAATGGTTTATTCACGAAATTAGTTGAATTATGCGTTTTATTGTTGATTTCATGTTTATTTGGATATTATTACATTTTGCGATGTTTTTGATGCCTTGTAGATATACAATATGGATGTTAAAGAGGTTTAAAAGATGTTTTCATTGAGGTTTTATATGAAAGGAAGGATGAAGAAGGAGTTGATTCAAGAATTCAATCACATTGGAGGCAAAATCAGGCTGGACTGGCGTCCAGATTCATCAAACTAGCGTCCAGGGTGAGCTAGAGTGAACTGGCGTCTGATATGAGTGGACTAGCGTCCATATGATGTTAAATTGAACAGGATTGGATCAAAATCAATGGACGAGCGTTCAAAATAAAGGAGGACGGGCGTCTAATCCAGCTCGGCCCGACTCAAAGTTTTTATGCGAGTGGACTGGCGTCCAGACCCTATGAACGGGCGTCCACGGCACCGCCTCGGCGAAACCGACCTAAAAATCTATATAAGGACGCGTTATTTTCAACCCTAGTGCACCACAATTCGATCCCCGGCCGCCCCGGTGCCCTTTGGGGCGCCCTAGCTGCGTTTTCCCACCATCATAAACATCTTTTTATCTTCCTTTTTATCTATATGATTTGTATTCCAATGATGGATAGAGGCTAAGCGTTTTGAACAAGCATGTGAAGCCGATCGAGCAACAACTTGATTTCTTCTTTGGATTTGTTTTGTGAGTTTTATTAAAGCTTGTATCTTTATTATGCTTTTATATTGATTATGCAATTATATCGATGGATTGTTGCTTATTGATGTTTAATGTTGATGAGAATCGTTGTTAGACCTAGATCACCGTAGTAAAGATTGGACTTTTAACCTATAAATAATGAGAGTTGCTGGGTTAAATTTCTAGGTTGCTAGATTGAGAAATCTTACACCTTTGTTATGGAAGCGTTAATCTTTAAGATCGAAAGATAAAAGATTAATAGGCGAATTATCTACGAGAGTAGGAATTCATACCTTTGATAGGTGAACCACATCTTTATTAAATCTTCACTAAACGACTTAGGGTAGAAATTGAGTGTTGCGAGATAGGTGGATCATTGCTTGTTCCTCGTTGAATTAATTGAAATTATCTTGTGCCTTGTTCTTCGTTGTGATCTTTGAATTTTATTTTCGTTTTAGTTTTTAGAATAGATTTTATTTTCATTAGTTAAGTTCGTAACTTTCCTTCCTGGCTTTGGACTGACAATCCTCTGTCCAGTTTATTTTATCGTTTTTAGTTTCGTTTTAGTAGTAACAACCTTAGGAAAATTAATGAACTAGATACCCCGATTCCCTGTGATCGACTCCGGTATTAATCGCTATGCTACGATACCTACACTTGGGGAATACCGGATTTATAAATTTTATTACTTGTTTGCTTTGTTAGATAAAATCCGTGACAAGTTTTTGGCGCCGTTGCCGGGGAATCGGTGCGGTTGTCCAGTTCATTATTAATTTTTCTATTGTTGTTACAACTTTTTCATAGGTAGATTATAGTTTAGGTTATTAGGGCATTCGTAGTTAACTTTTATAGTTATCAATTTCCCTAGGTTTAGCGTTTCTCCCCTTTAGTTTTCTGCTCTTTCTGTCTGTCTGTTTCCCGTTTTTCTGCACTCAAACGGGCGTCTTGACTAGTAGACGCCCGTCTGTCTGGAAATCGACAGCTCTGCTTTGTTTTATCCTACTGGACAAGCGTCTGGATTTCCAAACGCCCGTCTACTTCAACCTTCAGGCAGACGTCCGTCCGGTCATCTGGACGCCCGTCTTGACTAGTTTTTATTGATTTTTCTGTTTTTATCACGAATTTTTCGTGGATAGGTTTTTGTTTCTGTCCTTTCTAGTTTCTACGTTGATTCGGGGACATCTGAGGTTGAATTATCTGACTCCACGTTTTTAGCGGTCGAACTTTTGGATAAAAGGGATCGTTTTAGCACTCGTTAGTATTTTGGCCGTAACTTTCGGCTCGAGTGTCCGATTGGCGCGCAGGACCCCAATTCGGAAAGCTCGTTCCGACGCCGACGACGTGGTGAACTGCCGTAGGCCGTTCGATGCCGTTTTCGAGGTCAAAATCCACTGTTTCCCTTCCATTTTGGGCTCAGAAGATTTCAACACGTTTTTCTCCCTTTTTCCGTTTTCTGTTTTTTCTGTTTTAAATTTTTCGTAGGTAGGTTTCTTTTTCTGTTTCCGTTTCTTTTTCTGTTTCTTTTCTAAAAAAAAATAAATAAATAAAAAAATAAAAAAATGTCATCAACTGGGATTATGCAAGATCAGAACGCCATGCTGAAACAGCAGATGGAAGCGCTTAATCCTATGAATCAGACCCCGTCTTTTCCACAGAACTCACAAGTTCTGTTCTGTGGAAGATGTTGTCGACCTGGCCATGCTGTTGGCCAGTGTCAAATTCTTTCCCCTCCTGCGTATCGAGTCAATTCTTTCCAGAATCAAGGAAATTTCAATCTAGTCAGATGTCAAAATTGTGACAATGAGGGACACACTGCTCGTTTCTGTCCCATGAATGGACAGAACGCTGAAGTAAATACTTCATGTGGCCAGCAGTATCAGAGATTTAATAATCAGTTCTCTGGCCAAATCAGTTTTCAGAACCAGGGTTTCAATTCTCAGAATCCGAATTTCTATCAAAACCCGAACTTCAATCAGGACCAAAATATCAATTTTTCCAATCAAAATCAATGGTTCAATCAAAACATTCCCGATCCTATGTTTCAAATTCAGTCTAACCAATCAAGGCCCCAGAACTTTCAGAACTATCAAGGCCCCTCTTAATCAGACGATCTTGAAGCTCAATTGAGGAGCAAAACAGGACACTCAAGAATCTTGAGAGACGGCTCAGGAAAATGGCTCAAGACCAAGGCATTGTCCTAGCTCCCACACTTCCTTATGATAGAGAAGAGGGCAATGCCATGAACTTAGGATCCGGCATTCAATTCAGTGGCCCCCAAAAGTAGAAGTGTCAAGTTCATCTGTCTTTGGATCCGATGCTCGTATACCCTCAACTGATGAGAATTCTTACGGACATGGATTTAACAACGTTCAAGTGAGATGTTCGTATTGTGGTGGAAACCATTATGAGGCTCAGTGCAGTGGAGGTAATTCACCCCACCAATGGAATACTAATAGCAATTATGATGCAAGTTATGAGAATCCACTTCAATCTAACTATGCATCCACATGCAATGGTGGAGAAGAGGCTACTGCTATGAATGTAAGGTCCAACACTCAACTTAGTGGTTTCCCTGCTCTGGATGAGAATACTTAGGTGGCTGATCCCCTGAGAAATAAAGAATTTAGTGGAAATCGGGAGGCTGATCTCCTGACTGGTAAGGAAGGTGGAAACGAAGTAGATGATCACATGTCTAGAATGAAGGATGAAGAAGTGAAAGAACCTGAAGGGATAGACTTTTACCTTCCTCTCCCGAGATGTTATGCATCTAGACAAGTGCACTCCTAAAAATCCTTGGTATGCTTCTATCGTCAACTTCTTACATTCCCGATTCTAGATCCGAATTGTCTTATCGGGAGAAGAAGAAATTCTTCTCGGATATGAAAACATTCGTTTGGGATGAACCTTACCTCTTCAAGATTGGTAAAGATGGTTTGCTTAGAAGATGTGTTCCGGAATCGAGCAACGTGATATTATTGAGCAATGCCACGGTGGACCCACTGGCGGTCACTTTGGTCCTTGGAAAACCGTTGCTAAGATCTTTCAATCCGGCTTCTATTGGCCCACGATCTTCAAAGATACAGAAGCTTTCTGTAAAGCTTGTGATAGATGCCAAAGAACCGGTACTTTAACAAGGCGTTTCGACATGCCATTGAAACCCATCCTAGAATGTGAAGTCTTTGATGTATGGGGCATCAATTTTATGGGACCATTCCCATCATCTTGTGGAAACAAATACATCTTAGTCTGCGTGGACTATGTATCGAAATGGGTGGAGGCTCAAGCCACGACTCACAATGATCATAAGACGGTCATGAAGTTTTTAAAGAAAAACATCTTCGTGAGATTCGGGTGTCCACGCGCCTTGATTAGTGATGAAGGGACACATTTTTGCAACCGACCCCTGGAGAAAGTTCTTGAGAAATATGGTGTCCGGCATAAAATTGGCACACCATACCATCCTATGACTAGTGGTCAGGTTGAAAGAAGCAACCAAAGTTTAAAGAAGATCCTGGAGAAAACAGTTAACAGTCATAGAAAAGACTGGAGTCTAAAGTTGGATGATGTACTGTGGGCATATCGAACTACCTATAAGACCCCCATGGGTACATCACCCTATCAGATGGTTTATGGTAAATCATGCCACTTGCCAATCGAATTAGAGCATAGAGCGTATTGGGCCATTAAGTTCTTAAACTTTGATTCCCAATCTTGTGGTAAGCACCGATCGCAACAGTTGCATGAGTTAGACGAATTTAGACTTCAGGCCTACGAAAGCGCCAGGATAAGTAAGGAAAAGACAAAACTCCTTCACGATGCCAAAATCAAGAAGCGAGAATTTCAAGTTGGGGAACAAGTTTTATTGTACAATTCCAGGTTGCATCTGTTCCCCGGTAAGGCGAGGACACGATGGTCCGATCCCTTTGAAATTCTCCAAATCATTCCTGGAGGTGTTTTAGAACTAAGAGGTCATGGTGACCAGCCGTTCAGAGTGAATGGTCAAAGGTGTAAGCACTACATTGGTGAACCCAAAGAGAAGCCTTTGATTGTTCACTTCCTCGACATCCTCGGGTGTGGTACTCCTGAAGTCAATGAGTTTGATGAGTTTTCGCCCGATTTGTTTTCTGAGAATGACGGCAGTGGTCCAGTAGAGGAAGTTACGGTTGGTCGGTAGTTGGGATATGGAAGAGTTTAAACGGGAGGCACGGTTAAAGAGAAGATTGAAGAAGAAGAAGTCTGCAATGGGGAAAATTAAGAATGTTTGGAAAGCGGTAAAGAACCTGACCCCATGTGTGAGATGTTGTTTCTGTAGCCACACTAATGACCAGAGCTTACACGAAGTAGTGGCCGGAAGGAAGATTAAGTGGCCTGATCCAGGCTGAATAGTACATGTGTCTAGCCAAAGACACTAAAGAAAGGCGCTTGTTGGGAGGCAACCCAATAATAAGAATAGTTTTTTTATTTTGGATTATTTTGTTTTTTGTTGAATAAAGGGGGCTAGTTTTGTCTTGTGTCGTCTTGGGTTATGGTGTCGGTTTTTGTGGCCAGGTAACTTGAATGAGCTGAATTTGAAAAATCCATGTGATTCCTTCCTTCCTGCCGATGTTACATTTGTGCACTACTTTTCACATAGATTCGGTTTTTGTCAATTTTTGCATTGCTTATGCTTTGTTCCATGATAATGCCTTGTCTATCATCTTTTGTGCCCCTACCCCCGAGGTACGTTTTGTTTTGTTTTTCATGTATGCAGGATATTTGCTATAGCAATTGTGAGCTTTAGATGATATAAGTTTTCCGGTGGATGGTCCACAGTCTCCTGATTTCTTCAAGCGTTTCTGGATCTGACTCCGGACCACTTCCAGAATTGCCACCTTCGAACTACAATCAGCTAAGTTTTTCTTCTTCTGCGCAACATGAGGACATGTTGTTATTTAAGTGTGGGGGAGGGATTGGTTGTACCTACAATGTGCTTAATTTAGTATGCTTACCACCATTCTTAAAAAATTCAACAAATTTTGAAATTTTCACTAAAAATTGTCCCGAGCATGATTTTATTTTGGCTTACTTACTTGTTATATTCCCATACTTGTGCTGGTTGGCTAGTATTTTTGGCATGGACCTTTGATAAATGAGCCTTTACTCGAATTCTTTTCACGTAAGCCTCTTCGATGATGAGCTGAACTTAGGAAACTGTACTCATTTAAACCGATGATGTTTTATTCTGGTTATCAGACCGTCTGCTTAATGCTAATGTCATGACAATTGTAATATGTATGTAGTTGGAATTGAAGTAGGAAGTATCGTGAATATACCGAAGCCTGAATGTGATAAGTGAAACGTAACTATTGTTATGTTTAAAGAGTATGTTGCAAGAAAAAGTGAATGAAATAATTGGGTGTGTCGGAAGCTGGTCGATGATTTGAGTGCGGTAGGGCGTATCACGAATGTCCTATACCACTATGATGACCAAAAGCTCACGACAGTCAGAAGAAGCTGCCTTATGATTTGAGTAAGGTAGGGTATATCTCGAATATCCTATTCTGCTATGACAGGGCAAGAGCTCATTCTGATGTGCGTTTAAATGCGAGAATAGTTAAATCAACTTACATAAGGAATTTGGTATGAATAAGTGAAAGACTTAGTTATCGCCTACCTTATCCCCAGTATAGACCAAGGTATATGTTGTAGGGAGTATCCTCTGGACACGACTGAAAAGATTTCGAAAACACATGTATTACTCTAGTCATGACGTGAGTAGTTTTGTAGGGCGTATGTATAGTCAGGATGTTTCATTATCTGTCTTAAATGGGTATTGGTTGGTTAGCTTGATTTTAATTGTCAAGTGTGGAACCAGTGGAAGTTGAAGAAGGCTTTGCACACACTACACATTCGAGTAATCGTTTATTGCATGGGATGTATGTTATTGATGCTAGTCGACCGGTTGTGATTTGATATATGGGATTTTATGTGGTTCAATGCATGAGTAAGCCTTGGTTTTCTTGTTTTGTTTTGCTCGGGACGAGCAAAAGCTAAGTGTGGGGGAGTTGTTAAGGGTGATTTTATACGATTTGTAACGTTATATTTTATAATGATTTCCTTCATATTTGTATAATTTGCATAGAAAATGAGCTTTATAATGAAGTATTGAGCAAGTGAGGTTTTAAATGGTTTATTCGCGAAATTAGTTGAATTATGCGTTTTATTGTTGATTTCATGTTTATTTGGATATTATTACATTTTGCGATGTTTTTGATGCCTTGTAGATATACAATATGGATGTTAAAGAGGTTTAAAAGATGTTTTCATTGAGGTTTTATATGAAAGGAAGGATGAAGAAGGAGTTGATTCAAGAATTCAATCACATTGGAGGCAAAATCAGGCTGGACTGGCGTCCAGATTCATCAAACTGGCGTCCAGGGTGAGCTAGAGTGAACTGGCGTCTGATATGAGTGGACTAGCGTCCATATGATGTTAAATTGAACAGGATTGGATCAAAATCAGTGGACGAGCGTTCAAAATAAAGGAGGACGGGCGTCTGATCCAGCTCGGCCCGACTCGAAGTTTTTATGCAGAGTGGACTGGCGTCCAGACCCTATGAACGGGCGTCCACGGCACCGCCTCAGCGAAACCGACCTAAAAATCTATATAAGGACGCGTTATTTTCAACCCTAAGCACCACAATTCGATCCCTGGCCGCCCCAGGCCCTTTGGGGGCGCCCTAGCTGCGTTTTCCCACCATCATAAACATCTTTTTATCTTCCTTTTTATCTATATGATTTGTATTCCAACGATGGATAGAGGCTAAGCGTTTTGAACAAGCATGTGAAGCCGATCGAGCAACAACTTGATTTCTTCTTTGGATTTGTTTTGTGAGTTTTATTAAAGCTTGTATCTTTATTATGCTTTTATATTGATTATGCAATTATATCGATGGATTGTTGCTTATTGATGTTTAATGTTGATGAGAATCGTTGTTAGACATAGATCACCGTAGTAAAGATTGGACTTTTAACCTATAAATAACGAGAGTTGATTAGGTTAAATTTCTAGGTTGCTAGATTGAGAAATCTTACACCTTGTTATGGAAGCGTTAATCTTTAAGATCGAAAGATAAAAGATTAATAGGCGAATTATCTACGAGAGTAGGAATTCATACCTTTGATAGGTGAACCACATCTTTATTAAATCTTCACTAAACGACTAGGGTAGAAATTGAGTGTTGCGAGATAGGTGGATCATTGCTTGTTCCTCGTTGAATTAATTGAAATTATCTTGTGCCTTGTTCTTCGTTGTGATCTTTGAATTTTATTTTCGTTTTAGTTTTTAGAATAGATTTTATTTTCATTAGTTAAGTTCGTAACTTTCCTTCCTGGCTTTGGACTGACAATCCTCTGTCCAGTTTATTTTATCGTTTTTAGTTTCGTTTTAGTAGTAACAACCTTAGGAAAATTAATGAACTAGATACCCCGATTCCCTGTGATCGACTCCGGTATTAATCGCTATGCTACGATCCCTACACTTGGGGAATACCGGATTTATAACTTTTATTACTTGTTTGCTTTGTTAGATAAAATCCATGACAATATTAGAGTTGGGACTTACAAGTGCCAGCATGCTTTGACGGTGTTGGATTTCTCGGATTTCGATGTTATCCTGGGTATGGACTGGTTGTCCAGAAATTATGTCTACTTGGATTGTAGGGGTAAGAGGGTGATCTTTAAGGCCCCAGGAAAATCAAATAAGACGTTTCAGGGTAACGTATACAAGCCTAGCAAGGGTCGTCATCCGATTATCTCAGCAGTTAAAGCCCTAAGAGTTTTGAAGAGGAGTTGCCAGGGTTTTGTTGTGTATGCATTAGATAAGGAAAAGCATAGGCCCGAGTTAGGAGAGACTCGTGTAGTTAAGGACTTTCCTGAAGTTTTCCCGGAAGAATTGCCAGGACATATGCCTGATAGGGCCATAGAGTTTGAGATCGAATTGATTGCGGGAGCATGACCAGTGGCTAAAGCACCTTACAGGATGGCACCAGCGGAACTCAGCTTAAGGAGATTCTAGAGAAAAACATCATCCAGCCAAGTACATCACCGTGGGGAGCACCGGTCTTGTTTGTGAAGAAGAAAGATGGGAGCATGCGTTCGTGCATCGATTACAGATAGCTGAATAAACTGACGATCAAGAATAAGTATCCTTTACCAAGGATTGATGATCTGTTCAGTCAGTTGCAAGGTAAGAAGGTGTTCTCTAAGATTGATTTTAGGGCCGGTTATCATCAGTTGAAGATCAAGGTGTCAGATATACCTAAGACAGCATTCAGTACGAGATATGGACATTATGAGTTTTTGGTCATGCCGTTTGGAGTCACTAATGCCCCATCGAAGTTCATGGACTTGATGCAAAGAGTTTTCATGCCTAATCTCGATAAGTTTGTGGTAGTTTTCATAGATGATATCTTGGTATACTCTAAGGATGAGAAGGAGCATGAAGAACACCTACGGATGGTTCTACAGACCTTAAAAGAGAACAAACTGTATGCCAAGTTTTCTAAGTGTGAGTTTTGGTTGGACCAAGTTAGTTTTCTTGGGCA
Organism: Gentiana straminea; assembly: GCA_036785695.1. Classification (NCBI taxonomy): domain Eukaryota; kingdom Viridiplantae; phylum Streptophyta; class Magnoliopsida; order Gentianales; family Gentianaceae; genus Gentiana; species Gentiana straminea. Next base: position 1,452,771 of record JAVUPR010000203.1, on the reverse strand, counting down.
TATAATTTCCGGAGAAGGCATTAAGGTGGATCCAAGGAAAGATAGAAGCCGTTTCTAAGTGGCCTAGACCGACATCAGTAACAGAGATAAGAAGTTTCTTGGGTTTAGCTGGGTACTACCGGAAGTTTGTAAATGATTTCTCTAAGATAGCTACACCTCTCACGAGGCTTACTCAAAAGAACGTTAAGTACGAGTGGACCAATGAATGCGAGGAAGCTTTCCAGACTTTGAAAGAAAAGTTGACCACAGCACCTATGTTAGCATTACCGGAAGTTTTTGGTAACTATGATGTATATACAGATGCATCGGGTCAAGGTTTGGGTTGTGTTTTGATGCAATCAGGAAAGGTAATTGCTTATGCATCTAGGCAGTTAAAGGTGCACGAGAAGAATTACCCTACACACGACTTGGAGTTGGCAGCAGTGGTGTTTGCTCTGAAGCTTTGGAGACACTATTTGTATGGTGTCAAGGTGAGGATCTTCACGGATCATAAGAATCTTAAGTTATTCTTTACTCAGGAGAATTTGAACATGAGACAAAGAAGATGGTTGGAGTTCGTGAAAGATTACGACTTGGACATTCAATACCATCCGGGTAAAGCGAATGTTGTAGCTGATGCACTTAGCCGGAAAGCGGTTAATGCTATCACTACCTTGCAAGAAGTTGTGGATCAGTTGGATAGGATGCAGATTCAAGTAATTGAAAGGAAGAGTGAAGCTCAGAATTTGGCGCCATTGATGGCAAGGTCAGATTTGCTAGATGAGATTCGGGCTAAGCAAGATAAGACCCTGTATTGATTGATTTGAAGCGAGTAGCTCGAGAGAAACCTACAGTGGGTTATCAGTTGGACAAGAGTGGTCATCTTTGGTACGGAGACCGTTTGTGTGTGCCCGATGTGGATGGCCTAAGGGAGAAGGTTATGGATGAAGCTCATAAGATTGCTTTTGCGGTACATCCAGGGCCACTAAGATGTATAGAGATCTCAATGAGAGATATTGGAGGCCTGGTATGAAGTTAGGGATCGTGGAGTTTGTGGCAAGATGTGATACATGCCAGATAGTGAAAGCAGAACATAGAAGGCCAGGAGGTTTGTTGAAACCCTTGGAGATACCGGAATGGAAATGGGAGAATATCACGATGGATTTCATCACCGGTTTGCCTTAGACTAAGGGCGGTCATGACATGATTTGGGTGATTGTGGATAGACTTACGAAATCAGCCCATTTCTTGCCATGTAAAGTGGACATGCCTATAAAGAAGTTCGCTACTATGTATATCGACAATATAGTGAAGCTTCATGGTGTGCCTGTATCTATTGTATCCGACGGGGATAGTAGATTTATCGCCGCTTCGGAAGGGCTTACAGAAATCTTTTGGGACGAAGACTGATTTGAGTACAGCGTTTCATCCGCAGACGGATGGGCATTCAGAGAGGACAATTCAGACTCTCGAGGATATGCTTAGAGCTTGTGCTTTGGATGCCGGAGGATCATGGATAGATTACCTCAATTTGGCTGAGTTTGCTTACAACAATAGTTACCATGCTAGTTTGGAATGCCACCTTTTGAGGCCTTGTACGGTAGGAAGTGTAGAACTCCACTTTACTTGGGATGAAGTGGGAGAGAAACATATCACAGGACCGGAGATGGTTCAGCAAGCCAAGGAGAAGATCAAGTTGATAAGGAAGAATCTGAAGGCCGCTCAAGATCGTCAAAAGAGTTGGGCCGATGTTAGAAGAAGACCATTAGAGTTTGAGGTCGGGGGTAGAGTTTACCTTCGAGCGTCTCCAATGAAGGGTGTCAAGAGGTTCGGACAGAAAGGAAAGCTAAGTCCAAGGTATGTAGGACATTTTGATGTCATCGAAAGAGTTGGGAAGTTGGCTTATAGAATTCGGTTACCGGAATCGATGTCTAGGGTCCACAATGTCTTCCATGTATCGATGCTTAGGAAGTGTCTATCTAAAGTGGATGTGGAATCTAAGATTGATCCGGAAGTGTTGCAAGATAATCTTTCATATGTGGAGAAGCCGATAAAGATTCTGGATAGAAAAGAGAAGATGATAAAAATGCGAGTGATCCCGTTAGTGTTAGTGCAATGGAGCAATCATGCACCGACGGAAGCCACTTGGGAAGTGGAAGTGGACATGTTCAACGAGTTCCCAGAGTTCCCTCATCTACCAGGTACGATCTAGTTTCGAGGACGAAACTCCTCTTAAAGGGGGAGGAATGTAATATCTCGATTTTTGAAAAAAGAGCAATTCGGTATTTTAGCAAAAATCAGAATATTATGTTATTTAATTAATGGAATTAAAGAAAAGGAAAAGGATTAATTGGATTTAATTAATGAGGAATAATTAGATTTAATTGGGATTATAAAAGGAAAACTAATCCTAAATTAACCTAGTTGTTGTTTTACGTAAAAATCATCTTGAGGGGCGCAAGTTTTGAGAAAAAAGAAGGGAAGAGGCTTTCGAATTTCGAGGCTAATCCATTGATAAAAAATGCAGACATCTCAAGAGATAAAGGATCACCGCGAGAAGAGGATCGTTTTGATATCAACAATTCATAAATCCGTTAACGTAAGTTTTTTCCCTCATTGTTCTTGTCATTAGGGTTTATTCATCATCGTTGTTAAGCTGCGTTTTTCTGAGTTTAAACATCGTAGTGATCGTCTTTGGATTGGTCGTTTATAGGTTTGGGGTCAAAGGTTAAACTTTTGACGGGTTGAAGCTTTGGATCGTTGTACCACACAATTTAAGGTAACGTGGTGTTCTTATCGATGTCTTGACACAATTTGCTTTTGTTGGCTCCAGGGCCGACACGTCTTTGTACATCTATTCTCGTGCTGGTGCTCATGTTTACATACTAATTTATGTGGATGATATTATTATTACTGGCTCGTCGTCTTCTCTTATTGAGCAAATTATCTCTTATCTTGGTCGGCACTTTCCGGTTAAGAATCTTGGCTCTCTGTCCTATTTTCTTGGCATTGAGGTGCTTCCTACCTCCGATGGGCTCTTTCTCACTCAGCGCAAGTATATATTTCAGCTTTTGTAGTGTGCCTCTCTGGACAAGGCCAAGCCTTGTCAGACACCTATGTCGGCCTCTGCCCGACTTACATTTGACGACGGCCCCCCTACGCCGATCCCTCGCTTTACCGCACTATTGTTGGCGGTCTACAATATCTCAATTTCACTCTTCCTGATATTGCCTTCGCGGTCCACAAGGTTAGTAAGTATATGCATTCGCCTACTGAAGCTCATTGGGTTGCAGTTAAACGTATTCTTCGGTATCTTAAGCACACTATCTCCGACGGTCTTTTCTTTTCTCGCCGGTCTTCTATTTCATTTTGGGCTTATTCTGACTCTGATTGGGCCGCTGATAGTGATAATCGTCATTCAGTTGGGGCATATTGTGTCTTTCTTGGTGATAATCTCATTAGTTGGCGTAGTAAACAACACTTGACGGTTTCGAAGAGTAGCACATAAGACGAGTATAAGACCCTTTCTAACACCGCCGCCGAACTCCAGTGGCTTTGCAGTCTTCTTTGTGAGATGCAGATTCCGTTGTCTTCCCCGCCTACTCTTTGGTGTGATAATATTGGCGCGCCCTACTTTGCTCACAATCTGGTGTTTCATACCCGCACGAAGCACATAGAGATCGACTTCCACCATGTTCGTGAATTAGTTGCAGCTCGCAAGTTCGGCATCTCATTTATCTCTTCGAAGGAACAGTTAGCCGATGTCCTCACCAAACCGTTGGCTCAGCCTCGTTTTGCCAATTTAAAGTTCAATCTCCGTGTTCAGTCACTTCCCACGGGATTGCGGGGTCGTATCGAGGATAAATAGTTTGAATATTCTTATTTACTCTAAATATTATTATTGACGTATTTATCTTGTAGTGACTTATTGACTAAGTCACCGAACCCTATATATCTGTACTCTCTCCATTTAGTTGAATCAATGAAAACACAATACAGTTTCAATTATGTCAATGTAAAAGAAATTCACAGAATTTGTAGTTTACATGAAAATATAGAGTATCTACTGCAGTGCTACTTTTCCTAAATCTGAATGTTGAAATCTTTAAAATACAGTTTGTAAATGATTTACAGTATCTACTGCAAGTGCTCTTATCCAGATTCGGTAAATTTCCCTTATATCTAACTCATTACGTAAAATAGAGAATCTGATGCATACATTGTAATTGGGTGAATGCCGACATATCCAACTTCTTTTTATTAGGACATGTGTTGAACGTACGACTTGTGAACATGAAAATATATACTCGGACATCGAGACGGATACAACCATATATACTAGAAGACAATAATAGAAATAGTAGAAATTGAGATATGTGCCACCAGAGAGAGGGGAACTCTGTTGGAAATTTACATTTTTGATCATAGAAATACAATAAAAATAAATAAAAAAAATCCTACGAGAAAGAAAAATTTATAGAACACGATAAAAAATCTCAACATACATAGAGTCTTGTCAATATTGGTTAGCCAAGATCGATGTTTCAATACATAATCCCCTTCAACACCGCGAAATTAACAAGACGTGGGCCCTTTATTCAATGATTTTTTGGCTAAGTGGTCAAAGCTAAGCCCTTAGAACCAAGTAATCCTGAGTTCGAGTCCTCCTCATGACAAAAAGTGTGTGTTATGTATATGCCTTCCGTTTCCGTAAAATAATGAGGTCCCTTTGAAGTGGAATTGTATTGATAAATCCAACTATAAACGCACAAACCCCTCCTCACCCCCTCCTCTTTTTTAAAAGAAGAAGAGTACAAACAATCCACTAAGTCATTAATCTCGCTTGCCTGGTCATATAATTATAGTCTACTACTAGCCGCTCATATTGTACCTAATTTTTTTTTATTCAGTAAATATGAACTTTTTACTGATAAAATAAATTCTAAAGACTTCCTACCAATATTATATATAACCAGACAAATTTTTTGGCTGTATATTCATGTTCTAAGAATGAATAATCCAAAATATTAATTTTACCTTCCTTTTCTTTGTCTTATATCTGTATGGCCATCTGCAAGTTTTGCCATTTTATCATGGCATCATCATATCTTATATTCACCGTACACAATTTCTAAAATTACAAATCCACTCATTCTTTCATCATCACCATCCTAAATTTTTATTAAATTATAATATAAATGAAAACAATATCACCAAATATAAAATGCATTCAGGAACTTCAAACCCTAGATCAAAACTATTTTAGATCAAAAAAACAAAAAATGAATTTGACTATTTGATGATATTAAGTAACATAAAAAGAAATTCCATTAGGCTAATTACTGAAAAGGGATTATTAATTAGTAATTTAAAAGTATTTCTTACAAATTTAGATTAACTTAAACAACTGGTAACATATATGCATGCATTCATGCAGAGAAATGACAATACCAGCAATTTGTGTACGTATTACATTATATTAATTAATTAACTAAGTAGCTATTAGTTCATGCATATAGTAATCAATATCTAGTAAATTAAGTATACATATTATGAACTAATACAATAATTAATTAATTACTTGAAAGGGTTGTGAAACTCCTTGCTTGGATCGGTCACCGAGCTCCAATCCCACAATCGATCCGAGAACGCAGACTGCAAAGATCCCGGAAGCATCATATTAAGCGACAATGGATGTTGTTGCTGCGGCTGTGGCGGTGGCGGTTCGGGTTGCATCGGTGGAAGTAGTGATGAATGGTCAGGATTGACTTGATAATGTTGTGGATGTTGATGACGATGATGATGATTAATTGATGAAGGGTTTTGAAAGTTGACTAATCTATGAAGATCATCAATAACATGTGATGATGATGAAACAAATGAAGGGCTAGGATTAAACATGGTTTTTTGGTTGCAATTTGGTGCTAATTGTTGCAAAATCTTTGTATCATTAATCTCTAATGATGAATGATGATCTGAAGAAGGTGGTGGTAATAATGGGATTGGGGAAAGATTATGATTAATATTGTAATTAGTATTATGATGATTTGTAATTAGACCAAGAGATGTTGCAACATTATCTGTGCTACTTCCACTTGTTTGATCACTCATCACTTGTTTATTGTGAGGTTGATTTGTTGCATCATTATAAGCTTGAAACTCTTCAATGGCCTCTTGGCTTGGATCATCATTGATTTTACGTTTGAGCGCGGCCCGAGAAGATGATGATGATGACGATGATGCCCTCGTGGGAAGCGATCGAGGTAGAGACGGATGATCCTCCACTCCCGCTCTTTTGTACACGCGGCATAATGAAATTTCAGCCTGTAATATAGAGAAATATACATATATACTAGTCGAAAACCCTTACATAATGCACGGAAATATAAATAATTAACATGAAGCAAGTAAGTTCATCAATCATTAAATAGATATATGATGAAAATATCCTACATAGCAAGTGAATTACATGAATAAATATATGTGTGTGTGTATATATGCATATGATTATAGTTATATTATTATGTTTAAAACTGTTGTGGATTGTTCTATGTTCATGCTGAATGTGTGAATGAATTAAATGAGATAACTTGAATGTTCTTCAGACAATATGACTATGAAAGTACAATATTTTTTTTTTAAAATTCCGGTATCCGGAACCCACTGAGAGTACACTATCTTTATTGGAATTAAACATCTCAAAAGAGTTTAAAGAAAATCAAATTCAATGATTAATTAATTTGATAAACAAAATAAAAAAAACCCAAAATTTCTGTTGTATTTCTTCTCATTTTTCAACTTTTAGTCCAATTATTCCATGCAGAATTAAAGTAATTAAGTAGTAAGCAACAACACAAGAGAAGATTCTTGAATTTGAAAAGAACTTTACCACATAGATTTTGAAGATTTAGGTTTGAAAGAAGAAGTATAATATACATAATTAAAAATGGGTTCTATTCAAAGAATTTGATTTATATTCATAGATGATCTTTGTACACAAAAACCATGAAATGAAGAAAAATCTACACAGTTAATTGCTGTATCCTAAATTCAAGAAGTCTCACAAAAAATCTTTTAACCAAAAGTGTGAAAAACTAATTAAGGGCCTTTGGTATTAATCAAAGCATAACTGCATAAGGAAGCTTTGTCAACAGAGTGGAAATCATGTTAAAAATATTCACAAAATTTAATTAAAATCTTTTCACAAAGCCTCATTAGTTATAAAGCCACATTATTTCACTATATACACATGTTTAATTAATTAGGTAAATCATTGTATAAATTAAGTTATGAATGATGCATCTTAGAAACAATTAACCAAAACAGTGAATTCCCTCTTAGTCTTATTCACAAGGGGAAGAAAACCAACAAAAATGAATTAACCATGATATAAAACCTATTTATTGATATCAGTTGGATCATAATTAATTAATGGTGTAAATTAAAGTATATGTCATATAATTTGTTGCGATGTTTTTGTTAATTGAAAAGATGAAGAAAAATTAAAAGAAGGCTCTACCTTTTGGAGGCGTTCAGTTTCATGGTGAGGCAAACGGTACTCATTCATAATCCAGCTAGTACGAATGCCTTTCGGAGCCTTGCCGGAGTAAAAAACGAGTGTCTTTTTAAGCCCGATCGACCGGAGACTCTCCGTTCTGATCATTCTATCAGCTCCGGTAGCCTTCCAGTAGCCGGAAGTTGTTACCCGGTTCGGCCTATCTCCGTTCCTGTACTTCCTATCTCTTGGCACATAAAAGAACCATTCTTTCTCCCCAATTGCTGCTAAAGCTATAAAATCAACAAAAACCCACAAAACAAATTAATTAAAAATCTTTTTAACTCAATTTCTAATCACTACTATATATGTGAGTTAATATAAAACACACAAAGTATACTTATTTTGTTCATGGGGAGTCTTTAGATGAAGAGGAGGCGTCTCATTCAGATATATGAGGCGGCGCCATCGCAAAAGGAAGACGTCTTACTCAGATGAGGTGGTGCTTCACTAAAATATGAAGCACCACCCAGATGAGGCGTCTCACCGTGATTCAATGAACACCAATCCGGGATCTAGAAATGTTACAACTTAAATTTCTTTGATTCAAGGAGGGTTGTGAGATATCGAGGCGCCTTACTCAACTCAACTCAACTCAGTGACTCGCACCCACTCAGATGATGAGGCGCCTCATTCAGACCCACTCAGATCAAGCGCCTCATCATCATCAAGAGCTCAATCAAAACACCAATCCGGGATCTGAAAATGGCATAACTTCAATTTCTTGAAAAAGAAAAAGAAAAACGCCCCGTGAAGAATCAAAGAGGGTTGTGAGAAAAAGAGAAAGGAATAAGAAGAAATTAGTAGTAGAAGAATATATATATATACCAGGAAGTTCCCAAGGGTCATAGTGATAAAGATCAAGAAAAGTGATGAGCTCAACATTGAAACGTTTGCCCTCAACCTTACGGCGAAGGTAGAATTCAATGAGTTCTTCTTCAGTAGGATGGAATCGAAACCCGGGCATAACCATGTCTTGTTCATGATGATCATCTTTGTTGTTGTTGCTTTCATCTTGTTCTTGTTGTTGGCTCATTGTAGTAGTAGTGGTGGCTGGAATGGCCATAAACTAATGGGAAGGAAAACGTGTGTTTCAGGTCAATGAATTAATATTTATAATTTTTTTTTTGTGTTTATATATATGTATATATAAAGTGTTTTGGGCTGTATGTATATACCTTCTTTCTTTCTTACTTACTTACTTTTTCTCCTACAATTTATACTACACAGTGTGTGTGAATGATTTGTACGACATGATAAGGAAGGTGAGGTGGGGGGGTGGAGGGAGGGGAGGGGGGTGGGGGGAGTGAGTTTGGGACAAGAAGAAGACTGTCAGTTTTGTACAAGGTTAAATTGTTTTTCTGACAGTCAACCTTGCGGTCCAATCTTGTAAAATTTACCATCATTCATCAATTAGTTTGGTATTTATTTATTTATTTATTTACTATAACATGTGATGGCACTGTTTTTAATTAAAAGTTTCTGGATGGAAGAAGAAAATGGGTTTAGAGAGAATTAATGCATGGAGTAATTATAAAAGAATGATCTACAAATATTTGTAATATATAAGGCCCTACATTAATGAAAGATATGTAGAATTGAGGTGTTTTAAGATGAGAAAAGGACATCACCAAAAAAGAGGACATGGTGGCCACAGCCTCTAGCGGTGGGTTTGGAGCTTTCTTAATATTATGGTTTTAATTTGTGTAGTGACATAATAACTTTGCATTGACTTATAACATGTATCATATAATATATCTTGTTAGAAAATCATATATGATAGAAAATGTGAATGAACTTCAAGGCATTTTCTAAACGAGAGATTTATTTTATGATACAACGGTTGTATAAAGTCTGTATCAAGTGTCATACCTTAGAGTTATTCATTTTTACCATTTTTCATATAATACGCTTTTATGGTGAGTAAAAAATTAGAAATGAAATGTTGTAGAGCTGCGGCTCATACCCTGGCGGTGATGTACACAGTCTCTACCCCGCCTCTATTCGGGGTTCGATCCCCGCCCCCTCCTTTCGTTTCCGAAAAAAAAAAAAAAAAAAAGAATGAAATGAAATGTTGTAATTATGCCACTTTTTATAATACACTTTTATCATGCGAAAGAAATTAGAAGTGAAATGTTGTAATTATGCAACTTTTTTTTAAAAAAAAATTATCACAAAGGAAGAATACTACAACTATTTACAACCCCAATAGTGGACTAACACACCACATAATGTTGGTACAACTTTCTAAAGAGGAAAACTAGACTGGAGGACTTTCAAATGATTGCCTCCAGAGGGATTTAAACATGAGACCTCATCGGCTGTAATCATGCCACTTGGTACAACTATTATGCAACGGTTGTAAGCGATGTTTTGTCCCAAAAATCTCTTTAAGAATACAATGGAGGTTTTTTAATTGATCAAAACAGTATAACTCATTTGATCAAATCAGAGACGATTAAGGTTTTGATGGACGATGCTTTTCTGAATTTTAGTACAATGTTTCTCGTTTACAGGTAGCCTTTTATAGGCGAAATATCACTCGTCCAAAATAATGCAATCTTTTACGAAACGTTGTAAATACAACTTACATCACTTTTCGCAAGGCTATGCCTTTTCTGCTGGTGTTGTGTAGCTTTCGGAGGCATTGACCCCAGGACCCCATTTTGGGCATTGCCCCTCGACCCCTACGAATGGACACTATCAACATTTACCTGGACGGAAACTCAAGAATATGCAAATTATGAAAAGATATCTTACATATCTTGATACCATTAAATATGATGAGATGAAGTTATATGCCAAGTTAGTATATTAGTTACAGCTACAGTTAGGAAGTTAATCATCTAAGTTGATACCATTAAATGACAAGCTAGATGAAGTTATATGCCAAGTTAGTATATTAGTTACAGTTACAGTTAGGAAGTTAATCATCTAAGTTGGTTAGTTAGTTAAGCTCTTTGTGATGTTTTTGTAATTGCTGCTATAAGGCTATATAAGCCTTCAAAGCTTCTGTACTTGAACAGTTGAAGTATTATGAATTTTACATAGAGTGATGATCAATGATAATCATGTCCTTCTTCTTTATGTTCTCCAACTATAATTCTTTAGTTTTTTTACGTTTATAACATTGTATCAAAGCAAAAATAGAAAGCTTCCACGTTCTTCTTCGTCTTCCTAAAGTTTTCGACTGATTGTCTTTGTGAACAATTTTCTTCTTGTTTCTTATTTTCTGGCATTTTTGCTAGTGTTTTTCTTTCTTCTTGATCATGGCCGACCAAGATGTTGTAGCGGTTAATCCGTATTCCATTCATCTCAGTGAGAATCCTTCTGCTATTCTTGTTCAACCAAATGACTGGTATGGAAAATTTTCATTGCTGGAATCGTGCAATTGGCATGGTTCCACTAAAGGTAAGAAACAGTTCATTGATGGTTCTCTCCCTAAACCCCCTGAAGATGATAGGAATTTTTAAGCATGGACACAATGCAATGATTCAGTCACTACTTGGACCATAAATTCTTTAGATAATGATATTGTGCAAAGTGTTATATGGTTGCCTACTGCTAGGGAGGTTTGGGTGGACTTAAATCATCATTTTAGTATTGGTAATGCCTATAGATTATCTAATTTGTATTGAAGAAATCTACACTACCAAGCAGGTTTCACATTCAGTCACCAGTTACTTCAGTAAATTGAAAGGATTCTGGGATCAATATACAGTTCTGAGGCCTGCATCACCCTGTTCTTGTGAGGCTAGGCAAGTTTACAGAGAATATAGTGATACTGATATTATAATCAGCTTATTGAAAGTGTTAAATGATACTTTTAGTAATTTCAAATCTCAAGTGTTAATGTCAACCCCTATTCCAGACTTTAGGACTGTATTTTTTTATGGATCTTCAACATGAAAGTCAATTATCCTATTCTTCTACCAAGAATGGTACATTTGCCTTAAGTGCTTCATCTGGTAGAAAGATGGTGTGTGCCCCATGTGGTAGAGAATGACACACAGTGGAGGAATGCTACAAGAAGTGGGGGTTTCCTCGAGATTTTAAAGAAAGAGGTAAATGGGGCATTGTGGCTAATTGTGTTGATGCTTCCCAGGGTTCTATCCTAGATCAATTTGTTTATTCTACTTCAAGTGTGTCTAGTGAGAGAAGTAGCTCTGTAATGTCCATAATTTAGTATGATCACATATTAAGATTGCTGCAAAATGTCAAGATCCAAGATGTACCCATTGCTGCTCCCAGTCCTTCATTTGCCTTGTCTGTAGGTGTTAATTCAGATGTTTCACAGCCAGGAGGTAATTCTTGTATATGGAAAGTGGATTCAGGTGCCAATGACCATAACCTATTGTTTGTCTTTATTGTTTCATGGTGTGCATGTTCATAATGTCACAGTGACTTTGCCCACTAGTTCTGTTGTTTCTGTCACACATATTTGTCAAGTCAGGCTTAATAGTCACTTAATACTCAGAGATATCTTGTGTGTGCCTTCATTTTCATATAATATTCTTTTTGTCGGGAAATTAACACTAGGCACAAAACATTCTTTGTCCTTTTTTCCTGACCATTGTGTTGTGCACGATCTTCAGTTACAGAAGAGGATTGGTTCAACTAGTGTAGTTAATGGGAAATACATTTTGACTGCTGATCCTTACCACTCTTGTTCTTCACTTACAAGTACAACTGTTTGTAATAATGTTTCTCGGTCCCTACTTTGGCATTATAGGCTAGGTCACTTGTATAATCAAAGGTTGCAAGTTGTAAAACATTATGTATCTGATGTAAAACTACCTCTTGAACATGAGGGTTTGATATTCCCTTTAGCAAAGCAAAGGATACTTCCCTTTCCTACTAGTATTTCTATCTATGAAAGCTTTTGATTTGATTCATGTTGATATATGAAGCCCTAATAGGGTGCTTACTCTTAATGATGAAAGCTATTTTTTGTCTTTATGGATTTTTCTTATGAAATCTAAATCTGAGACTAGACTTTTGCTGCAAAGTTTATGTAATAAATTTCAAAATAAATTTGGTACTACTGTTAAAGTCATTAGGTCAGATAATGGCTTAGAATTTGACATGAAATCATATTATGACGAGAAAGTCATTATACGTGAGACCTCTTGTGTTAACACTCCTAAAAAAAATGGTATAGTAAAGGAAACACCAACATTTGCTTAATACAGCTAGGGCACTGAGATTTCATTCACATCTGCCTATGTGTTATTGGGGATATTGTTTGCTTGATGCACCTCTTCTTATTAACTATGCTCTTACCCCTATTTTGCAATATCAGTGTCCTTATGCTCTATTGTATAATAAACTTCCTAATTATCATTTGTTTTAAGTGTTTGGTTGTCTAACTTTTGTTTCTACTAATCAACAAGGCAAGTTTGATGCTAGGAGTAGGAAATATGTCTTTCTAGGGTTTCCTTCCTAAACCAAAGGCTTTATACTATTAGATGTTCATATTCATGAGGTGTTCATATCAAGGGATTTCATATTCCATGAGGACAAGTTTCCCTTTGCAGAACATGTTTCTCCTTCAACCACTGTTTTACCATTTTCTACTTTTGAGGATCTTACATATTCCACAGTGGATACCACACCTCATGCACAGCTAATGAACCTGCTAATTTATTTGCTAAGGAGTCTAAAGTGATTCCCCAGACTATTGGTTTGTCACAACCACAATCCACACCTACAAGAGCAAGACAACTACCAAGATATCTTCAAGACTACCAAGTTGATTTGGCCTCTATAGGAACTACTCCTCACACAATCCAAAGTGTGTTCACATATGACCACATATCAGAATCTTATGACACTTTTATCTACAATATTTCTGATGATCAAGAGCCTCCTACATACAAATAAGCAATCCAAAATATAGAGTGGCAGAAGGCTTTGCAGTCAGAGTTAGATGCCTTGCACAAGACTAACACTTGGTCCTTAGTGCCTTTACCCCAAGAAAAGTTCATATATGGTGTAAAAGGGTTTACAAGATAAAGTGAAAGTCAGATGGCAGTATAGAAATATACAAAGCAAGACTTGTTGCTAAGTGATTCACACAAACTGAGGACATATATTATCTGGACACTTTTTCTCTAGTAACCAAGATGACCATAATCAAATTATTTCTAAGCTTTGCCTCCTTACACAACTGGCATTTACATCAATTAGATGTAAACAATGCATTCGTACATGGTGATCTAAATGAGGAAGTGTACATGAAGCCTCCCATTGGTCTCACTTTGCATGCAAGTTGACTAAGTCACTTTATAATTTGAGACAAGATAGTAGGCAATGGAATGCCAAACTCTCTCAATGTTTGCTACTGTCTGGTTACTCTCAGTCCCCTAATGACCACAACCTCTTCACCCATGGACAATGATCATATTTTATTGCCCTTTTACTGTATGTAGATGACATTATTACAGGAAATCCTTCACTGCAATTCATTCAAGAATTAAAAGATCGCTTACACAAGGCCTTTACAATCAAGGATCTTGGCACATTAATGTATCTTTTGGGTTTTAAAGTGGCAAGATCCAAGGAGGGCATAGATATTAATCAAAGAAAATGTTGTCTAGATCTTATCCAACACTTTGGTTATCTTGGGGCAAAACCATCTAAAGCTCCTATGAATCCACAGATCAAATTAGAACATTCATATTCTCTTCTGGAGCACAACACCTATTACAGAAGACTAGTAGGCAAGCTATTGTATTTAGGGAATACAAGACTAGACATATGGTATGATGTCAAACAATTGAGTCCATTTTAGGACAAACCAACAGAGAACCACTTAACAGCTTCACATAAAGTCATCGGGTTTCTAAAAGGTGCTCATGGACAAGGACTCCACTTTCCCTCCTCTGGTACATTGCAGATTAATGCTTTTACAAACTCTGATTGGGCAAGATGCAGCATTACAAGGAATTCAGTCACTAGTTTCACTATTTTTCTAGCAGGATCCCTCATATCATGGAAGAACAAGAAGCAATAGACAGTTAGCAGAAGTTCATCTTAGGCAGAGTATAGAGCAATGGCAATCACTGCCTGTGAAATACAGTGGATTCTCTACCTTCAAAATGACTTTTAGATGCTCCATCCTCAACCTATACCTCTGTTTTGTGGGGGAAAAAGTGCTCTAGACATAGTAGAGAATCCAGTGTTCCATGAAAGAACTAAACACATAGAAGTGGATTGTCATTTTTTAAGAGAGAAATACCAAAAGAGAGTCATCAAACCCTTGCCAGTCAGTACTTTTGATAACTTGGCTGACATCCTCACCAAGCCAGTTGATCAAGGCACTTTGCACAGATTGCTCAAGGCATATCCAATCAAGAACTTTTATGCACCAACCTCTGGTGATACATGCTATATGAAGTTAGATGCCAAGTTAGTATGTTAGTTACAGTTATAGTAAGGAAGTTAATCTTATAAGTGTGTTAGTTAATTAAGCTCTTTTGTGATGTTTTTGTAACTGCTGCTATAAGGCTATATAAGTCTTCAAAGCTTCTGTACTTGAACCGTTATGAATTTTACATAGATTGACTTTAAAGCTTCTAGACTTCAAAGCTTCTGCCGTCGTCAACCCCTCTATACATATTTCCTCTGTTTTAATCTTCTTCCTTAGGCCTTGATCTGTGGAGCTTCAAGATCTGCGACTTCCGTTCATCTTCCCCACCGGATCCGGCTTCTTCCCGCCTTGACTGCGCTGGTGGGATGTAGATCGGGAGCTGCTGTTTTGTTTCCTATCTGGAGATCCATGGATCCTCGACTTTATGTCCAATCGGTGGTCGGGTAGCTCCGGTCGCTGATTGACGGGATTCCGGCTATGGCTTTACTACAGCTTCGAGTAGCTCTTCTCTGGCGGAGTTCAAGCTCGGTGGTGTCTTATGCCTCCGCTATCTCCCGCGTCCTTTGGCCGATGTTTGGAGGATGACTCATCTGCTTCCTCGCTGGCGCTGCGTCGGACTTTGCTGACCACTTATTTAGGAGGGGATGTCTTTCTTTCGGGCTCCTTCACTCCGTACAGTGGCGGCGGGTGGTTGAGTTGATCGTCGGTGTTATTTGGGCATACAGTCAAAATTTAATAATGTTAATTAGTTTTTTCCTTTAGTTTGTATTGTATTTGCTGGGTTGTTTCCGGTTTTGTGTTGTTTGGCCCTCATGGGGTTTTCTTTTTGTCAAAACTTTCCTATGGGTCCTCGGCTTTGACAGTAATGTAGTTGTCGATTGTAGTTTCTTCTGTAGTTTGTTAGTCCAGTTTGTTCTGGCTTTAACCGGCTTTGTCCGGCTTTGTATTTGTGTTTACTGACGTTTGTCCGACGTTTAATAAAAGCTTTCGTATTTTTGAAGAAAAAAAATTTAATCATCACCTCCTACTTTATGTTCTCCAACTTTAATTCTTTAGTTTTCTTACGTTTATAACATGTCTTACATTATAATTTCATGACAAATGTGTTCAGTTGACAAAAAAATATTTCTATATAATTTTAACCGGTTTACAATTTTTCTTTTCACTTTTTTCGCAACTAATCCTTTAGGTTAACCTCAACATCTAATAGCCTTTTCATAATGAAAAATGATTTCTATAAACCTAAAAATACACGTAATATTTATACCAACATTTTTTTGGTTGCGACTGTTTCAATTTATTTACAAATAAAAATGTGTGGTGATATAAAATAAGTATAGAAATTATGTAGAGTTTTAGGGGTAAACATATCATTTTCCATCGATAATAATATGGTTTAATCCATCATCCAATTAACAATGTGTCTGTGTTGGCCACGAAAATATGTCCTCAGATTTTATTTATTATTAATTTATTTTTATAAGACTACTAAGGTACGTCATTCTTCATTAATTAAGAGATCTTTTTCATGAGATTGATAAATAATAAAATAAAATAAAAAAGTTGAATGGATACTCTGAGATAGAAAAAGAAAAATTGAATTTAATTAATTCAAGTTATAAGACTCTAGAACAATTAGAAAATTACAAAAATGAAACCGTATCCTGACCGTTATCCTTTTTCAGTGGAGTTGAATTACAATAAGAGTGACTCGGGCATATTATCTCCTTGAAAGAAAAACATTGGATACATAAAGATGAATAAAAGAAACATATTAGACCAATTAAGTGGATTTTCTATATTTTTCTCATTTAGTATTTCTTCCGTTTTTTTATCTGTCACATTTAAAAATTTGTTCTGTTTTTATTTATCTGTCATTTTATATTTTCAAACTATATTTTAAACATATTAATTACTCTCTTAATCTGTGTAATTATTCTCTCTACGACAGATAAAAAAAGAACGGACGGAGTACATCATTGACTCTTTTTCTTTCATTTATTTCTCATGTGCTTTGTGTATTTGTTGTTAATTAATGTCAAGTGATGGTGTGGTATAACCTTGAAAAGAATTAAAGATGAAGATGTCAAGTGTAATATTGTCATTGGCCTAGATAAGATCGGGTTGCCACCTAACAGTATTGTTAGATTTTTAGATTCTGTCTTGGTTAATGTGAATTAGTGTAACCAACTTGTGTATGTAAAGGGTGTGCGGACAGTATTCTGAAATAAATGAAATCAGTTCATCTCTTTTAACTTTCTCTTGGTGTCAGAGCGTAGGAAGAAAGGATGTCGGAGCCACCACCGCCACCGCCTCGGTCCACAACTCTCTCAGTCACCGGAGATGAAGCAATAACATCCATAGCTGATGGAAGTCAGGTTGTTACTGGAATTCCCGTTTCTAGCTTCTCGATTACACCCATGTCCACTCTTTACCAAGGTGGTCCGATGCCGTCACCATCCATAGCTGCTAATTCTCATGCAGGTCCTTCATTCTTTGGTATGAGCTTCGGAACCACACTTCCACCATTCACTACCCCTTTGTTTCAGAGATCCGAAAGTCTTACTTCAGTTTTCCGGTCTATGAGTCCTACTTCATCTTTCCACTCCATAACGCCGGCACCATTTCATGGTCACTTAAATCAGGCCACGACTGTGAAACTCAATCGGGACAACTACTTACTATGGCGTTATACCATTCTCCCGGTTGTCAAAGGATACAAGCTCGATGGTCATCTTCTTGGAAGCAAACCACGACCACCGGAGATACTAGGCTTACCTGTGAACCCAGAAGTGGAAGTAGGCACATCAGAACGAGCCGAACCCTACCGAACCCCGGCGGGGTTCGGCTCGGCTCGGTGTGGTCGAACCTTAGGCTCGGCTTGGCTCGAAGAATGAGATTCCATTGATCATTTGCTCGGCTCGGTTCGGGATGGTTGCTTCGGCTCAAACTCGTCCATGTTCGGCTCGGTTTTAAAAAACATGTTCGGCTCGAACCGAGGTAATTGTATGTTCAACTTCACGAGCTTTTTTGAGCCGAATGAAATCGAATACTTAGGTTAATTTACGTCCGATCTTTGCTTGAAATTCTTTACAATAATGAAATCGTCTCGCTCTTGAAATTCTTTACAATAATCGGTCTGAATCTAGAATGCTCGAATAAAAGACAACTCTTACTAAGGCAGAAAAGAGGTCCAAAACCATGGCTGATTATCTTGCTATGATGAAATCCTATTGTGATAATTTAACTGCAGCAGGGTATCATATCTCTAAGTCGGAGTTGATTCTTGCAACACTAGCAGGGTTGGATAAAGAATATGAGGCAGTTATTGTTAATCTCACTGCCCGAATTGGATCTCTCTCATGGCAAGAAGTTCAGTCTCAACTGATCACTCATGGGAGACTTGTGGCCAGATTCAATCATCACTCATATATGACTCTACCCCAAGCAAATCCCTCTGCAAATTATGTCAACTACCTTTCTGGTTCTGGTTCTGGTAAATCAAACCTAGGCCTGCTAGATCAGGACAGAATTCCTATAGGGGTAGAGGTGGTACTAGAGGAGGAGGAAGAAGTAGAGGTAGAGGTGGTGGAAGATCCTTATCAAGGAACATAATGGTTTGTCAGCTCTATGGTAAATATGGACACACTGTAGGGATATGTTGGCACAAGTTTGAAGCAGATTTTCAACCAGTAAATCAGACTCGGAATGTTGATCCTAGGCCTAATCAACCCTCATCATTTGTTGCAACACCAAGTTCTGTAGCTGACCATGCTTGGTATCTTGACAGTGGTGCTACAAACCATGTCACCTCAGACTTGGGGAATCTGAATCAGAGTGCTCCTTATCATGGTAATGATACACTAACGGTAAAAAATGGTGAAATCTAGTTATTGATCACATTGGCCACACAGTCCTGCACACACATGCTGGCACTTTATTGTTAAATATTGTCCTTCATGTTCCTAAGATCACCAGAAACTTACTCAGTTTATCCAAATTAATGTCTGACAATGATGTTTTTGTTGAATTTAATGATAATCTTTGTTTTGTTAAGGACAATGGAACAAATACCATAGTTCTCAGGGGTCAACTCAAGGATGGTCTCTATCAGATTGTGCCTCTGGACAGTGATACAGATCAGAACTCTCTTCACTCCAAGTTCAAGACCAAAGCTGCCTTTGTTAGTCATGTCCAGGCTAGAAGTGTTAAGTCTAAGAGTCTTGTAGTAGATGACATAAATAAAGATCCAAATATTTGGCATAGGAGGTTAGGTCATCCCTCCAGTAGGATCTTGAGTCATGTCTTGAATGATTGTACTGCTGATATTAATGAAAAATTGCACTTTTGTTAGGCTTGCCAATTTGGAAAATTCCATGCCCTGTCCCATTCTCCTTTTGTGTCTCATGCTAATGCCTTATTTGATTTATTGCATATTGACATTTGGGGTCCAGCTCCAGTTAAATCCACTGAAGGATTCTTCTATTATATCTATTTTATTGATGATCACACAAGATACACTTGGATTTTTCCCTTAAAAGCCAAATCTGAAGTCTTCACAGTGTTCACTCACTTTCAATCCCTAATAGAAACTCAATTCTCCACTAAAATTAAATGTGTGCAATCTGATTGGGGTAGGAAATATAGAGTTTTTGAGCCTTTTCTTAAACAACAAGGGATTCAATTTAGACATCCTTGTCCTTATGATCATGCCCAAAATGGAAGGGCTGAAAGGAAACACAGGCATATCACTGAATTAGGGCTTACCATGCTTGCTCAGGCATCTATGCCTCTTAGATTCTGGTGGCATAGTTTTCAGGCAGCTGTATCCATCATAAATTGCCTTCCCACACCTGTCCTTCACCTTAAGTCTCCTCATGAATGCATGTTCAAACGAAAACCTGATTATCATTAGTTCAAGGTGTTTGGTTGTACTGTGTATCCTTATTTAAGACCTTATCATAACACCAAATTCCAGTATCATACAGATCAATGCGTTAATCTTGGTCTAATTCCTCATCATAAGGGGTACAAATGTCTTGATAAGTCTGGTAGGATCTATATCTCAAATAATGTTAAGTTCAATGAGCTTCAGTCTCCCTTTGCTAAAGGGTTTATACAAGGGCCTTCTAAGGAAATTACTTGTGTTTCCAGTCCTGTTACCACTGCTCTACCTTTTGGTCTGTCTCACTCAGAGGGGCACACAAAGACAACAGTGAATGAGCCAGACTTGAGTTGCACACCTGGAGCTGATCATCATTATAATTCAGGTACTCCTAATTTGAGTTGCACTCACAATGATTCTGTATCAAGCACAGAATCATCACCACTTTCATCAGCACCATAAAACATGTCACCACAAAACACAAACACATCACCTGTTCAGTCTGAATCATCACATCACATATCACCACAAAACACACCCTTTGTTCAATCTGTACCATCACCTCACACAACACCTATGTCTGAAACTTCTGATGACACTACAAGTGCCATTGTCCCTCAAACGACAGTGAAAACTTATCATATGCATACCATGTCAAAAAGTGGAGTATTCAAACCTAAAGTCTATAACACCTCAGTGACTAAATTTCACTCATTTCCTACTGAACCAAACTGTGTATCAAAGGCAATGATGAGTGACAAGTGAAGCAAGCTATGGTGGATGAATATAAGGCTCTCATCCATAATAAAACATGGGATCTAGTCAAACCTGATCCTAGTCAAAGCATGGTGGGAAGTAAATGGGTGTTCAAATTGAAGCTGAGGCCGGATGGAAGCATAGGGCAAGATTAGTTGCCAAGGGATATTTGCAGAATTATGGGATTGAATTTACTGAGACCTTCAGTCATGTGGCTAAGTTGGCAACATTCAGAATCATATTAGCCATTGTTGTATCTATGAATTGGCCAGTCAACCAAATAGATATCAACAATGCTTTCTTAAATGGTCCATTACAGGAACCAGTGTACATGGACCAACCTGAAGGCTTAGAAGATCCCAGTAAACCTGGATATGTGTGCAAGCTGAATAAAACAATATATGGACTGAAACAGGCACCAAAGGCATGGTTCAATGCCTTGAAAGCACAACTGCTCAACTGGGGATTTATACAAACTACATGTGACACTTCTTTGTTCATGTTTAAGAAGGATAATCAAGTCATTTTGCCTTGGTTTATGGTGATGATATTCTATTGACAAGTAACTCACCTAATCTGATTCAGAAGTTTATTAAAGAACTGGACTCCAAGTTCTCTTTGAAGAATCTAGGCCCAGTGTCACACTTCTTGGGCATGCAAGTAACAAGAAATTCTACTGGTCTGCATCTTACACAATCTTACTATGCATCACATCTATTAAGAAAACTGGGATTTGAGAATATGATCTCCTGTCCTACACCAATGGTTCCTGGGAAGCAAATCTTACCTCAACATGGTGAGCCTCTATCTAATCCTACTATCTATAAGAGTGTTGTAGGTTCTCTACAATATCTTACTCTAACAAGGCCTGATGTATCATTTGATGTCAACACTTTGAGTCAGTTTATGCAAGATCCTTATACATCACATTAGGAAGCACTAAAAAGGCTACTCAGATATATTCAGGGGACTCTTGACATGAGGTTAATATTCAAACCATCAAAGACTCTGGACATTCATGGCTTTTTTTATGCTAATTGGGCAGTGTGTTCCATAGACAGAAAATCTACAGGTGGCTATTATGTTTATTTGGGTGATTCAATTATATCCTAGAGTTCTGAAAAGCAAACTATGGTATCTAGATCCAGTTGTGAGTCTGAGTACAAGTCCTTGGCCACTCTAGCTGCGGAAGTTAAGTGGATCACTCAGCTATTGAAGGAAATGCAGTTCAATCTGTCTGGCATACCTGTGATGTGGTATGATAACACAAAAGCTAATTCCTTAGCTCAAAATCCTGTGTATCATGCTAGAACAAAGCATAAGGAGGTTGATGTACACTTAATTAGAAATATGGTGCTGAACAAAGAACTATTGGTCTGTTACATTCCTTCACAAGATAAGATTGCTGGCAGCTTTACTAAAGCTCTGCCTAACAACACTTTTGATATCTTCAGGGACAAACTCAATGTGACACATCCACATATTCGTTTGAGAGGGGTTGAAAAGAATTAAAGATGAAGATGCCAAGTGTAATATTGTCATTGGCCTAGATAAGATTGGGTTGCCACCTAACAATATTGTTAGATTGTGTTTAGATTCTGTCTTGGTTAATGTGTAATGGTGTAACCAACTTGTGTATGTAAAGGGTGTGTGGACAGTATTCTGAAATAAATGAAATCAATTCATCTCTTTTAACTTTCTCTACCTAGTCAGTTGAGTTTGATTTATATAGCTTATTGTGAGTTGATTTTCAACATAGATATTTGACGCTTACATAAGATTTATATCTTAATACAAGATTTTATACACAGTTGTGTACAGTAAGCCACTAAATATATTTTTTTTCTCAGAATAAAGGCAATATTATTAATCATGATCGTTCAAACAAGCATGGATGACACGAAGAGACGAACCCCTTCCACACACCCTACTAGATTGATACATTCTCTAGCTAACAAATGAGGAGACACGTTATCTTGTCTTTTGATACAAGAAATGGCATAGACACATAAGTGGGCAAATTAAAAGTGTACGTCAATCTTCAAATATGTATGTAAACTCAACAAAGCTACATATGGACTGAAGCAGGAATCAAAGACATGGTTTAAAGCCTTGAAAACACAATTGATGGCATGAGGGTTGGTATAGTCAGTCTCAGATAATTCCCTTCTTATATATATTCTCGTTTACGTTGATGATATACTCAATCACTGCAACTCAAAAATCATGATTAAGAGATTCATTTATCTACTCTACTCTAGATTTTCTCTTAAAGATTTAGGGCATCTTGCCTAATTCCTAGGTATGTAAGTCCACACAGATGATGTTGGGATCTATCTGACACAGTCATATTATGCCTCACACCTGTTGCATCGACCGGAATTGAGTAACATTAAGCCATGCCCTACACTATTAGTGGATGTCTAACAGCTGAATCCTAAGCAATGGGAGATCTTGACTGATCACAACCTATACATGAGTGCTATAAGAGGTCTGCATTATGTCTCAAGTAGCACCGCTAGATCCGAGTTCTAGGTGTTGCATGTGGTAACATAGCCGATTATAACTCAAGCAACGTCGCTAGACCCGATTTCTAGGCTTATGCCAGTGATAACAGAGCCAACTACCAGACAAAAACAAGTGATATGTTGTGAGGTGGGAGACACCTTTAGAATCCTCTAGTTTCATTAAGAGGGCCAGAGGGGGAAATGTTGCAACACATGTGTTCGTTAAAAACGTGTTTTAAATTTATATTATCGGAACACCCCAAGTATAAGGTACGTAGTAAAGGATGTTGCCGAGTCGTCCTAAGGGAATCGTAAAGTTATCAGATTAAGATATAACTCCTAAGTTGGTTATGTCACGAACTATTACCTAAAACTAAGGTTAATCTAACTATAAACTGAACCTAAGAAATAAACTAAAAATCTAAGGAAAAGGAAATAAAACAAAGCAACTAAAACAAACAAGAAACAAGAGATATTCAAGAGTGGACGAGCGTCCTCTAAGACGGACGGGCGTCCGGATACGATTTAACTTGGAAATATGCGAAAAACGAACAAAAAAATTGAGGTTGCAATGAACTAAACTTAAGACTAGCGTTGAAATAAACGATTTTGTTTTCGAATTATAAAAGGGAAACAAGTAGAACACCTAGAATCTATCACTCAACGATCGACAACCGCTTTATGATTCGAATACGCTTTATTGGTATGATCAATCACGAAACCGACTAAATTCCTTTAGATCAATTTCTAAGGTTTGTTTACTTTTCCAAGAAAAACAAATAACATTCATAACAAGATCAACAATTCGTTCCCAAATTGCAATACCCAACTAACGATATATGATTCCTCAAAACGTCATCAATTGTATCGATTGAAATAGAAAACTATTGCTGAATTATATTTCCATAAAAATTCAAACAACATAGAGGTTCATTGACATTCCTATCTAATGAAACTCTTAACCAATAAATCAAGATTCAAACGATAAATAAAACAAAATATTCAAAATCATAACTAAAGATAAACTAACGAATCATGGTTGTGATGACGTTGATGTGATATCCTCCGGTTGTTCCACCGCTTATGCGTTTAGCCAACAATCATGTTGTTAGACATAATCATTGGGATGGAAGGATTCATCTTTGACTCTCCTCCTTGAATGATGCGGTTTGCTAGGGTTTGTTATGAGGGAATAATGTGTATGAGATGTCCCCTAGGGTTTAATACACGCTGCTATTTATAGGATTTTAGGTCGGCTAGGGTTAAGTCGGCACCGGACGCCCGTCCAAGGTCATGGACGCCAGTCCAGATTGCAAAACTTATTTGAGTCGGGCCGAGCTGGGATTGGACGCACGTCTAGCCGGCGTCCACTACAGCGTCCAAACTTGCTGAATCCAAAATATCATCCTGGACGCTCGTCCACTATCTTCAGACGCCAGTCCAGTTGAACGGCCGTTCAATAATCTGGACGCCAGTTCAGAGACGCGAAAACTTGATTTTCTCATATCTATCTCTTTCCAATCAAATCCAATCACCATTATCTCTTCCTCTTTAATTAAACCCGACTTGATCATCTTTGAATTACCTCTTGAGCTTGAATTTGTGCATCTATAACACATAAAAATATCCCAAAATGTAATAATGTCCAATTAAATATAAATTCATCAATAAAACGCATAAATTGACTAATTTTGTGATTAACTTACTAAAACACCACATGCTCAATATTTCGTCTAAACACTTATTTCTTTATGCAAATAATACAAATACGGGGGGGGGGGGGGGGAATTATCATAAAATATAGCCTTATAAAACATATAAAAACACCCTTAACAACATGTAACTTGACTTAATATGTTAGGTCAAACATTAACGACGTGCCTAAAGAATAACTTAATACGTCATGACTCAAGAAGTGTCGTTAGCCATAGTCATTAAACGTTACGTTAACCGCCGCCAATTATGATAAACCGATTGATCAATGACTCCAGATAACTGAAGTATTTTTTAAGTCTATAAGCCATAAGGTGCAATTCATAATGAAGGATGTCAACTACTAGAACTTTAACAATGTTTGGCACTTGAATAATTTGTGCTAATAGGTAGCATCTATATTGGTGGCTATAGATTTAGGCACGTATATGTAAAGTCGGGCTAGATCTAGGAATGTGGTTACTAACGCCCCCAAAAATCTCAAACTTTTTTTTTTTTTTGACAAAAATCTCAAACTAGGTGGGGTAATTCACTACCAATTTGATTTTAGACCATCGCCCATTTACCATTATTTTCCATATATCCAGCTAGCTAATCCTTTTCCCAATAATATGCTTTTGAATAATGATACATTTATATTATTTATATGTATATATGTATATAAAGATTTAAAATGATCTCCACCATATATTTAACATAAAAGGAAAATCAAAAAAAAAAAAACATTTTGTCTGTTGATTGATAAAAATTTCAATCAAAATAGTAGGCTATTAGAAAACATTGTTAACATTTTCTAAATGATGGGATGTACTTTTCTACTTTAGCATATAAATGCAAAAGGAATGAAGTTATTAGAAAGAAAAAGAAAAAAAAAAAGGTGGTTGGTCTAGGTCTCAGAGTGCCTCGCTATCTTGCCCTTAAGACCGAGTAAATGGAATATTGTGGTTCAGTGTACTTAAATTATTATTGAACTCATGACCAATATTTATCAATGTTTTAACGTGGGATTTAAAATAATTTATCCGAATGAAGTTATTAAATTGGACCTATGCATTTAAATTGATCTTTCTTATTTGAGAATAATGTATATTGAACTTAAGGAATTAACACTTTAAATGATGTGACTGTAACTGGAATAAATTAAAGGCGACGACTCGAGATATTCTCGTACACATGTTTCATTTTATACCAAATATATAGTTGAATTAATTTTACATCTATACGTGACATCCATCAAACGTTCTGCATAATTGTAAAGGACTTTGATGCAAAATTATAAGATAATAATTGTAATATATAATAAAAGGTTGATATATAGAGTAAAGACTTTGATGCAAAGTTATAAGATAATAATAATGATAAAAAAAATATTAAAAAAAAAGGTTGATATATATATATAGAGTCTAGACCCACTGGCACTGGCAAGTCAAGAGAACCCCGTGAATTGTGACCACTCTCTTGTAGTTGTAGGTGACAATAACAAGAGCTTCCGGCCTACTCTCTTTAGTTGATTTCATGCTTATTCAACTTGCTATAATTCCTCATTAGTCTTTTTTTTTTTATTTTAGAAACTCATTAGTTTTATTTGAATTACATCACTTTTAAAATATCTTAGTGAATTATAAGTGAGATTATGTTAATATACTTTTATATTTATACATTAATAAAATAGCACTTGACAGCCAATGAATTTTGCTGTAATTCTTTTTTACTATTGAAATAAAAGCAGATCGTTCCTAAAAAAAAATTAAAAAAAATAGCACTTGACAGAGAATTAATTATATTATACTATGTATGTCCCCTCCTAAAAAAGTGTCAACTTTTTGTAGTGCATACAGATTAAGAAACTCAATTAATGTGTTGTGTTTTGGTAACATATTTACCATTTACTTTATAATAAATACTTGTTTTGAGATATGAAATGAATACAATAAATACATGTTGGACTAAAGGTAACTTTGGAAGAAAAACATTAAATGATGCAGTGGTATTATAAAGTTATACTTTTTATGATACAATTTTTTTCTAAAATGTGGATACTTTTTATGGGACTGGATGTAGTACATTATAACAGGCTTTGGCGTGTTGATTTTGTTCACAAGGCTGTCAATCCCTTCGAAACAGAGAAGATTTTGTCTTCATGGATCTTTCATTTTTTTCCATCATAAGATAAATTTATCTGACATTATTCTAAGAATGACAATGACAATATTGAGTGTTTAGATAATATTGTTTGAATTTGAATTATGATACAATTATTCGGACAGATTATTTGGTTCCGATAGAGTTCTATTTGAACAGATCTCTATCATTAATTAATAAGACTAAATATTGTAATGTTTTATCAGCAGCAATCAATGCAATCTTAAGGATGAAATTCCCTTCAAATATTTCCTCCTTACTCTCTCTTCTTCTATGAATCTTTAAACAAATTTTCAGTCATCTATTGCAGATTGAAGCAATATCAGGTTGATGTGAAGCATTTGTTGTCGATTGATATAGAGATGTTTGTTGCACACGCAATATGACAGAAACCAAATTTATTTATTACGAGTCAATCTCCATGTTTATTGCATTACCGTGGGATTGCATGGACGTGTTAAAGTTAATAACAAGATTGGGTGTTTAGATAATGTTGTTTGAAATTTTGAATTATGATACAATTGTTAGTATATATTATTTGGTCTAGATAGAGTTTTATTTGAATACATCTCTATCATTAATAAAGCTATAAATATTGTAATGTTCTATCAACATCAATCAATGCAATCTATTATTTTTCTTTGTTATTCGGTAAGGACTAATCTACCAACTTGCTTATAAATATAAGCATCAAAAGGTGACAAATCCAACCCCATCACCCAGGGGCGGATCTACCCTTACTATAGGGGTCCACGGACCCCGTTAAAAATATAAATAGTTTACATTTTATCTATAGAAAAATATTTCGGATCCAGTGAAAAAAAATATTTATCGTGTTAAATATTTACGACCCCCGCTGGATATTAATTCTGGATCCGCCACTGCCATCACCTACAAGCATTCACCGGAATCTTTGGAACATCTTATGGATTGAAGAGTAAACCTCACATTACTTATTTCCTATGGAAGCTCCTAAATATTTCGTTACCTATGACATAAGGAATAAGGATTGAGTACTGAAGGAATCAATGACAGTACATGTCAACTTTGTCTCTTTCGCGAAGAAATTAAGTGAATATTGACATTGTTTGTTTGTGTGTGAGATTCCTAGTGCGATTTGGAGGAGGCACCACCTTATGGGCTACCTTTTGAGTCGCAGAGTGCAATCATTTCTAGATTTGTTTGATGTAATTACACGCATGGCTGACGAGCTAGAACTAGTTAGTGTGGTGTGCTGTTATAGAATACATGTAAAGATAGAAAGGATTGGCTCTTTGAAGGTTAATAGAATCACATTAGCAACATCTTTACCTATGCGATTACGAAATCCAAAGAATGCTACGTAGCTATAAAGAATGTTGATTCTACTAGTGGTGGTCAGATTTTCGAACTCAAGTGGAAACCCCCTAAAGGTGGTTTGATTATAAAAAATTGGCGCTGCTTTCGATAATGATGCTATTGCCATTCGTGGGTTGATCCATAATAGTGAATGTTCGATTATTCGAAGTTTTTCTATGTGCTTGGAATGAAACTATGAAGTGTTAGGTGGAGAAGCTCTCATTATTTACCACGTCGTCATGGTGTTCGCTCTTACTTGACCTCACTTCTCTGGGTTTTTCCGAAGGTGACTCTCAGTCTATTATCCAACATCTTACTTCTTCATCCGAAGATTGTCCTCTGTCAGTGGTATTATTGAGGATTGCCGTACTCTCCTGCCAGCTTTTATGTATGTTTTGTTTCTTTTCTCAAAAGACTAGACAATGTACATGCACATCTTTAGCTAAATAATGTCTCTGTCTTGTTGGATATACGTGGAATGGGTTGTATCCTCAGCTTTTCATGTGCTTCTTGCAATTTCTGCAGACATGGAATAAACTGCTTTTACCTTTAAAAAGATTACTTGCCTACCAAGTTTTCTCAACCGGATAGCGAAACTCTCACAATTGTTGTGCTACAACAATATACACTTTGAATTATAGTATACTCCATATGATCGACCCCTGAGCCCTGTATTTTAATCAACGATATATAAATTTATGGAAAAAGACTAAATCTGGAGTTCAACTAAAAAATAAAATAAAATAAAATAAACAAATGGTACCCGTTTGTTTAAAAATAATAGGTTTTTGTCCACAAGGACAAACTAATACATTTATTAGGCTACAAGTACATGGATGATTAGAAAGGAAAAAACGTAATTAACATTACCAAAATACCCTTTTTCTAATTAAACCTAATTAATCTTTCCCTCATCCATCATCGTTCAAAAATGCATCCAGCATCGTTCAAAAATGCAGGACGACGTTCAAAAACAAAAATGATGGCTGCCGGAATTGCAGACAAAACCCTAGCCGGACGATCAGGAGAAATGGGACGATCAAAATTGCAGCAATACCGATCAACAGCAGCAACTTCTACCAGAAATTGCGGTTGCTGCTTGATATCCGATCCAAATCCTACCAGAAGATGGGTGGACTCGACGGAAATGTCTCCTCGATTGGTGGTGATGATTCCCGGCGGCCGGAATCGTCCATGGGAAGGGAGGGAGCTGCAATTTGAGGTGGTTTCTAATTATGTTAATGGACGGCGGACGAAGCTGCGATTTCCGGCGGAAGGGAGCAGCCCGTCGGATCTGTTTTTAATTTTGGGATATTTTTTTTGACCCAGATGGCGGCGGCGATAATTGATGGCAGGGACGGACCCAGCCCATTAAGGGTGGGGTGCACGGCCCCCACTCAAATTTTCAGGCGAAGTTGCTAATATACCCCTCTTATAATAATAACACTGTGTATGTATATTATTACAGACAATTTCTATAATAATCACTCATCTAGTTCAACTGGTTAAAAGGTTTATTACTTATCTTAAGGTTATGGGTTCGAGTCTTGGTTGTTTAGGTTTTTTTCCACTTTTTTTTTTAAGTTGGCCCCCAATAGAAAATTTTCCTGGGTCCGTCACTGATTGATGGCCGGCTGAGTGGCTGCCATAGATGGCGGCTGCTGCTTCATCTCCTACGGCTGTGCCGCCGGGCTGGGGCCATGTGCACCGGCGAAGGAGTTAACGGCGGCCATGGCTGCCGATGAAGCATACTGTATTTTTTATTTTATTTTTTAAAAGTTTAGAGTTGTTACTTTTAATTTTTTAACGTTATTACATTTTTGGGACGGTTACTACTTGTTTATGGGATATTACGACTTGTTTATGAGATGTTACAACTTGTTTTTTTGACTGTTACGATTTGTTTATGGGATGTTACTACTTGTTTATTGGCCGTTGCTATTTTTTACGGGCTGTTACTACTTGTTTTTAGGTTGTTACTACTGTTTATTGGCTATTACTACTTTTTCATTGGATGTTACGATATTTTATGGGCTGTTACTATTTGTTTTCGATCGTTACGACAATTTACGAAATTTATTCTACTACTTGTTCTTGTTTGTTACTATTTTTTCATTGAATTTTACGACATTTTATGGGTTGTTACTACTTTTTCCTTGGTTGTAACTATTAAAATTATAAATGGGCATTTTTGTCACTATATTAGCAATTTGTCCTTACTAATCTCTGATTTTGAAATTTATCCTTCTGGATCCATTTATCATTTTTTTTGTCCTTGTAGCACATTCCCCCAATAATAAACAGACTTTGAAAACCAAGAAATATTGTTAAGAAAGTTCGGCTTTGACTCTAATATGTCCTACAAATAAAATATTACAATCTAGATATTGCAAAAATGATATGTGCGCATTCTACACACTTTGTGTAGATATTAAAATGATCAATTATTTGAAATATCAATGAAATGAAAGTCAATTTTACCGTAAATATGACTGTCATGCCATCACATCTCAATGCACGTTTCATGGTACATTTATAATTTTATTAAATAAAAATTATAATAAGAAAACACGCCAAATATGAGTAAAGTTGACTAGATGTGAATTCGAAGTTGTCTCTAGATGAATCTAATTACGTTGAAAAACAACTAGAAAACAATCGAAACAATTTTTTCCTAAAAAAAAAAAAAAAACAACTAGAAAACAAAAATTAGGAGATTGTTGTGAAACTTAGAGGTTGTTTTAAATTTGAAATTTGAAATCTAAAATGATAAATATTGATAAATACTGAAAATTTTAGATCGTTTGATAACTCTATACATCTTAAATCTAAATGTTTAACTTTAATAATTTTACACGTTTATTTACTAAAGAAACATAAAATACATATGAAAGATACATATTAATATCATTGTACATACACACACACACACACACACACACATATATATATATATATATATATATATATATATTAACGGGCCCGTATAAAGGATAGATGAAGAGAATCACGATCTACGATATAAAAGGAACACCCCGAACTACGAGGGGGACTTGATTCCAATTTGCTACCCGAATTGGATATGTAGGCGAGCTTCTCTCAAAGAGTTCGGTCCCAAATATATATATTTATATCATTTTCCCAACTCGAATCGTCCAATTACCCGATTGTAATTATTGAACAATATCAATATATGCATCTGAACCTGAAAGTTCTTTAATTTTACAATTTTATCCTTACGTATTTTCATAAATTAAAAACATGTGATTCAACGTAACAATTTTTTTTTCATATATGATTAGGAAAAATATTTTCATATTTATTATCTTTGTACTTTAATCAACATTTCATAATCTTTGTACTTTAATCAATACTAATAATAGTATATGAGAAATAAACAGTATACAGACAATGAAAGGGAATATATATTTTAAGGCTTGGTTTCAGCAATTTAAACATGCATATGATTTTATGTGATAATAAAAGAACTATGACAAGAAAAAGAAACGAATATGAAAAATAAACAAACAAAATATTGTTAGTTTATTATTATTTTTAACGGAGTGCGCACGTTTTGCGGATTGAAATGAATTTTGTTTTCAGACATAAGCTACTAATAGATCGCTGAAAATTTATGCGAAATTATGCGGAAGATTTCAGATGTACTGAATCGGATAAGAGTTATATAAATACATTATCAAACATCATATCTCTTAATTTAACTGTCTCTTAAACTCTTCAGAATAAATACTTAATTTTGTTAACAAACAGCCCCTTAGTGTAATAAAGAACTTAAAAAGAGAATAATAGAAAGAGAAAAGAACAAATAGTTTTACTTGAAAAGAAAAGAATATTAATTACGGTTGACACACAAAAATTAATAATGAGGTTTAGGAGTCAAATTAGCATATATAATATTAATTTTTTTAAGGAAAAAAAACTTGAAATTTTATTAGCTGCAATCCAGAAAGCTAGCCATCATTACATGAGGTGGAGGTGGGGGGAAGACCCAATTCTACATTGCCTACCAGACGAAGACCCTCTCTGGCTAGATGATGAGCAAAATTATTTCCGTGCCTTTACACAAAAGAGAAGGAGGCTGTAACGCCCCGTTCCCGGATATCGAGTCTTTATCCGGAAAAAAAACTTTCGGAACTTATAACATTAAATAAATTTAATATTATATGTAAGTCTCTACGTCGTCGTATCAAAATAAAGCAAACAGAAGCTAAAAAGACTCGGCAAAAAAAACCATAAATGCTACTAGGAGTAGAAACTCAACAAACTAAAGATGGAATGTTTACTTACAACAACGAGTAGCTTACAAAATACGATGTCTTAAAAGTAGAAACTTGTCTTACAAAAGTCTGGAAATAAAAGTACAACATATAATGGTATAAAAACATCATATGAAAGTCTAGCATAACAAGGCATCATCATCATCATAAATCATCCTCAAACTCCTCAACGAGCTCATTGTCAACTTGTTCATATTCTCACCCACAATGCATATAAAACAAACATATAAAAGAGGTAAGTAAATTGGTACTTAGTAAAGAGGAAGAAGCTATTGAATAATTAAGTCCTACAACGAAAGATTCATATTATCATTATTAAGTTGTGTTAGAAAAGAAGGAGAAGAAGAATACTTTGTATTGATGACTTATACTTTTGGTTACAACAGGATTACAATGACTTATAGGACCAAGGGAACATTGGAAATGGGAGGACTGCATTTAATAGACAACTAAACAGATAGTCATTTAATAGACAACTAAACATACGAGCTATAATAAACAACTAAACAGAAGCTAAACAGACTTTCCGGCACATACTAGTTGTTAGAAGTAATGAGACATAATTAATACAACATAGGAGCATATATAAATAATTAATATTAAAATATTATTTATAATGAATGTATATCTACTAATACTCCCCCTCAAGCTGGTGAATGAGGGTTAATCATACCAATCTTGATCTTGATATCTTGAAAACGCTTCCAAGGTAGACCTTTGGTTAGAATATCTGCAAGTTGGGATCTTGTGGAAACAAATGGAGTACAGATAAGACCACTGTTGATTTTTTCCTTGATAAAGTGCCTATCTACCTTAATATGTTTGGTTTGGTCATGTTGCACAAGATCATGGGCAATGCTAATGGCAGATTTGTTGTCACAATATAGCATAATTGGTTTATGTCACGAAATCTTCAAGTCATCCAATATGATCTTCAACCATAGGAGTTCACATATACCATGAGCCGTTGATCGAAATTATGCTTCGGCACTGGAACGGTCTACAACATTTTGTTTTTTGCTCCGCCAAATAATAAGTTTACCACCCAAGTAGATGCAATATCCAGATGTAGCTTTTCGATCATCAAGGGCTCCAGCATACTCAACACACGTAAAAGCCTTTAGAGTTAACTTTTCCCCTTTCTTGAATAAAAATGCGCAGCCAAGATTGCCTTTCAAGTAGTGAAGTATATGGTGGACAACCTTGAGGTGGATCTCCTTAGGATCCTACATATACCTGCTGACAACATTAACTATGTCTGGACGAGTGTGGGCCAAATAGATTAGTTTGCCCACCAATCTTTGATAGTTCCCTTTATCAACAGGAATATCATCAGGTGCAACAGTTAAATTAAGATTGAAATCAATTGGAGAAAGGGCAGGTTTACATCCAAGTTTTCCAGTTTCACCCAATAAATCATAAATGTATTTTTGCTGGGATATAAAGATACACTGTTTAAAATACATAACTTCAATACCCATGAAATATTTAGCTTTCATTTATCCTTCATGTCAAAGCATTTTAGAAGACAGTCTTTAAGATGAGCAATACTTAATACATCATTACCAGTATCAAGTATGTCATCAACCTAAACAAGTAAAATAGACACTTGACTAGATTTTGCATGTTTAAAAAATAAGGTATGGTCACATTGACTCTGATTATATCCAAGGGAAAGCATAGTTTTGGAGAATTAACCAAACCATGCTCTGGGGGATTGTTTCAATCCATATAAGGCATTTTTCGATTTACAATTTTCCTTTAAGTTTCTCAAAACCAAATGGGATGTTCGTATGCACAGTTTCATGAAGGCCCCCTTGAAGAAAGGAATTTTTGACTTCAAATTGTTGGATTTTCCAGTTAAGGTTGGGAGCTAGGGGCAGAAGAACCCTAACAGTGTTTATTTTGGCCACAGGGGCAAAGTTTTCAAAGTAATCTATCCCATAAGTTTGACTATGCCCTTTGGCTACAAGTCTGACTTTGAATCGTTCAATTGATCCATTAGATTTGTACTTAGTTGTGTAAATCCACCTACACCCTACAGGCTTGCATTCTTTAGGTTTGTCCACAATTTTCCAAGTGTTATTACTCTCAAGGGCCTGAATTTCAGCCTTCATGGCATTCTGCCATCTCTTATCTTGTAAATTAAGCCTCATGTACATGCTTAGGGATGAGGTGAGTATGAATGTTGATGAGAAATTTTATGCGTTGAAGAACATTTCTTATAGGTGATAAGGGACTGTATAGGGTGTTGAGAACAAGCTCTTTTGGGCTTTTTTACAGCAATTGGTAGGAACAAATCAGCAATGAGGTCTTTTTTTAAAACTAGCGGGGAGGTCTTCTAGACACAATTTCTTAGGCCGTTTTAGATTATCCTCAACAGGGATTGAAGTAGTTGTTTGAGTGAAGTGACCAGAGTTGAAAGGGTACCGGGGCTAGATCTGACAATGGTGAAAGATTGAGTAATGATAAATTTGTTTCTTCCAAAGCATAAACTTTTTCAGGGGTATCAATCATGTCTC
The DNA here is from genome assembly GCA_036785695.1 of Gentiana straminea. Lineage (NCBI taxonomy): Eukaryota > Viridiplantae > Streptophyta > Magnoliopsida > Gentianales > Gentianaceae > Gentiana > Gentiana straminea. Next base: position 1,417,704 of record JAVUPR010000203.1, on the reverse strand, counting down.
TTTCAAGAGAAATAGAGTGAGTAGGTTGCTGACAATCTGATGTCACAAAGTTAGGTGGTTCTGAATCCTTGTGAGGATCAGATGTACTGCAATTGGGAAGGTCTAGTAAAAATAATCCAAATTCGTTGTTATGATCATCAAAAGACTCCCCCTGAACCATGGAATGGACAGGATTATAGAAGGACAAAATTTCATCAAAGGTGACATCCTTAGATACATAGTATCTTTTAGTGCATGGATGATAGCACTTGTAGCCTTTTTGGGTACTATAATATCCTATAAAGATACACTTTAGAGCCTACGATCTAGTTTACTCCTATGAGGTGCATGATTATGGACAAATGCAAAACTGCCAAAGATCTTAGGTTCTAAGTTTTGGGAGATCTTAAAAGAAGGATAGAACTCAGCTAGGAGTTCACAAGGACTTTTGTTCCCTAAAGTTTTGGAGGACATCCTATTATATAAATAAGTCACAGTTAACATTGCCTATCCCCAATAAGATTTAGGAACATTGCTTTGAAAAGAAGTGCTCTAGCAACATTAAGAATGTGGCCATTTTTTCGTTCAACAACCCCATTTTGCTGTGTGAGGGTTTGGACGCATGAGGATTCATGAATAATCCCTTGAGACTCAAAGAAATGAGTTAAAACTTGATTCAAATAATCCTTAGCATTATCAGTTCTAATTCTTTTGATACTAATGTCAAACTGATTTTTAATCATAGTAAAAAAAATGTGGGAAATATCTTGGATATGTCAGATTTTTGTTTCATTAAGTAAACCCAATATATCCTAGCACAGTCATCAATAAGAGTCACAAACCACTTAGCATGAGAAATATTATCAATAGTGGAGGGTCCCCAAATGTCACTGTGGATAAGGGAAAAAAGGGTTGACTCTCTATTACCATGATAAGGAAAATATGTTCTTTTATGATAATGCGGTTATTATCATGGTGGTTGAGCGGTTGTATATATAACGGATATCTCGCTTATTTGATGTGTTTGTAATGATGATAGCCGGTGGTGCTCGGCGGTGGAGAGGTGGCGTGTATGAATGCTTGAGAGTGGCGGTTATTGCAGAGTTTAGTTCTTTTTTTCAATTAGCATATATCTTTCTTAGTGTTGGTCCCTTGAAAAGGTTTTGGTTAAGTTTAGAGGGGGAGTGAATAAACTTAACACTTAAAACTTTTGGAGTTAACAAACTCAGCAACTTCGGCTTTCGTGATAGCTCGGTAGCTCTGCGACACTCGAGTGTCTGTCGATTGTTGATTTTACTGAATTTGTTGCAGCGGAATATATTTAAATTAAGCCTTATTACTTGTTGTTAAAATATGATACCAAGTATTAGATACTCAGTAGTGTATATGTGTGATTCAGTTTCTAGTTTCAGTGGATTGATGTGCTAAATATGCTAAATGCAGAATGTAAGTGCGGAAAGTAAGTAGGCAATTTTTATAGTGGTTCCAGGTGGTGTAATCCTATCAGTCCACTCTTCTCCTGTGATGTTGGAGGTAATTCATTAGAGATCCTTGAGGTAGCAGTTACAAAAATCCCTAAGTTGTTTGTCCTTCACCAATAACTATGGCTTCACAAGGCGAACACTTGGAACATGTAGGATTCTTTGCTCCAAAGTCTTCCACTAGTCCTTGAAGGGTAGGATTGCCTCTTCACCAACTCCACCACAAACAACAGTCCTTGACACCTAAAGATGCTTCACTGTCTTCAGCAGATTTCTTATAAAAGAAAGTTTGAATCAAGTAAGTGATTCAGCTTTCATCAGCTTGATCAGGATGATATGATCAGCAGCTTGGATTCTTCAAATGTGTAAACTTGATGTAGCTTGATGACAGATTACACTTGAAGAAATTTACTGGATCAGTAGCTTTAAGTTCAGTTGGGTCAGTAGGGTGACTTCTTGATAAGAATTTGAAGCTCAATATTATCTGTTGTTTTTTTTCAAAAATCATCTCTTGTTTCTGTATCAGGGGTCATCTATTTATAGGTGAGAATCCTTGTGACTTGTGTTTGAAATTCAAACAAAGCCGTTTCAGATTTGTCCCATATTGACTTGCTTTCTGTCCCTGTACATAGTACTGACACTGTAAGTTACTTTTTGTCAGATTTCTGACTGTTCACCCTTTGACTAGTATCCATTGGATAATCCTCTGTTTATTTCCAACGTCTCTTTAATCTTGGCCATTGATTTGTTGACAAAACCAAGGGTTGTTATCTGTCATTTTCCTTGTAATCTCCCAATGTGACCTTTGATTAAATCGAAATATATGTTCAGCAGGTTCCTGTGTATGTAAGTCTGCTGAAATACATATCAGTCAGCTGATCCAAAGTTGTTGTGTTTGTAAAACACTGCAGCTGACTTCTCTTATATCTAACTTTTCATTGTTAAGTTAGATTACACCATTTTGATCATAACCAAGTTCCAATCACCATTTGACTTGTGGAACTTAGACCTTGTACACAAGGTATATGCAATCAGTTTAGGTCATAACAAACTTCCCTAAATTCTGATTCCATATTCTTGACTTTAAATACTAAGTTTGATCCCTTAGCCTTCAATAACTGAGTTTGAGCCCTCAGCCTTCAGTCTTCAGCAGGTTCCTAAACTAGTCTACTGACTCAGGTACCCTACTGATCTAGACAGGTCTGCTGATGAAAGTCAGCTGACCATTTACAGTGTTTGTTTGATCAAACATATACAAAGATCAAACTCTAATAAGCCTATACATTTGATCTAGACAACTTTTTGCCTTTGCTCTATAACAGCTAGTCTGACACTCATCACTAAAACTTAAAATAAGTCCAACACTTACACAAGTCCTCCTCTTATAAGGAGGAGGGAAGCATAGGGCTTAAGCAAAGACTTATAAGAAATATATCTTACATACAAGTAGACTAAATATCTTGGCGGCGCGACTTATGTGGTCGCTGAGATAGCTCCTTGCAAGGTCGCCTACTCTTCGTCCCGTCTCTGCTTTCCCTTCTGTTGTTTCCCTCTAAGGCTCGTGCGTTCACTTATGGACCATTTACTTAAGGTCGCCGGTCGTCCCCCCGAGCTTCTAGTGGCGTTAAAGGCTTGAATTCTCTTGGCGAGGGCTTGAATTCCGCGACCTTAGTTATATTGGCGCCACGGACGCTATGGCCGGGAGCCTGGTCCAACCTGGTGGCTGGATAGGCTATTTCCGAGGACTCATAGGTGGCGGCGCTATTTAGATACATCATTTTATGCGTGGATAATTCACAAACATGACAATGTAAAGATTCAACATTAATGTTTTAAACTTTTCAGGGAACATAAATTTTAAAATTGAGAATGGCGGATGACCCATTCTCTTATAATACGACCAAAGTTTGTCAATATTAACATTAGCTAAAAAATAAGCATGGACAGAATTCCTATTAAGTTTAATTCCTTCAGAATTTTCCAAGTAATACAGCCCATTGAAAACTTTAGCAATCCCAATCATCTTCTTTGTTTCTGATTCCTGTATTTCACACAAATTTGGGAAGAAAACAACATGGCAATTAGAGTCATTGGTTAGTTTTCTAACATAAATCAGGTTCTTAGACAATTTGGGCACATAAAGAACATTTTTTAGGGTTAACATAGAGTTAATAATTGCATTCCCTTGGCCTGCCACAGTGACTCGAGAACCATCAACAACTGTGATCTTTTTACCACTAGGACAAGGTTTTAGGTTGAGAAAATAGAATGTAGATAGGTCATATGATCAGTTGCTCCTGAGTTCAATACCTAAGAGATATGATCATCTTGACCTATACTGAGATAAGTTTAGAAGTACCTAACATAGCTAGAGTACACTTGGATTCCACCGGTTTATCAAGTGTTTCAAGGAGTTTTTTTAGTTTTTCAATCTGGATGACATCAAAACCATGGAGATTGTTGGAGTTCTGTCCTTTGACTTCTGTGCTTTCTGAAAAGTTTGCTGAATCTTTTCACTGTCACCATTTTTTTTTCATTGAGCCTTCACAGTTTTCCCTAGTAAGTCTTTTCTTCTTGCAAAATGTATAGTAAAAGGAATCCTTTTCAAAAGTTTTGGTTTTTTGATTAGAATGCTCCACTGATACAATTATTTCAGAGCTTTTTGGAATTTCTACTATCCATGTCCCAGTTCTTAGAGGATTTTGTGGGAAGAGTTGGTCCATTTTCAGTAGAGGCATCAAGCATGACATTCCTTCTACTTCCTCAGCCCTAACAATGGAAAATGTTTCATATAGTGATGGCAGTTCCTTCTTGCCTAGGATTTGGACTTTCACAGCATTATACTCTACATTCAGCCCTACAAGAAATGCAAAAATTCTATCTTTTTCCAACATCCTCTTGAATATGGCAGAATCTTCACTGTTGTTGATCTTTATGCATTGGTAGTGATCTAACTCTTGCCATAACCCTTGTATCCTCCTAGAATAATCAGTGATAGATTTAGTACCTTGTTTGGCTGAAGAGATTTTTGTTTTAATCTCATAGATCTTCGCTGCATCATTTGTTTTTTTAATAAGTTTGGTTAACTGAATCCCAGATTTCTTTGGACGTGCCAAGAAACATACACGTGTCTCTAATGTCTGTGGACATGGAGTTCCACAACCAAGACATTACCATCGAATCTTCTTCGTCCTAGGCATTATATTTTGGATCATCCAATGCAGGACATGATCAAGTAAGATGCCCTAGCTTTCCACGACCTTTACGGAACGTTCTAACCATTTGTGACCATTTAAGGTAATTCTTTCCATTTAGACGATATGCAACTTGAATGTTTTGCAGTTCTCCTGTATTAACGGAAGCAACTTCAAAGGTTGCAGAGTCGGCCAAAGTGGTAGATGAAAGGTTTTCTGACATTTCCAAACGGTGGTAGCAAGGTTGGAAGAATTTTTTGCGGAAGGGAAAGAGCCTATATCTCTGATACTATGTTAGAAAATAAGGAGAAGAAGAATACTTTGTATTGATGAATTATACTTTTGGTTATAGCACGATTATAATGACTTATATGACCAAGGGAACATTGGGATTGGGAGGACCGCATAATTAATACAACTAAACGATATACATTTAATACTACAATATAATTATAAAGGTTAAAGGTTGTAAAAGGATGTAATAAACAACTAAACGACAAGCTAAATAGATAGTGGTTGAAAAGGACAAAAACGCGCATGTTACTACTAGTGTTACTACAGTAATGCTACAACATAAGTAATAACAACATAAGAGCGTGATATAACATAATTAATATTAGAATATTAATTATAATAAATAAATGTATACATGCTAATAAGTTGTCTTTGTGAGACCGACTCAAACTTTAGGGTTCACCTCATGCTCATCAACATGTCGTGCCTATTTGTTTCTAGTTTAGCCTATCTTTGTTACATCAGCGTTCAAGGGCACTAAGTGCTACTCACCATGAAGTATCCGGTTGCAACCTATTAGTGGTTTCACCAATAGCCACGGGCTGACCCCGATAGTGTACACGTTCGGCGAAGTCCCTCCGCACCTGTAGTCTATTCTGGTAGACTTACGGAGTTATTCACTTTATACTGACAGCCCACACATCGTGATATAAACTTGTGCCTTACTAAGAATGACAAGATGTTTATTTTTTTAGCTACGCAAGTACGTTTGTTATTAATTGTGACTAGCAACCTAAATGTTTTCAAGCAAAGCTCCCTCACTCCTTCCACTCCCTCTCGTAAGACAATCTAGACACAACATCCTAACACGTACACAGATATTGATGAATACTAATTCATCAATTCACAAGTTTATCAAGCTCTTCCGACGGTCCCAAACTTCAACTCTTACGAAGAATCCATTCGGTCCTGGAACTGAATGTATCAGAAGCTTAATCAAGGTTTGTTCAAGTTCATTTAATGTTATTATATCAAGAAACGACATTCAAAACTAGACTCGAGGCTCAATGCACACAACATAGCACAAACAACAATTTTGGTGCGCGCGCTACAGCCCCCATGCACGCGCTAAAACAGCTCTGAATCCACGGTCTATTTTCTGGGCAAGTTTCGCACGCGCTATGTACCCTATGCGTGCGCTAAAACAGCTCTGTAAGCTTCCTTGCATTTTGATTTCATCTGTACCGCGTGCTACACGCTCTATGCGCGCGCTACAACCGTAAAATTGCCCTAAACCTGATTTTCAGCACTTTTACGATTCCCAAATCAAACCAAACATAACATTAAAGTACTAAAAAAAACAACAACAAAACATGTCCTAAACATCCTATAGCATATCATATATCAACAACAACACATAAACATGATTTCTAACCACAAATCAACACCAAAACTCAACCTTAACATTATAAAACTATAATAAAATCATAGGAAAAGTTCTTACCTTATTGCAAGCAAAGTCCAAAGCAAAACCTTCAAAAATCAGCAGCACTTGAGAAGACCTCAACTAGATCCTATTTGATCAACAATTATACTACGATTAATTACAATCAAGGTTTTAATCAACCGGAAATCTACGAACTAAACCATAGAAACAACAGAACTTGATCAAAGCCAAAACGAGGGCAAAATGAACCTTTTCAAAACTCTAACTTTTCTAGACCAACACAATTCTCTTCTCCTATTGATTCCGTTTTTGTAATTGATTCTGAAAACCGTTAAACGATTAAGAATGCCCTTTGAAAATTCTATATTTGCTTTTCTGTTTCTCGTTGTTCTCAAGTTCGTGTAATTGAGATGAATGAATCTCCACACAACTTCCACCCAATAAGGAAGTTACATAGTCAAAAATAACCCCCCCAAGGAGTTAATGTCTTTTAAACTCCCTTATTTAATTTCTTCCTCTCTTATTAATATAAATCTATAATTTCCCATTTAACATATATAATTTCGAAAATACACAAATATATAATACTTTAGTCCATAATAATAAATCTAGTAATCCGTTTTTGCACAAATGATACGTCTGCCCTTTTCTCGAAATTCGAAATATTACAAAGGCAAAATGAAAACAAGCTAACAAACGACGACAATTATCGATGATGCAACCAATCGGCGAAATGTCCTCTTCACGAGCTTGTAGGCGTTGGATCACTATTTGCGAGTCTACTTCAAACACCACTCTAAAATAACCCCATTTGATGTCGTAGAATATCATTTGATAGACTGCTAGAACCTCCCCAACAAGAATATCCATATTTCCTTCCAACCTTTTTGAGAAACTATTAAGAATATTACCGTTGTTGTCCCGGATGAGGCCACCCACAACTGCCTTATCGTCCCCAAAAGCTGCATCCACGTTGAATTTAAGGCTAAGTTGTGACAGAAACTCATCAAGAAAGGGGAGGAAATAATTGGAAGCCAAAAAATATGGTAATAGCATGGAAACAAAAATTAGATTCTAAACCAAACTCTACTACCATGTTGACATTAATTATTCAAGTATATAGATGAGAAGAAAATGGAAAACCTTGTCCTTGCTTGTCAAGATTAGATTGTTACAAAGATAGGGTTTTATAGCCTTAAGACGAAAAACCAAAATATCATTCTAATACAATAAAAACTACATATGTTAACATACATTCCACCCCCCCCCCCCCCCCCCCAAACTCGTGAAGGTGCATGTAATAACCCACATAGTTAAAATAGTAGAATCATCATCATTATATAAGTATGAAACATGAAGATCTTTTCAACTTGAGTTCTAGACCTTTTAAATAAGCGAGGACAACAGTCTAAGTAGTTAACCGAATCCTTTATGGTTCAATTAGCGCTGCGAGACATATGTTTAATTAGGGGCGTAACAAATTGGTATCAGAGCCGACTAATAGACAGAACTATGCGCTGCACCGTAAGAGCTGGTGTAACTTGTAAGGATGACCTCTAGTTACCTCTGGTAGGGACGAGTCCGGGAACAGTCCTGGCCAAGTCCAATAGTGGACGCCAGTTCTTTATAACGGGGGAATATAATGTCCCACATAATTAAAGTAGTAGAATTATCACCCCATATAAAAGTGGACTTAAAGCGGCTATTATATTGAGAGAACAAACCAGTGGCTTGAGTCAAAGGAAAAGTTATAGAGGCATACAACAGAGTACTACAAAGCCTTTAAATGTCCATTACATGAATGATAAAAATCTTGAAAGCCATTGTGAAATTTCCTAAACTCAGAAAAATCAAAAGAAGAATAGCAGCCAAACAAAACGGATCCTTAGATTTTTCTGCAGCTTTGCAAATGATGAATGCACCAAAGAGTCTAATTGCAAACATATTTTGAACATTTAGATGAGACCCATTTGAACGCAGTTTGCTGAATCTCGGAGAGTAGTTTCAACCCATCATAAACCATGCCATTGAACACTCTATTATTTCTAAGCCACCATAGTCACCATAATGTTGTCATTTTAACTGCACACCAAACCTGGGATTGAACGATATTAGCCTTATAAATATGAATGGATCCATTTGATACTGACAGTAAATCATTGACGTTCAAAGATGTTGGTCTAGAAACACTACACCAAGAGTAGAGTTTGTTCCACAACAAGAAGGATTTGGAACAATTGGGCAAAAGGATGTGGTACATCCAATAACTTCTACAATAGCCTCCGTAGTCATAGAACTTAACATCCAACCCAACAATAACTGATCAATTGATTGCCAATCTTCCTAGGATGGATTAATTTGACTAGTATAAGGTGAAAAGTCGGAGGGTTTAGGTTTTGTGCCAAATAGATGCATATATAATTTATGACCTTTAACAATCGGTAGGATTGTATACCTCCTAAGCATATAGTTATCTTCAATAAGCTTAACAGTACAAATCTATTTCAAATGTCCAGTAAAATGGGCCCTAGATGAGCAAGACAATGGGGATCTGAACGGAGATGATACATGATCTGTTCTTGGCAACTAAAATTGAGTAGGAATATGAGAAGATCGAGAATATAACTAAGCAAAGAAGGCAAGATTAAATGGATATGTTAACACAAAAGGCTGAGTGCTAGAACCAAACATCTGAGATAAAAAAACCATGGGGTTTATGTGGCAACAAATGGATTCAATTAACATTGATGAGAGTCAAATTGGCTATCATTTTATATGTAATTATACCCCGTTTATACCTCATTTTATATGTTTCCGGGGACATTTGGTTGTATTTTGATGTATTTACACCTTGGTTATCATTTCGGGACCTAGGACGTAAAGTCCGGGATTCTCGGTCTTTTTCGGTGTAATTTACTATACTCTCGGTCACCCTAGTGTCCTGTAGGGATTATGTGTGGTATTTGTTGTGATTTTGTACAGGACTTAGGTGTTTAAGATGTCCGGAAGGCGAGTTACGAGGATTGGAACGTGTGCCCGAAGCTTAAACGTTCAAACGGATCAAAACGCGGTGGTACTACAACCATACCTTCCACTGATCTGCATTTTGATCCACCTTAGAGGCATATTCTGGGCTGGACATATTCATGAAAGTTGTAGACAATTGAATCAGCTTTCCAACGCAACTTGAATCACTCGATTTGGAGGTCTACGCATAAAGTTATGATTGATTTACTGAAGGTGTGTCAGACAGGCGGGCGCCCGTGAACGCGTTTTTGGCTCAGAAAGTTGCTGATCGAATTTGTGAAGGAAATAATCTGACGGGTGGGCGCCCGTCACCACAGGCGGCCGTCCGCCGTCCAGATCTGAAAAAAACACACTGTAAATACCCCCATTCAATCCAAAAAGGGGAGGCTTCTTCCCAACTCGTTTTTCCATCATTTTTCTGCGTTGTTCTTAGCTTAGATTAGGTTTGTAGATAGATTAGCTTAGTTTAGTTGTAGATTGTTGTAATTTGAAGACTTATGTTGCTAGCTCTTGCAATTTCGATTTGGATTTCGTTTTTCTTCCGGTGTTCTTCGACTCCAGTTTCCGGTAATTTCAATTTCTTGCTTTCATCTTCATTCATGCTAGCTTTATTGTTGATTTCTTATATTTCATAATTAGAATGAGTAGCTAATAGCTTTATAGCCGAGTCATGTGAAGATTGTTGAAATCGAACCCTAGTTTGGATCACGGAAGTATTCTCGATGTTTTGATAGTTAATTTTGATGTTGATTGTTGTCTTAGAACTTATGATTAACGACGGTTGTTAAATTCGCGACTTAATAATCGTATTACACGTATCGTCTTTACATATGTATTTTGCGAGAGGGTACGGGAAAAGGGGTTCTAGGATTGCCGTGTAAAACCGACTGAGTTGTTCAGATTCGGTTTCGTGTGTGAGGTTTATATCGTTGTTAACGAGCGTCTCATGAGCGTAGACCGTGTTGAGTCGGTTAAATCGGTCGGCCGGACCGTTGAATTCGACATAGGAAACTAGGTTGTTGAAATTGGCGCTTAGTTTCGGAAATAGGAGACGACACCCTTCAACGATGCCGAGAACATTAGAGTTTGTCGAAACACTTCCGGAAACGAGTTAGGGTTAGAGAGTAGCTGGTTGGATCATAGCTCGGCTATCTTGTTTTTCATAGTTTAAACCCTTTTCTTTTGTGCATATTTAGTGTTAGAACCGGTGATCTGACAAATCACCGTCTCCAGTAGTGTTGAGTTGACCTAAACTAGGAACGAGACCGACTTTGGTACTCGACCAGATTCCCTGTGGGATACGACATTGACTCACTAATTCTAGGCTACAGTTGACCCGATACACTGCCGGTGAGATTGGACACTTAGAAAAGGCCAATCAAACATCGTTGTAGTAGTTGTAGTTGCTATTGAGGTGAGGGTTGTAGATGCAACCATTGATGAAGCCCTAGTCACTGCTGGAGAAGTTCCTACTGAAACTGTTGAAGCTAGAGCTATGAAGAACTCCCTGTGTAGTCATGACCACTGGCGGACCCAGGATTCTTTTTCAGTTGGAGCCAAATTCAAAAAAAAAAGGTTAGAAAACACTCATTTGCCAAGTTTTGTACCTATGCCCATAGTGTCATTAATAACATGTTTCACCAATTGAACTAGATAGACAATTGCACTAAAATTATCTGAAATAATATAGATACTCAGTTGTTAATATTATTAGAATGGTATATTAATAAATCCACAAAAAAAATTGAGTGGGTCCATGCCCCCCCCCCCCCGGCTCATGTGGGTCCGCCTCTGGTCATGACACAGGTCTAGCTGAGCTGTGATATCATTTTAAATTACCATTTCTCCCAAAATTTTAAGTTATTGTAAGGTAGATTATTAATATTTTATATATTCCAACATGTTTCATCAGGTGTTAGCCTATAATACTGTTTGGAGAGGCCCAACATTTGATTAGTTTTTTCCTATTTTCCCATAGAGAAGTATAAGGAATATTTGATTTTATTATAGGCTGTTTATCAAAGAGTTATGTGATTCAATTATGTTTCTAGTTACTTACAAGTTGGGTTTGTAACCATGGCCGACCTTCCGACACTACTACTGCAGAAATAAACCGTCCGACCAATAGCTTTTTTGCCCCTAAAAAATCAGACTGATAAAATCCAATCAGTCACACACTCACACTTCAAAAAACCGCCCAAATACTGTCTTAATTTGTTTGATGCTTACATATCCAACCGTATGACATTAACAACTTTTTGGACGAATTGATAAACTTAACAAAATATAACTTTTTAACCTTTAATTTGATTTGATTTTGATTTTGAGGTACAAAATAATAAACATGAAAAGGTTGCTCCTTTGATATTTTATGTCACTTGGGTGGTGTATGAGAGAATTGGACATCTCTGAAATGAATGGGAGAAGTTATAATGTACACACAACGTTTGCTCAATAAGTGTACAAAAATTGAGCTCACAAAAACTCTTAATATATAGTCCAACAGCTTATTATTATGCATGCAAGGACAACTTATTGCTTTTCAGACTTAAATGAAAATAATCAGATTGGATGAAGCAGTGAGACAACATAATGTGTGGCAATATAATGGAACCACATGACATATGACACTTCTCACATCAACCCTAATTTATAGGGTTGATTTGGATGTAATATTATAATTACCGTTTCAACTTTACCATCTTTGCGATTGGTAGTGGTGATTTACCACGCTCGTATGACCAATTTGATAAGAGCTTGTAACACCCAAGAATCCGGATCTAAGGGCCTTATTTGATACATAAACGATCTAGTAACTACTTAGGTAGATCGTCACCATTTGGTTTAAAATGGCTAGCTCAGATTAACAGATTCAATATTTCCCACCTTATGCAATGGTTCTGTATTCTCCACCCTAGTCAGATTGAATACAGTTAAGGTGGTGGAGAATCGGTTTTCAACACATTTCTTGAACTATAGGTAAATTGTTAAAGGCGCCAGATTTAGATTTTACAGGGTATATACAGGTAAACATAGAGTAATCATCAATGAAATGGATGTAATAACTGCAATCAGCGATAGACATAATTGGAGTTGGACCCTATAAATCAGTGTGAACCAACTCCAAAATAGAAGTAGCATAGGGGTCGGACACAACATAAGGTAAAACATGACATGTTTCAAGAGAAATCTTCATCAAACAATATAACATCAAGCTTCTCTTATACAAACTCAGCTTACCAAGATAGACTTTGTTGCAACAGAAATTATATCTCTACAACATTCCAAGTGTACTAATAGATCCTTTCAGACCAGGGGAATCAGACCAACAACTAGACCAAAGCTAGACCAAAAGGAATTAAACCAACTAAACCAGTCGGGAATAGTTGTACTACCTCCGTCCCAAAAGTAAATCCGTTAAGCTTTTTGAAATTGTCTAATAATATGAGTCCATTTAAAATACCAATAGAGCATGTATTACATTTTTTCTTCATTTTACCTCTAATTTATTATACATCTGCCTACTTTACAACTATTGCATTAATGAGAATCAAAGGATTTTCTAGGCTTTCACTACTATAATTAATGACATTTAACCACTTTTTAATCGGTGTGAAAAGTCCTAAACAGACTTAAATTTTAGACGGATGTAGTAGTTTTTAGTAGGAGTTACACATGTGATCAATTCTATCATTTCTCAGTAGTTGACAAGCATATATAAATCAAAGTTTTCTTTTAATGTCTTACTTTAGCATTTATAAAATTAATTCTCCATGTAATCAAACCAATCAATAATTTGGGACAAAGATTATTTGTATGTAGAAAGAAAAAAAAAAGGGGGGGAAAAAAAAAAAGAAATGGAAAGTGATTCAGATTTACATGAATCGTCAATTGAGTAAAGAAATTCAATTGAATTTGTGGCGGTGGCTAACCCCATCTTTATTTGTCTTTTTCTTCAATTTGAAGCTGTCCATTTCAATGAATTAATAGCTAGGACGGCTTTCTTGTCCAACTTTATCATCAACTTCAATTATTAATATTGTTATTTTATTTTCACCTTTACAAACTTCATAGAAACGTCAAGGTTGACATGGTCTTGATCCTTTGTCTTTTGTGTTTGTGGGGCATGTAAGGACAAAATAGGCCTTTTTGCTCCAACTCACCTATCTTCCACACATTTCTTTCTACAATCCTTTAGAATATGTTTATAGAGATGATTTATACGACATGAAATCATCATACAATCCTCGTAGAAAAAGAAACCCACTACGTACATGTATTCGTAAACATAAATAATATTTTCTAGATCTAAACCTATTTAATTAGGCATATAATGTTAATGATAGCAATATGAAAGTATGATTCATCTTTTAACACAAAATCTCACGTCAAGTCCTGTAGGCATGACTTCTAAGCATAGTTAGAGTTGTTGAATATTCTTATGCACTTCTAATATCTTGAACTTTAGTAAAGGACAGACGTGTCAATTTATAAAATTTAGAATATTATATTTAATTAATAATGGATTTAAGAATTATAAAAGAAAATATTAATCATAGTAATTAATGTCTTCGGGGAGTTATGGAATTGTTTTGGCATTAAAGGGAATTAATGGTAGTAATTAGAGTTAGTGGGAGAATTTATTTGGAAAATAACATCTCCATTAACTAGACGAAGTTGTTGTCAGAAAACTACAGCCTCTTGGCAAGTTCGAACTCTGCCTTTGTGAGAGAAAAGAAGCAGAAAGAAACGCAAGGAGTATTCTTCCAAAATTCTCACAAGTCCGTTAATGGTTTTTAGAAAGAATCGAAGATTTGGAATCAGCGGGAAGAGATCATCGTGGTGATACAGAAAAGTCAAAGCTTTGTTCAGGTTCGTTTATTGCTCTAGTTATGGTTTGATCAAGTTTTGTAGTTCTTCTTGGTGTATATCGTAGAGTAGATGCTATAGAATCTTGTGATCATGTATAATTCAAGTTTGGGGATGATCACTTAGGTATTGTTTGAAGTTTGGTGAAGAGGGTTGCAGTTGCTGGAAGTTTTGGTGTTGGTTTTGCTTGTTAAAAGGTAAGAGACTCTTTCTATTGTGTGATTTGGTTTTATGATATTAAAGATGAGGGATTGTGTTGTTTTTAAAGAAAGAAATCATGTTTAATTGTTGTTAGCGAAGTAAGTAATGCTCTAGCATGTTAACTTATGGTTTTACTGCTGTTTTGATGCATATTTTGATGTTGATCAAGTTGGAAAAGGGTTGGAAATCGTGAAAGTGCAGAAAAGAACGTTTTAAGGTTGTGTAAAATTATGTGGGGAAAATTTTCACTTGTCATTCATCTTTCACAAATCATTACAATATATAATTTCAAATCTACCCTTACTACATAGATACCAAAAATACACCAATAAATACAATAAATACAATATTTTCCATCGTAATACCCCCCCCCCCCTCAAGGTGGGGCGTGGAGATCTCGAACGCCCAGCTTGCCCAGAAGAAATTCAAACTGCTGCCTGCCTAAGGCTTTAGTGAATATATCCTCCAGCTGATGCGTCGTAGGTATGTAAGATGGAACAATCAGGCCATCAGTAATCGTGTCACATACAAAGTGGCAGTCTGCCTCAATGTGCTTTGTACGTTCATGGAAAACCGGATTCTGGGCAATATGTAACGCGGATTGACTATCACAAAATAATCGAATGCCAGGTGGGTGTCGTACCCCAAGAGCATGCAGAAGCTGTTTTAACTACTTTAATTCACAGGTAAGAGAAGTCATGGAACGATATTCTGCTTCGGCAGAGGAACGCGAAACCGTCGTCTGCTTTTTGGACTTCCAAGAAATCGGGGAAAGACCAAGAAATACGAATCACCCACTCAATGATCGCTGGGTAAGAGGGCAGCTTGCCCAATCGGAGTCACACCAACCCTCAAGTACGAGGGAGCTATCAGAACGCAACAATATGCCTTGGCCGGGGTGTTTCTTGAGATAACGTACGACTCGTAGGGCGGCATCCTAGTTCTCAATGCGAGGAGCATGCATAAACTGGGACAACACATGGAGAAAATAATCCAAATCCGGTCGAGTCACCCCAAGATAAATAAGTCTACCAATCAGACGTTACCATTCATGGTCACGCAATAAGGCACCACTCGCAAGTGCCAATTTATGGTTCTGTTCAATGGGAAAATCGGCCGGTTTGCTGCCAAGAAACCCGGCCTCATGAATGATGTCGAGAGCATACTTCCGTTGATTCAAGAAAATCCCCTCTTTATTTATGGCAACCTAGATCCCCAAAAAATATTTCACGACTCCTAAATCCTTCATTTTGAAACATCTCCCCATGTATTCTTTGAAAACCCGTAGGGCCACTTTGTCGTTACCAGCAATGATCATATCGTCAACAAACACGAGGACATTCAGTTGAATGCCCCCCCCCCCCTCCCCTCACCTCCCGATTCAAGGTAAACAACAAGTAATCAAAATAAGATCTCCGAAATCCATATTCCGTCAAAGCAGAGGCGAGCTTGGCAAACCAACACCTTGGAACTTGTTTCAGCCCATACAATGATTTTCTCATCCTGCTTACAAGATTCGAATCACCCCGTTCAAACCCAGGAGGAATCTTCATATATATCTCCTCCTCCTTCAAATCACCATCAAGAAACACATTATGGACATACATTTGATGGATATCCCACTTTTTGACCGCTGCCACACTAAGAAACGTATGCACCGTCACCATCTTGGCCATGGGAGCAAAAGTTTCCATATAATCAATACCCTCTACCTGATGATGTCCAAAAGCAACAAGTCTCGCTTTCAGCCGTTGCAGTGTACCATTCTCGTCATATTTTTCAGTGTATACCAACTTACTCCCTAACGCCTTTTTCCCGGGAGGAAGTGGTTGTAATTACCAAGTACCTTGATTCTCAAGTGCCTTAACTTCTTCTTCCATGGCTTTACGCCACCCCTCATGTTTCACTGCTTCTTGAAAGATTTTGAGGGATTCCCAATAGTAATCGCTGCAAGGTACTTCCGATGCTTGTCAGAAAATAAATTATAACAAAATACATTAGAGGATAAGGAGTACCTAAGGGCAATGACGGACCGGAAGAACATGGAGTAGCACTTTTCTGCTCAACCAAAATATGAGGGACAAAATCTTGAAACCGTGAGTTTGGAATTTTCTGTCTCTTTCCTCTCCCCAAGTCTTCTTCCACACCTTCGCCTAGTTGTCGAGGTGGTGGTGAAGATGTAGGCTCAACTATCTCTTCACTAACCCCCCCCCCCCCCCCCCCCCTCTCGCTGACCATTTCCCCTGAACAGGAGCGGGAGGACACACATCGAACCCTTCTTCATAAACAAAAACGTCATCCACATAATTAGGAGAGGGAGCAGAAGGCGTGGAACTGTCATAATTATGGGAAAAGGGAAACACATGTTCGTGAAACTTCACATCACGAGAGACGAATATTTCTTCGGTATCCAAATCATACAAAGTCCACCTCTTTCTCCCGAACGGATATCCCAAAAAAATGCATTTTCTACTACGGCTATCAAATTTATTCGAATGGTGTTGGTTGTGCGCGAAAGATAGGCAACCTAAGACTCGAAGCATTGATAAATCAGGAGGTTTTCCAAATAGACATTCATATGGAGTTTTGTAGTGTAAAACACTAGAGGGGGTTCGGTTAATAATATACGCAGCCGCCAAAACACACTCTCCCCAAAATTTTAGGGGCAAATGGCCCTCAAACCGAAGTGCACGTGAAACGTTTAAAATGTGTTTATGTTTTCTCTCTACAGGTCCGATTTGCTGAGGAGTTCCAACACAGGAGGTTTCAAAAATTATTCCATGGGTGCGAAAATAAGGGAGTAAACGCCTAAACTCGGTGCCATTGTCACAACGAACTTTCTTAATTTTGCATTGAATTGACGAGAAATTAAAGCCACAAAATCCAAAAAAATTTGTCGCAACTTAAACTTTATTCAAAAGAAGATAAACCCAAACAGATCGAGAATAAACGTCCACAATCGTCAGAAAATACGGAGCACCACACGTAGAAGAACACTATATGGTCCCCACAAATTGTTCGCGTGATGTCTAGCTCGAAAGCAAATGTCACAACCATCTTTATTTAAATTTTTAGGAACGGAAATATTCGTAAAATTCCTAGGGACCTTTTCTGAAGGATGACCCAAACGCCGGTGCCACAAATCTGCTGATGTTTCGCCACCAATGGCCAAAACCCGAGCCTTTGGAACCTCCAAGAATAGAAAAAGTCCATCAATACGCTCAGCCAGTCCAATCAGCGTCCTCATCACTCGGTCTTGCATAACACATAATTTTACCATAAGTTGTATAATACAGTCGTTTTCATCTAAAAATTGCGGCACTGAAATCAAATTGCAATTTAGGTTTGGAACATATAACACATGATTTATGCGTAATTTTCCCTATAAAATCACGTATCCTTCATGAGTAGCCGGTGATGATCTTCCATCGGGGAGGCCAATCGTACATGGCACAATAGGTCTCGGATCAATAAGTGTATCAAAAAAACCGGCCACACGGTGTGTTGCGTCCATGTCAACAATCCAAGCATTATTACCTGTTAATCGATCTTGTGGTTTCGGAAGACTCGGATGGTCGAGAATTCCCTTCCATTGGGCCGGGCTGATGTTCCTGAGCCCAGTTTGATCCAAATTATGTGGCTGAACCGAGTTGAGGGGCTAAGCCGACCCCACCACATTACCACCTGCTCTATTGACTTTTCCTTGCATCATGCCCAATCATGTACCTCTCCCCCTTCCACCGGAACCGTTCCGGCCACCACCCCGACTACCACGACCATTACCCCGGCCTGTTCTCGGACGGTCACCCCACCACTCCGGATATCCATGGAGTTGGAAGCACGTATCCACATCATGCCCTTCGCGGTTAAAGTGGGAGCAAGTCTTGCCGCCACCGGCGTCCTGTTTTCCCCTGCCGGACCTGCTATCTTCTTGAAAGCCATCATTGTGTCTGATTCTTGCCTCGCACCACCACCACCGGGCTGAACTCCCCTCAGCCGTTCTTCCTGCATCGGAATTTGATAAGCCCGATCAATGGAGGGCAATGGGTCAAAGTTCAAAAGTTGTGACCGAGCTGCTGCGTACATCGGGTCAAGACCGATCAAAAACTAGTGCAGATAATCATCAAGCTGAACTTTGTGAAACTTGGAGACCAAATCACACTTGCGACCTTTGCACTCACACGTCGGATACACCACCAAATCAACCAATTCATCCCAAATTTTACTCATACGCCCGAAATACGACGTAATCGTCTCCCCACGTCCCTGCTTACATTCAGCCAAGGAGGATTTTAAAGATAAATCCTAGTCCCGTTCACGATATCAAATCGATCCCGCAACGTCTCCCATAGTTTTTGGACATTTTCATAGTATGACAACATCGATCGGATTGAGGGGTCAATGGTGTCATAATCCATGAGAGCAACAGTTTTGCTTCATCAGTCGATTTGGTGATCTTTCCCTCAAGAAAACCAAATTTTCGTTTCGCACGTAAAGTTGTGCGTATAACTCCCCATTCATCGTAATTATTACCTTTGAGTTGAATGGTGGTAATCAATTGTCCATGGTTATCAGCAATGCTTAGGTAATAAGAATCAAGTTTCTTGTCTCCTTCTAGAGCGGTGGCCATGGCGTGATGATGTTGATCAATTTCAACTTAGGGTAGCAGCCGCAGAACCTTATTCTGCAAACTCAATTCTTCGAACTTTCCTTTTTTTTTTAAGTTGGATCTTAGTATGACTCTGATACCATGTAAAATTATGTGGGGAAAATTTTCACTTGTCATTCATCTTTCACAAATCATTACAATATATAGATACATCTAGGTCTTCACCCTATCGTATAATTCCAAATCTACCATTACTACATAGATACCAAAAATACACCAATCAATACAATAAATACAATATTTTCTGTCGTAATAGGTTGTTTCTGTGGGAATGCGCGTGCACAGAGCTTAATGCGTGTGCATTGCGTAACCTGATAGTGAGAAATCAATACAACGTTGGTTGTGCGCACGCATAGGAGGGTCAATGCGTGCGTATTGCCCAAGCAGAAGCATCTTGAATGGTTCAGGAAGCTCAATGCGTGCGCACAGAGCTGAATGCGTGCACATTGAGCCCAGTTTTTATGAAATGTTGTGTTTTGATCCCCGAGTCCCATTTTAAATGTTATTTCTTGATCTAATAAGATTAAATATGAACAAACCTTGATTAAGCTTCTGAGAGTTTAGTTCTGGCACCGAATGGATTCTTCGAAGGAGTTGATGTTCCGGACTGTCGGAAATGCATGATTGGCTTGTGCTTTGATAAATTAGTATTCATAAATGTCTCTGTATGTGCAAGGACTTGTCCATGTCTAATGGTATAGGTGAGAGATTAGGAGTTATAAGGGAGCTTACTTGAATGTACGTAGGTGGCTAGTTAACAACAAAATAACATACGTACTTGCGTAGTTAAAAGAGTAAACATCAATCCATTCTTGGCAAGGCACCAGTCTATATCGCGATGTGTGGGTGGTCAAATAAAGTGAATAACTCTGCTGGCCTCGAAGGGGTACTAGGAGTAGAGGGACTTCGCCGAACGTGTACACTATCGGAGTCTTCCAGAATAGATTTTCGTGGCTATTGGTGTGATCCACCAATAGGTTGCACCATGCGTAGTGCCTTTGAATGCTAATGTAACAAAGATAAGCTAAACTAGTAACAGTTAGGCACAATATGTTGATGAGCATGAAGTGAACCCTGGAATTGAGTCAGTCTCATAAAGATAACATAATCATAATTGTTAAACCCTTTGTTATAAACTCTAATTATACATTAGCTTCTTCCTATTGCTAAGTACTTTGTACTTACCTCAATTGCATATTTTGTTCGTATGTTTTTGGGGTGAGAAGACAAACAGGTTGACTTTGAACTCAATGAGGAGTTTGATGACGATGTGTGATGATGAGGCTTAGTTGACGTTTCAGTTTCTTTCATCTTGTTATGTATTAGATTATGCTACGTTTGTAAAGAACTTGTTGTACTTTTGTTTCAAGTTTGTAAGATAAGTTTGTTGCATCCTTTCTTTGGACGTCGTATCTTGTAAGATTTTTGTTGATATAAGCTACACATTTCTATCTTTAGTATGTTGTAATCTATTCTTAGTTACTTTTATGGTTTCTCGCCGAGTCTTTTGGCTTTCATTTTCTTTATTTTGATACGACGACGTAGAGGCTTACGTATAATATTAAATTTATTTAATATTATACGTGTCGAACGTTCTCTTCCGGATAATGGCTCGGTATCCGGGAGCGGGGCGTTACGACACTTATGTTAAACATACTTCAAATGCACATAAATTAGTCTCTGACATGAAATGACGTTCTAACACTCTCAGATTACTGATCAACATGTTGTAGAGGCTTTTCAGACTTCCATCCTGGCGCTGAGCTGGCAGGATTCTGCCATTGGAATTGAAGTGTAAGTCATTGCATTTTCTGATGAGAATCATGGTGCGATTCTCATAAGTCATCACCGTCTCCGATATAATAAAATTCCCCTTGCCCGATCCCATATATCATATATAGTAGTATACTATTTAAATGTGCATCTTTGGTAGTACGGCTTTTTGCGACGTTTTGGTCGTCCCGCTTTAGCGACGTTTTTGTCGTCGCTATACCAAAATTTTTGTCTTCCCCCCCTTTTTTTTTGGTTAGATAAAACAAAGTCGTATGATTTGGTACGGTGTTATCACATCAACGTGTTTATCACTAGGGTTTTTATTTGAAGCATTCAATTCTCTGATTCGAGTTTCGGAAATTTTAATTGTGTTATTATGTAGTTTCTATTGGTACACTGAAACTCTGGTTTGACTTTTTGTGCATGAAGGTGCATTTCGATCTTCAGAATTTTTTGGTTAAGTAAAACAAAGTCGTATGATTTGGTACGGTGCCACAAAAACTACTAGAAAATAAAATATTGTAAAAATTAGACAAGGAATGAGAATGTTCATTCGATCTATGATACATAAAAGATACATAAAAATAAAAAACGAGATCCAACTCCCATTTATTTTACTTATCCTTCGGTTAATTTACTTCGATAAAAGATAAGAAAATGAAAATATTCTGAACCTTTTCTTTTTTATTTCTTTTTATTAGTATTAGTCAGGGTTAAGTCTGACATGAATAATATTATACGACTAACAATTCATTTATTCGAGTTTGGGAAATTTTAGTTTTGTTATTATGTAGTTTTTATTGGTTCACAGAAACTCTGGTTTGACTTTTTTTGCACGAAGGTGCATTTTGATCTTCAGGATTTTTTCCCCACATGTAACCTTTCTTCGCAACACGCGACATATTGTCACCTCTAGAGGATGGTTTAAATGCTTTTCAAGCGTTGAGTAGGTTGATATCTTCTTTATTTTTGCTAAAGTAAATTTATTGCGAAATAAAAAAACTATAATCTAATAAATGCGTAAAAAAGGTGAGGGCACACCGTGCATCGCACGGTGGCCCCACTAGTATATATATATAAATAAAAGAGTGACCATCCACCATAAATGAGGTCGGCTAGTGAGATGAAACATTTATATGAGGAAAATGGACAAGAAGACTAGGACAGAACAAAAATTATAAAGATTGGGGACATGATCAAAAAGACACATGCATGCATGAAGATTGGTAACCATACCATGGTGACCCTGGTGAGAGCGCCATTACCAACATCACCGTTTTGATTTATTGGATTTGGACTGGACACTATTTTTATGGAGTATATTTGTTATGTATATCCTTTCATATTAATTAAAGAAAACCTTTTCTTCTTTTGACTCTCTGCTATATTTCTTGACTGTCAGACTCCCATTTATTGTTCTTCGATCGAGTTTTATTATAACAAAAACTTAGACAGTCCAACCTTGTTTTGTTTTGGGGAAATACTTGTAGTGTGTTTCCACACGTGTAGAGACACCGTGTGGAGCAATATGAACCACACAGTCTCATTTTATATTTAAACTGTATGGTTCTGATCATTTCATCCGTCATTTCACCTCAAATACAGTCTCCATATTTCCCCTTGTTTTGTTACCTTTCAAGCAAAGCCAAAAACCCATAAACCAATAGAATTAAATATAAAACGGCGGATCCCCTGTGTTGAGATATATACTATTAATATTAATTATCTACATTTTCATAAGCTGAGTTGTGCGCTCACTCCTTATCTAACAATTTCAGAGGAGGTGATGTCACTGATGGAGGATTCATTTAGATATACTCCTTGTGCCAACTGGATAACATGTTTAAGGATGCACTTAAGTCTTGTTCTTCCATATTGTTGATTTGTAGGGGTGGTGACCCCATTGTGCTGACATGTTTTATTCTTAAAGCTTGTTGTTAAGATCAAGTGCTTACCGTTATACTAAAATCAATTGGTGCCAGTAAAGGCACTACTATATTTCTTTAGACATTCAAGAGTGTGAGAATCTCTCCCAACACCCCCCCCCCCCCTCAAGTGTGAACAACATGTACTAACACTTGCACAAAGTTTCATTTTTTTTAAAATAATGTTCCAACTAGGATTCGATCATGTGACATCTGGCTCCGATACCATGTTAAGATCAAGCGCTTACCGTTGTACTAAAACCAATTGGTGCCAGTAAGGGGGCTACTATATTTCTTTAGACATTCAAGAGTGTGAGAATCTCTCCCAACACTTATACATTTCTTTTTGAGTATGTGTAAGTAGTGTGAGGATTGCGGTTGTAATGATATTGGAAATTATGTATCAATTGATATTCAATCGTCTAAAGCTTGAGATCTTCTTGTTGTTATTTATGGTAGTATGGATATTGGGATTTGATGTTGCGTGGAACACCAGATTTGCGGTAACAGTGTTTATCTTGAGGATATAAGGCCGATATGAATGATTTCTCCGGTGTGGTTAGGGTGGCGAGTAAGAACAAGGTCGCCGGATCGCCTTTATAAGATGAACAAGTTAATCGGTCGACAAGTTGGCGTAGTTTCGCTTGTATTAGATTTATAGTTAAAGCTTGAGAGAGAATCCTCCTTTTCTATTACAATGTGATCCCATATATATAGGCTAAAAAAGTAAGTCGGTTCACTCGTTCATTGATAAGACAACTTAGAATACATAGCTAAGTTATGCATGCATGCAATACAAGTGTCCTATCTAGTCAGAAAGTGTTGCCACCGGATTGGCCACTGGGTAAGCATGGCGAACAAATGAGTCCGGAGAAGTATGGTTGAGCAAAATGGACTCGTTTGTGCCTTTATGTATAGGGTGGAATCACGTGGAGAGAATGAGTCCGGCTTACCGTTAGCGGACATGATCCGGCTTATCGTTGGCGGATAGGCCTCGGCTTGTAGCTAGCGGCCGTAAGATGTTTGGTGGCAGCGGCCGCCGGAGGTAAAAGCCCATTATCCGTGTTGACGGGCCAAGATTGTAGGCCCAATATGGATGAACAGGGCCCCATTCCAATCCGGGTATATCAATGGCCCCCTACTCTGTGCCTGGCGTGTCCGCCAAGGCGGAGAGTAGAATTTGAAGAACCTTTGATGGAGCTCCTTCGTAGTCGCTTGTGCTAGAAGCTTTTGACACTGTTTTATCGAGCTTGAACCAGTGTTTGTGAAAACCACTAGTGATATGCTGTGCATTTGTAGTGAACAGGCTTGATCGCCGATAATGTTCTATCGGGCTTGAACCGTGTTGGTGAAAACCACTAGCTATATGTCGTGCATTTGTAGCGAACAGCTTGATCGCCGATAATGTTCTATCGGGCTTGAACCAAGGTGTTAGTATCGCGTAGCGAATTACCGATTGATCACCGACAACGCTCTCGTCGGGCTTATTTAAATGATAATGCTCTGTAAAAGGTGTTTTGTTGTGTAAGCCAAAGCGGGCATGATCGATGGCCGGCGTTTTGAAATAATGTTGGGAGATAGTAATACGTCGAAGTCGCTTATTCCGCGTGATGTGATGCTCGTCGAAGAAACTTGAACGGTTAGAAAATGTAAACGGATGTATCGGTACACGAAACGTCACGTCGCCCACGTGTTCGACACGGCGGTTGGAGCTAAACCGTCCCTTGCTCGATTGGTGGAGAGGAATCGGTAACCGTTCTCGCCATCATTACGTTTGAATTTTGAAAATCCCAAACGTCGTTTCCCTCTCTTTTCCTCCTATAAATTGAGGAGTTCCCCCCAACACTTACGCTTTTCTCCTCTTTCACTTCGATAAATCCCTCCGGCGATAAAGCAAGGAAATTCCGGCGATTGCAAGCGTATTCCGACGAGTGCTTATTCCAATCCAAGATCAACGTTTTACCTCTTTTCTCATCCATCGTGTGTGAATTTAAACATTCCTTTATCGTTTTCTCGAATTGATTTATGTATTTATTATCGTCTCGTTCTTGCTTGAGACATGAATGTCGTGATTTAGCTCCCGCGATTTTGCCTCCGTAATTTCAATTTCCTCTGATGAACACCATGAGCCCCATCTGTGCTTCTGTGATTTCATACTCTTTTTTACCCAGAAATACCTCTATATGTATGTATGCTTTGATTGCTAGTTTAGTCGTTTGTTTGGTAGAGGTTTGAATGCGTGTTGTTTGAAGCCTTTTCTAGTTTGAGTTTAAGGTTTTTCTGAGAATTTGGGGGTTTTTCTGGGGAGAACGCTTGGGGTTTTCTGGGAATTTTGTATTTGTTTAAGGAAGATGGAAGGGCGAGGTGTCGGGGTGTGATTGCTCTCACCTCGACCCGATTTCCATGTCCGGGTGATAAACTGATCCACCTTGCCCTTTTTCTTTTCCAGAATGTCATCAGAGCACACACAATCGACGAAGAGGCTAGGGCCGCAGCGGGTTACGGGTCGAGAGGAGGTGAGCATGGAGGATGCTAGCTCTAGCGGTGACGAGGAGGAGATGGAAGAAAATCCAAACCCTGGACCCATTAACATAGAATCTGACCCAGAGGTCGCAGTTATTGGTGAGGGCGCTGTGGAGGGCGAGGTCGAAGATGATGACCAAACGGCACTAAGCAATCTCCTCACCAGGATGGAGAGAGTTTTAAAACCTGGAGCCGCTAAAAGTAGCGGCAAGATCAAGGAAGCCGTGGAAACCGCTGTGGTATCGGAGAAGCCCAAAAAGTCTCCAAAAATTGTTGTACGGAAGAAAACCGCCGCTGAGGAGCCCGCAAAAAAGAAGAGGGCGCCCAAAAGAAGGTCCGCTGCGGTTGAAAATGAACTCGCAGAGCAAAAACGGGCGGATAGTGAACTTGTAGCCCGATGGAGGGAGTTTAAGGATCGAGAAGATTATACTTCGGCGTTAGCAGCGTACGATATCTCGGCGGACTATCGTTTTGTTAGTATGGGCGCGACCAACATGCCATGGACCTGTGGCCGAGACCAGCAAGACTATCTGTGGTTGCATTATGATCATCTGGCAGCCGGACTCAGACCTCCCTTTGACCCATTCTTTGTTACTTTTATGGAAGAGTCGAAGGTGATGCCTTGCGACCTAAGTTTGGGAGTTGTTCGCGTGGTCATGTCCTTTATCATAATCGCAGGTTAAGCGGGCGCGAACCGTCGATGCCGGTGCTCTTATATTTTTATAGTTTCTCCCGGAAGGGCGGCGCCGGCCAAATCCAACCGCGTAGTCGATCGAGTCATGGTAGACCCCGCTTGTTATTTGATCTTCCCGACAAGGTGGCGGATTGGGACAAAAGATGTATGAAGGTAGAGTCCCGGGTAGGCTGGCCGTTTGAGAAGCTAGCGGAGAATTCGGTCAAGACCGATCACTTGAATAAGATAAAAACCCAATTTGACGATGATGAGTTTATCTCCGAGCCGAAAGACGATCCGGGCTATACCCGTAAAAATGAACCTCGGCTAGGGCATTTAACCGGAGGTTGTTGCTTGACGTCGCTCGCCCCTATCTTATACAAGCCGGACTTCCCGGAGCCGGTGTCGGCGAACCTTTAGTTGTAGTCGACTTGTTGCCGACCCATCCCGATTGGTACGGCGAGTGCCACCACGGGAGGTTCATGCCTTCTCGGTGCGAAATCTGCGGCGGTTATCCTAATATGCGAGCACCGAGTAGGATTTTTACTTGCATTCTTCTTGCTTCTTTTCATAATATGTCTCTTTTCATATGTTCGGTCGCTAATATATATTTGTTCCCCGCGGCAGTACCATGGATAGATTAGTTCGTCGCAGCCAATTGTCCAAGCAAAAGACCGTCGGTGAGGTGAAAAGGGCCGCTGAACTAAAAGGGATTAAGACAGCCCTTCCCATGGTCGATTTGCGTACGTCGGCGGCCGGAGCCTCTCGAGCTAAGGTCGCAAAATCATCCCGGCCGCCGCAATAGAGAAAACCGCGGTGGGCAAGACTATGAAGCGGACCACTCTTACAAAGCCGCCTGCTGGTGATAAGAAGAAGAGGGCTGCTATTGAAGAGCTTGAGCCCGCGGGAGATGAAAGTGGCTTGCAGGAGGTCCCTCCCTTTAAAAAATCCAGAACTGATAAGGGTAAGGAAAAATCTGTAGATCAAGGCAAACCTGTGGCCGATGAGGTTGCGTCTGCGGCCACGAAGACAGTGGTGCCCTTCGTTGGAGTTCCTATTGGGCCTAGAGGTTGCCCCGCCGCCTGGTTGGATAAAGAGTTTATGCGGCAACAACCTCTCGACCTGCCCAAGGCACGCACAATTGCAAGGGGTATCGCTGATGTGCCCCCGTTGAGGCATTTTAGATGGGGTATCCCTAACGACATCCGTGGAGATATGCCGCGGGATAGCGGATAGGGTTGTGATGGCGGATCAGACTGATCCCCGCCGTGCCTTTCTCGGGAGTATTGATGATTTGTGGGGCTTATATGGCGCCACGGTGAGCATGGTAAACCTTCTTCTTGCTTTTGTTTTTATTCTTTTTGCTGTTATTTTTGCCCAAGTCAATATTGATTCCGCTGTTTAATTTTCCTCCATTAGGTTGGTACTGGCTTGGCGCAGTTTGTCAATGATTATAGAAATACCATAGCCGAGAGCGCCGATGTCAGAAAAGAGCTAGCCGAAACCCAGAAAGCTCTTGGTGCCGCAAATGCAGTGTCCGCTGGTCTTCGTGGGCGGTTAAGTGCGGCTGAGGCGGAGAACGAGAAACTGAGAGCACAGCTTGCTGAGGCAAATAAGGTTAACTCTGATCTCGTGGAGCGAGTAAATCCGTTGATCGCACTATGGAAGAGATGAAGCCGAAAGTAACGAGGCTCAAGCTCATCGGGAGGCCGAGCAAAAAGCGTGTGCGGATCCGCGAAACAACCGAAGGATCTTGGCTCAAGTGTTGAAGGCCGCTCAAGACCGCGGGCCGATGACGGCTTTATGATGGGATATGACCAAGGGTTTTATCACATCGCGAGGTGCGTCCCGGCTCATGAAGATGGTACCCCGACCTTGATGTTTTAGAGGAATGGATTCTCACCCATCCCTTCTCTCGATTATCTAAGAGAATTTCATGACCGCATACCCTTCTCTCGATGTTGAGCTTCGCTATGTCCCGAGTGTGATCCCGACCGGGTGGCTCCCGCCGTGATAGAGACAAATCTAAGGGAGCGTGTTCGCTTGGCCACGAAGCGAGAGAGAGAGCCGCCGAAGAAGGCGAGATCGAGCAGCTCGGGTGAGAAGTCGACGAGCTTACGAGTCGGAGACCAATGCGATCGAATGCGCACCATTCTCTCCGTGAAGAGAATGTCCATAATGAAGAGATGCGGCCCGAGGGTTCTTAGATTTCGGCTCGTTTTGTAAAACATTATTCGTGTTCGTATATGTATAACTCTTTTCCTTTTCTCGCACTTTTGCCCGCACATTTGTCTCTCGTAATGTCCAAATTATAATTTTATTCACAAGTTTGTTTCCCCGCCCGTTTTTTATGTATGCTTGCTTTTTGCTCGAATTTATTGTCTAAATTGAGTCCGCCGATAACAACATCCGTCCCCTTGTTTTAGATAAGATTCTAGGTCGATCTTGTGCGGACTCCCGTATGAGATATGCCCTCTTGAATCTTATCTCGAAATAACTTGTTCGCTAGGAAGTTGTGCCCGCGTTAAATTTTCCAAATTGAAGTTTTGTTGAAAATCCTTCGAGCACAATTCTTTCTTACCCATGCATACTTTTAATAATTTGCATATAAAAAAGAGAATGTAAAATCGGGCTTTATTAATTTCGACTCATCCCGCTAGATGAGTAAAGATTACAAGCAAAATAAGAAAGCCTAACCACTCACGTCGTAAAACGTGAGGATA
Source organism: Gentiana straminea (assembly GCA_036785695.1). Lineage (NCBI taxonomy): Eukaryota > Viridiplantae > Streptophyta > Magnoliopsida > Gentianales > Gentianaceae > Gentiana > Gentiana straminea. Next base: position 1,388,986 of record JAVUPR010000203.1, on the reverse strand, counting down.
GCTATACCCCTAGCCGATTTATTACATGTAGTACCTTTTGAGGTTGTCCGCATGCCAAGGTCTATTGAGCTCGTAGCCTTGATGATTTCTGAGGACATAAGTCCCTTTCTTGATCTCTCTTGCGACTTGATAAGGGCCTTCCCAATTTGCTGTTAGCTTCCCTTTATCAGACTCCATACCCGTGGCCTTTCTGTTCCGAAGAACGAAATCCCCGACTTTAAATGAGTGGCCGCGGATTCGCTTGTCGTGTTGTTGTTTAGCGATTTGCTTGTAGTTCGCTAATCGATGATAAGTCGCTATTCTTTTTTCCTCCACCAGATCCAAGTCGATCTGCCTGTTTAAAAGATTATTCGATGATTCGTATAATGCGACCCTGATGCTGGGTAGTGCCATTTCGACTGGAATCATAGCCTCTGATCCATAGGTAAGGGCAAAAGGTGTTTCTCCTGTGGGTGTTTTGATCGTGGTGCGAAGTGACCAAGATATGGCGGGTAGCTCGTCGACCCACCCTCCTCGTTTTTACCTTGTCATCTACGCTTTTCTTAAGCATTTTGATTATTTGTTTATTGCCGGCCTCGGCCGGCCGTTTCCTTGAGGATAAGCCACGGACGACCGCCGTGTTTAACTTTGAATTCCTCACAAAGGTCCGAAAAGTCTTTCCCGAATTGTGGGCCGTGATCCGATACTACGCCCGTGGAATGCCAAAACGTGAAAAAATTTGATCGTGTAAAAAATAACTTGCGGCTTTTGCGGTTATCTTAACCATAGGTTTTGCTTCGATCCACTTTGTGAAATAATCCACGCCTACTATGATAACTTTACATCCGCCTCTTCCTGGTGGAAATGGTCCGATGAGATCGAGCCCCCACATGTCGAAAGGCCAAGGTGCGGTCACGATGCTCGCTCACGGATGGTATCCGTGGGATGTCCGCATGCTTCGACACTCGGACATTCTCGAACCAATTTTTCGAGTCTTTAAGAATTGTTGGCCAATAATACCCCGCGGTTATGACCTTCGTGCCAAAGAGCGACTAGCGGGGTGACCTCCACACACTCCTTGGTGAAGTTCGATAAGGATTGTCTTGCTTTCTTCCTCTCGAACACATCGTAATAAAGGCCTTGTTGCGGACCTTCTCTAGAGTATTCCATTGTTTAAGATATACCTGGCCGCTCTTTTCTTAAGTGCGCGAATTTTATCCGCTCCATCAGGCAAGGTGCCTGTTTCTATATAAGCCTGAATCTCATCGATCCAACATATAGTCGGCGCTGGTGTATCGATTTCCATGACTTGTGTTTCCTCAATGGCGGGTATAGCTAGATACTCTATCATAATTGAAGGGTCTGCAATTTCTTCTTTGAGTGATAATTTTGAGAGATAGTCTGCTCGCTCGTTGTCCTCTCTCCGGATTCTGATGAACTCGCAATACTTGAAGCCGCTTTTGAATCGTCGAACAATCTCACCATATTTCTCGAGAATACCACAGTGTGTGTCATAGTCCCCCGAGATTTGGTTGACGATGAGTTGGGAATCGCAATAGACTTCAACATTTTCCACATTTAGCTCCTTGGCCAGTTTGAGCCCAGCTATAACTGCTTCGTACTCAGCTTGATTATTCGTGGCCGGGAATTCGAACCTTAAAGCTTTTTCGATTTCCTCTGTCGATCCGGGCTCCATCAAAATTACTCCGGCCCCACAACCATTTCGGTTAGATGCCCCATCCACATATAAATGCCAACATTGATCTGGTTTATTCTTGGCCGCTGCAGGCTCATGGGGTAATGGCGAACAGGGTTGTGGCGAGCTAAAGCTTGTCTCTACAATAAAATCTGGCAGCGCTTGACCCTTGATAGCTTTTCTGGGTTGATATTGTATGTCGAACTCAGTGATTTCGATTGCCCATCTGAGAAGTCGACCAGAAAGGTCCGGTTTATGATGACGGTTAAAATATACCTATTTATGTCATCAATTATAACCTTAAATCGGAGTTAATTATATATATTTCATATTTAATCACGTGTTTATATTTATTATTTAATGATAAGTGATTATTAATATGATAATTGGTATTTAGCTGTTTTTATTATAAAAGAGCAATTAATTGTGTGATAAATGCGATTTTGCGAGATCATGATAAATCGGGAAGATAATTATCACACAATCGGGAGATCTCAAGATAAAAGAGAAGAAAATCGGAGCATTGAAGAAAAGATTAATCGAGATCGGCACAAACGAGTGAAGTGGGGAACAAGTCGACGGAGCCAAATTGAAAACGCGTAGAGAAGGTGGCTCGGTCGACCGAGCCATGCCATTCGGTCGACCGAGCGTAACGGTTCGGTCACCCGAGCCTAAGGTGATAAATGCGTGTCAATCTTCTCGGATTCTCCCTATGTCGGCTACAACTCCTATATAAACAAAGAGCTACGAAATTGAGAAGACACACCACTACAACACAAAACAATTTATGCAATTTAAGTTTTAGTTTTCTTTTCTTTTCTTTATGTTCGTACATTGTGGATTCATCGGATTCTCCGATTAGGGAGCGCATTAAAGAGTGGGAGTCACTCTCGTCTTCGAGGGTATGACTATTCAATTATGCAATCTTTATTTGTAGATCTGATATATTTTATTATGGAGTAGTTTTATTTGTATTGATTGCGTGATGTAGATTTATTTACGAACCCATGTGTTTAGGTTAGAAACGTTAAGAAGTAATCATGATTTGTTCCGGCACGTAACCGTGTTCGGTAGACCTAGACATGTCACTCGGTCGCCCGAGTGCCGTCATTCGGTCGACCGAGTGTGGTAAGGTGTAGGGCAATATTATGATCGGCTTCGACTACGTCGATTCTCTCGATTTGGAATTTAAACGAGCAATTAAACCGATCAACTTAATTATTCGTCATCATAATTTAACATGAAACTCAAAAAGTGATTGTTACTTAGGATATAGATTGAATCGGCATCTAAGAAGTACGCCTAACCATAGGAATGTTGCTTAGATGAGGTTACGGTTTATACCGGCATCCCTAGTTACATAATTGTGTCAGAAGTTATATGAGATGGAGGCATTAAAAAGCGAAGTCACGTAATGGAGACACGATGATTTAGATGGCCTAACCGGAGCTAAATCTACCTTAGGGATGACTCCCGTAGTCATAATAATTAATCTTTAACGTTTGTTTTGTCTCGTTATCAACCTAATTTACATGGGGGAGTTATGATCCACTAGCGTAATCAATACTATTTGTCTAGATAATATCAACCGTATTATCCGTGTTTTAGTAGTCTTTAATTTGTCTTTGTGGTATTTTGTGTCTTGTGGTTGTCGCTATTTTATTTACTGCATTTAGTTGGTCGTAGACCGCCCTTTCAATTTAGTTCTGGTAAAGTAAGTTGTGTTTTGTTTGTGCCGAGTCTCTGTGGGATCGACCTCGACTCGTCGGCTATACTACAATTGAACCTAGTTCTCTTGCTAGTGGGTTAGTAGGTCTCGAGTTAATAATTTAACTTGACCTCCATCAAGTTTTTGGCGCCGTTGCCGGGGACTCGAGTCATTAAATTAAGATATAGCTTATTTTGTTAGAAGTGGATTCGTGAATATTCTGTGAATAAGAGTCTGTATATTAAACAGTGTCGTAAAAAAATAAATAAATAAATAATAAAAAGAGTTCGGTCGACCGAACTACCTCTCTCGGTCGACCGAGAATTTATTTTCTTTTCTGTTTCTGATTCTGTCTTAGTTTTAAAACATTCTGCTTCTGTTTTATTTACGTTTTCTTTTCTCAAACTTATTTCGAGTCTGTTTTTGTTTTATCTGGTTAGTTAAAGGCCTAGCCTTTACTAGTGATTAATTGTTTTATTGTTGTTTATTATTTTATAGTACGCTACTCGGAAGTCGAAGGAGCCGCTTGAGCCTTACAACCCTGAAATAGAGAAATTTGCGAGAAGGAATAGGAAGTTAGCTAAGGAACTAGCTAAACAAGGAGAAGAGGATCCAAATCTTGAGGAAAGCGAGCAAGGGGTGGAAGGAGGACATACAACCGATCATTCTGAGCATTCCGAATCTGAAACAGAAATGGAAGGAAATCCGGTCAATCCAAACCAGGTGCCTAATCCTGTTATTAATCCAGTTATCAATAATGCCAATAATGTGAATGCAAATGTTAATAATGAGAACCAAGCCCTAGTCCAAGGAGCGAGGCGCACTTTGCAAAGTTATGCAACGCCCACTATTGAACAATTCATTCCCGCTATAGTAGCACCGCAAGATGCTGCGGAAGTCTATCACCCTAGGCCTAATGTAATTCAAATGGTGACCAATTATTCTACTTTTCATGGAGTCCAAAACGAGGATCCTGGTGTTCACGTGACGAATTTCTTGGAAATCGTTAGCACTGTGAAACCAGAATTAATCCCGGAGGGGAACATTCGTCTTAAGCTTTTCCCTTTCACTTTGAAAGATAAAGCTAAGCAATGGCTTCTCTCTTTAGAGGCTGGATCTATCACTACTTGGGAACAATTGTTGCAAAAATTCATGAATAAGTATTTCCCCTTGGGAAAAACCTTTAAGTTACGCCAAGACATCTTAGGATTTAAGCAACAACCTGGGGAGAGTTTTGATCAAGCTTGGGAGCGTTTCAAGGAAGCTATGAGGAAGTGTCCTCATCATGACATCTCTCTTTGGCTTTTAATGCAAACTTTTTACCATGGGTTGAGAGAGACTGAGAAAATTAGGGTAGACGCCTCCAGCAATGGAGCGTTTGTTCTTTTATCTCCTGAGGAGGCACAAGGAAAGATGGAACAAATAGCAATGAATAGTCAATGGGGAGGCAATGACATAGCTACTGTGAAGATGGCCGCTGATATATTTGATGATAGTGCATCCACCAAAATCTTAGAACAACTTTCTGTTATCAATAATAAGGTAGATGGGATGCAAGAGAGGATGACAAGAGTAGAAAAAGGGGCTGAAATCGAGGTAGCACCTCAAGGTGAGAATGCTGGTACTGAAGAAGCCAATTATGTCGGGGGAGGGTATAGACCTAATCATAACCATCCTGGATTCCGATATAGTGACATTAACGCAGGAGAAAGGCCTAAACCACCTACTCCTTATGTACCACGAAGAAACTAAAACTTTTGGTTGGGAAGCCGCGATAGAAAAACTAAGTAATGTCGTCACCGACAATATGGGACAACTTTCAAAATCTATGGCTGAGTTAGCCACTAACTTTAGCCAATATTGTCAGAAGACTGATGCCAAGGTAACCAATCAAGAAGCTCTAGTCCAAAACCTCACGCACCGAGGTAGGACAACTAGCCGAGCAAGTTTCAACTAGACCTCTCCGGAGGGCGCCAAGTAACACCGAGAAGAACCCTAAGGACTTGAACGCAATCATGACAAGAAGTGGAAAAGAGGTAACTCCACCATCCTTGAAAGAGAAAGAGAAAGTCACAAAGAATGAGGATGGTGAGCCAAGTAATGAGACCAATATTTCCGAGTCTTTGCCTAAGCAAAGAACCTATAAAGAACCTGCTGGCCCTAGAGTTGAACTTTTTGATAATAAGTACCCAATTTTCACTGATGTCGATCCTTCAACTCTACCTTATCCTCCACCAAAGCCGAAACCTAAGTTTGATAATAAGAGGTATAAGAAGTTCGTGGATATGTTTAGTAAGTTGCAAATCAATATACCCCTAGTTGAAGCACTAGCTGAAATGCCTGAGTACACCAAGTTTTTGAAAGACGCCGTCTCAACTAAAAGGAAACTTCTAGATTTAGAGACCATATGCCTTAATGAGGAGTGCTCAGCCATTCTTCAACATAAGTTACCCCCAAAATGCAAAGATCCGGGAAGCTTTCTAATTCCCTGCACCATAGGTAACGTATGTTTAAACAAAGCTTTGTGTGATCTAGGAGCAAGCGTGAACCTGATGCCACTATCTATTTTTCGGAAACTAGACATGAAAGATCTTAAGAAGACCTCAATCACACTGCAATTAGCTGACCGTTCTGTCAAAGAGCCGTGTGGAGTAGTTGAGGATGTGCTAGTAAGAGTTGAAAAGTTTGTATTTCCTGTCGACTTTGTGGTATTAGATATGGAAGCTAACTACGAAGTGCCATTGATATTAGGGAGACCTTTCATGGCCACTAGTAGAACGCTAATTGATGTTTACAAAGGCGAGTTGGTATTGAGAGTGAACGAAGAGAGAGTTGCATTCAATGTCTTTGATACTATGAAGCAACTTTGATGATGGAGAAGATGCATGTTTCATGTTGGATTCCATTGATAGGATCGTTCAAGAATTTCAACAACATGAAAGTATCAAGGATTTCTTGGATGCTTTGTCTTGGAAGAAGAGGATGAAGTCAAGTACATAAGTAGTGAGGAGGAGAAGATGATATGGCCGGGATGTAGTAGAGGAATCCCAAGGCACCGTAGAGGAAGTAAGTCTTTGCGGAGATTGAAAGATTCTATCATAGACCAACGTGGCATAAATACTTTGAACTCAAACTCACCGGTCAAAAGTCGAAGACCTCTTTGGAAGAACCTCCCACAAATTTGACTTTAAAACCTCTTCCTGCGAATTTGAAGTATGTATTTCTTCAAGATGAGACTTTGCCGCTAATTATATCTTCATCCTTGACGGACTTACAAGAGGAGAAACTAATGAGAGTTCTGAGAGAGTACCGCGGAGCATTTGGATGGACCATAGCTGACGTCAAGGGCATTAGTCCTAGCGTATGTATGCACAAGATCTCCGTGGACCCTGAAAAGAAAGCGGTTGCACAACCTCAGAGGCGTTTAACCCCGCAATTAAAGGACGTGGTTAGGGATGAGGTTATAAAAATGCTAGAAATGGGAATTATATTTCCAATTGCGATAGCGAATGGGTAAGCCCTATCCACGTAGTTCCCAAGAAGGGAGGATTGACGGTGCAAGCCAATGAGTTGAATGAGTTAATTCTGTGAGGCTAATCACCGGTCATCGAGTGTGCATAGACTTTAGGAAACTAAATGACGCAACTCGTAAGGACCACTTTCCTCTTCCCTTCATCGATCAAATGCTCGAGAGGCGAGCGGGCATGCTTTCTATTGTTTTCTTGACGGGTATTCGGGATACTATCAAATCCACATCTCACCCGAGGATCGTGAGAAAACGACATTTACATGCCCATATGGGACATTTGCTTATAATCGAATGCCATTTGGATTGTGCAACGCCCCCGCGACATTTCAACGGTGTATGATGTCACTGTTTGCGGACATGGTGGAAGATTTCTTGGAAATCTTTATGGATGATTTCTCCGTATTTGGAGACGATTTCGATTCATGTCTCACACATCTAGCACGAGTGTTGAAGAGATGTGAAGAGACTAATCTTGTGCTTAACTGGGAGAAGTGTCATTTGATGGTTACGGAAGGTATAGTACTAGGTCACCGCATATCCAAGAACGGTATAAAGGTGGATAGAGCTAAAGTCGAGGTGATCGAGAAACTACCTCCACCTACTAATCTTAAAACTTTGCGAGGTTTTTTAGGCCACGCCGGATTTTATCGTAGGTTTATCAAGGACTTTTCCCTAATCTCTAGACCTCTTACCGAATTATTGGCCAAGGATGTACCATTCGTGTTTTCTAATAAGTGCATAAAAGCCTTCAACGAAATAAAAAGTAGATTGATTGCTGCACCCGTTCTAGTCGCACCGGATTGGGATCTTCCGTTTGAACTGATGTGTGATGCAAGTGATACCGCTTGTTGGCGCCGCTTTGGGTCAAAGAAAGGATAAGATTTTTAGGCCCATTTATTATGCAAGCCGGACTCGAATGCTGCCCAAAGAAATTACGCCACAACGGAGAAGGAGCTTTTGGCCGTTATCTTTGCTTTTGACAAGTTTAGATCGTACTTAGTAGGATCTAAAGTCACTGTATGGACTGACCATGCGGCTCTTAAGTATCTCCTAGCAAAGCAAGATTCAAAGCCTAGACTGTTGAGATGGATTCTACTTTTTGCCGCAAGAGTTTGACGTAGAAATCCGAGATAAGAAAGGAAGTGAGAACGTGGTGGCCGATCATTTGTCACGCTTACAATTAGAGGATGGTGAGGAATTGCCTGAGATAGGAGAATCTTTTCCTGATGAACAGCTTTTCTCCATCGCCACCATCGGAGGACATGATGATTGTGCTGCAGTTTCTTCGCGAATAGAGGTTGTGAAGGAGAAGAAACAACCGTGGTTTAGTTTGTTTGTTAATTATCTATCCGCAAAGTACCTACCACCGAATCTCACTGTCCAAGAAAGGAAAAAATTCTTTAAAGATCTTAGACACTATTATTGGGATGAGCCTTATTTGTTTAAGCTAGGATCTGATAATGTTTTTCGAAGATGTGTGCCCGAGGAAGAGTATAATGATATCCCGAAGCATTGTCATTCGTATGAAGTTGGAGGACACTACGGGGGAGATAAAATCTGCGGCCAAGGTCCTCCAATGCGGTTTTTATTGGCCGACATTGTTTAAGGATGCACACCAATATGCAAGAGGATGTCATGCTTGTCAAATGACGGGTAATATTTCTCGGAGGAATGAGATGCCACTCAAGAGTATCTTAGAAGTAGAACTTTTTGATGTTTGGGGAATAGATTTCGTTGGGCCCTTCACTTCATCATTATCTAACCGATACATCTTAGTTGCTGTTGATTATGTATCCAAATGGGTTGAGGCCATTGCTTCCCCTACTAACGATGCTAGGGTTGTGGTTAGATTCTTGAAAAAGAATATTTTTACAAGGTTTGGGACGCCGAGGGCGATTATAAGCGACAATGGTAGTCATTTTTGTAATAAACCTTTTGAAAGGCGATGATTAAGTATGGGGTTCGACATAAGCTAGCAACCGCATATCACCCCCGTACTAGTGGACGGTAGAAGTCACCAATCGAGAAATCAAGCGTATCCTGGAGAAAACTCGTCAATACAACTAGGAAGGATTGGTCGTTACGTTTAGACGACGCTTTATGGGCATATAGGAATCGCATATAAAACTTCGATTGGAATGTCACCATATAGGATTGTTTTTGGAAAGGCATGTCATCTACCAGTGGAACTGGAGCACCGGGCCATGTGGGCAACACGAATGCTAAATTTTGATGAGACGTTGGCCGGTGAGAAGAGGATGTTAGAATTAACTCGCCTGGAGGAGTTTCGTTTAGAGGCATACGAGAATGCCAAGATTTTCAAGGAGCGCACGAAGAAGTTCCATGACAAAAAGATTCTAGATAGGACCTTTCAAGAGGGTGATCGGTTCTCCCGTACAACTCGCGCTTAAGGCTCTTTCCGGGCAAGTTAAAATCAAGATGGTGTGGCCCATTTCAAGTACAACGAGTTTTTCCTTCTGGAGCGGTGGAACTATTCAATTTCAAAGACGAGTCCAGATTTGTGGTCAATGGACATCGTATTAAGCATTATCACGGGCTGCCGCCAGAGGCTGAGGAGGAAGTCTTGTACCTCGATGACCCTGTCTATGAATAAACCATCTTGAGCTGAGTCGAGCTAGCGACTTTAAATTTAGAACTACTACCTATAACTATCTTTTTGTTTTTCTTTTTAATAAAGTAGCATGCGCCTATCACGGTTTTTTTCATCTCGCCATGTTCCGAGTCTAAGTTCGGAATAAACGAGGTTTTTTCCTTGATAGCCGTCATGTGAGTTTTTTATTTAGGTTTAAACCCCTTTTGGTCTTGTCCATGGCAGTATAAAGTAAAGTGGCTTAAACTGTTTTTAGATATCTATATCTAATTACTGCCACATTATTTTATAACTTCCATAGGCATGGTATTTGACGATTTCGTGGAGCTTGTTTGTTTATACAGGATGTGTCTCTCTCTCCACGCTGTGCCGATGATTACTCCGATATTGTTCCTTTACTTGGGAGCCGTTTCCAGAGCTAAGTCTTTCATCTTGAACTCTCATTTATTTTTGTCATTGAGGACAATGCCATGTTTAAGTGGGGGGCAGGGGACTTAGCTATATATATGTATATTGTGCTATATGTTGCAGTCAAGGGGAACGGTATACTGAGACAATATTGAGCCAAATTTTAAAATTTTTATGGATAAATGCCAAGTTGTTTAACTCGTACCCTTAAACTTGTGAAGTTCTTATACTTAGAATTAATAGGACATGAACCAAGTGCGTGAGTACGTGGTCATATTACACTTTTGCGATAAATTGTTAGTAGACTTAAGGATATTCATGCCAACAATTGCAAGTAGTTAGGTATTGTTCAATTACTCGACATGTGAATCGCTTAGTACCGCATGAGTTATAATAATTGAAAGAAGTATGTGTACAATGCGTAGATAAGTGGTTATGAGGACCTAATGTCGATATTTGTCGACTAATGTATTCTGATCTTCTAGCCAACAAGAGCGGAGTAATAAGCTTGGGACGTACCTGTGTTTTGACAATGCATTAAAACACTGGGCTTGTAGAAAAATTACCAAAGTAGCCCTGCGCTTGTGGTAATATTCGGTGCTATGCATGATCTAAGATAGGGAGATACTCATTAAAAAGTTTTCTTCCTTGAGATTAGTAGTATTCGAAACATATGCAAAAATTGAAAATATTAAGTTTTAGAGGCTTCGAGTCATACTCGGTCTCCAAGTCCAAAAACCCTATAGATACGCTCTTGCTTATTGTTCTAATGCTTTAACCATTGCGAGGCATAAGAAGTATGAATGCTGATGTTGGTGAATTTAGATATGAAGTCTGCATAAACTCTAAATCTGGCTACATTTATATAAAACCAACGCACATGCACACAATCACTTCGATTCCTAGCGAGTAGTGGATAATGCTTATCTTATGAGCATGACTGGTATGAGTTGACTCGGGTTTCTTGTGTAAGTATGAGTTGACCACAGAAAATGTTGTCTTGGGAAATAACTGGTTGATGCTTTGTTCGGGACGAAGCAAAGTTTAATGGGGGGCATTTTGATGACGGTTAAAATATACCTATTTATGTCATCAATTATAACCTTAAATCGGAGTTAATTATATATATTTCATATTTAATCACGTGTTTATATTTATTATTTAATGATAAGTGATTATTAATATGATAATTGGTATTTAGTCGTTTTTATTATAAAAGAGCAATTAATTGTGTGATAAATGCGATTTTGCGGATCATGATAAATCGGGAAGATAATTATCACACAATCGGGAGATCTCAAGATAAAAGAGAAGAAAATCGGAGCATTGAAGAAAAGATTAATCGGATCAAGACAAACGAGTGAAGTGGGGAACAAGTCGACGGAGCCAAATTGAAAACGCGTAGAGAAGGTGGCTCGGTCGACCGAGCCATGCCATTCGGTCGACCGAGCGTAACGGTTCGGTCACCCGAGCCTAAGGTGATAAATGCGTGTCAATCTTCTGGATTCTCCCTATGTCGGCTACAACTCCTATATAAACAGCAGCTACGAAATTGAGAAGACACACCACTACAACACAAAACAATTTATGCAATTTAAGTTTTAGTTTTCTTTTCTTTTCTTTATGTTCGTACATTGTGGATTCATCGGATTCTCCGATTAGGGAGCGCATTAAAGAGTGGGAGTCACTCTCGTCTTCGAGGGTATGACTATTCAATTATGCAATCTTTATTTGTAGATCTGATATATTTTATTATGGAGTAGTTTTATTTGTATTGATTGCGTGATGTAGATTTATTTACGAACCCATGTGTTTAGGTTAGAAACGTTAAGAAGTAATCATGATTTGTTCCGGCACGTAACCGTGTTCGGTAGACCTAGACATGTCACTCGGTCGCCCGAGTGCCGTCATTCGGTCGACCGAGTGTGGTAAGGTGTAGGGCAATATTATGATCGGCTTCGACTACGTCGATTCTCGATTTGGAATTTAAACGAGCAATTAAACCCGATCAACTTAATTATTCGTCATCATAATTTAACATGAAACTCAAAAAGTGATTGTTACTTAGGATATAGATTGAATCGGCATCTAAGAAGTACGCCTAACCATAGGAATGTTGCTTAGATGAGGTTACGGTTTATACCGGCATCCCTAGTTACATAATTGTGTCAGAAGTTATATGAGATGGAGGCATTAAAAAGCGAAGTCACGTAATGGAGACACGATGATTTAGATGGCCTAACCGGAGCTAAATCTACCTTAGGGGATGACTCCCGTAGTCATAATAATTAATCTTTAACGTTTGTTTTGTCTCGTTATCAACCTAATTTACATGGGGGAGTTATGATCCACTAGCGTAATCAATACTATTTGTCTAGATAATATCAACCGTATTATCCGTGTTTTAGTAGTCTTTAATTTGTCTTTGTGGTATTTTGTGTCTTGTGGTTGTCGCTATTTTATTTACTGCATTTAGTTGGTCGTAGACCGCCCTTTCAATTTAGTTCTGGTAAAGTAAGTTGTGTTTTGTTTGTGCCGAGTCTCCGTGGGATCGACCTCGACTCTGTCTGGCTATACTACAATTGAACCTAGTTCTCTTGCTAGTGGGTTAGTAGGTCTCGAGTTAATAATTTAACTTGACCTCCATCAGTTTATGCAATATTTGACGCAATGGACTATCCATTAAGACAACTATCGTGTGTGAGGTAAAGTAAGCCCTGAGTTTGCGGGCAGCAATAACAAGCGAGTAGGCTAATTTTTCAATATTAAAATAGCGGCTCTCCACCGGACTGAGAGCCTTGCTTACATAATAAACGGGATTTTGGAGGGTTTCGGCCTCCTTGACAAGAACGGCGGCAACAAACCGGTCCGAAGCCGCTAAATACAAAAACAAAGACATCTCCCTCTATAGGGCTAACCAAAAGGGGCGGTTTCCCTAGATATTCTTTTAAAGCTTGAAATGCCCGTGAACACTCGCGTTCCATGAAAAAGTTTTGTCGCCTCGAGAATTTTGAAGAAGGGGAGACACCTTTCCGCTGATTTCGATATGAAGCGACCTAGCGCAATGATGCGGCCATTGAGCCTCTGTACTTCTTTGATGGTAGTAGGCTCTCTCATGTCAATCAAAGCTTGAATTTTTTCTGGATTAGCCTCGATGCCACGACGACTAACCATAAACCCCAGAAATTTGCCTGCCTGGACGCCAAAAGTACACTTGGCCGGATTCAGCTTCATCGAGTGTTTTCGGACATTATTGAAAGTTTCTTGAAGGTCAACAGCGTGACCGTCCCCAGCGGACTTAACAACCATGTCATCTATGTAAGCCTCCATATTTCTGCCTATCTGCGAACTGAAGACCCTGTTGACCATTCGCTGATAGGTCGAACCCGCATTCTTCACCCAAATGGCATCATTTCATAATAATACAATCCTCCAGCGGCTCTGAAAGCCGTTTTTTCTTTGTCGGACTCAGCCATCCGTACTTGATGATACCCGCAATATGCGTCTAAGAAACTTAAAACCTCAAAGCCAGAAATAGAGTCAACTAACCGGTCAATTCGTGGCAGATGATAAGGATCCTTCGGACATGCTTTGTTGATGTCCGTGAAGTCGACGCACATTCTCCACTTGCCGTTGTGCTTCTTTACCATAACCACATTTGCCAACCAAGTAGGGTAGGCAAGCTCCTTTATGATTCCCGCTTGTAGAAGCTTTCCGACCTCTACTTTCACCGCCGCCTCCTTTTCTGGTTGAGAACGGACGCGCTCGCTGTTGTATCGGCTTGAAAGTAGGGTCGACGTTAAGATGGTGCGGGCGACGTCTGGTTCGACTCCTCGCATGTCGGTAACCACCCAAGCAAAGGCACTCAAATTCTCTTTGAGTAATTGTATCAATTTTTCCCTTTCAATAGGACTCAGTCGAGCCCCTATCTTTATCTTTTGCTCGGGATATTCATCATTGATGACCACCTCGATCAACTCATCTTCTGCCGTAAAATCTGGCTCATCTCTGACTTGCAATGTTTCACACTCTACTTTGACTAGTTCAGGATCAACAACGACCCTGATCATGTCGATGTTCCCCATGTTATATGGCTGTTCGATTCGAATCCTCTTATTCCCTCGTTCTCATCTCATGTATGTATGTCGGGACGGCGGCGGGTTCGCCGATCGACGTTCCGATCCCGTCCCCAACATAAAACTTTGCCCGCCGATGCGGAATGGAAGCTACCATCTGAAACTGCTTTAAAGCGGGTGTTCCAATTATCATGTTATAATTGGACTGAAGATCGACAACTAAAAACATCACCTTTTCCGTGCGAAAGGCATAATCTCCCATCTGTACATCGAGGTCGATGGCCCCCTTGACCTGTATCTTATGATTGGTGAAACCCTCAAGGGTGCCATTATGCGGTCTCAAATTAGAGTCGCTGAAACCCAACTCTTTGAAGCAGTTGTAATATAGGATATCGCGGCAAGCTCCCGTATCAACCATCACTCTATTGACACGGAGCCCGATTGACGACCACCGAGATGCAAAGGCACATATCTTCTTCGTATTGGTTGAAGTCACTAGCTCACTTCGAGTAAAGGCAAGGGGGTCGTTCACTCCCTCGCAAAACTACGTGCTTCTCCACATGTTTGTTGATGGAGCCGATGCGATTCTTAATCCGATTGTTAGTGGGAGGAGGCTCGGTTATCATTCTAATGTTCCTATCGAACCGACGAGCTTGTCGATTCCTCCTATCCGGACCACCGGTATCAAGTTTGAGGTGATCATGGTGTCCGCGAGCGAGCAACTTCTCTATTGCTCGTTTGAATTGGATACATTCATCGGTAGTGTGACCCTTATCCCCGTGATAGCCACAAAATTTGGATGCATCGCGGCGCGTGTCGTGAACCATTGGGTATGGTTCGGTATTTCGTCTCTCGATTTCATTCAACACTTGGGAATAGGAAATTCGAGCGGCGTGAAATGCTCTTCCTTAAATCTTTCGGTTTTCTTGATTTCCCTATCCGCCCTCTCGCGGGTGTCTCTTGGCGGGCTACGCTCGGCCCTCTCGTTTGCCTTTGTTGGACGAAGACGCTCCTTCGTTTCCCGCAGTTGCAATGTATTTCCTAGTCGAGCTCAACATCTCTTGTAGGTTCGCTGGTGGTGACAAAGCGAAATAAGACTTCAAGTACCCCGGCTTCAACCCTGTTTCAAAACTACTCATGACAACGTTATCTGCTATACCTCTGGTTAGCTCATACACTTTGTAAAACCGCTCATAATAACTACGAGTACCCTCACTGTCGCCTTGTCGGACCTCATGTAGGTCGATATGCGTCTTTTTAGGTCCTCCCACCGACTTGAATTCTCGCTATAAACTTGTTGATCGGTCATCCCATGATAAAATCGATCCAGGAGGAAGACCGCGGATCCATGATGCTTTGCCCGATCTTGCATTGATCCCACAAATGCTATACACCAAGCCTCATCGCTAGAGGTACACAACCGATTCTCGCTTTGAAAAGCGGATAGCCAATCCGGAGGATCTGTTGCTCCGTGGTAGTTTATGAAATTGGGATAGTGAGTTCCTCCCCTTGGAGCCGCTTTCGCATGTCGGGATGAAGCACACTTGTTCCCCATGTCGGAACCGTTTTAACACCCTTTGTTCCTTTCGTAATTCCTCTATCTCGTTTTTTCATGATGCCTATCTCTTCCCGATTTGGGGGTTGAGGTGGGAGCGCAACATAACTTTCTTCAATTTCGAGTCCCCCCGTCCTTCCAAGCCGGTGCGAACTCGCCGAGTGTTCCTTGGTCGCACGGGGGGCACGCACCGCGATCGTCGATCGCGGGCCCCGCCTACCAAGTGCGGATTTCCTACCCTCTCTAGGATGTGAGGTTGCATGACTACTTTCCTCTATTTCTGATCGCTGTGGTCGAACCGTTTTTGGAGGAATGAATGTGGGCTGAATCTCGGTTTGTACGGGTTGAGGAGGGTTGAATTTACGGATTGACCGAGGAGGTAATCCTTCTGCAATGAGTAGTGCATTTCCTTCCCGCATTTCTTCAACATATTCCATGTGCGCTTGCAAAGCTATTTTATATGTATCTTGTTGTGGGGAAGGTCCCCCGGCCGAAATAGCTTCTTGTTCGTTAGTTGGTTTGGATGTCCCCGCGATTCCTTTTCCCTTGCTTTTCCTAACCGCTTCCTCGTGTATTTCACGGGCTTTAGTCCTTTCCCGTATGTATGCTCGCATGTCGGTTGTGAGGGCGGTGGTTGACATCCGCCCCATCCGACATAACCCTTCGGCTAGCCTCTCCACGGGCGTGCTCGCACGTGGCGGTCCCGATTGGTCGCCTTAGCCGGTGTTACGGGGTTCATGTTTTTCCCGCCACCCATGACTTATGATTTTTGGGCGGGTATTTTTCCGACTCGGAATATAAGGTAACAACCGTTTGTATTTCCCGTGCTATTTACAACTAAAAGATGACCAAACTTTCCTTACTCGATGATCCGAAACCGGCGAAGAGATGCGTAAACCAACCTCGGGTATTTTAGATGGACTCAAATGTGAGTTTGCAATGAAGTTGATGATCTTCTCTGTGCAAGTTGCTGAGAGGAAGAGAGCAGCGGATTCTGGGCTGTATTATCCCAAAGAAAAATTTCAAAGCTTTGATGACCGACAGGCTGTAGATGATGATGACTTCGTCTGAGACACCGTGAAATCGTCTTTGTGGTGGAGTAAGTAGCCCTCGAATGCTGAATGATAATGATTTTCCCGGTAACGGAGCCAACTGATGTTGCGTGGAACACCAGATTTGCGGTAACAATGTTTATCTTGAGGATATAAGGCCGATATGAATGATTTCTCCGGTGTGGTAAGGGTGGCGAGTAAGAACAAGGCCGCCGGATCGCCTTATAAGATGAACAAGTTAATCGGTCGACAAGTTGGCGAGTTTCGCTTGTATTAGATTTATAGTTAAAGCTTGAGAGAGAATCCTCCTTTTCTATTACAATGTGATCCCATATATATAGGCTAAAAAAGTAAGTCGGTTCACCGTTCATTGATAAGACAACTTAGAATACATAGCTAAGTTATGCATGCATGCAATACAAGTGTCCTATCTAGTCAAAAGTGTTGCCACCGGATTGGCCACTGGTAAGCATGGCGAACAATGCGAGTCCGGAGAAGTATGGTTGAGCAAAATGGACTCGTTTGTGCCTTTATGTATAGTGGTGGAATCACGTGGAGAGAATGAGTCCGGCTTACCGTTAGCGGACATGATCCGGCTTATCGTTGGCGGATAGGCCTCGGCTTGTAGCTAGCGGCCGAAGATGTTTGGTGGCAGCGGCCAGCGGAGGTAAAAGCCCATTATCTGTGTTGACGGGCCAAGATTGTAGGCCCAATATGGATGAACAGGGCCCCATTCCAATCCGGGTATATCAGGATTATAGTTTGTATCAGAAACATGGAGGTTGTCTATGTCGGCACGATTGCCGCTTTACTGGCCCGGTACCACTGATCTGGTTCAGCAGTGGCCATGCCAATTGATGACAATATCACTTGTTCATATTCATATTATGGGTTTTTTTTAACAACAAAGATAATTATATCAAAAGCATCTAGCAAGATACTAGATTAGCGTAGGCAATATTCAAAGACCAAGCAGCAGAAGTACAAAAGAAATTAAATATTTTGGGGTTATGATATCTTATTTTTAGATCTCTCTTGCGTTTAAATTTTTGTCTTCTCCTTCAATGCTTCCGTGAAAAATCTAGAATGATGTCATTGTTAATTAAAGTTGACGTGTGCAATGTTCACGGATTGTACATATGCCGAGCGGTCTTTTCCTATTCTACCCCTAAGGTAGGTTTGGTCGTTACAGTTGGTAATAGAACGTATGTTTTATGTAAGTGAGGTTGTATTCTATTAGGGTGTTGATATTATAGTTAAGTTTTAATATGCCTAAGCTAGATCGCCATTTGCTTCCTATTTGTTTGCCAATAGACATGGCAAACACTACCATGATTAAACTATCATGGTGGGCATAGGTGGATCTAGCATATATTAAATGGGGTCCGCAGACCCTGTTAAAAAAATAAAAACCCTATGTTTTACCTATAGAAAATATTTTGAACCCCGTAAAAAAATAAATTTACTTTGAAAAATATTTACGGCCCCCGCTCAACAATATTCTTGGGTCCGCCACAAATAGTGGGGACTTAAATCACATTGCGATATGATATCGTACCTAACCAAAAAATAATGTGTTTGTATCATTTATGGTTGACACATTAATTTATTTGTTCAAGGTTCAAACTATCCACCTAAGAGCATCGGCAATGGCCAATTCATTATTAGGTGAAGTCTGTCAAAATTCTGACATAATTTTATAATTTTTTAAATATATGACACTTGTGTTGCACCATGGTCGTTACTTTCACGGTGAAAAATGTGGGCACAACAAAAAGGAAAATAATATTTTATTAGCATCCATGTGAATTATGCAAAATTAAATTATGAAAGAAAAATAAAATTGATTAAAATATTCCTAGGACTCCGTGTTTGGGGTGATGGTGGGAGGGGTTAGACCCCTCCACTTCCACCGTTTCTTTTCCAAGAGGGACTTCATGTGGACTATAGTGACTTCAAATATCTTATTTGATGTACCACTTCTTTCTCACAGGGTGACAAATTAGGCTATTGAGATTGCTCTAAATCCATTCACATTAGATTTCACTAAAACACTACTACTTTCATACTTAGCTCATATTTACTAGTACCATAACTAAAATACCACATAGCACATATACATAATTAAATCACAGTACCACACGTCATCTAAACACAAGTTTTCGCGTGCTCTCGTGCCTCGTCCGGCAAAGGCTCGCAGCATAATGCTGTGTCAAAGACACCATAAAACAAATACTTGATTCCGACACATTACTAGTGTTGGAAAAAAAAAATTAAAACTTAAGAATTTGACAGAATATGAAGAACTCTAAGGCACGCAGTAGCGCTGTTTTTTAAGGTTTCGTCGCACGCAATTTGTCACTTAGGGATTCAAACGAAAATCTCTCTCAGGCTTTTTTTTTTTTTGAACAGCCGAGGTAAAACACCAACATAAAAAAAGCAACACAATAACTCAAAACTAGACCGCAACTTTCATCGGGTTTTCTTTCCAACAATCCCAAGATACCTTCTTCAAGCATTTGTTGTGTGAAAACCATGAAAATGACATCATTTGAACCTCTCTAAAAATCATCTCTGGGTCAATGACAAATGAATGGAAGATAACTTTATTCCGAAAGATCCATATCATCCAAGATGTAATTCCCACAATCACATTCCACAAATAGAGCTCCGAAGAACGTGATAACGCCCAAGGTCTTAAATTGCACAAATCCACGAAAGAACACGCAAATGGTCCAGAGATCTTACACCACCTGAATACATGTTGCCAAATCAAAAGGGACACGTCGCACGAAAAGAGAATATGATTCACCAATTCATCAAACTTGTAACAAAGAGAGCATAAACAGTCTTGAACATAGACACCACAAGAAAGGAGATTTTGTTTTGTTGGGATCCTCTTTAAACCCACTTTCCACATAAAAATATTCACCTTTGCTGGCAAAAATTTGTTCCAACCAAAGATAAACTCCACATCAGAAAAAACATCTTTAAACACTTCCAATTCAAGATGCTTTCTTAATATGGCCGTGGAAAAAAAATCCCACTGCCACTCAGATTCCAACAAATTTTGTCTTTGATACCTGCAGTCAAACCGAAATTGTTAAACAAAAGCCCCAACCTCCTAAGATCATCCTCCTCTCTGGACTTCAACCTCCTCCTCCATCTCCAAAAAATCTCTCTCAGGATACAATAGAGGTATTTGATTCAAACAGTGACTTGTTTGAATCAAACCCGAGGACACTCAGATTTTTTGTCTGATGATGCTTTCAAACTCTATGTGAAATTTGTTTGCATACTTTGCCTTTTTATAGGCTGAAGGAATCCATTAAACGAATTGAGGTATTCCTACACGAAATGGTAAGGGTTGTGCATTCGAATGCAGAGGTGCATCAGTTCAAAATCCTGAATCCTAAAAGAAGCATGGATTCGAAAATGCATGAAACCCTTCATGAACTGATGCATGTATCTGATTAGCTTTCGGATGCAGAGGTGCATCAGGTCGAACCCCGTTTCGTTGCGATAACATTAATTTGTACGACAGCTCGTATGCAAACGATAATAAAATATTTTTTTATGAAAAAATATCTAACAACTAGTGCTAACAAAGTAGCAAATAAAGGTTCTACATTAAGGAACTCGGCAACAATAGTACCAAAAACTGGAAGTGATCCAGAAACAAGCCTGGCCGCATGTCCAGCAACATTTTCACAGGCCCGACACAAAAATTTTCCCAGAAACTCTGAACGTCAGCATGTATCCAATTTTTTCAACTCGAGTATTCAGAACCATAACATTTCAAAACACCTTGAATTATCAGCAGTCTAAAATTCCAGAAAAATAGCTTGACACGATTTATGTGATTCCGTGTTGATTTTTACATGCTGTCTCCGCATGTAGAGATTATAAATGTATACAGATCTGAATCGCACAGTTTAATTATCATACAACGGTAAGCCTTATGTCTATAAATTTCTACTCTGTTTCATATTGTAGTGTTGTATATGGTTAAAAAAAAAATGTGTGAATATAATAGATTTCACTTGGTATAATCATATTATAACAATTACATGATAAAATTTGAAGAAACCAGCCAAAAATCCATCCCACCCAGCCCCCTCCCCCGGTCCCCACACACACCATTCTCTCATAGTGCCAGAGAGGGGAAAAAACACAAAGTAGCTAGCTAGTACAGTGGAGTGATGGAGGTTGGTTAGATATTATTAGTCTTTGTTTTTGTTACAAACTGACAAACGACCAGCAGGCTGGATTCTCGTGATTCCTTTTATTACCCGTTTTAGACGTTGACATTTCTCTCTTTAATTTTTAATTTTTTTTATACTCTCACTGCCGTCATTATTTACCACATAAGAATTTTTTAGGTGGGTTCTAAAGGCATAAACATTTTTATTATTGACATCAATTTTTTTATTATTCTTTTGATGAAAAAAATGTTAGTGTTATTGAAGTTGATATTGAAACACCACCGACGTTGCTATTGAAACACCAACGTCAGTGGAAGTCAATGGACTGACGTTTCTAAGTTGTGACAGTTTTATAACGTAAGCGTCGGTCCCACTGACTTTCGTTGTTGAACACCAATGTCAGTGTTCATAAAAAAATCATCGTGGTGCCGGAGTAATCTTTTATGGTGCCGGGAGTTATGGGGTGTCAGTAATAAAAAGGGGTGTGCCGATAGAACCCCTTTTTAATGCATAAACTTATATTTAAGTGTAGTTAATATTTACATATAAATTTTATATAGATTTCATGTGTGAATTGGTGTATTTTCTTACTCGGCTTCGTATTGTTGTAATCTCGGTATGTGTTGGTATTTTAGTCCGGCGTTAGACCGCATTGTAATGCAGTGAATGACCGCGTCATTAGTTTAGCTCTGGTTAGTTTTTGTTATAAATTAGTTTAATTCGGTGGCAATAAAATTTTCGTGATTTGTGGAAAAAAAGAATTGGTGGTTGTTATTTTTCTGAAGGGTAATTGGTGCGTTTAATACACTGAAATCTTAAGGCTTTCAGGCGTATTACATGAAAAATTCACTAGCTTATTTAATATTGCATCCGTCTCCAAAAGAGTGCCCACTTTGTGAAAGAAAAAAAAAAATCTCCATATAAAGTGTCCATTTAGATATCTATACACCGGTTAATGTATTTTCTTTTTAAACATACTCATATCTTAACATTTAATATTTGTATATTTATTTTATAATTCAAAAGAAACGTTTATTATATGATAGAGTTATATATGTCTATTAATGCTTAAAATACAACAGATTAATTATTTTTTTAAATTCTCGTACACCATAAAAAGTTGACACTTTCGGAAAGCCTCAGGTAGTATAAATATCTTTTTTACTTATAAACATGAATATTTTTCAAGTGAAAATAAACATAATTGCACTGTGGCTCTCCAAAAAAACTTTCTTACATGACTAAAAAAACCGACTATTATAACTGCAAACTACCAGTGACGGCTCCAGAAATTCTCTTTAAGAGACCAAAAAAAATTGAGAGTAAACTTTTTTAGCGGAGTCCAAACAGATTTTATAGGTAAAATCTAACTAATTTTTGTTTTAACGGTGTCCGCACACCCCGTTTTGTGTAGGGTAGACGTGTCCCTGCCAAGTAATACGCTGACATAAGAGTAAGAGGGTGGCCGATGGGTTTTTTTTCTTCTTTCTTAAAGCTTTAGGAAAAAGTATTTACTGTTTGAGGAGAAAGCTTTTTTCAAAAGCTCGGTTTGCATCAACCGGTTTATATAGACAACTATAATTAATTTTTCTTTTTCTTTTTCTTTTTGTTGTTGTCAGGCCGACGCGTAAAGCAACTATAAAAAAAATATAGCCGTTTGCCCTTTCTTCTATCCTTCCATTAATTTGTGTATAGATAATAAAAAAAATGGGAGACTTGTTGAAAATGACACATTTTAAACTTAATGGGTCTGAAAGGACAAGGTAACACGTTTTTGTGTTACCTTGTCCTTCCAGACCCATTAAGTTTAAAATGTGTCTTTTTCAACAAAAACCTATAAGAAAATATACCAAATCAAAAGCAACGGTTCACTTTACTAGTAGTCTTTTTTTAATCACACATATTAATTTTTTGTCGCACAATAACCAAAAATATCATAATTTTGTTTTATTTATTATGTGTAATAATGTTATATATAGTTTTGTGAAAAAAATTAAATTCATTTTATGAAATAATAAAATATTTATTAAGTGGGTCATGTTATAAAGTTATGAAAGGCTTTTGTAAAGTTGTAAAAAAGTTATGTAAAGATTTATAACATGATGATGTGACAATGTGAAAAGCTTTATGATTGTGAAATTGAAAAAAAAAAAGTTAAAATAATGTGAATTTAAATAAGAATGTTAACACTAATATGGATAATTCAATATGGGAACATTATATGATATAGGGATAGAGTAATGCGGGGTAAAAGCTCGAATTTTCGGAACAAGACGTTACCAATGATATAAGAGCAGAATGGTGAAGAATATACGGGTTGTGTTTGGTGAAAGTGCGTCTAGTTTAAGAGGGAGTAGCACAACACATTCCCTTAAGCCTAAATCATTTATTCCCCAAAAAAAAAAAAAAAAAAAAAAAAAAAAACTAAATCTTTTCAAAAAATATATAATCCAAATTAGAACAAATGTAGATAATTTGTTTTTCCTATTCTCGGTATAAAGTGTTTTCTTGTTGTTATTGTGCAAATACAAATCTCGAATATATAATGCCCCAATTGTTTGCACACTATTTTGTTTATCAAAAACAAAGAAATTGTATTATTAAAATTCGTATTATTTTCTTCTCCACAATACATCATCTCCACTTTATAGTTGAGCAAGTCTTAGCTTCTAAGGATAGCCCAAAAGCAAACCATGGGGGCCCAACTAAAAAATATATAAAACTAGTGGGTGGGGCTTCATACTTTATTGAATAGGGGAGGCTAAACAAAAATATTTATGATGCCTTTTATTGGCACCCAAATTTGTCTCGGACACTTTTAACCATTTTCCTCTTGCTAAGACTACAGAAAAGTTTATCACATGCAAAAAGAATGTCAGATAGAAAACGTCACCGTCACTGGCTCTTGTTATACATGTGAAAAAGTCACAACCATTGACGTTTTTCATTATTTCACTCGTCCTGATGTTTCAGTAAGGTAAGAAACGTCAGTATCGTGGAGTTTCCTCATCCAAAAAAAAAAAGCTCATGAACAGGTGTCTGAAATAATATTTTTTTTCAATGCATGAAACAATCGTAGTGCTTGAAGCAAATGATGGTGCCAATGAAAGCCCCGATTAATATTACTCACATACGGTGTTTTTTTTTAATTTAACGTGGGAAAGGAAATATCGTTACTACACTTCATAAAAGTCTGACATGATGAAGGAAGAGGACCAATAGACCTCTACTTACGGACAAGCAAAACGGTCCATTTGATGGCTATAGCCACATTTTTAGCCCAATTCAGATGGTAAATGATCTCCTCTCATGCATTTGACCATTATGTATAGAAGAAAATATATAAAACGATATCGTTTTACTTATGATATTTGATTTGATGGTCAAGTGAATTATATAAGGAATCAATGCCCCAATTTACATAACCAAAAGAAATACCTTGACATTTTTTTTAGGTACAAACCAAATGTTGTTATCTAAAATTATATCCATATCCATACGGCCCAAACCATTTCCATTGATTAAATGCTTAAAGCCCAAAGAATTCGAAAATGAATTTAAGACTATACAAAAATACGTAGTGCATGTGTCATTTCTATATTCTAAATTTATCACTTTGACAACAATAATTATTGACACTTTATAATCCGATTGAGTAATTAATTATCCAAAAATAATCACACAAAAAATTCTCAAAAAATAAAAAAAATAAAAAAATCAGGAAATGACGGCGGGAAAGCTACCGGTCTGTGTCACCGGAGCAAATGGATTCATCGGTTCATGGCTGATCAAGACACTCTTAGACCAAGGCTACACCACCATCCACGCCGCCATTTTCCCCGGCTCAGACCCATCTCACCTCTTCTCTCTTCCCGGCGCCACCGCCGCCGGAGTCAAGCTGGTAATCCACGAGGCCAACGTTTTGGATGCTGATGCACTGGCTAAAGCCATTGAAGGGTGTGCTAAAGGCGGTGTCTTCCACGTGGCATCACCCTGTAGTCTTGACGATCCTGTGGACCCTCAAACGGAATTGGTGGAGCCCGCTGTTAAGGGTACGCTTAATGTTCTTGAAGCTGCTAAGAAGTTTGATGTGAAGAGGGTGGTGCTGACGTCATCCATCTCTGCCATTGTTCCTAATCCTGGTTGGGTTACTAACAGGGTTTTTGATGAAACCTCTTGGACTGATCTTGACTACTGTACCTCTCGTCAGGTACTGAATAATCCTTTGCTTTCTTCATATACTAGTTCAATTGATGTTTAGTTAAGAATAATTGGTACATTGATTGTTATCAGGTTTGAAGATTTAGAATTTGAGAGAATGATTGGAACTTTAATTTGATCATAAAAAGCTTGAAGCTTTGGTTGTATGTTTGGATATGCATGCTGAATCCTAGATTACAAGCTTAATTAGAGCTGTAATGGTGTCCTGTGTCCAAACTATGTGTTTCACCATAGTTTGAAGATTGCCTTTCTGAAGCTCATACATGATTGATTTCAGTAGACTAACTGACTTTCTTGGTGATGAATAATGTCACAGAAATGGTACCCGGTCTCGAAGACACTAGCCGAAAAAGCCGCATGGGAGTTTGCCGAGAAGAACAGGCTCGATATTGTCGCGATTAACCCCGCTACTTGTCTTGGTAAACTCTTACAACCTAGCTTAAATGCAAGCTGTGCTGTTTTGCAACAGCTGCTAAAAGGGTCAAAGGATACACAAGAATACCATTGGTTAGGTGCTGTACATGTTAAAGATGTGGCAAAGGCACAAGTTTTACTGCTTGAGAATCCTCATGCTTCTGGCAGATACCTTTGCACCAATGGTATTTACCAGTTTAGTGAATTTGCTGAAAGAGTATCAAAGCTTTTCCCTGAATTTCCTGTTCACAGGTTTGTGTTTTTTCTTTCTATATATTGTGTTCATAGTTATCTTTGTTATTGTGTTTTTGAATTCATCCCCTAAATGCAAGTAGTAAATCTAGTTGCATTCAATCAAAACACAATACAGATAAAAGCTCATATACAAAGTAAAAGCCACCATAAACACACACAAATCAAGCTCCGTGTCGTGCTTTAATTAGATACAAGTGGATCTCCGCATTGAGGACACCTGCTAGTAAGGTTTCCCGCTTTTGTATGCAAAACATCAAAATTATACAAAGCATTCGAGTTCCGAATATAAGGAAACTAGCTTTCTAAGGATTGATAAATGGCATCGAACTCACCCCTACGCATTCATACTATGAATATCATGTTCATCCATCTGGTACAACAGTTGTATGTTTAACTGGTTAATTATGGCCATCCATTCGGTACAACGTTTATACCTTAAAAAAAAATCAGCTATTATGTGATCATTTGATAAGAGCACTTGCAGTAGATACAGTAAAACAGTTGGAAAAAAAATCTGTAAAATGAAGCTACTAATCATTCAAATCCACTTAGAACTATCTGTATCTTTACTCGGATCCGTAAAATACAAATTCTTTAAATATTGCACTGCCACATGTATTGCATGAAATACAGATTCTCTACGGATTCTGATGCATTTCACCTAAATATGGATTTTGTAAAATAGTGGAAAAATTGTGTTCAAGTTTGTAAAATAAAGAATTTGTTGTCTAATTTAAAAAATTGGATGAGATGTAGGTTTAATGGTGAAACACAACCAGGCTTAGTGAGTTGCAAAGATGCAGCAAAGAGATTGATTGATTTGGGATTAGTCTTTACACCTGTTGAAGTTGCTGTTCAAGAAACAGTGGATAGCCTTAAAGATAAAGGCTTTCTTGTTGTCCAGGGAAATTAATTCATTTTTTATTCTTCTTCATTGCATAATAAAATGATTTTAGTTATTTATGTTCTTGCTTTTTACTACCTGTGAATAGTTCTGCATTTGCTTTTCTTGACCCTTTTATTTTATTTTATTTTATTTTTGTAAACAAGACCATTTACTTACTTGGTTTATCGGAGTTTTGTGATTTTTTCCAAAATTAAAAGATAATTGACTTTTCCTGTTGCATCATATACCGCAGGACATTCAACATCTATAAAGTCGAATCTAGATTATAGACACGACTATAAGCCTATAAGATGGTTGATTGTTATAATCGATCATCTGAAAGTCGATTTTGTGATCTAGAATCGATTTTAAAAGTAAATTTAGTTGTGTGAAATCGACTCTAGGTGTGGTGTCACATCATAGGTTAGGCGTGGCATCGGAGCATCAGATGAATGTCATTTGTATAGAAAGACCAAAAAAAAAAATCAAACTTATTAACGGTTTGAAGAAAAATCGACACCCAAAAGTTGCAGATTAACTTTGCTTCAGAAAACTTTAATCAGTTAAAAAAAAAAAAACTTGCACCCCAAGAAAATTCAGACAAATATTTAGAACAAATGTTCAAGTTCCTTGATCATGCTAGTCCTTACATTTACAAGAACCTCAAGGACTACAGAAAAATTGTGTAACCTTTTACATTCATGACTCCAAATTCAGTAAAACTCCAAAACAATCCGCTCTTCTAAAACACTTTCACATATAGTTAAATCTTGGGCATCTTTAGAAACATCACACAGAATTTACCGTTTGACATTATAATGACAATCGATCTTTTCAAGAATCAACTTTTCACTGGTTTTTTTACTGCGGTAAAAAAAAACGATGTGGTCCCACTAAAAATGATCAAAATTCTTACTTGGGCTCCAATTTTGCATTTGGATAATCACCACTATAAACAAAGAGTCTGCTGCTATCATCACTATAAGGAGATCCTTTGCCACCACCACCATAGTTTTCCGACGTGGACGCTGAGTCAGCATTCGGGTTCAAACCAGCCAATACCATTATATTCTCAATCTCTTTCACCACCTCACTCATGCTAGGCCTTTGAGCCCCTAGTCCTTCAACACAGCTTAAAGCCAAATCCACAAATTTCTCTATGCTTTTTGATAATGCAGTTGACCGTATAAGAGGATCAAGAATTTCGTAAAGGTTATAAAGGTCTTTTGTAGTATCCATTAATCCTTTCAATTCTCTAACAATGTATTTCCCATTCTCAATTGGTGCCCTTGCTGTTATTAGTTCAAGAAGTAATACTCCAAAGCTGTAGACATCACTTTTCTCTGTAAGTTGATTTGTCATGTAGTATTCTGGATCCATATAGCCCTACAAACAAAAACCCTTTAAGTCTTTACTTCCAAAAACAATGGGGGTGGGGGGGGGGGGGGGGGGAGACTATATTTTGTATACAAGAAGTTGACTAACCATTGTTCCTTTGACTTGAGTTGTCACATGAGTCTTGTTCAAGTCACCGACAAGTTTTGACAGACCGAAATCTGCAACTTTTGCATTGAGTTTTTCATCAAGAAGGACATTGTTTGACTTGATATCTCTGTGTATGATAGGAGGATCTGCAAGATCATGAAGATATTGTATCCCTCTTGCTGCTCCAAGCGCGATCCGGAGTCTCCTCATCCAATCCAATCTGATTCCCGACTTACCTACAGAGGATTATCGTAGTTCACAGATATAACATTTGTTTTAGGTATTGTAAGACAAGATGAATCCATAAAATAGAGATTCAAAACACGCAGATTCACAAAAGAAATCAAAAACTCTAATGCCCTTTTAAGTGATGAGAATAAAAATTATGCCTTTAGATTCTTGTTACTTGAGAGAAAGGTTAAGTAAGAGAGAGAAAAGTGCACCTGAAAGGGCATCCATGAGGGTGCCATTTGCTATGAATTCATAGACAAGCATTTGTTCACTTCGATGGAAACAGAAACCGACAAGACTGACAACATTCTTGTGATGAACCCTAGACAGAAGCTCAATCTCTGTTTTGAACTCAAGCCCACCTTGCATGGACCCTTGCTGTGCTCTTTTCACTGCTACCAACTTTCCATTTGGTAGTGTTCCTCTATACACCTAACAAAACCACAAGTATATGACTAATGGAAAGAAAAACAAAAAGGGGGGCTGGTGGTCAGTGACAGATCCAGAAAAAAATGATATATAACTCACTTGGCCATATCCTCCGGATCCAATTTTGTTGGTTTCTGAGAAATTATTTGTGTATTTCTTCACTTCTTCAAAAGGAAAACTCTTTGCTCCTTTCAACTCAGGAACACCACCACTGTTCTTAGTCGAGTCCCAAGCAGCTGTGGCATAACAACAAACACCTTGAGTGCATGGCATAAAAGCAATAAAAAAAAAAAGACTTGCTAAATGATTCCTATATAGTTTTACCAAAAGGATGCATCTGTCTATCGGTTACTTCAGCTCTTCTTTTCTGTCGATAAGCATATAATCCAGCCAATATTAATAACAAAACAAGGACAGAACAACCTATGGCTGCCCCTATTATGATACCGGTATTTGATGACTTGTGTGATCCTTCAAGTGCACCTGAAATACAACCAACAAACATATCAATTCACAAAACTCAGGACATCATATATATACCTTGTTTCATCGCATCGACCTTTTGAAAGTCGATTCTACAACATATTCTCGACTTTCAAAAAGGTCGATTCTCATAATCAATCTTTTGAAAGTCGATTATTGACCATATAATTGACTTTCAAAAGGTTGATTGTGGTGATCATGATAATTTACCTGTGAAGTGCTGATAACCATCAGCAATAAAGAAATAAGGTCCAAATGAAGATGGAGGCTTAAAAGTTTGACTGCTAAACAAAGATCCAATCTGAGTAATAGCCGTCCGATTGAAATAATCTTGTCCAGAAGGAAACATTTGAATCTCGATTACGAGGTAATTGTTACTATTCTTCGCCGGATTACTCAACGAAACCGAGTCCACAGGGACTTGATGTGACTGAAATGAAGAACTCAAACCCTGTTGCAGAGATGTGTAAACAGTAGAATTTCCCAAATCAGAGAACGCCGGTGCCCGGAAATACAATAATCCGGTATACGGATACGAACACTTGCAGTTGGGACTAGACATTTGATCTGATGAACATTGAGGAGCTAAACAGTTTTTTGGGGTAGAATATGATGAATTAGCTTGTTTCGATACGAGACAGTATGTTTCTGTTGATCCGGCTCCGCATATCGGGTTATCTGCAAGTCTGTGTAAACAATGTACAATCATATCACACAGTTTATATAATTACTGCAAATATGAGCCGAAAAGGAAGAAGCATAAATAATAAGCTTACATAATCTTCAGACTATAGCCACCAGCTTTTTGAGTGAAGAAAGCAATTGAATTGTTTCGCAAATCAACGAGTTGTAGTTCATTGCTATAGGTTGATCCAATGGTAAATGTGCCATTAAGCAGGTTATTCTTTAATATCCTGCATATACTCTATATCGTCAACCACATTATTTTCAAAACAACATCTTCTTAAAAAAAATGGCCTTTAATCTACGTGTTAACGTCAGTGACAATACGTAGACGGTAGATCTTCTTAAATAAATGGAAAAAAAAAAAAAAAAAGAGAGGGTACTCACACAGACTGCAATTGAGGTAGGCTGAACAACTTATCCGGAATTTGCCCTCGGATTCTTGTGTTCTCCATGACTCTGCAAGTACGAGATGGATCGATCATATATTAGACACAAGTGATCAACAGATAAATAAGGACTTTAGACAGAAAACGACAAGTTATATATGTTACATACAGTGTTGTCAAAGATTGTAAGGTTGAAAACCATGGAGGTACATCTGATGCATCAAATGTATTATTGCTCAAATCCCTGAGAAAAAATAAAATAAATAAATAAACATGATACGCGCTTCAAGTTATATATAACCATGTATAGCCCCCTAAGTAGTAGTGAATCGAGATTCTCTCCTGTGAAATTTATGTTGTAGTCCTTCAATGACCGTATTTCAATATCAAAACACGAGTCGAGTGTTCTGACACTGAAACAAGGTCACTGGATGGATCACTGCATCAATTGTACACTAAAATGTATACATTTTTGTTTCCAGTAAAATAAAATAAAAAGGATAGCATACTGGCAACTTACAAGTAGTTTAGGGAATTCAAGCCAGTAAGATCAGGAAGTGGTCCAGTGAGAGCGTTGTTCGATAAGAACCTAAAGAAAAACAACATCTTAAACACAAAGAGAGCTAGCCGGATGCAAAAATCAAAATTCAACCGGGTAATAATAACCGGTTTCTTAATGTATATACTTACAAGTCGTGGACATCACTCAGCTGGCTAATATTCGATGGAACAGGTCCAGTCAGTGTGTTGCCGTCGAGACGACTGTTATAATATTAAAATCAGTAAAACAAAATAAAAAATAATAATTCATAGTGAAATTTAATTTAAAACTTTGACAATTGAGATTTTGTGGTACTTACACCACTTGCAGTGGCTGTACAAGTCCAATGGTTGCTGGAATACTTCCTCTCAGTTGGTTGTTCTCAAATAGTCTTGCAAATTCAGAAAAGAAAAAAAAATCAATAATAATAATAATAATAATAATCAATAATCATAATCATAATAATAATAATAATAATAATAACGGGCGCTTACAGATGAATGAGAGTCATATTTGAGAAAAGCTGAGGTGGGATAGTACCAGACAGCAGATTGTTGCCAAAGTGACTGCAAACAATTGATAGAATTTGAAAAATATTAACATGATAACTCAATTATAATAATAAAAAAAAAAGAAAATTGAATGAATAAAATGAAATAAGAAGTAATTAAAAGGCAATAAAATCATACAAATGTTTTGTAGTGGAAAGCAAATCAAGACCAGGGGAGGTTGCATTAGAAACAGGTAAAGTTCCAGTAAGTCTGTTATCAGCTAAGTCAAGCCAAATTAGATTTGAGAGAAGTCCAAATGAGGGTGGTATTGATCCAATGAACTTGTTTGAATTCAATGATCTGCATTTTATCACAATCAAGAAAAAATTAGATATTGTTACTGAAAAAACACATAATAATAATAATAACGACGTCTTTAGTGGCACTACGGTGTTTTTATTGTGTCATCACAATGAAAGCAATCGACTTTTTCAAAGTTGGTTCTAAACCCGAGAATTTGGGTCTAGAATCGACTGTGAAAAAGTCGACTACTACTGTGATGCCACATATTCAAAATAGGAAAACTTACAGAGTAACCAGTTGGGGTAATGAACCTATGGTGTCTGGTATTAAACCAGAAAATCCACAACCAATGAGGATTCTGTTATTGAAAATAGTAACAATAAATGTTATGAAGGGCATTTCTGGGATTAACAATATTTGGATAGTACAGTATAATATACTTACAAGCTGGATAGATTCTTTAGTTTTCCTATTCCTGGTGGAATGGATCCTGTTAGTCCCTTATTATATGACAGATCCCTAATGAAAGTAACAAACAGTAAAATCATCAGACGTCACATCATGTTGTGGCACTGATAGTAGTGTCAAAATCTAGTCACATCATGCTCATTAGGGCTCCGGGACAGAAGAAAATTTACCGGGGGCTATGATATAGATATATAGCACCTGGGTACCGGGGGCAGAAGGGTATGTATATAATTTATACCCTTATGCATGTCCAGGTGCTATGGTATAGATAGCACCTAGGCACCGGGGACAGAAGGGTATGTATATAATTTATACCCTTATGGATGCCTGGGTGCTATCTATAGCATTTACATCCGTGTCCCTGATGATTCTGTGTCATTCGTAATGTCAATCTAGATACGATTGTATCGTTAAAAGATGAGACTCACAGGGTTTGTAATTTAGAAAATAACTGGATGTCTACAGGCAGCTGACCACTTAAATCCATGCTTACTAATGTTCTGGAAATAAATAACAGATTTTTATTAGTTAATAAATGCATCAGCAAATAAACAGAGGAAAAAAAAAAACAAAAAACAAAAAATTATTATTACATAGAAACAACACTTCCACTTTTGCATACAATTCCTTCCCAGTTCCCTCCACATGGGTCTGGACCAACCCAAGTTGGTGGTACATTTTGCCACCCATTTTTCAGCCCCTGCATCGCGGCATCTGCAAAATCGAATTTTTTTTTTCTTTTTTAAAATTTAAGAAAAATTTAGATAAATATGAAAGATTCTTAGGTAAAAAGTCTCGATTTCAATGTGCCGTTTCTGCAAATATAGTTACTCAGAAAATGATGTGGTGCGGTGCAGTAGAGATTCTTCGTATAAGAATGTCCCTCGAAAAACTTAAAGTTGACTCACCAAGTTTTTGCTTTGTAAAAGCTCAGACTTTCAAGAATTACACAAAATAGACTACAGAAAGAAAAGAAGAAAAAAAAAAACATGATTTGCAAAAAATAAATAAAATCAACTTACAATCATCTGGGTTGGTAACTGCTTCAATAACAAAGACTTGGAGAAGAAGAAACACTGAAAATATTTGAATCATTGATGCCATTGTTCAAGATAAAGCCACATGTAAATTCAACAAAAATAAATAAATAAAAATGGCTGCCACTCAACGGCTACAAACAAACAAGCAGATTAATTGCTCTGGTTTTTTTTTTTGGAAATTATGATTCTAATAATGAAGAGGTATATATGTTTCTGAATGATTCATAGGAATTTTGGCATTGACTTGTATTTATTTCTCAACAGTTGCAGAGCAAAACTTCAACTCTTTGCCTACTCAAAATATATTAAATGAGGAATCTACTACTCAACCTCTTATTCTTCAACTTCATCATATATATATATATATATATATATATATATATATATATATATATATATATATATTCACTTGACATAGCTATTGCTGAAACGATCGTACCACAGCCAGATTGACTTTGACTTTTTACCACAAATTATGCAAGCAATGTGTGTGTAAGAAGATAAAAATATATTACTTCTTGGATTGTATTAGAGGGTAATTAACCCATGTAGACCGGTCTTCAAATTTTACTTTTTATTTTTATTTTTTATAATTTATTTGACGTGGTCTGGAGAGAATTTTTCAGTAAATTAAACAGCAAGAAGACAATTAGATTTAATCCCCTGACCAATAAAATGGATTTTCTGTCTTTGAAAGAGACATGTTGAAGAAATAAATTAAATTAAATAATAAATAAATACATGGAGAATCATTTTTGTTACAAATGGAAACATTCAAAAGCCACGGGCCACTTGCAAAAAAAAAAAAAATTTAATTTTTTTTTTATTTTTTTGTTCGGAAACAAAACACGCTTATGACTGAAATATGTCGTGTGAAATGAAAGAAGTAAACATTGATATGGAGATTAGTCTATTAATTCAATGATAATTGTACCTACTTTAACCTGCTTATTTTTTTATTTCATTATATCCCGAAAGAAGTTGCAAAATATATATATATAATACTTTTAGGAAAAATATAATAACATCGATCTAAATGTCGTGTGAAATGAGTCGATCTATATATAATAACATCGATAAAATATATAATAAAAAAAAGAGTCATTTTTAATCGCAGCACACCAATTATAGTATGAATCACAGCATAAAAAACGTATGGCGCATCTAGCTAGTCATTATAGCATGACATCACCGCGAAAACAATCAAATGATAAAAAGCCGATTTTAAAGCTGAAAAACTATCACTCCGGGTTTTTATGCTCATTCTCTTTTGTGTGATGATCTTTTAATTTACATTTTGTGCCCCAAAAAATTTCCTTTCTTTCAATTCGGTTTGGTCGACTATATATATATATATATATATATATATATATATATATATATATATATATATATATATATATATATATATATATCGTTCCGAAATAACTCGAACGATTATCGATAACACGTATATTAAGAATGTGAGTTAATGCTTTAATTTAAATGTCAAAATGACTAAAAAAAACCCTTACTCTATAATTAATACAATGTTGTATTTATTCTCTCACTCATTACTAAATAATGGTAGATGTATGAAATATTGCATTGAAAATGTAACTACCTCGCTTTTTTAACAAATCTTTTTAACAATCGACTCGATATTTTGAAATTTATATATATATATATATATATATATATATATATATATATATATATATATATATATATATATATATATATATATATCAAAAGCCTATGCCGTCTAAATAAACAATAATGGTTTTGTGGATGTAGTTTTTGATCTTTAGAGGATGGTCGTTGTATTCAAATGGATAATTATTTTGAAAGGAAATAAATATTTATTTATTTTTTGTCAGTTTTTTTTTTGTAACTATTTTTTGTCAGTTGAACCATTATTTACAAGGTTTTGATTTAAATATATCCACCACCTTAAAAAAACGTCACCAGACGACTTTGACAACATCTGTACCCGGAAGAGTTTTGGGAATTAATATCGTTTTGATATATAAAATCTTTTTTTTTATGTTCATTAATATATAAAATCAAACATGCGTTATTCTTATTGAGAAAAAAAATATTATGGTTATTCTAGTGACGAATTATTTATAATATTATTTATTATTGTTTATAAAAACAACATAATAACACAATATTATAACATAATGTAATTTATCGTTGTTTTAATTTATAAAAAAACAAAGACTTCATTCATTCATGTCTCCTACACAAGCGGAGAAAACACGTGCGGAGCTTGATTACCCCCCGCCCCCACCGCCACGAGGAAATTAAGGCATGGCAAGAAGATGGCTGGAACATTACCCGAAGGCTTAAAGAAAGAAAAACGAACATGGGTGAAGCAGAGATTCCCTCTCTCTTCCACAAGCAAGGCAACGGCATGTACCTATACGATGCTTTTATCATACTAACGGCGATAGAAAGACAATCATGATGGCATGTCCAAAGAAAATGATTTACACGAGACTTGAACCGTGATAGTCCAAAGTTTTTCGCCAAATGCTAGCTATCTAAGGCCTTGAGATGTCGTAGGTCTATAGGGTGAGAAAGCTTCATTACGCATCTGCAGTGCCAAGATAATATTAATACCCCGGACCGAACTGAATATAATGCCACATGAGCTTGTCATGGTGACCTCCATTGGTTAAAGGTATGCTTAAACCTTGTGAAAAGGGTCGGACTAGCCAGCCCTTGCCATATGTCATTCAGGGAATGGCCGCATAATAAATGAAGAGAGAGAAGAGGTAAATAACTTAAGGGCCAGGAGCCCCATGTCAATCGGTAGATCAGGCCAGAACCCCAGGTGGGAGGTCTGACCCGCTCTCTTGACCGTACTTCGCAGGACGGCTCGGTCATGTCATAGTTCGGGTAGTGCACCCAAGCCCGAGATAAGATGCGGAGATCACCGCAGGACGGCCAGAGTTCCCCTTATCCGATATTTTAAACATGTTCCTATATTATAGGATAAATACGGAAAGAATCCCATCAGAGATTGACTCGGATCATGACAATTAAATATACCCATAATTATCCCTAAATTAAAGGGATTCACGCGTAATAATTCTTAGGGGTTAAGAAATAAATCCTTGTCCAGCAAGAAATAGAGCGAGATGCCTTCTATATAAACGATCCCTAAGGAACTACGAGAGACTTGATTCCAATTACACACATTGGATACGTAGGCAACTTGAGAGCAACCTCTCAGGCTCAGTCTAAAAATAAACACAAACACGATCCCCTTCGTACATTGTTCTTAGGTTGTTCATGAATTAATTGTCATAGGAGTAAATATAACCCGGATTATTGAATAGACGAGATCAAGCATCGTCACCTTGTAACAAAAGATCCCGTCCGTCCAATATCTGACCCTTGATGAGTGTCTGAAATTCTTGTCATATGTATGCTCATCGACTCAAACCTTGTGTTGTTTCCTATTATTCTCTACCAAGTCATGGTAGTGAAGAGCATCCTGTGGACTCTCCCAATTTGTAGTGGTAAAGCTGGTCCCCACAACTGGCCACAAAGTCTTAAATTTGTTAAAATACTTACTAGATGATGTCAAGTGTTCCTTGACAAACCTCCTCCAAAATGGTCTGTATAGCAAAGGCTTAAGAGTAAGTAAACCTGACCTTCTTCGGGTTCTATGGAATTGATCAACCATGACATGATCTTGGCATATTTTTGTGATCCACACTATATAAGCCTCGGTTTCTGAGACAGCTGGAGCTCTGATAGTGCCTCACGATATCCCAACTTGCCCCCTTCTTCCTGTACCAAACATCTTCACAGATAGAGACCAATGTAAATGATTCGACCCGTTCAAATTCAAATTTGTGATTCGAAGATTAGGGTTCTCACTCATGGATGAAACACGAGTGAGTCCAGTGTTGGTGGTAGCATTTGAATTTAGGTTGGAAGAATTTTGTGATTTGGTTAGGAATTTACGTGTTTAATGCAGCTCTGATACCATAAACGCAGTTGTATACATGCTATGCTGGTAACAACTATGTAACAATAATTAACACAAAATAAATTAGCACTTTCAACAATTCACCAGAATTTAAGAGGATTTTTGTAATATCCATAACATTCTTATTATTTATTATCTTATTAAATCCTTCAGAAGTATACATATACTTCCATCTTCTTCATCATCGCTACCATCATCAAACAGTTGCATCGTGTTTTCCTACAGTCTTTCAGCATAAATTGCGTAACTTCACTTGAGGCCATATGCATTACAAACTTTTTCTGCAGAAAACAGAAAATGGGGAGTATTATTATTAGAGTGAATAGCAGATTTAGTCCCCCATCTTTCTCAAAAAGCTGGGACTTAGCCCTTATCTTTGAATTTGGCTTGACCGGTCCCTTATTTTTAAATCTTTTGCGAATTCAGTCCATTTAACAGACCGTGAACAAAAAATTGACGGAATGATTGTGCGTGTCTTACAAACGCTGTTGGCATTAAAAAATATTAATATTTTAATCAGTTTCCTAAAAAAAAAAAACATAAACAGTGACAAATTAAGCACAAAACAGCAGCCAATTAAAATACAGCAATCAAAGAGAGTAGCAAATTAAGCGCAAACAGCAGCAGCAGATTACTCAATGATTTTTTTCTTAGCATGCAGGTTCTACTAGTTTTCTCAACAAAAAAAATCTACGAAGCAAAAAAAAAAAAAGTGTTATAGAAATCAGATTCAAAAAGAGAAAAAGGAAAGGTATGGGGAGACCTCCTTGCTGCGATAAAGCTGGAGTAAAGAAGGGGCCATGGACTCCCTACACTCAAAGATCTAGACGTTAAACGAGAAAATTCAAGAATTTAACCGAAACCTCTTGTAGGTAAGAGATATTGAATGAAAATTTCTGCAAATTCTGCAAATTGACTACCTTATCCAACCCTACGAACGAAAATTCTGCAAATTCGCTATGTAACCAAAATTTTGGACAAGATGAACCTTCACTAAGTATCTCGAATTATGGATGAAAAGGTTGCAGAACTCACCATATACGGGTATGGTAGATCCACGAAATCGAAGCGCCATCCCGTTATACAGCAAATTGAGGAAAAAGGTTGAAATTGAAAAATTAGGGTTCTTAGACTTAAATTGGGGAAGACGATTTGGTAATTTGCAATATAAATTAGATGAATGATTTAAAGAAGCTGTGATTTGGGGATAAACCCCTAACGATGAAAGCTGAGAACGATGAACGACATGAGCGACGGGGATGAATGCTAGAAAATTTACGCTGAGGTTAATGGGAAATATTTTTTTTTTGTTTATGTTTATTTTTTTTAGGAAACTGATTTAAATATTAATATTTTTGAATGCCAACAGCGTTTGTAAGACACGCACAATCATTCCGTCAATTTTTTGTTCACGGTCCGTTAAATGGACTGAATTCGCAAAAGATTTAAAAGATAAGGGACCAGTCAAGCCAAACTCAAAGATGAGGGCTAAGTCCCTGCTTTTTGAGAAAGATGGGGGACTAAATTTGCTATTCACTCATTATTATTATTATGGAAGATCATATATATATGGAGATTCTGCTATTCTTTCCTTTGCAATGTGCTTGCTTTTCCCTTCTTGAGGCAATGTTATTTGTATTTTCGGGATATAGGGTATTGTACCGTTTCCTATGTACATGGATTTTCTCACATTAGGTTTGCCATTATATACGTTTTAAGGAGGTAGGATTAGGGTTATGTCCTTGGACATGGTTTTAACTGATCATGGATCAGGATATGGTTTTGTACGATGTTTTTATTTTTATTTTTTCCTCTTTAATAAAATAAGAAAGTTCATTAAAAAAAATCGGTTTAAAGTTAAATACCTTAGTCATTAGAGGCTTTAATCTCAGTGGTCGGCATCAGGCTGGTTCCCAGGCACAGCAGCCTGAAAAGCTGGTAGCTCTAAATATGCCTCATTTACCCTTTTCAAAAGTGGAAATTCATTCTGCATATATTTCAAGCAAAATAAAGAAAAGTGGTATTTGAGTTTGTTAAATAAAGAATCTGCTACAAGAACTAATGCAAGTGCTCTTTAGTAGCACCGACTAACTTTTTCAGCGGTAAAACACCACAAAACAGTCGTCTTTTAAAAAGGCGTTTCTAGAGCATAGAATCGACTTTCAAACGGTCGATCCTCATACTCGACTATCTAAAAGTCGATTCTTTTGCTCCCGAATCGACTTTGAAAATGTTGATTGTAGGGCATTGATACCACAATAGTAACTTTGGTGTGGTATCAATAAAGACGCGCACTACAATAAAGTCAAAGGAAGAGTAAAAAGTCTACAACAACATTATCTATCTCTGCCTGAAAATTTCCTAAAGAAAAGTGCATGTAGTTAACTAACAACGAGGGGCTACTTACCATGTCAACCTGGAACCTTCTAACTGCACCATCAATCTGTGGTGCCAGACATATGTCAACCTGAAAATGATCGATTATTTCTAAAAGATGTGACGCAGCTGTCAAACTGTAAGGGCAAATGCAAATGGAGGACACCTACCAGAGAAATTTCATCTCCAGTGGCATATTTTCCAGAATAATCCTTCAAGAGTTTCTCAAGAGCTACAAAAAAAAAAGTTAAATAAGATCAAGTACGAGGGTTAAATTTATCGTGATACACTTTAAATGTTAAGTCCATGGTACATTCGATTGAACTTCCGGATTTTTCAAGTAAGGTCGCAAGCCACAGGAAAAAAAAAACGAAATCAGTTGATATGTAATGAGATTTCATTCTGGATATTGTATGAGCTCAATACCATAGTTTTAGGAGAATGAAAGACAAGAATATAAAAATCTCACCAACAAATCCTCTTTTTATATGTTTTTGTGCCCAAGGGACCACCTCATCAGGCCCGAATCTGTCCCTGATATCTTTCTGTGAATGATAGATCAGTTACTTTAAAAGAATAAATATGTAAAAGCAGAATATAATGCACGTGTTGGTACTCACAACCACAGATATATTCTGCAACGGCTGTATGCTCGAACAGACAATGTTTGCCGCCTGTTCAAAATAAACATAAATAAATAAAACACATGGCTACTAAGTATTCAACATATATTACAAGTTGAAAAATCTATTATGGCCTTATGGGTACGGTATTTGGTGAACATAAAGAATTAAAATCTTGCATACTTATGCCATGTGTGTTACAAGGTAATGAATGTTAATGCATTCGACATATGATCTCTTTCCTTTTAAAGAAAATTTTGAAAACACCACCTATGCCCCGAAATAAAAGTCTTTCCAGAATCCAGAGGTTTTCACGCAAATTATGCAAGTAGGTCATAGTCATAAATTTCAAACCAAAAGACTGAAATACCTTTGATTTTTCATGAATGCAACTTTTATTAATGGAAAGTGGCTGGAAGAATAATGAATTAGGGGAAAGATGAGAAAAACGTAATAAATGCTCTTGGTATTCTAAAAGGATTTATATTATGGGACAAAAACCAAGAAGCAAAAAGACATATTCCACGACTGAGGTAGTAAGTAGAGCATGAAATTGGGATTCTCATCAGTTCCTGTAGATTACATGATTTCACTTATAAATATAGGGTTAAAGATACTTGAGGGATCCCACAACTTCTCCCTAGCAGCAAACTGTGTTATGGCTGCATGATGCAAGAGGTATTCAAACAGGTATAAAATAAAGATAAATGGACTGAGCCGTAAAATTAAGCAGTACTTATAGCAGAAGAACAGAATCAACAGATACGAGCAAGCAAAACTTAAATATTCTACATTAAATTGGTATGTAGACAGGAGTCATAAGCCGCATTTAAGCCGAGGAACAGACGATGCATATGCAAATACCAAATCAGCAATTACCTGAAAATTAATAGCTTTCTTCTGAAGATCCTGGGGTAACAGCGGATTCTGCGGAAACTTATCTTCCAGGTACTACAAGTTTAAGCCACACACTTCAAACTCTCCATGACAGATTAAAACAGTTAAATGATTGAAATCAACAAGGGCAAGAAAGCACACCAATATGATGGCCAACGAGTCTGAAACTACAGCATCTCCATCAACCAGCACAGGTACACACCCCAGAGGATTAATCTTCAAAAAATCTGTGATTTCAATAAAATATCATTGATGCTGGTTCCTATACTCAGTAACTTAAACAATCAATAAAATTTTGCAGATATGAGAAACCCAAATCAACAAAGCTCTGTAGACAAAATTGACAGGTCCAAATTCACTAGGAAAGGGGCTTTTCCTCACAGCATGCGAGTGTCAACTATCGATCTCTGTATCTGCTCATTGTCCAGGTATATGTAAAACTGGACCGACGACGGCCCCAACGGAACTAAATCGGACTGGAAATGGTAAAAACAAGGTTTTCCAATTGGTTTTTATAAATGATTGAAAATCAGAACAATTAATCGAATTCAGCTTCTAAACATGAATGTTGTTTGATGCAACATGCATAGGAACATTAAGATAAACCGAAATCAAATCAAAGCAGAGCTAAACCAAACTGAACCGAACTGTGCCAAACAGTTAACTTTCAATTCCAGTTTTGTGAAAACCGTGAAGACCCACTCAGTTCTTAAAATGTGTAGAACCGGACAGAGAGGAAAGTAGAGATACTAACCAGGTGAAAATTGCTCATCCTTAAGCAAGTTAATAGCTTTGTACTCGTAATCCAATCCTGTTAAAATGAACTCAAACAATAAATTTCAAAAGCTTAGCAGCAAACCAGCTAATCATCAAAAAATTAATTTGCACATACCTTTCAAATTGAGAGCGATCCGAACTCGCCAAGAGCAAGAGCTCCGCCAATACGAGTAAAGCTGTAACTTCTTTGATCCTTCACCTACAGTCGCCTGCTCATTCAAATTTCAAAAGCTTTAAAATCATAGAAGTATAACAGGAAAAAAAAAAAGGAAAATAATTAGTAACATAAGAGAAATGTAGAAGATGAAGATGATGAAATTGAGAGTGTGAACAGTAATAACCATGGTCGAGTTGAAGAGAAGATTGCAGGAGAAATGAGGACTACGGTGCTGGAGAGGAGTGGAAATGGAGAGCATTGACTAAATGGAGTTTGGTGGTGATCGTCAGGGACATTTATGGTTTTTCATTTTTTCACGAAACGGTAGAATTTTTATTTTATTTTATTTTATTTTATTTTAGTTTATTTATTTATTTATTTATGAAAAAAAGATTGGTGGTGTTTTGTTTAATTTCAAATTGTTATTAGATACGTGACACGTTTGATTGAAAAAGATTTCTAAAAAAAAAAAAAAAACAATTAGTCTGGCTCAAGTTGACTTGAGAATATCTAGGAGGTCACTGATTCAATTATCCTCTAAGACGTCATGCTCAAGTGGTAAATGACTTGAGATTACCTAGGAGGTCTCTTCTGAGGCATCATGTTGAAAGGGCTCTTGGTCAGATCTTACCCCTGAGTAAGAGTTAAACTCGACCTATGTTGCACAGACACGGACACAGACACGCCGCACGACACGACACGGACACAGCGATACGGCTAATTCCAAAATTTAAGGACACGACACGCCGTCGACACGTTATATATATATATATATATATATATATATAATTATTCGTAAACATCTGGAAAAAATTAGAGAAAATAAGATATGTATTACATAAACTCTATGAATATCCGGAATAGATATTCCACCTTTATACGACGCTAAAAGAAATTGTGATTGTGATTTCAAAATATTATAAATTGTAAAAATGATTATTTATCAACAAAAAACATATAAATTTGATCCGGCATATTATTTATTTAATTATTATAAATAAGAAAATCGGGTATTTTAGTGTTTCCATTGAAAAAACTTAAATAAAGAAAAAAATTAAAAAATTCGGTTCAGGCGTGTCGCAAGCGTGTCGGATATTTAAAATTTTAATAATATTAATTTAATCAACCGACACGTGTCGGACAAGGTGTCGGAACGTGTCGTGTCGTGTGTCGGACACGGCGCACGGCGACCATATTGAAGTGTCGGTGCATCATAGGACTCGACAGACACGACCCGGGCTGGATACCGGGGATTTTACGGAAAAAAATAGATTTAAAAATAAAAAAAAAATTGAATAGATAAGAGATAAAGAAGATTGACAATTAACTGTCGCCTCGTATAATCAGGAATGTGAACTCGGATCTTCTACCGCGTAAGGGATGCATCTCATGAACTCGGATCCTCTACCATGAAATGATGCAGTGATAGTGACCATTAGGAGCCATATCAAAAGCTTTATTATGCAAATCATAATGACCATTAGATAGGATTCAAAATACCGAGTGAGGGACATAGAGTATCAGAATGTTTTATTAAGTAAATGATTACATATAATGAGTTGATAATCATGGAAACATGATTCCTGAAATAGAAAGGATTAGCAAATGTCATTTGTTTCTTGGATACTGAAAATAGATTAACTAAAACAAGCAAATTACAACTTTCATATAATGGAAAAGTTGAACCAGGCTTCAACATGATAAATGAGCCTTCAATAGACAATAGATATCTTTTTTCTTTATTTCCTTCATCTCTTCCTTTCTGTTGTACTCTTCCAGCTTTCTGGGACACCACCTTTCACTTGAGGGGTCACTGGCTCCCTAAATCAAGCAATTTACAAAGCTGACATAAATGAGGATTTGGATCTTTATTTTACAGATTTAACTTGCGTTAGAGACAATAATTATAGTAATATCAAGTTACTAGGTGTCGATCTGTGAGAGATGGTGGGGGACACGACTAGTGTCCTCTGGTAGGGTTTGGCAAGGACATCAGTTCCTCAAGGGGGGGGGACTGTAGTATCCCACGTTGAAAAACTGGGAGAAAAGTAGGTTTAGACCAAAACAAGAACGATGAGTCTAAATACTTATTTAAACCAGACTCAAGTAACACCGCTATACCTGAATTCTGAGGCGTTACGGTACAGTACCAAACACCAAAATAATGCATATAATCAATTGATTGCCCATCAATAATGTCAGATTAACGAGCTTTTCAACTTTGCCCTACTCATAATTAAGCATGTCAGATGCATAGACAATAGATATACGTGTACATAGATAGTCATATGCACCATGTCATCTCCGTGAATACATGCTTGATCTTAGGAAGTTGATATTAAGTCGAAAAATCTGAAAGAAATCTTAAACGGGTTTCTTTTCAATCGAAAAAGAATAAAGTACCTTAAATTCGACGCTCAATTGGTGTATCAGGCTGTTTTCCTGGCAGAGCAGCTTGAAAAGCAGGTATCTCTTTGTATGATTCATAAAACTTCAATAAAAGAGGAAATTCAATCTGCATAACACAAGAAAAATATGAAGATTGTATGTATCATGATTCTCAAATGACAAGATGAAG
Organism: Gentiana straminea; assembly: GCA_036785695.1. Lineage (NCBI taxonomy): Eukaryota > Viridiplantae > Streptophyta > Magnoliopsida > Gentianales > Gentianaceae > Gentiana > Gentiana straminea. The sequence continues at coordinate 1,344,451 of JAVUPR010000203.1, read as the reverse complement.
ATGGACCAAAACTCCAAAATTGTATAAAAAGGCACAAAAAGTTAATGCTTCAAGCTGGTAATAACTGAGCACAGATCCTCTCCAAAGGGAGGGTGCTGTGATTGGAACAGCAGAGACGATCCGACCACACACTTGTATTGTGAAAGAGATCCAACCGTTGATGGTTTCTTAATTTTTCTTACTGAAGATCAAAATAACGTCGTTTTGGTGATTGATAGTGTGTTAAAAACACACATCAGAGCACCCCTCCACCGGAGGAGATCCAACAAGAAAAAGAAGCAGTACCCGAAAGAAACTAAATAAAATCTCCATATGCAGGACAATACAAAACAGATCTTTAAATGATTCACAACTTACTGTCGCGTTCCACTAAAAAGCGACTTTCAAAAAGTCGACTATATGACCTGTACTCGACTTTTAAAGAGTCAATTGTGCATAATCGTCTTTTTTAAAGGCGATATTTGTGTGGCATCATGGTAGATATGGTATCAGGTAAGTCTGGTGTAAATCTGGCATGGTGTCTTTAAAGGGTCCCCGTAAATTAATCTATGAAGGTGACAAAAGCTAAGGATATTACCATGTCAAGATTGAACCTATGAACAGCAGCATCAATCTGGGGAGCGATACATAGATCAGCCTGCAAAATTATGGCCATAAGATTAAAACATATCCTTCAGATAAACCACAATCAGCAGTGAATTCACACACACACACACACACACACACACAAAAGAATAGTGGGAAAGAATGTAAAAGTTTACAAGGCATATATAGTGCTGAATAAGAGAAATATACTTTACAATTAAACAAATGAAACAATGGGGGAGTGTTTTATATGGATAAAAAGCTAAGGCTCCGTTTGTTTTGGGTTGGAGTTTTTTTTAGAGTTTTTTAAAGAGTTTTTTTAGATAAAGTGATTAAAATAATGATTAGAAAATTGATGAGGTATAATAAAGTAGAATAATGATTGGTGTTGATTATGAAATGATTGGTGAAATAAAGTAGAATAATGAATAAAATAATAGTAAAAAATGTAATAAAGTTGATAAAGTGAAATGATAAGAGATGATTTAATATTTTTTTATTTGTAGTTGAAGATTTGATTGATGGGAGAATTGTAAGAAATGATTGGTGATGTGATGTAAAAACAACTCCCAAAAAAACCCATGCTGTAAACAAACAAAGGCTAAGGGTCTGTTTGGACATGCGATTTTGATTCAGTTGTTTGGACTGTATCGAGTATCATTTTGAATAAAGTGAGTTCTGTGCATTGAGATGAGAAAAGTAAGGGCAAAAAAATTACTTACTCCAGATGAATAGAGTTGCTTTATTTCAATCCAAGTGGCGTAAGGGAATAAACCCTTGTCCAAACATTCCCTAAGTAATTAAGGCTTGTCTCTCTGAGATACTACAATACGCTTGGATATGGTGCACGTGATAGAATTCCCATATTAAGGTGACATTGAACTGATCTTGGATATGGTGCAGGTGATAGAATTTCCATATTAAGGTGACATCTGGAATCGTTACGTTCCCAACTAACGTGCTATGATACAATTAAATCAATAAAAAAAAAAAGTATGTTAAAAGGGCCACCCGGTGCAAGGAACCATCTTGTCCCATCTATGTGGGGTCCAAAGAAGGGATTGTGCGAGAATGATTTATATGCTTAACAAGAAAAGGAATGTGAACTTGTAAAGAGCTAAGCGGACTAAAATTTGTTAAAAGCCACATCCAAGTATGCACATTGTAGTGCCAATGCAAATTGGCGACATAGTTTTACGAAAAACAATACAAACCAGATAAACTTCATCTCCAGTGGCATATTTTCCAGAATAATCCTTCAAAAGATTCTCCAGGGCTGCAAAGATTCAGTTAAGCTGAAGTTAGCTCATTTTGCATGGAACATAATTTCAAAAAAAAAAAAAAAACATTAAACATATATAATATCATCAAAGAAGATTATGGGCAAAACTGGTACAAGCCAAACATGTTAATTGCTTTTAACATTAAGAAAGAGAATATGAAAATCTTACCAGTGAACCCTTTTCGTATATGATGTAGGGTCCAAGGGACAATCTCATCAGTCCCAAATTTTTCTACAACCATTTTCTGTTGATAAACGGTCAGAAATTTGAAATAACAATTACAGAAAATTTACCAACCATACGGGATCAAAGGGCCGCTTTTAAACTAGAGGCACGGAGAGGTTCAAAGGGTAGTTTAGGAAAATCACTAGGGATCAAAGCATTCTCCCCTAACCATTTTGCAAGCTTGAAAATATTGCAACTTCAGATACTTACAATAGCAGGTAGATTCTGATAAGGCTGTATGCTTGTGCAGACAATATTTGCAGCCTGTTTGTATATCAAAGAAAAAACATGAGTATATAAGAAGACAAAAACACTGTAAAGCACAAGGTGCATGTAAATATTCGGAAAATTCCAAATTAAACATTTCTATTCTCTAAGGCATTAAAAGGCAATGATTATTAAATTGCATAACATTACAATCATGCTGTTCATCCGCCAGAATATTGAACATCTAGAATGAAGTTTCTCACTATGGGCCAATGAAGCTTACTCGCTACAAAAATTGCTTCAATCGGGAAACTTACACTATTACAGCTATCAAAAATCATCACAACTTCAGTTTTTGGGATCAAATACATTAAATGCAAAGACACCTGAAGGCCTTCCATGGTTTCTCAGAAGATGATGCGAACTTTCTTACGGTCTCTACAGGGTCCTACTAAAGATGGCACCTTTATTTTCAAAGGAGAGCAAATTATGAAATCAAACTATACAGATTGATAAGCAGGACTATGCAGATCACATATCAGAAACACAATAACAAATAAAGAATTTGGAGGTTGGGGAGTGCTGAAAATATGAGGGAATTATTGTAATTATTAGATCTTCTGTTATGTGTCTTTTTTTCCCAAACTAGGTTGGTAGTTAGGCAGTACAATTAGTGTTACAAATAGCATAGTAAACAGCTAGTTTCTGGGCTGCTGTGTATGTTTAATTAGTGCGTCTTTTGGGCTTCTCTAGCCATTGTTTTTGCCAGCTACTTGCCTGTAATTTACCTCAGCATTTGCTAAGAAGAAAAAGAAGAAATTCTAGTTTCTTTCAATTCTCTCTCAACATTTCTACAGGGAGTAATATAAATTTTCGGCGTTTAGCTAGCAAGAATTCGTAAGAGGAAAGATGTATAACATGCAAATAACAGATTAGTAACTACCTGATAATTAAGAGCTCTTTTCTGAAGATCCTGGGGTAGCAATGGATGTTGAGGAAATTTCTCTTCCAGATACTAAAGATATCATGCACACGAAAAAAAGTATCTTCTAAATATCATGATAACAGAGGAATTACGAAAACAACAGAGGGGAAAGAAGCACACCATAATGATGGCTACAGAGTCACCAACTACTACATCACCATCCACCAGCACAGGTACACAACCAACGGGATTCAGCTTTAGAAACTCTGCGATCCCCAAAGAAAAGTACATATATAAAAGTTAAAAATCAAATCCTTAATGTTTGTTGTAATACTAAACGACTTCTTCATTAAAAAAATAATCACGAATGGAAATTGTAATTTAAGACATCTCCAGACAGTCCAAACTCTCTAAATGTGACAGCATCACTTTCAGCCTATTCCTAACAATTTCAATTATTGTTCAAGCATGTGATTGTAGTATTATTTTTCGTCTTCGTTGGAAGAATATACATGAAGGGAAACCACTATTATCACCAATCATGAAAGCCATCAGTTAAAAGGCTGCACACACCAGTCCAAGCAATGTGACTGTTCTTGGAAACTAAACACTGGATACATCACGGCATTCTAAAAACTAACAGGTTGATGCATAGTCGTATTGAACAAATATCCCCTGTGCGAGAGCTTTTTCGATGTTGGTTGGAAACTCAATACTCAAACAATTAGGGACTGTTTTTGGATCTTTTCTGTTTGTTGCAGCTAGTTCCAACAAATTGGCAGGACAAAAAAAAAATCAGTTTCAACATGAAGATCAAGGGGTTGATTTCAGTTGAGCTCATGATTTAAGGAGTGAGAGACCTGAAAATGGAGGTATTTGTTTAAAGAAATCCTACCAATTGGTTTATATTGGAGGAAAGCACCATGGTGATTCCGATGATCTCTAAGCACACAGTTTTTTTCACAGCTATTTCTAATATATCTTACTACCCTCATCTATAGATAAATTGTGAATAGCCAGCCTCCTATAATCGGTCAGTAAATAGTAGCATTTTTCTGGGATGGAATCATCCGTCCATTTCCCCGGTACATTTTGAATATCCAAGTCAAAACATCGTCGTTTCATAATAGCATAGCATCGCAGAATCATCTCGCAAACCATTTTGTCGGCATTTCAAACCATTATCGTGTCTGAATCGCAGTGGTGTCGTATGGGAGGCATAGCATCATAATTCAAGCAAAAGAACATCATTTTGTTTGTCAAAAACAATGTCCGTTTGAATTGAACTGACAAAATGAACATGCGAATTGGGGAGGTGATATTAATCCACACTTTCTTAGTATTTAAAGATGGCAAATGCTAATGTGAAAATGATCCAACTTTTCACGGGGAAAATAAGAATATGGAGGATACTAACCAGGAGTGTGATGTTCGCCATTATACAAATCCACTGATTTATATTCGAAGTCCAATCCTGTTAAAACATATATGCCGGGTTTAATTTTGCAGAAATTGAACAGAAAACAGCCCATCAAATTAACTTCATGTAATATCAAAATCATACCTTTCAAATTGAGGGCAAAACGAACGCGGAAAGAGCAAGAGCTTCCAAAATAGGAGTAAAGTTGGAGCTTCTTCTTCGATTCCTCACCACTGCTTGCCTGTTCATTTTTGACCCATGTAATTAAACTTAAAATAAAAGGTAAATCGTGAAAAATCGGAAAGGGAAATGAGAGGGAAGCAAATGGGGAATATGGTCGAACACTTACCATAGTGAAGTTGTAGAGAAATTAGGTGAAAGAATATGAAGATGCTGCAGTGGAGCTAGTTCATAGAAAGTTGAAAACATATATGGACGATCAATCGGCAAATATACTACTAGTAGTATACATCGTCGTAAGCCGGCGAATTCTGTCGTCTTCCCAAGTGCTCCATCTTTTCTCAGAAGGTGGAATTTGGAATGTCATTTGTTTAATCATTTGTTTATTCGAAGTAGGAAATCTGGTTTGAAACAAGGTGGGGTACTTTATTTTCTTGTCGTCTAAGAAAGTTTTTTTCTTTTCGTTTAAGCTTAAAAAAATTATTTATAAATCATTTTCTCTATACATGCTCAAATAACAAAGAATTGGAAGTTTTTTATTGGACTACACATCTTGAATTCTTGTGTAGATTTTATTTCAGGGGTTCACTTCGCATATGGTGAATGCATCCAATAACTTTCGTGAGAAAGGGTGTTGAACCTCATTCCACGCATCCAACCTGGTGGAGGCATTCCCTAGTTAAGAGAATGGAAGGTACATTTCATCGTCTTTCAATAAAAGAAAAGGAAACAAAAACAAAAGCAGGCAGCAACATGCGACGGTCTTCGGTAATACTACCAACTGGGGATAAGTCTTTAAAGGTTTGGTTCAGTCTACGATGGATCAGAAACGAGTTTCCCTCGAAAACTACTCTAAAAAGCACGAAGTGAGTGTAAAAACCAAAGCATGATACATGGCCAGAGCCTCACCAATTAACATATCAAACCCCCCTTCCAACTTCCTCGAGAATCTGCGTATGATACGACCATTTGCATCATGGAGAATGCCTCCTACTGCAGCAGTATTATTGCCAAAAACTGCATCTACATTGAATATTAGCGTGCCAAGGCCAGGGGGTTCCATTTTACATTTTCAGTTACTTTAGTGACGGTGGCATGTGTCTTTAAGATGCTCGAGAGAAACTCTTCAGCTTCAATCGTTGAGGTTTATGCACACCAGTCCTTCGAAAAGCATGTGATTTCGTGTCTTCCAGATGTTCCACATGATATAAATGATTCGCACAAGTTCCTCTTCATTATACAACTTTTTCCCTGACGTTTAAGAAACATTAATTTCAATGACGTTGGGAAAAAAAAACAAGTTTGGTGTCATTGAGTAATTTTGTGATATCAAATGGTAATTGTGGTGCCTAAAGTATTTTTGTTGTGTCAATAGAAACCTTCTCTTTGATTTATAATTGAACTTGTAATTATATAATAACTTTTATTGATATCACCATAATGTTTTTTTTTATGAAGGAAAAAAAGTAGTATTTGCATGACAAAATTACTTTTAGCACCTCTAAAGTTAAAAAATGTCTGATGGAAACGTTGTTGCGCCTGATGCTTGTTATACAAATTAACCACTAAAAATGTCGTTAACGACCATCATCCCAGTGGGTGACTGTAGCGCCCCGCTCTCAGATACCGAGTCATTATCCGGAAGAGAACGTTCGGCGCGTATAACGTTAAATAAATCAAATATTATACGTCAGCCTCTACGTCGTCGTATCAAAATAAAGCAAACGGAAGCTAAAAAGACTCGGGTAATACCATTCATGCTTCTATGAATATGATACAAACCGATTATAGCTGAATTGTTTAACTTACAACAACCAAATGTCCAAAGGTTACAACCAATGATGGAGCGAGGAATTGAAACTCGGTTGGGCTAGTGGACTATATCTGGGCAACTGGGTGGGCTCACATAAAATGCTTTGATGAGTTAAGTTGTATTATATAAGTTTTTTGGTGTAGAATTTTTTCCCGCCGGGTGGGCTTAGCCCCCCTTAGCCCTCCACTTACCTCCGTCCTTGATTACAACATACGATGTCTAAAGAAAATATACAACACTTGTCTTACAAACATAAAATAAAAGTACAACATGGTCTAGTACATCATAAAATAAAAGAAACTGAAACGTCATCCAAGCATCAACAAGGCATCATCATCACGTATCATTATCAAACTCCTCATCGAGCTCAAGTTCAACATATTCATCTTCTCACCCCACAATGCATACAAAACAAAATGCAAAGGAGGTAAGTACAAAGTACTTAGCAAGAGTGAGAAGCTAGTGTATAATTAGAGTTTATAACAAAAGGTTTAATAATTATTATTAAGTGATCTCTATGAGACTGACTCAATTCTAGGGTTCAATTCGTGCTCATCAACATGTCGTGACTAACTGTTTCTAGCTTAGTTTATTTTTGTTACATCAGCACTCAAGGGCACAATGCATGATGAAAATCCATCACGAAGATATCCTTGCTGACTACGGTGGATTACACCGATAGCCCCGGGAGCCCCCTCCCCCACTGGTATGCATACATGTTCGGTGAAGTTCTTCCACTAACATTTAGCCATTTAGAGGCCAGCAATGTTGTTCACCTTCAGAACGTCCACACATCGCCGATATAAATCTGTGTCTTACCAAGAATGACATGATGTTTAATCTTTTAACCACACAAATACATTTCTTACTAATTGTTAACTAGCCACCAGCATCTTCAAGTAAGCTCTCTCACATCTACAACTCTCTTTCCAAGACCCCTAGACACGGACAAGGCCTAGCAATTACACAGACGTTGATGAATACTAATTCATCAAAGCACAAGCCAATCATACTCTTTCGACGGTCCCGAACTTCATCTCTTATGAAGAATCCATTTGGTGCCGGAACTAAACGCGTCTGAAGCTTAATCAAGGCTTGTTCATGTTCATTTAATGTTATCATATCAAGAACCAACATTTAAAACTCATCTCATAGCTTAAAACAACATTTTCCCCAAAACATGGGTCAGTGCGTGCGCATTCTTTGGAATGCGTGCTCTTTCTACATGCTGAAAGTAAATCTGACCATCCTGTATCAGAAATGCGTGCGCATTGATAATCAATGCGTACGCATTGAGCATCCTGTACCAAAACCTGACTTTCTGGTCCATCAATGTGTGCGCATTGCTAGGCAGAAAGGCCCTAACTTGATTTTTCTGCACTTTATCGATTTCTAACCAATTCCAAACATGTTTATCACCAATATAAACATCAAAACAGCAGCAAACAGGTTCTACACATTACATATCAAATCATACCACATTAACAACGTTTAGGCACGATTTCTAACCATAAAACAACTCTAAAACTTAATATTAACATCATAAAACCTTAATTAAACGTTAGGAAGAGCCTCTTACCGTAAAAGCAAGCGAAACCAAGCAACACCACAAGAAGGACTGCAGCACTTTCTAATCCTTCTCCAAGAAACATATTTGATCAACAATCAATCAAGAATTAATTGTGATCAAGGGATTCTACACAAAAGGAACTACGATTACAACCAAACGAAACCTTGAAACAAGATCATCTCTTGAAGAAACCAAAACTAAGGCAAAACTAACCTTTTCCCAAACTCGGTGATCGTGATGTCAAAAGGAAGCCCTTCTTCCGTTGATTCTGAATCTTTATTTGTTTCTGAAAACCATCAACTCACTTGAGAGAAATTTGAGGAAGTCTACTTTGTTTTCTTCTTTTCTTTTCTCTGATGCCTTCAACGTGAAAAGTCATGAGGTTAGAATTCTGATAACTCTTTGGCAACCTCTAATTTAATGGGAAGTTAATTCCCTAAATAAAACTTCCCACCTTAATTGCACTTAACTCCCCTTTCAATTACAATAAATCCCTAAACTTCCTTAATTTTCCAATAAATCCTTTTGCTTTTCTTTTCCCTTTAATCTTAAATCCATAGTTATTTAATCATAATATTCCGCTTTTCGTAAAAAGATACGTCTGCCTTTTTTTGAAAAGTCAGGATATGACAGTGACATTTCTGTAACGTAATGTAATGAACATCGATACTCGAAAAGTTTTCCTTCCGAACAAATGATCACATGAAAATGTAATGTATTTGGAGCTTTTAAAATACAATGATTTCAATTGATATTTGACCAATTTAAGTGCATGATTTGGACTGGATAACTTAATTTGAGAGATTAGTAGATCTTTGAATATTAATTTAAATGCATCTTAAAGTTAAATTATTCAAATCGAAGGTCTACAAGTGAAGGGGAAGGAAACTTGAAGGGCGCACGATTTCTACTTGCGGGCCGCTCAACTTGAAAAGTGATACATTACAGCTCGTATGATTTTTCAGTGGGGGCACAAAAAACTAGCGACCTTTCAGACACGACGAAAAAAAATCATTTTACATCACCTTTTCATCGACATTCCTTCCCCTTGAACCTTACATTTCTTCTTCGCACCCGGACCTTATGTTGTATTACAACATTGATGTGATGTTTTTCTAAAGTGTTTGAATTTGTTTTTTTTTTCTTTTCTTTTAGTTTTGGTTGGATATTTCCCTTCATACCCTTGTCTTAATAGACAAAAACGGTTAAACCCTAACCAGAATGGTCCCCTCGCCCCTGATCCCACAGGAATACGGAGAGATGTTAATCAGAGACCTAGCAGCTCGGGGAAGAGGCTTGCTGTTATAAACCGCTTACCGAAAGGGGCCGGCCCTTTACGGGACTCGAACCCCCACCCTCCGGCTTTCGGTCCAGCTTGGCACTACACCACCCCAACCGCTTACTACTAAGCCATATCCAGGAGATAAAAAAATGGATGTTGTTGATAAAGGCACGGCAGAGGACTTCTGCTCCCACTTGAATGTCCCTTTCGGAGACATCCGATAAAAAAGACTTTTACTACTTGAATAAGATGAATGTGAAATCATTGAAATGGGTTGCACTTGGTAATTGTTTCTCTCTTTTTTTTGTTTCTTTAATTTTTTATGTTTAGCTAGATTTTTGTCTAGTCAATAAAATGTAATCTTATAGCTATAAGAAGCCAAAGAGGGTTTGTCCACAATTGGTCACGTGGTCACCCTCTTCGCTTGACACGTGACATTTTTTTTTCTTATAGATTGTTTTTTATATTTTTTTTATCAAACGTGTATCGTTAGTAGTTTGTGAAGAAAAGAGAAAAAAAGGCAAGACCGACGGATTATAAATCACTCTCACACCATGTTAAATGTTTTTATTATTTTGAACAACATAACGTCGGTGGAACCGACATCCGTTTGCAATACGAGCGTCACTAAAATATACGTTGGAATAACAAATCACTTTTTATAATCTTCAGACCGTTTGACGTTGGAACCGACGGCCGTTTGCAATACGAGCGTCATCAAAATTGATGTTGGAATATCAAATCACTTTTTATATTTTCAGATCGTTTGACACGTGTTTTTTTTTTCCACCAAATGAATGAACATGAGATCAATGACGAATTCATTAATGATAAGAAATAGAAATGTTGTATAGAAAATGAATGAAACACATTTTCAAGCATATTAATATTAACGAGTGAAACTCATTTTCGTGAGAACCACCCTCCTTGGCCGATGTAACATTCTCGGGAAAGGGCGTATTTTTGCGAAACGAAATATTAATTTATTCATTATGAATTTAAGTAAACTCATTTTAATGCGAGTATGTATATATATGTAGATTCGATTGGTAGGAATATTAGTGAACCACAAGATTAATTAGTGGAGAGGTTATTATTTGGAAATAACCTCCCAATGAAGGATCGCGTTTCGGTTTTACGGAAATTCCCGAGTCGGACGGGCGTCCGGTTTTCGGACGGGCGTCCAACCTTGGACGGGCGTCGGGATCCTCGGACGGGCGTCCGAGGTGCGCTTTTGATACGAGGATTGAAAAGGGATGTCTGGACGGGCGTCCACTTTTTGGACGAGCGTCCAGAGCCTTCAGACGCGCGTCTGGTCCTTCAGACGGGTGTCCACCTGGAGCTGGTCTCCCAGCTTATTTAAATTGGCTTTCGACTATCGTTTAGGGTTGTTTAATCAACCTTAACTCTTTGTAAACGTATTATTATTTTAGTATAATACCTTTAAACTTTACTTAAGCTAGAATTGGTCTCTTGATCATGATGAGTGGTGTCGGTAAGGGAATGTTATCTAAATGAACTAGGAGGGCTAGTTAATCACATAATACTACACAACTTGCTAGATAAAAGATTAAACACCATGTGGTCTTGGGTAGATCCCGAAGATCTATAGCGTGATGTGTGAACGGACGATCAAAGTGAGTGTCCTATCGGCTGCGAGCCTATAGGCATCGCCGTACGTTCACACTATCGGAACCGGTTATTGTATCCTGAAGATTTCAATACGTTCCGTGGTTATTGTATCCTGAAGATTTCAATATGTCACGTTCCGCCTTGATAGCATGTTGTAACAAAGATAAGTTTAGTAGCTACAGTTTAGGCATATTGGGAGATGTAACCTTTATGCGTAGAATCGAGTCTGTCTTGCCTTTTGATAGAACTCTAATAATAATAAACCTTATATTCTAAGCTTAAACGTACTTCTCTTCTTTACTGAGTATTATATACTTACCCCTTGTGCATGTTTTTGTTATATGTGCTTGGGGGTGAGAAGGCGAACGAGAGTACGAGTATTTCGAGGAGTATGTCCCCGAGGAGGATCTCTCGAGCTTGATATTTCATTTTGCACTTTTGTTTACATTGGCGATGTTGCACTTTTTTATATATATACTTTGTTCATAGTACTTTGGGATGACGTGTGATCATCTTTATTTCTTATTTCATAGTATTTCGTTTGGACTTTCGGGGATTTCGGTTGTATTGTTTTGATACACTTTCGACTTTTAGTACCTTTTCGTATTCTAGTATCTTTATGGATATTCACTACCCGAGCATTAAATTCCGCGCGCTCGATTGTATTGATTGTAGGCTTACATATATAAATGAATTAAATTTTATTTATATATGTGCCGAACGTCGTATTTCCGGATAAGGGCTCGGTATCCGGGAACGGGCGTTACGGTTGGTATCGTAGATACGTGTTCCTTAGGCTTCTATTCTTTGAGTTTAACTCAATCTCATCCTTAGATCTTTAGTAACACTCTGGTTCTCTTGGTTATCAGGATGAGTAGAAACACAAGATCGAAGACTTTGGCTCTTGGTAATCAGCCATCTGAGAGGGGTGAAACCTCTAGGGGTCGTCGCAGTTTGTCACCGCCGCCTCGCACGGCCTACACCTTCACCCGAGCCGGAGCGGGATCAACATCGACTCCACCACCACCTCCTCCACCCGTGGTTAACCATGCGGCGTCACTTTGGCCCTCTTCGTATCAACCCGGGTCGGGGCGGTTTCGAGCGAGAGGACGGTTGTTTATCCACCACCAAGACACGGGCACCACGGCGAGGCTATCCCTCGGTATGGTTTTCGGCGGCCACGGTACCCTCCGCCGTATCCTCCGCGGTACCTAGTGTATCCTCCTTATCGGTGAGCATCGAGCTCCGTATTACTATCGACAACGGCCGCGGGTACCCCTTGGTCATTCCCCGGTCTATCGGCCTTTCGGGCCACCGGTTCGAAGAAGAAGACGACGGATACCCTATGGTTACCCTCCGGTTTACCCACCGATTAGGCCGGTTGTTGAGTCAGCACCATCAGTAGATTGGCACACTAGGCTGAGAAGAAACCGTATGCAAGATTTTTATGGGAATGTGGAACATGCAAAGGCTGAGGAATGGATCAGAAGTTTTGAGAAATCTTGCAGGAATATAGGTGTTCCTGAGACAGAGATGGCCCAGTTAGCGGTCGGCTTTCTTTTAGGTTCGGCCGAGTCTTGGATAGATGCGGTTCGAGTAGCGGCGGCAAGGTAACGAGATTGGGCGGCTTTTAAAGCCATGTTCTACAACGAGTACTTTCCGGCAACGGTACAAGCGAGAAAAGGCTAGCCAGTTTCTGAAACTTCAGCAAGGCGATCAAATGACAGTGTCCCAGTACACAAATCGGTTCAATGAGTTAGGAAGATTTTATCCGGAGTTGATGCAAGTGGAAGAACGAAAAATGGCCCGTTACAAGGACGGTTTGGCGCATGAGATTCGGCGAGGCATGCTAGGCTTTACGGCAAGGAACATGGCGAAACTGCCGAATAAAGCTTTAGAAGTCGAGACCTTTAGAAAGAAAGTTACGGTGGGTCGAAACGCGGTTTCGGGACCGATCGAGCGATGGCGAGAGGGGCTCCGCAACGGCGGTTCGGGAGGTTTCCCGCACGGACGGCAGCTAGACCACCGGTTGGTGCCCCATCGGCGGTCGGGCCACCGGCGCCTAGACCACCGGTTGGCGCTCCACCGGCGGCTAGGCCACCGGCTACCTCGGGTTGTTTCTTTTGTGGCGAGCGGGGTCATTACTCCGGGAATTGTCCACGCGGGGTAGCCGGTGCTCGGGCGGTCGGCTAGCGAGCGAGTCCAAGTAAGCAAGTGCGGATGTTTGCTATGGATGCCGGAGAGTTTGAGCCGAGAGGATGATGTGATCTCGGGTACCTTTTATGTTTGATTTTGTTCTTTTGAGTTATTTATGGCATGCTTGGAACATGTTGTAACTTTAGTTAATTGGACAAATGCATGATAGGTATGATAAGAGTAGGCAATCTAGTAGTCAGGGCCTTATTTGATACAGGAGCTTCAACCACCTTTGTGTCCTCTAGGATTGCTAAGAAACTAGATTTACCTATGGAGCCTTTGAGAGATACTATGGAGATTGTTACACCCCTAGGCAAGGTAAATAAGGTGGTTAAGATGATACCACAAGTGGATGTTCAGGTAGGACCTTATCGGTGTAAGAGTGACTTCACGGTTATGGATTTCTCGGACTTTGATGTGATTCTTGGGATAGGCGGCTATCCAAGAATTATGTTCACTTGGATTGCGGGGCCAAGAGAGTTACTTTCGAGTCCCGGGGAAAGCGAGATAAGACTTATCGGGGAACGTCTACGGGCCAAGCAAGAAGAGACATCCTATCATTTCGGCGGTCAAGGCCATCGGGGCATGTCGAAAGGATGTGAGGGCTACTTGTTGTACGCGGTGGATGTGGAACAAGCAAAGCCTAAGTTGGAAGATACTAGAGTGGTCGAGAGATTATCCAGAGGTTTTTCCAGATGAGTTGCCGGGGAACATGCCAGACAGGGCCATTGAGTTTGAGATACAGTTAGTTCCAGGGGCGGCACCAGTTGCCAAGGCACCATACAGGATGGCACCGGCTGAATTGAAGGAGTTGAAGGCTCAACTCAAGGAGATGTTGGAAAGGAACATCATTCAGCCCAGTACTTCACCTTGGGGAGCACCAGTTTTGTTTGTGAAGAAGAAGGATGGCAGCATGCGGATGTGTATTGACTACAGGGCTTTGAACAATCTGACTATCAAGAATAAGTACCCACTACCGAGGATAGATGACCTGTTCAATCAGTTGCAGGGTCGGAAAGTGTTTTCAAAGATTGATTTGCGGTCAGGCTACCATCAGTTAAAAGTTAAAGTGGCAGATATTCCGAAGACAGCATTCAGTACTAGATATGGACATTATGAGTTCCTTGTTATGCCTTTTGGACTCACTAATGCTCCATCTCGCATTTATGGATTTGATGCGGCGGGTCTTCATGCCTTACCTAGATAAGTTTGTGATTGTTTTCATTGATGATATTTTGGTATACTCTAGGGATGAGGCGGAGCATGAGGAACATCTACGGATTGTTTTGGAAACGTTGAGGAAGGAGCGATTGTATGCAAAGTTTTCCAAGTGTGACTTCGGTTGGACCAAGTGAGCTTCTTGGGTCATGTCATTTCGTGTGATGGCATTCGGGTTGATCCGGCCAAGATTGAGGCGGTTAAGAGTTGGCCTATACCGACTACGGTTTCGAGAGGTCGGGAGCTTTCGGGTTTGGTCAGTTACTACGTAAAGTTTGTGAAGAATTTCGCAAGGATAGCTACTCCACTCACCAGACTTACACAGAAGAACACCAAGTTTGATTGGACACCCGAGTGTGAGTTAGCATTTGAGTTGTTAAAGGATAGGTTGACTACAGCACCGGTTTTGGCAGTACCCGAGGTGTTCGATGATTATGATGTCTACACCGACGCTTCAGGGCAGGGTCTAGGTTGTGTGTTGATGCGGGGAGGAAAGGTCATTGCCTATGCATCAAGGCAATTGAAAGTACATGAGAAGAACTATCCTACACATGACTTAGAGTTGGCGGCGGTGGTTTTCGCATTGAAGATTTGGAGGCACTATCGTATGGGGTCAAGGCTAGAATCTTCACCGACCACAAGAGTTTAAGGTATTTCTTCACCCGGAGAGTTTGAATATGAGGCGGCGGAGATGGCTAGAGTTCGTGAAGGATTATGACCTAGACATTCGGTACCATCCGGGGAAGGCAAATGTAGTAGCGGATGCCTTGAGCGAGAAACCGGTGGTTTTGGAGCCCGGTGTTGAGGCTATCACGGCGGGGGTTGATGATTTGCGGTTTAGCGATTTGATCGGATTGAGGACCGTCGGTTTGCGGCACCGTTGTTGGCTAGATCGAGTTGATGGATGAGATCGAGCAAAGCAAGATGAGGATGCAGTTTTAGTTGATTTGAAGAGGGTTGCAAGGGAGAAGCCTACAGTCGGCTATGTGTTGGATCAGAGTGGGAATCTGTGGTATCAGGATCGTCTCTGTGTGCCTAATGTTGGAGATTTGAGACAAAGAGTTATGGAAGAGGCACACAAGATTGCTTTTGCAGTGCATCCGGGTTCTACCAAGATGTACCGGGATTTGAAAGAAAGATTTTGGTGGCCCTCAATGAAGCTGGAGATAGCTAAGTTTGTTTCTGAGTGTGACGTCTGTCAGAGAGTGAAAGCTGAACATAGGAAGCCAGGCGGGATGCTTAAGTCATTGGATATCCCAGAGTGGAAATGGGAAAAGATCACCATGGACTTTATTTCAGGTTTACCTAAGACGAAGGGTGGACATGATTCTATTTGGGTGATCGTTGATAGATTAACCAAGTCGGCTCATTTCTTGCCTTTCAAGATGAATATGCCCTTGGCAAGGATGACGGAACTATATATGGACAATATAGTGAAGCTTCGTGAGTTCCGCTCCATTGTTTCGATCGGGATTCGAGGTTCGTCGGTCGGTTTTGGCGAGCTTACGGGAGGCTTTTGGTACCCGGTTGGATTTGAGTACGGCGTTCCATCCTCGGACGGATGGTCGGTCGAGAGGACTATCCGGACACTTGAGGATATGCTTAGAGCATGTGTCTTGGAGGTAGGCGGATCTTGGGTAGATTATCTACCGGTTGCGAGTTTGCTTACAACAACGGTTATCACGCGAGCATAGGCATGCCACCGTTTGAAGCTTTGTATGGTAGAAGATGCGGGACGCCTTTGTTTTGGGACGATGTTGGGGAGAAACGACTTCGGGCCGAGTTAGTTGAGCAAGCCAAAGAGAGGGTTCGAGTTAGTGAAGAAAAATCACGAGATAGCTCAAGATAGGCGAAAAAGTTGGGCGGATGTCGGACGGAGACCGCTCGAGTTTGAGGTTGGTGATCGTGTTTACTTGAAGGCATCACCAATGAGAGGAGTTAAGCGATTTGGTCGAAAGGAAAGTTGAGCCCGAGGTATGTTGGGCCGTTTGTGATCCCGGAGAGGATTGGACCGTTAGCCTATAGACTTCGGTTGCCGAGTCTATGTCCGAGTTCACAACGTCTTCCATGTTTCAATGTTGAAGAAGTGTTTGACGAAGACGAGGTTGAGTCTACGGTGGATCCCGAGATACTTCGGACAACCTCGCTTATGATGAAAAGCCGATTAAGATTCGAACGGAAGGAAAAGATGATTAAGAGAAAGATGGTTCGGTTGGTTCTTGTTCGGTGGAGCAATCATACACTCGAGGAAGCAACTTGGGAAGTTGAGGGTGATATGATCAACGAATTTCCGGAGTTTTTGGATTTACCGAGTACGTTCAAGTTTCGAGGACGAAACTCCTCTTAAGGGGGAGGAATGTAATATTCCGATTCTCGGGAAAGAGGCGACGTGTCAATTTGCGAGAACGAAATATTATATTTATTCATTATGGAATTTAAGTATTTTATTTATGTATATATATATATAATGCGAGTATGTATATATATGTAGATTTGGGGCGATTGGTATTTTTATGGAATATTAGGGTGTTAACCACAAGATTAATTAGTGGAGAGGTTATTATTTGGAAATAACCTCCCATTAATCAAAAGGGAGTTTCGATTTTTGCTTTGTACGTTAAAAAAAAAAAAAGAGGAGAGGCGCCCGTTGAGAGCAAGGGTAGGGAAGAAGAAGACTTTTGCTAATTCCCGGTTCGATACTTCACCGTTTGTAGTTCCGTTTGAAGCGGGAGAATTGTGGAATAACAAGGATCGTTTTGATATCGGTTTGGTTACCAAAGCCGCAGATTTTTGCTGAATTTCGGATCGGTTTACGGGCTGCATCAGGTAAGGAGAAACCCTTACGTTTCAGTTTTTGGATATGTGGTATTTGTGTTGATTCTTGTTGTTTTGGGGACTTAAATTACGTTAAATTGATGTCTATGTGATGGTTGAGGTTTTGGTATGGATGGTAGATTATTTCGACACGATTAGGTTGAGAAAGATTGGGTTTTTTTTTAATTGAAAATCGAAGGAAAACGATGAAGGATCGCGTTTCAGTTTTATGGAAATTCCCAGGTCGGACGGGCGTCCGGTTTTCTGGACGGGCGTCCAACCTTGGACGGGCGTCTGGGATCCTCGGACGGGCGTCTGAGGTGCAGTTTTTGATACAGGATTGAAAAGGGATGTCTGGACGGGCGTCCACTTTTTGGACGAGCGTCCAGAGCCTTCAGACGGGCGTCTGGTCCTTCAGACGGGTGTCCACCTGGAGCTGGTCTCCCAGCTTATTTAAATTGGCTTTCGACTATCGTTTAGGGTTGTTTAATCAACCTTAACTCTTTGTAAACGTATTATTATTTTAGTATAATACCTTTAAACTTTACTTAAGCTAGAATTGGTCTCTTGATCATGATGAGTGGTGTCGGTAAGGGAATGTTATCTAAATGAACTAGGAGGGCTAGTTAATCACATAATACTACACAACTTGCTAGATAAAAGATTAAACACCATGTGGTCTTGGGTAGATCCTGAAGATCTATAGCGTGATGTGTGAACGGACGAAATCAAAGTGAGTGTCCTATCGGCTGCGGGCTATAGGCATCGCCGTACGTTCACACTATCGGAACCGGTTATTGTATCCCGAAGATTTCAATACGTTCCGTGGTTATTGTATCTGAAGATTTCAATATGTCACGTTCCGCCTTGATAGCATGTTGTAACAAAGATAAGTTTAGTAGCTACAGTTTAGGCATATTGGGAGATGTAACCTTTATGCGTAGAATCGAGTCTGTCTTGCCTTTTGATAGAACTCTAATAATAATAAACCTTATATTCTAAGCTTAAACGTACTTCTCTTCTTTACGAGTATTATATACTTACCCCTTGTGCATGTTTTTGGTTATATGTGCTTGGGGGTGAGAAGGCGAACAGGGAGTACGAGTATTTCGAGGAGTATGTCCCGAGGAGGATCTCGAGCTTGATATTTCATTTTGCACTTTTGTTTACATTGGCGATGTTGCACTTTTTTTTATATATACTTTGTTCATAAACTTTGGGATGACGTGTGATCATCTTTATTTCTTATTTCATACCGAACGTCGTATTTCCGGATAAGGGCTCGGTATCCGGGAACGGGGCGTTACAGCCGACACATGTCATTTTTTTTAAAACCTTTGTGTTTTTTTTTTATCAAACGTGTACTGTTAGTAGTTTGTGCAGAAAAGAGAAAAAAAAAAAGGCAAGACCGACGGATTATAAATCACTCTTGACACCACATTAAATGTTTTTATTATTTTGAACAACATAACATCGGTTGAACCGACGGCCGTTTGCAGTACGAGTATCACAAAAATTGACGTTGGAATAACAAATCACTTTTTACATTGTTCATACCGTTTGACACGTGGTTTTTTTTTTTTTTTTTTTTTCTTTTTCCACCAAATGAATGAACACGAGATCAATGACGTATTCATTACTAATAAAAAATAGAAATGCTGTATAGAAAATGAGTGAAACACGTGGCGGGGTTAAGTTTACGCGATTTATTTCATGTTGGGCTCGCCGTGCCTTGCACGGCTCACATTCACATATATTTATTGTTATCCTATCCTATTATTTATGAAAATGAGTAGTTCAGAATTTAATCACTTGTAATATTATCTCCTATTAATTGACATCAATACTTGTGTTGACTTAACTACAATACATGATTAAACACACATTTTTAATGGTAGTGATAAATGCACAACACATTCGCATGTACCACTGCACATGATCTCATCATTGATTATGGTGGAATCTAAATCAATTCAAGTGCCCACACTTTAATAAATGACGAGATCATGTGTAGTGATACATATATTATTTTTCCATTTTTAACTAGTGAACACTAATATTTTGTGTGGAAATGGGTAATGAGACCACTCGTAAAACTGACCAGAATCTCTGCAATCCAAAGAGTTTAATACAAATCAAATCATTTAGACTTAGCACTACGATTATTTTTCGTGAAAACAAACGGACATTACTTTTTCTTCGGAACGTTTTTCTTAACAGAAAAATGATAAGTGTGAGTAGTATCACATGTACTGACGTTTCTTTTACATTTAAAAACGTATGTGTCACGTTCATACCAACATCATTAAACAGTGTCGATACTACTCTTTCCATCCCAAAATATACATATAGACTTTTTATTATTTTATACATCACCTATACGTCAAATACCTTGTTGGATACCTTCAAAAAATAAAAAAAATAAAAAAAACCTTGTTGGACTTGCAGGTAGTTTGTATACATACAGTCATTGTATATACTCGGCCCTTTTTCCAGGTGTCGCAGTGTACACAAAGATGCTTCTTTGCAAGCAAACATTTTTTATTTTGCTTGTTAAACAAATTTACATTTTAGATATTTTTCATTTTTCATTCCCCCTACCTTTTGTCTCACATTTCACCGTCACCAGTTAACGATTCTCACACAACTTAAAGCAATTCGATAGTCACCGCGCCGGTTAGCATCCGTTCGTCTCCTCCTCATTCCGGCGAGTTTTTCTTTTTCTAATCCCTTTGATCTTCCGACGCTTCGTTTCTCTGTGTTTCTGGTTTGTGTTTATTTTTATTTTTACTAGTTTATTGCTGCTGAAGTTTGTGCTTAATTTTAAACTGTGGATACTGGTGGTGTATCATTGAGTTTTGATCTGGATAATTAATTTTCGTTATCAAAAGAGTAGAAGAACAGTGGTCGATTTGTTTGTGAGTTTTTGATGAAATGGTTGGGTTGAACATCAATTTGGATGGAATAATCTGTTGTTTGCAACTTAGATAGTTCCAAAGTGGGTCAGAAGTGGAATTGACCACATATGTTTTTTACATTTAATGTATAATTTAATCAAGTTGATGCTAAATTACAATTACATTTGTTGTCCTCTTGTGTATTGGCATTTGGCAGATTATTTAGGTTGAAAGAAAACGGGAAAATGAATATCTAATATGTGAATTTTGAAGTCATAGCAAGGTGGTCTTTAGTTAGTGGCACCACACAATATCCTATGTGGAACCATTCCCGGGGTGTGACGTTCGACTTTAATGAGGTCGAGCTTCACTGTGGTGTCCCAGAAAGACACCTAAAAAAGGGCAAGGTGTTCTTTATTGTTTTTTTTTGTTTTTGTGGGAAGTAATTATTTCGAGCTCATAGATCATTAGGTGCATGTTTTTCTTGGACATATATTAAGTGTTTAAAATTTAAGGATAATATAGATACAGCTGATGCAGGCAGATTCTGCTGTTATTTTGTTTCCTTCTTCAGACTTCAGGAGATATAACATGATGTAAGTGCAGGCACTAATGCATCTTTTGTTCTTGTTTAGTAGTAGACCAACTGAGCAAAGTTTGTTTCGTATTCAACCCTCGATCACAGTCATAAACTATAATACATATAATACATTGGTTGCAGATGTTCTCTGCAGCGGTAGGAATGAATAGTCCTATATGGAAATCCACATGGTCGGTCCGTGGGCGGATTCGTTTCTACGTTACAAGAGATTTGATTCACTAGTGCGGTATAACTCAATTTAGAGGAGTATTTGACTAGAACAATATATAGGGTTTGCATTGTTTATCTTTTGCTAATTCTGGACATAGAAATGATAGGTCTCATGCTTTATATTTGCTAGGGAAATTTATAGTTTTTTTTAAAGGCAGTTAGTGAGATATAAAGATGAACAGAAGTTTATTTAGATATGTTTGACTAAATAAGCACATTTTTTTTTGTGATAATGTGAAATCTCAATACTGTTTGGACATTCCCTGGTTCAACATGAATCAAATAAAGCAATTTTATTTATCTTGATTTTTTTCCTCTCTTTTTCACATTTGTCCTCAATACATCACATTCACTATATTCGACACGAAATCTAATGAAAACAAAACAACATTTCATCTAAACTTTATTCCATGAGTACATAGCAAGTCGAAATATTTGATATGTCATATCTAAACGGACCCTTTGCTATCATGCCATTGTGTTTCAACTTGTTCTACATTAGCTTAAAGCCGGGAAATGCAAGATGATCATCATTTTATCGTATTTTCATTCAGTTTCTTGTTGTGTTTCTGTTTCTCTCGAATATTCCAACTAAATGTTGAAGCAAATGGTATTTGGTTGTTCATTATGCTTTTTTGAGATTCATCTACTTTATACTAGGAGCTTACTGGTCAGCAGGATACTGTAGTTGGTCTAATTGTTGATTCTTTTTCTTTTTCTTATTTCTGTCAGATTTCTGGTATCATAGTTGAGATGCCAGATTCAATGCAGAAGTCCGTGGCAACCATTGCAAACAATGATAATAATGTAAAGGAAAGTAGTGAGTATGTCAGGCTTGTTGTGTCAGATGAAAGGAGGACTGCTGAAGATGATGTTTTTCAACCTGTAACATCGAGAAAAGAATTGTTTTACTGGTGTATGAAGCGTGCATTATGGTGTTTTATAGCAATAGGAATTCTTCTGGCTTCCTTGAAGTGGGGGGTTCCCTTTCTGTTTGAGAAGGTACGCTTGTCCTTGTTTAAATCATGTTGTCTTTGCATTTGTACTGTGTTATGAGTCCATTCTTTAGTTTCCTCAGCATTTCCCAACATCAATTTTTCTCCTTTAACATGGAGTGTGTGTGTGTGTGGGGGGGGGGGGGGGGGGGGGGGGTGAGGGTGGAGGGGTGTGGAGGTATGAGGAGAGCCTTCAAAGCACTTGCATCAGTTTCTTTAACGGATTCTCTATTTTACAGGTTCGAACACCATTCAGGATGAAATGCACTAAAATCTCTACAAAGCATAATTTGAAATGAGAATCTACATTTTACATATCTGAGTATAGATTATGATGCGTATGGTTTTTGATGGATCTGAATGTTTTGGATTTGTATTTTACCGATTTACATTGTTTTACAATAGCTATTGCAACTCTTACGCAGCCAAGTATATATACACATATTGCCAAACATAATAAGCGTTGCCAACTTTTACATTAAGTTGATTGCTTTACTTGAATGTCGATTCAATTGTCTAATTTATTGATTTAAGAATCTAGAAGATTGAACTTTTTCGATTTGATTGTTGTGTTTCAGGTCATAATTCCAATTCTCCAATGGGAATCAACCGCATTTGGTCGTCCAGCACTTGCTATTGTCCTCTTGGCTTCATTGGCTTTGTTTCCCGTCGTCTTAATACCGTCCGGTCCTTCTATGTGGTTGGCTGGAATGATTTTCGGATATGGTCTTGGATTTGTAATCATTTTGGCTGGGACAACCATAGGGATGACCCTACCTTTCTTGATCGGCTTACTCTTCCGCGACAGAATTCATGTATTTTAGCCTTTTCTGTCTTGTTCACTCATTTCTGCAGTTGTTATCGTCTGCTTCGGGTCTTATGATTAGTACTTGGGTGCCTTTACTGGCACCACCATGATTTTACTGTGGCATCACATCGAAAACAAGACGGAAAGTCTATTCTTAGCTTTAGAATCGACTTTTACCTGGTGACCGCCGGAAAGTCGATTCTCATCTCTAGATTCGGCTGTTACTGTGATGCCACAACAATAGATTTTGTGTGGTGCCACCACTAAAAACGTTCATAGTATGTACCTATATATATATATATGTTCTGTATAATGTAATGTTGTTGGTTGTTTTATGCAGCAATGGTTAAAGAGATGGCCGGAAAAAGCTGCCATGATCAGATTAGCTGGAGAAGGAAGTGGGGTTCATCAATTTAAAGTGGTTGCATTGTTCAGAGTTTCACCATTTCCCTATACAATCTTTAACTATGCAATAGTTGTCACGAGCATGCGATTTTGGCCATATTTGTGTGGATCTGTTGCTGGAATGATACCTGAATCCTTCTTATACATCTATACGTAAGTCCATCATCCCGAGAAATTCTTTTATGAAGTGTATTCAATAGACCGTCGGATGGGCACCATTTGTACAATCTTTTTATATAAATGACACTCATCCGACGGTCCGATGCAACATAAGCTACACCTAAGAATCTTATCATCTTCCCTACCTATATAATGTCTTCTCTCCATGGATGCCCATGATCTGTAGTCTCTATTATATCAGACAGTCACATGGGTGCCATTTGTACAATCTTCTCGTACAAATGTCACTGATCCGACGGTCTGATGCAACATAGCCTCTTTTCTCCATGGATGCCCGTGATCTGTTGTATCATTTCAACACAGTCTGCAATTATTTATTTGGTATTATATGACAGGGGGAGGCTTATAAGGACATTTGCAGATGTACAATACGGGCACGTTAAGCTAACGCCATTGGAGATCATCTACAATGTAGTTTCCTTTGTGGTAGCAGTCATCATCGTCGTCGTTTTCACAGTGTATGCAAAGAGGACCTTAAATGAACTTAAAAGGGCAGAGGCGGTAGAAGGCGGCGTTTCGTCCCAAGATGATATTCAGGAATTGGAGAAGCTTCCACCATAAAAGGCTCAAGACGGATTACCAACTTCTTAGGCATGTTTTTTTTTTTTTTTCCTTTCAAGTTTACCATTAGATAGTGTGAATAGTTCGTGGCTATTTTGGGCTCTTAGATCTCATAGGAGGATATGATGTAGGCACAACCCTTCTGCTACAACCATCATCTGAAACAGTTGATTGATATATCGATCGATAAATGAAATTCACAAGTGGGGCATGTACTAGTACTAATGAAATACACATAAAGATGGTTATGATTTGAGGTTGTGGTATAAAGGTTGTGGTTTTATATTTTTGTAACAGAAACAAAGCTCCCTGTAGAAAGCTGGCAAAGCTGGATGAAGGACAAGATTTCCGCTTTTGTCCATAAAAAATGTTTAACTCGAGGCATGAGAGATAAAGACCATAAATAGCGCCACATTCGATCCGCCCCATCAGAAGGTTGAAGGTCTGAAGCTACTTAGGAACTCATTTCACTGGGCTAAAACATTGTAGTAACCAGAACCTACGAAATAAATACCCCTTTAGTAATCAATCTTTTTTCTTTGAATAGAATAGAAAAGAAAGGAAACACACATGTGAATCCAAATGTCGTGTTTATTGTGCAAATGTTACTCCGACGGTGCATGTTGGGACACCTGTGATTGTGCTTACTTTGGCACTAGATTTGTGCACCGTTGAATGATTGTCTCATCCATTGCATGTGGAGAGATCTGAGAAGTTTGGCGCTTTAAGCTTATAAAAGGGGCAACAAAAGATGATGTTTTACATGACCATGCTGGGATTGGCCGGGACGCCAACAGAGGAACCAACAGTTGTGCCATAAGGAAATGTGAAATCAAGATTATATTCAGCGATGAAAGACTTTTTGTGGAGGTCGAATAAATGAAATACCTCTAAAAGTCCACCGGCCTGTCTTAGCTTAGGCAAAGGATAACAAGTCCTTAGGGTAGGTTTTGTGGAGGTCGGTGAAACCTATACACATCCTCCAGTTTCCGTCTGATTGACGGGGTTTGATAACCAAGATGGGTAATGCACCTCTTTGATGATCTTGGCTTCAAGCAGTTTGTCAACTTCTTTTTCAACTGCTTTGTTCCTATCTGGAGCGAAGTGACGCTTTTTCTGTCGAACAACTTTTCGTTCAGGATTGTCATTGAATCGATGAACTACCACAATGGTAGAGATTCCTAGCATATCTGTAGCCACCCATACGAATATTTCCTTGCATTCTTGTGGTAATTTCCTCAACTCGGGTTTTTCACTAATCCAGGATGAAATACCTCAAAAAGTCCACCGGCCTGTCTTAGGCAAAGGATAACAGTCCTTAGGGTAGGCTTTGTGGAGGTCGGTGAAACCTATACACATCCTCCAAGGTGCACCTCTTTGATGATCTTGGCTTCAAGCAGTTTGTCAACTTCTTTTTCAATTGCTTTGTTCCTATCTGGAGCGAAGTGACGCTTTTTCTGTCGAACAACTTTTCGTTCAGGATTGTCATTGAATCGATGAACTACCACAATGGTAGAGATTCCTAGCATATCTGTAGCCACCCATACGAATATTTCCTTGCATTCTTGTGGTAATTTCCTCAACTCGGGTTTTTCAGCCTGAGGTATCCAGGATCCGACATGGATCAGTTGCTCCGGATTTTCCACCCATAAACTTACGCCCTCTGTTGGATCTTCTCATTCCAAGGCTTCTTATGTTTCATGGACCAGCTCTTCCATCAGTACCTGCTGAGCCAACGTTTTTATTATCTTGTATGATGGAGGTTGCGCAACAACTCTTGGTTGCTTCCATATCACCTATTATTTCCACGCTTCCTTCCAAGGTGGGAAACTTAACGTTGTTGTTAGCAAGAGATATAAATTCCCTCAGCATGATCGGTGTAGGCCTACCCATGATTGCACTTTAGGCCGATAATTCTTTGATTACTACGTAATCAACCGGCAGAGTCCTTCTTCATGGTCCATTTCCAAAGGTCGTGTTGAGGCAGACCGTGCCCAAAGGCTATACTGGTGGTCCTGCAACCCGAATAAAGGTGTTCACACCGAGGTGTGATCCAATACTTGCAAGCTTCATAGATTGAAAAACATCATGGTAGAGTATATTGACTGAACTCTCAATATCTACGCAAACGCATTTAACTATATGCATGTGTATCACAACTTCAATGACAAAGCCTTCAATACTGATTGTGAGAGAGAGCAGGTCATTGGGGCCATATGTGACTTCCCTTATCAATTTTTTTTCTCTCAATTCGGCGAGAGCCATAT
This sequence comes from Gentiana straminea, assembly GCA_036785695.1. NCBI lineage: Eukaryota > Viridiplantae > Streptophyta > Magnoliopsida > Gentianales > Gentianaceae > Gentiana > Gentiana straminea. The sequence continues at coordinate 1,318,177 of JAVUPR010000203.1, read as the reverse complement.
GAAATTCCTTATGGTTTCTTGGACTGAACAGATCCCGTCTGCGTGCTATCATGAAGATAGAACTTGCTATCTGGTCAATATTTGATTGATAGTTTTCTGAAATGGATGTATCTGTCTTAATCTTGTCATGCACGATTGATATGCTTCTTGCTTGCATTCGTATCACTTCCGTGTCCTGCACGCGAGGGTATTGATTGAATTCCTCCACATTTCATTTCTAAGAAGGGCCATGTGAACTGCTGAACACGTTTTTTTCAAAAAAAAAATTGCGTTCCAAACCCTTCTTCTAGCACCAATTGACGATGCCAAATATCGTCGAAGAGTAAATCGGATTGAGAATCGAATAATTCAACCTCCTGTTGACGTCTTGCTAGACCAGCAAAACAACAAGCTGTTAGGGGTCCCAGGGTTTTTGTTTGGGAAAACCCTCTGACGCTCAAGTCAGTGTTTGAACATAGAAATTTTTGTATACTGCTAAGTAAAGTTTTAAGTATGACAAATGCATTACCCGGTACGAGAGGAGAAGACTCCCTTTTATAGTATGACATCATGAGGATGGTGAGTTATGAGTTGTAATATCGGGGGAGGAAGGTATTCACACATTTATTGTAGGCGGGTTATATCGGCACACCCCTATTTACTCCCGGCACCACAAAAAATTACTTTAGGCACCCGGTGATTTTTTACAAAGGGGACGTTGGTGGCACTGATGTTTTTTGTGGAGCACCAACGTCAGTGACAGTGACGTTGGTGCTCTACAAGGAACACCAGTGCAACCGACGTTTCCTTTGTAAAAATATTAAAACTTAGAAAACGCCAGTCCACGATTTTCCACCGGCATTCCTTCTTGAATACCAACGTTAGTGGCATTGACGTTGGTGTCAACAAGGAACGCCGGTGTCACCGACGTTTTTTTTATCCGAAAAGATAATAAAAAATGGGTGCCAATAGTAATTATGCGTGTGCCGATAAAACCCGCCTTATTGTAATGGGGCGAATCCTACCGAGCATTTATAGGCCAGTCTTGACTTAAAGTCTGGGATGCTTATTAATGGTGCTTAACCGTTTGCTTTTGACAGAGGATGTCCTGCTCCATGTCGTCTATTAGAGACTCAAGTCGACAAATGTGACATCGGCTATTAAGAACAATGATGGTTTGCGTCATATAAGTTGTATGTGACCGGTAGCGACCTGTCCCACGTCGGCCAACGTCCGTATTGAGGCAACCCACATCATGCATGAGATAAATAATGTTGAAGTACAAACCCTTAACCGATAATTGAATCCAATAACACATATGAATCAGTTCGGCGTATATGTTGTATGTAAATTAAAACGATAAATATAAATATTAATTATCTTCTTATACCCGTACTATAATTGTTTGATATACATAAAGACCTATGAATCTATACTTCCAATTTTCCTTCTTTCTAAAGGATTACATCATGATTTTTCTGTTCACATTTAAATATAATTTAAAACACATTGAAGTTAATTTAAAATTATGCATATGAAAACGTGGTCATTGTTTTATTTTTTTAACAGATTTTTTTAAATATAATTTCTTTATGAACAAGTTACTTTTTTTATTTTTATTTTTATTTTTAAAGAAGATTGTTTCCTCTCCGGCGGACAATATAATGATAAAATGATAATATTTTCTTGAAGTGCAAGCCAACCCAGCTCCATCTCAAACAAGTATAAATACCCCCACCTGTTTTTCCGTTAGAAACGCCAAACAGAAGATTCCACACAAAGACCAAACGGCAACAAACACGCTTTTGCTTTTTCGTTTTCGTTCCCATTTTTCCCCCCTCCGATTTCAAACCCTAGACCTCCATATTCGCCGGCGACGGCGCAGGCGAGAGTCTCATCATCATGCCGACCTTTTCAACGATACAGCTAAAAAACTTAATCGATGCACGGCTTTCATCCAAAAGGATTCTTCAATCGGATCTGATTAGTACTACCACTCCGGCCGGGCAGGAAATCAAAGCTGAGGAGGATGCTGATGCGAATCGTGGTCCGGTGAGTACAAAGCATTTGTACATATCTCCTGGTTTGTATACGACTCCGGAGCCAGCTCCGATTTTAGAGGCTCCGAGCTCGCCGACTCGGTCTCCTTATGTGGTTAATCACAAGGGCCGCGGCGGCTGGGGAGGAGCGATTGTGAATCGGAGGAATAATGGAGGTGAGATTGTCCCGGAGGAGAGTGGTTTTAGTGAGACGGTGATTGGTAATTTGGAGGGTGATGGAATGCGTGGACAGGGGATGGAGAATGTGGTGGAGGGAGAGGATGGAGGTAACCAGGAGGAAGAGGATGCATTTCTGGACTCTAGATGTGAGTCTATGAGTGTAGGAAGTGCTAGCGGGAGCATTGGGCATTTTGATACTCGGAGCTTTGTGTCTACTCAAGGGGAATATTTTGATGCAATTGAAGGTAGAAATTCATTTCAAGTTCAGCTTTTTTCAGGGCCATGTTTCTACTTTATTTGCTTAGCCACTTAATTTAATAGTTGGATAAGTTGTGGTTTTCACCTTTCTTTCGTATTTTTGCACATTTATAATCAAACATTGCTCATATGCCTCTTGTAAAGTAGCTTTGAATTTCTAAGTTTAGTTGTTTAGGGTCACAGGTAATGGAAATTGAACATTGTCTATTGAAATTGTTGTATGCTTTTGGGAGATTATGATTTTGTATCTAATGTGTAACCCCTGAAAACGAATGAAGTGTGTTAGTCTGACTAGATGGAGAATGTGCCTTGTTATTAAATTGTTTGTCTTGTTTTCCTCTGATTTTTCCAGTGACAGTGATAATTTGTGGTTTTCAGCTTTCTTTAGTATTTTTTAGGTGGAATTCAGAACACATAAGTTTCTTGTATGCACATGGCTTTGCACATTTGTAATCTTAGGCAAAAAATTTGCTAATATACATCAGTGGAAATAGCTATGAATGTCTTATAAGTTTGGTGCCGTAGGTTGTAGTAATTTGTTCTGACTAGTGACACAAATGGAAAATGTGTCTTTTTCTTAAAATGTTAAAGTACAATCAACATTTTTGTCTTGTTTTCCTCAGATTTTTCCAGCGATGGTTCTGTCCGAAGTACGAGTTTGTACACCCAAAGTCTTGAATCTGAATTATGTGCGGTAAGGCTCAGTCTCTTTGAGGAGATGGATAGGCGTAAGAATGCAGAGGAGACTGTCAACTTAATGCAGAGGCGTTGGCAGAAGATGGGCAACCTTCTACATGAAGCTAAATTAACAAGTGCTTCATCTTCAAGTGCTAAAGAGGTTTTGCATTGTGAGGATGCATCATTGGAGGAGGTTGCTCAAGAGGTTATTGTTTGTAAATATGTTGGTGAGGAGATAGCAAAAGGTTTGGCACGTGCTGAAGCTGAATTGGAGGCAGAAGCGATTTTAGAGTCCAAAGATCGGGAAATATCTCGACTGAGAGACAAGCTGCTTTACTATGAAGCTGTCAACCGCGAAATGTCTCAAAGAAATCAGGAAATTGTTGGTATGTTCTACATCTAATGTTCCGTTGCTATTTCTTTTTTCCGTCCCATCCGCCCTAGGTTTCTAATTTACCTGCAAGATATTACTACTAAGTTGATGCCTTGATGGGTTAGGCAATTTTATAGGCATACATGGTAAGAAGGAATCTTTACTTGTTATATTTGGGAAAAACTTGCATGATTTTTCAACATATCTATTACTAAGGACCTTTTCAATTGGGTTAAAAGTTCACTTTCAGCTGCACATCTTGAAACCTCTTAAAGTTTCTTATTTTGTTGTCTCTTTTTCCAGACGTACCATAGATTTTAAAGCTGTGTATGTGAATGTGTTTAAGAATAATTGAATCATGCTCCATATGAAACACTTGTGATAATAGTAACAAATAATAAAAATATGATAATCTAGGTTATGGTTCTATGCATTGAAGAGGGAAGTATTATAAGTAGTTGATCTGGCAAAGGCTCTTAAGTCCTGTGACTATCTGAAATCAACAGTGTCAATGGTGAGAATGAGAAAGTTGTGTTTGGTGGACAATTACCTTGTCTCCTGAAGCCTTTATTCAATGTAATGACAGGACATCATTTTTCAAATCTTATGATTGAGGGTCGTATAAGAATGTGTTTACACGATGGTTTGCAAGAATACATGCTTCGATTTCTTACTTCTTTTGTCGGGTTATCTATATATACTTTCCTAGAATTACAGAAGTAGCTGGAATGTGTAATGTGTTTGTGAGGAACTTTTTTCGGTTTTCTACTGCATGGACACAGAGTTCTTGTTTTTTACTTGCCTTTCATAGGATGAGTATCTTTTGTTTACTGCATAACTGATGGTTGGTTTAACTTTGATGTTTCAGAGAACACCCGTCAACAACGCCTGCGAAACAACGCATATAAAAAGTGGTTTTGGAGCTGTATTGGTCTTTCAATTGTTGCCGGTATCTCTGTTGTCGCCTACTCGTATCTACCAGAATCTAACAAAAATCATCATCAAGAATTTCCTAATGACCTATCAGATGATGCATCCACCTCCCCCTCCAAAGCTGATTAAAGGGCAATGTCTATTAAAGATACCTATTTTTATTTATGTATGGGTAGCTTGAAATAATAACCTTTGATATGATACTTGTTTTTTGTTCTTGGAGGGGGGGCATATTGGGCATTTTAGTTTTGATCATAGAAAATGTTTTTTTTATGAAGCTTCCTCCTCCTACATTATGTATTGTTCAAATCGTGATGAACATCATCACCCGGAGATGAAGGTATATAGGAGCCTGAAGAACATAAACGATATTCTCATACGTTTGAGAAATATTCTCAGATTTTTAGTCAGGAAGTTGTTTTCAGCCTATGTTTTTGTAGGAAACAATAATGGAACTCGGGTCAACAAACACATTAATGGAAGTTTGTTTCATTCTATACTTATAGCCCATTGAACATTGCGTGATCGAAAAATTGTTTCCATTCATCATTGTACACAGTCTGGTGCTAACAAAACAAAGAAAACTAGGTAACTAAGCGGACTTTGAACAAAATCTTCATTCAATTGCAGTGTTGACAAAAAACAGATACAACTTGCAAATTATACTGCAAACGGTACACACTTAAGAATAACACAGACCCCTAAACTTTCGTCTTTCAATCGAAATTAGTTTCCAATTGCAAGATCATGCCATGTCTCCCTCTCAGCTTGCAGGCTCTCTTGATCTGCAAAAAAAAATTTTGAAAAATTTCAGAGAAAAACATCACCAATCTGCAGGACTGTTGTAGAAACACAAGTTAAACGTTAATAATGATCAAACAACCATATATCTGAGAAATGATATCGACATTGTACTTAACGAGAACTAGTAAAGTTTCAGCTACTTATAAATTTATAACATGAATTCAGAAATAGGAAATAATGAAAAACAAGTCGAATACACACACCATAAACACATAGAATGCAAGAACCATTATCACAGTTTGAAAGAACTAGCTAATTTCCATCAAATCGGGCAAAGCTAATTGAGAAACTTTGTTGTACACCTGTTGCGGAAGGTCGTATCAACCGACATTCGTCATGGCCTTCTCTTTCTAGTCCTTTTTCGCCCTTAGTAGTAGTATGTGAAAGAGAATAACCACTTAATACATCTTCTTTTCTACAACGGTTGTATTTAAAGAATTTCCAATACAGGTTTTGAAAGCCTAGGCACAGCTCAAAATTTATAGGGTAGGTAGGTTTCTGAACAATCCAAAAACCATTCTGATGATATGTGAAAAAGGCCATTGTTAATGGCACTACCGTCGATCTACTAGGACACGACACTTCGCATATTTCAATTTTACAGAGATTGAAATCTGTTTTCAATATCTCTAAGTCGAATTTATGCACAAAATTCAAATTCTAGGGGTTTAAATTTACACCAAGTGTGGTGCACGAGTAAAATGACCGTGGCTTCTGGTTATTCTGGAAGCAACCTATGTTCATAAAGCCACAATACAGGAAAATTCAGCAAGACAATCAGTTATTAAAACGTAAAACATACTCGAATCTTCAGGGTCATCAGTTCTTGGAGCCAACACAGCAGGCAATTCAAGATCTGGGATGAATTTGAACAAAAAAAAAAAAAACGAAGAAGATGAGAAATTAGAAGATATAGAAAGGCAAATATATACACAAATTAGGGCAAAGAAATTGGGGGTGGGTAGCGAAAAAGCAGATAATTACCGTCATCTGGGAGAGTGTCTTTCATCCATTCTTCATCAACTATGTCAATCAAACTTTCCATGCCTGGGAGATTATCCGCCATTCTATTCCGATTAAAACAAACACACCTGTGCTAGATTTCAGTTTACACCGTTCCGACTTTCAACACGGCGGAGCCGAAGGCGGCAGGAGTCTCTTTCAAGTAATAGGATAGGAGTATATATATTTGGAGAGTAATGATAAGATTATTAATGATAAAATATGAGTAAGATTTTTTTTTTTTTTTTTGGGTAACAAAATATATGAGTAATGTTAGTAATGTAAAGATACACATTATGAAAATATAGATTTAAAGCCAAGATTTCTTGTAAAAAAAAAATTTAAACTCAAACTTGCGTTCGTCGATTGATAATTACCGAAAATCAATAAGTAGGAAGTTTTAGGTTTGAGTATAGATTTAAATATGACTCACTTGTTAATTTTTTCAATGGTTAATGGATTATCAATTTGTATCATCACAGTATCAGTACTTACAACACAGAGAAGATTATTTCATCATTAAGTCCTCGTTTGTAAGCACACTTGTCGATTATTCTGAACAAATTGAGTAATAGTTATATTCAGACATTTGATTGATGGTTTAGACAATCACTTTATTTATTATGTGCATCAGAATTCTTTTTAACACATTTTAAGTGATGGAAGTATAGAGAAAAGTTACGGTGCAACAGAGATTAATTGAGTTTTACTAAGTGGAAGGTTGAGATGCATTTTCATTCATTCTCTCTCACATAATAGTGGTGTTTAGGGTGTTTTGGAATGATCTCATCCCTCCGCTTGGTATAACCTATGAATAACTGCTGCACCATAACTCCTCGGAAGTATGACAATGGATTCCATAATGACATTAAATATTGAAATTTCAATTGGCGACAGCCGTGAAACCTATTGTCAAAACCCACAACAACAACGTTGGATCTGGTTAATGGATTTTGATGTTGTTGTCAAGTGACATTTCACGATTTTAGAGATATGTGGAATGAGAGGTACATACGAATATTAATAATTTAAAAAAAAGGATGGAGAAGCGAACACTTTTTGTGAAATGTTTAGAGACCGACATGAAGAGATCCGTGTGTTTAAATACTGTTAATGGGAGGAGACCGTGATTTTCATTTAGCTTTATCCTTCATCGTCCCAAGCCCCTTATATCCCGAACTTATCTAAAAACGTTACATTCAAAAAAAAAAAAATTATACTAAATCTTAATCCTCATCCACCCCTAAAACTCTTAAACCTTAAACCCTCGTAACATGTGGAGGAGTTCGGATCCTTTGACGTGTTCAACTTTCACCGTTGTTGATCTGATAAGAGGAGTGTGAGCGAAACGACGTAATTTTTTTTTCCTTTTCTTTTCTTTTTAGTTTGGACAAAAATATCAATGCAGGCAAGCAGCTGCGGTGAAAGCCGATCACAGCAGATGATCTGAACTCCATATAGAGGTGTATGCAGCTAAAACAACATTTTGATTGCAATTTAACCTGACTAAGTGTTTTACTAAAAGCGCTTGGCTCATCGGCTAAAACTTAAGTCCGAGAACCAACATATCTTGAATTTAATCGTTTATGATAGGTGTGTGAGTTATATAATCGGCATTTTGTTTCTGTAAAAACAACTGACATATTAAAAATAAATATTTTTCCATACTTTATAAACATTAAAAAAAGAATTTATCTTCTTAAAAAAATTGTCTATATTATCATTTTCCCTAAAATAAACTTTGTAATAAATCAATTTTTTTATTGTAAGAAAAAAAAAGAAAAAGAAAAAGAAAAGATAAGACGGATTTTATCTGGAAAAATACCCTCTGCTTAGCTTAATTATCACATCATTAACTGGCATCACCTCTTTGATTGAACTCCAAGACCAGGTCACATCTCATTTTGAACAAATCTTCCACAGCCAATTCAATCGGCTGTTTAATCTTCTCAAAACGCTGATTAGAGGAAGATCGGCTTAAATTCTGCTTCAGAAATCTTCCATTTCTTCCTCAGTTCGGCGTTCTGATTCCTTTTATTGCCGCCATTGCTGCATCAACGTCAGTCGTTCTGTGATATCTGGATTTAACTGTGTGTGTGTTTTCCTTTCCTCTCTTTTGCACATTCAAGTTTTATATTTCGATATGCATTGATCCTTCTTGGCATTTTATTGAAGAAAAAAAAGCGACATTTTCCCTCTTTTCTTTGCTGTTCTCTGCTCAAGGCACATTGAAATTACTATTGGGGGCTAGGGTTTTGGCATTTTTTTTCATAGCATAGCTTTTAAATTGTTAAAAGAGGAGTTACTGAATTATGGTTTGTTTCATATTACTTAAATGGGGAGTTTTTCATTGATGAATTTTAGCTGTGGCTCTGTCCTCTGCTGGTATGTTCACTTTTAATTGCTGTTCTTTGCTTAGGGTGTACATGCAACTACTACTGGGGGCTAGGATTTTGGCATTTAGTGCAAAATCCAGAACTCGATATAGTGTTTTTCGTAGCATCGTTTCTGAATTATTAGAATAGGATTTACTGAATTGTGGTTCATTTCATAGTACTTGAAAGAGGATTTTTATCTGTGTATCTGTCCTCAGCTGTAACATTGTTCACTTTTTTGTTGTGATTGGTTATGTTATGGTTTGTAACAGGTCGATGTTTTGTGCCCTACAAGTTGATGGGGCCGATATATTACATACTTGCTGCATTTCCTTGCACCGTTGGAGCCGTTGCCTTGGCAGTTCTCCACATATACCGCCACCTATTGAACTACACTGAGCCCATATATCAGAGATACATTGTTCGTATCATCTTTATGATCCCAGTAAGTAACTATATATAGCCACTCCTTTTTACTTTTCATAAAGTATACTCGCTTTTCTAAGATGAAATTATTCGTCTGTTTTGACAGATTTATGCAGTGACATCTTTCTTGTCCCTTGTCCTCAATGAGAAAGCTATATATTTCGATTCCATTAGAGAAATGTGAGTACTTTCGTATTTGTTCTTTTATAATAAACAAAGGCTTAACTTGTCCTTACTCCTTATGACTTTCAGGTTCTATGTTTATTTTTTTTATGATGTTTTATTAGCTACATAAAAACTTAGAAATAATGCAAGGGTGCATCTAGACCTTCCACACTTTGGAAATGTGATTTACATTGTGTTTAAAATAAAGGATGCTAAAGTATCTGAATACCTGTCTTTATGCCTGGATTATATAAGATGTTCACCCCGTGGTGTGGTGCTGTGCTAGTTTATCGTAATAGACATCCGATACATAATTTTCTGTAGGTTAAAACGTACAGATTACAATATTCTTTTATTGCAGTTGCTCCATTCCTTCATGTATTCCTTAGAGTAACCAGGTTTGCGGTGGGCGGGAATTATATTGATTTCTTTTAGATATTAGTGTCTGCAATTTATAGGTAGGTAAGAGTGCTCATGTGTATCTAATGATTATAAATAGTCTCTCGAGTGATATGCGTTCAGTAATTATTTGTGGCGGTACCTGGGGATTAGTGTTGTTCCTGGAATACCAAATAATATGTGGTTTAGCGGTCTCTAAGGAAGGGTAGTCATATAGTCCTGTTGAATGTGTCTTGTATTATACTTCTGTGGTTTCATCCATGGTTTGTGCTTGTGACCCACAGCAGCATTTTTAATTGCTTATGTGGTAGAATATATACATTTATATATTGGACTTATCTTTGCCAATGTAAGCTATTAAATAAGGTGGTAATTTATCATAATATCAGAGGTAGAGATCCAAATATCAAATCCTACTTCCTTTTTTCTAGGAAAAAATAATGCTACTACTGCCAGATGCACATGTGGGGGCTTGTTAAAGTATATATGAATGATAAATTGCACTTTCTCTGTAGTATCTTGAACTTTTAGATGTGAGATCAGCATAGATTGCCAAGACTCCATGTGCTAACCAATGTCACGCGCAAAAGTTCTAGATAAGTCCATCCATACGGATTTCATTAATGACAAGAACAAGATATTCACAAAATTCTTCCTGCCAAATATTGATACAGATAAACTTATATGAACTTTTAACCTTGTGCGTTGTGCCATTGCTTAGTTGATCTGCACTTGACGCATATACCTCCTCTTCTTGCTCATTAGAACACTCCAATAATCTCATGTAAATGCTTCTAGAGATGTGTTTTACCACGAATGTGGCTTTGGTCACTTGCATGCCACGCCAATTTTGATTTTCGTTATCACGTGATCCTATTTTATCGCTGACATGATGTTGTTTTCATCATGCCATATTTTGTCGACATTAGTACATTCTTTCCTGCATAAATCTTGGATCTCTGAAATCTGCTTTTTGAACTTTACAGATATGAAGCTTGGGTCATATATAACTTCCTGTCCTTATGCTTGGCATGGGTAGGCGGCCCAGGAGCTGTTGTACTTAGTCTTAGCGGTCGTGTTCTGAAACCAAATTGCTGCTTGATGACATGTTGCTTCCCACCGATACCTTTGGATGGGTGAGTAACGAACAAAACGAACAAAAAAAATCAATGTTGTAGTCATCATATATTAAGTCTCGATTCTCTTTTCCATTAGTTCTTTAAATTCTGTCATATATCCGCGCAATAAAATTTTATCGTAATCACTAACAATGATTTTGGTTCTTGCAGGCTCTTTCTGAGAAGGTGTAAACAAGGGTGTTTACAGTTTGTCATCCTCAAGCCCTTCTTAGTTGCCGTAACATTCATACTTTATGCCAAAGGAAAATACCAAGATGGGAATTTCAACCCTAAACAATCATATCTGTACCTCACCATTATCTACACATTTTCATATTCCGCAGCACTTTACGCGTTGGCCTTGTTTTATGTGGCATGCAGAGATCTGCTTCAACCATTTAATCCTGTCCCAAAGTTTATCATTCTCAAGTCCGTGGTATTTCTTACTTATTGGCAGGTATAAGGTTTTTTGCTAACAAATTAATGCGTATATTGTTTATTGAGGTTTCAAACGCATATTTAGGGATGGGGTAGTGATACCTATTTTTTTTTTTATCATGATGCAATCATTATGTGTTGTATATATTTTGGATGCTAAGTTTGTAATTGTGCTTCTTTAGCCCTATGGTCATTATAGGGCTTAGAGTACTTGCTATAGATACGGGCAAGCAAACTAAATGTGCTATAGTTATCCAAATCATCTGGATCCACCAGAAAGCAAAAACCATTGTAGCAATATCTCTACTCAGATCTTTATACCACAGAATCTCAAAATTATAGGCTGCATGTAGTGCATAAAATGCATGCTAAATGATGCATTGTGGATTCTGCTACATTTCACAATGAATAAAGACTGGCTGTCTTTAGTGGCACCACACTGAAAAATTCAACTGATGGAAAGTTGGTTTTCAGCTTTAGAATCGAGTTTCACCGTGTTGATTGCCACATTCAACTGCTTGAAAATTGACTCCATAATCGACTGTGAAAAAGTGAAATTGTCACTGTGGGGCCATAACAGAAGATTTGGTATGGTGCCACTAAGGACGTCCATTTTGTAAACTAGAGAAATGTGGTGAAAAAACTGACGAAAATGCTCGTATAACGAAAAAAGGCAAAAACAGAATCGTCGTGGCTTTTAAGTTGCCCTTTCTGGTGTTTTTGTATTCTCAGGGTGTTCTTGTATTCCTTGCTGCAAAGTCTGGCTTCATTAAAGATACAGAAGAAGCTGCGGAATTTCAGAATTTTATACTCTGCGTTGAAATGCTTATCGCAGCTGTGGGTCATCTTTATGCATTTCCCTATAGGGAGTATGCAGGAGCAAATATCGACGGTTCTCGTACATTTGCATCTAGCCTTGCACATGCTCTTAAATTTAATGACTTTTACCATGATACAGTTCACCAGGTAAGGTTCCACTTACGTTTTGATGTCCCCAGATGATATATTTTACTGCAGGGAGTCTTCATTGCACCATCATGGTTAGATGCGTGACAAGTGTTGTTTTTTTCGCATTTGTCACACATTCCTAACGGTCTGGTTCAATGAAGACTCCCTGCAATAGAATTTGAGCGTCTATAGTGGTACCACAATGACAATCGACTTTTTCACAATCGATTCTAGAGATGAAAATCGACTATCGCCAGTTGATTGTGACTGGGGTGAAGAGAATTGATTTTCCACTGTTTAATTGTTTTCGGTGTGATGCCATGGTAAAAACACCTTCGTGTCACTAATGGCGCCCTAGAATTTTCCCTGGATATTCTTAAAGGGATAAAAACTCTTTCTGTCCCTTTTATTTCACGGAATTTACACGTTTGTCCTTAGCGTTTTACTTTTCAACATTTTACTCCTCCTCTATTCTTTTTACCTTTTCAGTCCATTTTGCCACATGTCAAGTTTTTATTTGTTACAGAATGTCGCACCTTCAAATCTAGTTGTTGGACACATGTCACACTAGACCATTAATAAGAAAAAATGCATAGATGAGGGGTAAAAAATATAAAAGTGGAACATTGATGTAATAATGCGAATTTCATGAAACATAATGGAATACAAGTGTCCTTTTCCCTATTCTTGAATGGATAAGGACACTTTTGGTCTTTTTTGTTTCATGTTTTTTGCATTTCTACCCCGATGTTTGCCTTGACACTTTTACCCTTCACCAATACATTTCTTTTTGTTTTCAGTCTAAAGTGACACTTGTCAAACAACGAACATTAAAGGCGTGAGAGACTCCAACCAATAAGAAATTGAACATGAAAAAAATGGACTGAAAATGTAAAAAAAAGAAAAATGCATAGTCGAGAGGTAAAAGTGTGAAGATGGAACTTTAGGGATAGAAGTGCAAAAATCGTGAAACATAAGGGACCGTTGGTTGGTTCTTGAAGAAACCTAATTAAACTAATAAGTTGTATATGTATGCACTTCCTCTGCAGTTTGCACCAACATATAATGAGTATGTACTCTACAACAATAACAGCGACGGTGAAGATGGAGGAAAGAAGTACATGGCTACTAGCCCAGATTTTGACACAGTTAAGAAAAACAAACACATGTTTGGTAACAAGTTAGAAGACATAGAACTATCCAGTCTCTCGTCGTCTTCAGGAAGTAGTAGCCCGCAAAATCCTATTACAGAAAAACCAGAAACAGTACTGTCATCGGTTATTGTAGACGTTCCTCCTCGTACTTTGTCTGAACCGTATGATTTGGCACTTACCGAAGTAGATATGTCTGATTACCCAGAAAAGGTTGCAGCAGCGGATGATGAACTCGAGAATAGGTGAGTCTTTTGGGTGCAGAATTGTACTTTTAGGTCTTGTATTTCTGTCCTTTTTGATTTTTTTTTCTTCTTCTTCACATTTATGTTGTAAATAGAGTCGAATATAGCATACATATACAGTTGATCTCTTTACTTATACCTGAATGAAGATTCAGAATGATTTTTTTCCAGCTGTTGCATAATGTTTAGGATGTTTTGATCTGGTTTGGTTTGGTTTGGTTTGGTTATGGTTTTCATGGTTTGATGAACAGATGAAAATGGTGATTTGAATCATAGCTTGTTTTGTAACATCTGATTAATTGATGTGTTTTTCAGTACTATTCTATTTTGAGGTTAAAAAGATTATTTCACCTATTATTTAGAGGGGCTTTAAGGGCATTCCACAAGATCTATTATTGTTCTTAAAGACACCTTAATACATGTCTATTTTTAAACATTGCTATATCATTGTCCTAAAGGACATCTTAGTATATGTTTATTTTTAAACATTGCTACGATGTTTTGTACATGCATATTTTTTAACATTCACCTATAAATGGAAATCATATGGAAGTTTGAGCAAACTAGAGATTGATACCATTTTATCCATCAATACAAATAAATAATCACATGAATGTAGGAAAAATTTCAACACACAAAGTATGGAAAAACAATAATGAACTTTATGTCACGTTCAAAAATTTTGAGAGATGTTTCGTTCCAAGCAAATATCATAATGGGAAAAACTGTTGAAAATCTCTGTTAAAACACAATGGAGGTTGTTTGATTTAGATAATACCTCTATTGGTCAAATCAAGGACACTCTGAGGCCTCACAATTGGATGTTGCCCCCTTAACCTCCGCTAAGTGACGCTGCCCCTCGGCTTGTTTGTGCAGGTCGATTCCTATTTAGTTGCGACAACGTTCATATGGATAATAACTCGATTGCAAATGATCACTAATCTATACAAAACATTAAAAACTAACATGTATATATATATATATATTAATAATATATATATATATATATATATATATATATATATATATATATATATATATACATAAAATTTGTGTGATCCGGTTTTAATTCATCTATACAATTCGTATACGATTAGGTTGTTAGCTAAAAAGACGGATTTTGAAAACCACGATTTTTACGCCGTTTCGGTTTGTTTCGGTTCGATTTTCAAAATTATTACACACTTCTATAACCAATCATTGACCTAACAAACTAATCATTGCACATGTCTTTTTGAATGAATTCCTTTTACTCAGAGATCACCACAACAAAAAAAAAAGAGTTGGTTTACAAATCATCATCATCCCTATTGCTATGCATGTGTTGAGAAGATGAGGCCTTTTTCTATATTTTATACAATCAACCGAGACTATAATTTTGGATATATATGAATACCCATGTGCCTTAAGGAATTAAAAATGACAATTCAGTCCTTATATTACTCTTATCTTCATGTCAAATGCTCTTTATATTTGTACAAGTTGTTCTCAAGAGAATAATATCCATGTGATTTGAACTATGTAATGCCCCATAAAGATTTTGAGAATCAATTTGTGAAAACATTATAGTTGTAAGTTGTCACATTTATTAATGGTCTATGACTCATATGATATAGTAATAAATGGAGTGGCCTCCCGAACATAACATAGCGGTAAATGACTTGAGTGTTTAAGGCAGTTGGATCTTAAGTTATAGTGTAGAGGTTCAATATCGAAAATGAGATTTCTTTCAGGTTTTTGTATAATGACAAGTTCATAACTCCGAACCTTTAGATTCCTGATTAATATCTTCATTCATTTCACGAGACAAGGATAATGAAGACGCTTAATGTTGGGGTTCAACATATTTTTAAGTAATAAAAGAAGTGAAGATGTGTGTATGACTCATCTAAGATGAGGTTCCACTACTTTGACTTCTTTGTCATAGGTCTTTCAATTAGTCTCAATGAGTATCAAATGATAGAAGACTGACAAAGGAATTTTTTGGGGGAAATGATTAGTTTTATAATAATCACATCGTTGATTTGGAATATTCTTCCTATTTATCTTTATTATATTCCCTCTGTCTTTTTTTACTTGTCGGAGAGAAAAAAATCACACAGATTAAAAAAGTGATTAATGTATCTGAAATAGAGTGTAAAATAACAAAATTACATTTCATTCATGTTGAATGGAATATTGTATCAAAATCTGGGTTATTGAAATAAAGGGTAAAGGTGAAAAATAATAATAAATATTGCATTAGTGATATAAAATGACAGATAAAAAAAAGCAAATTTTAAAAAATGATAGTTAAAAAACGAAATGAGTATCATATAGTAATGATTAATTATTGTATTACAAAACTGTAAGGAAAAGGGGAATTATCCATATAACTAGCTAAGCTAAGAGTGGTACACCCCACACCCATACCTACCTCACACCTACACCCCACCCTCACCCTACCCCCAACCCCACCCATACCCCCACCCACCCCACACCCCCACACCCACACAACCCATACCCGTACACACCATACACCCGCCCACACCCTCACCCACCCATACCCACCCCCACATCCCACACCCTCATACCCACCTACACCCTCACACCCCCACTCCCACCCTCCCTACACCCACACCCACCACACCCCACACACCACACATCACACCCACACCCACCACCCCACACACACACCCACACCCACACCCACACCCACTCATAGCCACCCCTGCACCCCCACAACCCCACACCCACCCATAGCCACCCCTACACCCCCACAACCCCCCACACCCTACACCCACACCCACGCCCACCCGACACCCACCCCCACACACCACACACCCAAACACCCACCCACACCCACACCCCACCCTACACCCACCTACACCCCCATTACCCCACACCAACACCCCCACCCTACACCCACCCTCCACACACCCACACCCACACCCACACCCACACCCACACTCACGAAACAAATTCTAATTTCAGATATAATAAGTGTTACCAAACAGTCTAATCAATTTCAGCACTTAAAATATTTAGTTACTTAATTTATTCAGATTTCAGACTTCAGATTTCAGTCTTCAGTTTTAACAAACGGCCCATTAAGTTTACTAAGTTAACATACTCTGATTGTAATAAATTGTCAAATATTTAAAATATAAGTCTATTTAGTATTTTTTTTTTGAGTTTCTCTTAGAATTTCAAGGGAGTATGTTTTCTCACTTTACCTCTTGTTATTATCTATTGAATTATTTTTCACCACTTTACAACGATTACATTAACAATACTCAAATGATATTTATATTTTCATTTTATAATTTACGAGCTTTCCAAATTTGCTTAAAAATCTCTAAGAAGTACCTTGGTGCATCAACATTAAACAATTTGATGTAGATATCGTAAATCAGGATATAAATATGTAAAATAGAGATTCAAATCATTCAGATCTATCAAAAAATATCTATGTTCAGATATGTAAAATACGAAATCTTTAAGTTTTTTGTAATGCTCAGAATACAAATTCTATATTCAAATTATTTAGTGTTAAAGATCATGATACATTTCAATATGAACGGTGATTATGAACGGTGGTGGTACGTAAAGGGCTTGGGTGTTGTAGTGACAGCTGGGCCCGAAGGTGGAGTGTGGAGGTTCGAATCCCGTAAAGGGACGACTTCTTTCAGTTTCTTGGTAAAAGACGACTCTCGACTCGAGTGCTTTGGGTCCTCGATTAACATCTTCACTCATTCTGTGGGATCGGGCGAGTGGGGACCCTGAAGGTTAGGGTTTTAACATTTTTAGAAAAAGAAAAAAGGATGTTTAAATCTCTAAAATAGAGAATCTATTGAAATAAACTAATTCACCTACTCTCTTTGACAAATGTGCCTATAAATAGATACAATATCATTACCATATGATATATCTAGCTATTCTCATCTTCATAAGGAGATAAACCAAGCACAATAAAGCCCTTTATTTTTATTTTCTGCATCTTACCAATGATGTTGAAGATGCTTTCCCAAGAGACTAACAGATACAGGCGGCTAACTAAAGTTTCTGATCACGAAAGCTTTGCGACGACGTCATCTAAAACGCGCGTGGCGAAAAAAACGAATCGGAGCGGTAAAGGGTTTAAACTGTCCAAACAGAGGAAGTTGTATTGGAAGCCATTAGTTTTATTGCCAAGAAAGATTGGTGCGATATTTGCTGAAGTTTTCAGAAGGGCAAAAATGGAAGATACTCTTCCTGCTTTAACATTTTCTTGCCAATGGGGACTTCCTGTAATTTACCACTCGAATATTCGTTACTGAAAGAACATTAAATTTGTATAAGGATCGTTATGTAGCTATATGAAGTTAAGCTTTTGCTTCAGTTATATATATATAGCTGTGATTTTGTTGTCAATTTTGAAATGCAATGCATTGATTTATCGGATTGATATACTGATTTTGACCCAAAAAGAAAAGAAGGAAAGGAATTAGTGGATTTTGATCCAGGCCGAACTACGGATTAATATAGGAAGAGCGGAAGAAAGTAAAAAAGAAAAAAAAAACAAACAAGAGACTCGAGAAATTGACCCTCAAGGTCCTCCATCAACCGATTACAATTGTTGTCAAACTAAATTAAAAATAAGTGCTAACAATTACTATAACTCAACTAATCTAAAAAAAGGAAACTTCCGGAGCAAAAAAACTCCATATATAATCCATTAAGCTTGTTCTCAATGCTCATCATCAAACTCATATTCAACCTTCATTTCTTCTTTTTTCCAAATAAAGGAGTGAGTACCAGCTGTATGATCAGTAAGGAGAGAAAGAAGATCAAAAAAAGATTTATGTTTGTCGAATGTCGGGAGACATGACATAAATCTACTTCATCCAGTTACAAAGCAGTTTAAAAGCATAGCTTGTTACATAGTCCATTTTAAAACCACGTTGAACAATGCTTAGAATATATTGTTAGGAAATCTACGCGGGAACACATCGAAATTTAAAATTTATTTCCCTTTTTAACCAGGATCGACTTCGTTTAACCAACAAACATATAAGTAGTAAACGAGAAAGGTTGCCTTGGATGATCTAAAAGATCGAAGCTTTATCGTTTACGAAAGAGTAGAGTAGTGGTGCACGGAGCCGCCCAAGCGTTCGGCCTCTACCGTTAGTCCACACGAACAACCCGCCGGAATCCACCATTGGATTGCTACTAGAAAAACTCGGTTGCTAGACCGACCTTTTTCTCTCCCTCAATACTCTCTCTAGGAAGCTCTCATTATTTCTAGTAAATTAGAACTCTTTTAATTGTGATGATACAAAAGAGTTTGGCACCCACCTTATATCACTACAAGAAAAACAGTTTTTACTACACTATTGTTTGCCACACAACCAAAAAAATGTTGCTATATACTTACTTTTAGCCACATGAGCGTGGCAAAAGAGTTTAACCAAGTGCTATTAGCCACACTTTTTTTGTGAGTGTGATAAAAGCTAGTGTAGCAATAGAGTGTTTTTTTGTAGTGTATTTATAAGGTGACCTGCGCCCCATGTAGTCTCAATCTGATTGAGAGAAGCTTCTTGCGTGGAGTGATAAGAAAGAAAACCTTTTACTAGTAAAATAAGGAAAATAGATATTCTAGATTTAGGTGGGTTTTATTGGCACCACCAAATTGTTGAATAGGTGTCCTAAACCCAACCGGATTGGACCGGATCCGACCGGGTCGGGTCGTTTATAATCTATTTTAGTTCATGTAATAACTTTATTATGATTAATAAAAGCACCTATGTTATTATATATATATATTGTTTATCTTCATATTATTTGTTGTATATATATAGTAACGTCCATAGTGTCAAACTGTGATAGAGAAACCATGATAGTGATTATGGTTGATGAGATCTCTAATCACTCTAACAAGTTTGGTACTTAAATGTCTATAGTCTTATGAACTGTCAAATGGGACATTGATAGTATAATCAGACTAGCACGTATTGGATGTCTTCTATCTTATAGAAGGTAGGGATATATCTCGTCTATCGAAGTGTAGATACACTTGGAATGTACGTGGACGTGTATTAGAGAATGCGTACATTAGACTGACCCACTTACATTAAGTGTCATACAATGTGGCGGTTGTGTAATTATCCTTTAGACCTGAGTCTTCATGGCATCACGGTGTGGATTGTCTTGCTTTGATACTATTGAGATTTCCCCTAGCCACGGGGCGATCATGCGGTAGTGATTTTGTATGATATTGAAGCATGCGGAGTATACATGATGGTCGTCCGGGAATCGTGTATCCTATGATTGGGATCGAATATCCGAAATGGCCTTCTTATAAGGAATGTCTAGCTCTCGAGAATCTTTGCAAAGTGGAGTAAATGTGTTATTCCGAGAGAGAGCATGATATCCAGATTATAAGATACGATCTCTAATGTATTGACACTCGAGATACGATCGTATGGATATTATTACAACGACAGGATTGCAAGTTACACGATAACTGCTTCACATGAAAGGTAGTAGTCATTGCTTTTGACTCTACCGATGATTGGGGGTTGATGACGTAGATCAAGTGATAATAAAATACTTGACCACCATAAACCAATTCTAGCAAGAGGACTAGATTTATCGTAGTATAGCTATAGCGAATCAAGGTCGATCCCACAGGGAACCAATTGTGGGTCATTTATATACAAACAATTAATTATTCATATCAAGGACACAAGGGCGGTCTACGACCAACAGAAGACAAGAAAGATAAATACTGACTCGACACAACACATAAACAACGTAATTAACCTCCCCAATTATTATGTTATCGCTTGGATCTAGAGATTCTATATAATTAAGCTAGACTTGACAACTATTAATCCGATTCGTATTTCTTTTATATTGGCTACGGGAGTCATCCCCTAAACTAGATCTAGCTCCGGTTAGGCCATCTAGATCACTATGCTACATTACGTGACTTCGCTTCGTAGGCCTCCATCTCATATAACTCGCACGCTTACAAAACTAGGGATGCCGATATTAACCGTATTCCTCACCTAGGCAACATTCCTGTGGTTAGGCGTACTTCCTAAGTGATCGCATCAGTCTCTGTCCCATTAACAATTATCTGCACGGTCTCATGTTAATCTACGATTTACGTATAACTAGGTGCATGCAATTCCCGAATACAGAACATATCTAGATCTCGCTGAAAGTCCCGGAAGATCAATTCATGAGCCGACCTATATATTGGTATTTCCTAACTACACGTTTTAATTAAAACAGACGAGCAACGTAGCCATAGCCATACCTACTAAGATAAGAAATTCTAGGTGAACAATCACACCATAAAGACGTGGCTAGATTGACGCGGCGAAAACCTAAATCTTAGCGTTTCTCTATACGTAACGGATAAAATAGAAATTAATCAAGCAATTATATAGATCTACTAGAAACACGATTGTCGATCATACCAAAGTCATTTATAGATCACCAGATTACAGATCTGGGCGTGTGGATCCTTATAGACAAGGAATCCCCACTGCCTCATATCGTATCCTTAGATCTACATCGTTTGGTGAAGAACAAACAACCTCAAACGATAAACAGTAATTGGAGGGACTTAATTACAAAGAACAAAGAACAAATAAATACAAGAACTCACATAATTGCTGCTGAACTTGTATAAAAACTGCTCTAAGAAACTGAGAATTTGTGTTATGAAAAGTGTTATAAAGTGTTACAATGAAATAAGTATATATAGGCTTGGAAAACCGACTTAGGATAAACTCCAGCCGACCTAATTTATGTTTCCTAAACCCTAATGGAGTCTAAAACGCGTCGAGATAACTCCGAGCCGATCCGTTGACTTTGCCCAGCTCGCTCCCGGCCGAGTTCATCATTTGTCGCCCGGCGAGTTCACCGCCTCGACGGCTCGCTGGCTTTTCTTGTTCCACACTCCACTCCTTGTGCTGATTCGATATTTATCTTTAATGCAATCCGATTCCGCTCCGATTTATCTTGAGATTTACTTCCTTCATTGGTAGATATCCTCCGATTTACCGTAATCTATAAAATCAATAATTATCGCACAGTAAATCATATTTTAATAATAAAAATAGATAAATACCAAAT
Source organism: Gentiana straminea (assembly GCA_036785695.1). Taxonomy (NCBI): domain Eukaryota; kingdom Viridiplantae; phylum Streptophyta; class Magnoliopsida; order Gentianales; family Gentianaceae; genus Gentiana; species Gentiana straminea. The sequence continues at coordinate 1,296,557 of JAVUPR010000203.1, read as the reverse complement.
TATATTCTATAAATCACATAACATTAAATAATCCTTATAAACATGTTATTTAATATAAAATATATATTATTAAGATCGATTTAAGGATAATGTTGATGACTTTTATGAGTATAATTTGACCGTCATCAGGGGTCACGGTGTGTTGCTAGACGCTATCCCGTGATCGTTAGGCGTGAAGGGCATTTTCGTAATTTGCACTTTGTGTCTACGGCCAACATATTCGGAAGCCTATCGGGTCACACACATATGAACATCGAGTTGGATTAAAATGCGGTACGTTATAGTTTATAACCAAATTAGGAAAGTATATCTCTAGACTATAGAGGTTATAGTGGTAAATTAATATGGTGGTATTATGAATAAATAAAATACAAGATATTAATTATACATAATTATATTAATTAAAGAATATTCCGGAAGCCAATATTTGGCAATATGGGGCGCCACATTGAAGTGTACAAGATACACTTGGATTGTGCAATTTAATTAATAAGATTACCATAATATTAATATTGGATATTAATTGATTTTGGAAAAATAGACTTATGGTAATAAGATAAATATAATCAATATAAGATATTGGCAATATTTAGATTTTATTTAATATGAGATATTATAATAAAATAAATAAATCAATCTAGAAGATTTTCCATATTTTATTGGGAAAATGTTTTCTTCTCCATTACACAATATAGGGCGCCACTTCTACTATAAATAAGAGGTGTGTGTCAAGCTCTTTTGTACAACACAATTGCAAGAGCTCATAGTTCTTGTGTAAAATAGAGAGCATCCTATAGAGAGTTTGGGAGAGAGGAAAAATGCCGGTCTAGCAACCGGAGTTTTCCAATAGCAATCCAAAGAGGATTCCGGCGAGGAGTTCGTGTGGATTATCGATAGAGGCCGGACGCGTGTACGGCTTGCGCACTGTACTACTCTCCGTTGACGGTCAAAACGACGATCTTATAGATCATCAAAGTATAACCGTCAAACTATTTAACGTGTTTATTCATTAAACGAAAAACGATTTAGAAAAAGGAAATCAAATTTTAAATCCCGCCGCGTTAAATTAGTGATTTCCTAACACAAATTATTCTTGGCACCCTTTTTCTTATTATTTTCATTTACTTTTTAGCAACAAATCTTTTTTTGGCAACACGGTACGGGCGTCAGAGCCACTGACGTTTTTGTTCGCTCAAAATGTCAGTGGGTTTGACGTTTTCACCCGTGATACATTTATAACAGTAAAATCAATGTCGAGTGATGTTGACATGGAACACAAACGTCAGTTCTAGTGACGCTCGTACCGAGAACGTGCGTCAGTTCCATAGACGTTTGTGTTGTGCAAATAATAAAAATATTCAATGTGGTGCCAAGAGTGATTTATAGGGTGCCAAAAGTGATCGTGGTGCCGTGAGTATTTTCGTGGTGCCAATAGAACCCACCTAGATTTATCTCATTAAATACTCAATATCTTATATTAAATATTTCCAAGATATATATTGCCAATATCTAATTGAATATATGTATTACCATAAATCAATTTACACATGTGTGCAAATTTAAACTCATTAATATTTAATATTAATATATGATAATACTATTAATTAATTTGAAAAATCCAAGTGTATCTTTATACACTAAAACTTGCGCCCATATAGCCACAAATTGGCATCCAGAATATTCTTAATTAATTAATATAATACTATGATTAATTAATTTACAAAATACATGTATATTATATATACATATATATTTCGACCCATACATACATAACATGTATATATTTAATTAATCAACATAATTAATATCTTGTATTTGATTTATGCATAATAAATAAATACCACCATATTAATTAATCACTATAACACTTTATAGTCGAAATAAAACTTTTCTTATTTGGTTATCGCTATAACCGTATTTTAATCCAGCTAGATGTTCTTATGTGTGTGACCCGATAGGCTTCCGATGTTGGCCGTAGGCACAAAGTTCATTTACTAAAATGCCCTTCATACCGAACGATCATGGATAGCGTCTAGCAACACGCCATGACCCCCAATCATCGGAAGAGTCAAATGCAATGACCACTACCTTTCATGTGAAATGGTTACCGTGTAAATAGAATCCTATCGCTGTTACAATATCCATACGGTCGTATCTCGAGTGTCAATACATTAAAGACCATATCTTATAATCTGGATATCATGCTCTCTCGAAGTAACTCATTTACTCCCACTTTGCAAAGATTCACGAGAGCTAGACATTCTTTATAAGAAGGCCCTTTCGGATATTTACTCCCACTATTAGGATACGCGATTTCCGGACGAGCAACATGAATCCTACGCATTCTTCAGTATCACACCCAATCACTACCGCATGATCTCCCCATGGATAGGGGAAACCTCAATAGTGTCAAAGTATGACAATCCACACCGTGATGTCATGAAGACTCCGGTCTTAGGCTAATTACACAACCGCCACATAGTGTGAACACTTAATAAAGTAAGTGGGTCAGTCTAACATACACATTCTCCAATACATGTCCACGTACAGTCCAAGTGTCCCTACACTTTGATAGACGAGATGTATCCCTATCTTCACAAGATAGAAGACATCTAATACGTGCTAGTCTTATCGTACAATTAATGTCCTATTTCATAGCACATGCGACTACAGACATTTAAGTATCAAACTGTTAAGGGTGAATTTATACGATTTATAAGGCTATATTTTATGATAATTTCCCTCATATTTGTATGAATTTGCATAAGAAACGAGTGTTTAATGGATTTATTGAGCAAATGGTATTTTCAAATGAGTTAATCGCAAAATAGGTTAATTTATGTGTTTTAATTATGTTTTTATGATTATTTGGACATTATTACATTTTGCGATGTTTTTATGTGTTATAGATACATGTTTGAGGCTCAAAAGGTGATCAAAAGTTGATTAAGTTCGAGCTAATTGATGATAAAAGAGATAATGAAAGAATGGGATAGAGATGAAAGAGATAGAGATCAAGAAATCAAAATTCGATCATATCAAACTGGCGTTCAGAACCTTAAACTGGCGTCCAGAGTGGACGAGCGTCTGCTGAAGTGAACGAGCGTCCAGGGATGAGAAGTTGATTCAGGAAGTTTGGACGCAGGAGTGGACGCTGGTAGGACGGGCGTCTGATCATGACTCGGCCCGATTCGAAGTTCATACTGAAGGCTGGACGGGCGTTCAACCCATCAAACGGGCGTCCAGTCGGCCGACATAGCAGCACCGCCTTAAAATTCTATATATAGCTGCGTTTTCTCCTCACAATATCATCATATTTTCAAACCCTAAACCTAGGGGTGGCTTTAGGCTGCGTTTTTCTCCCTTTATTCCAGTTTTATGCACTTTAGATTTAGATTAAATTAGCTACTTTTTATGCACTGTTTCTGCAATTTTGAGTTGCTGAGGATGTTCAGAAGCTAAAAGCTTCATAAAACGAGTATTGTGAAGCCATCCAACAATTGTTGATTTCGTTTTCATCGATTATACTGTGAGTTTTTATTAAAGGTTGTTTCTTTATTCATGTTTACTATGTTTAATTGCTTTTATATCGGAAGATATGCATGTGTTGATTGTTTATTGTTGATGGAAATCTTAATAAACCTTAGATCACCATGAATAGGAATAGTATTTTGAATCTATCTTAACGGAAGTTAATAGGTTTAATTTCTAGATTATAAACATAAAGTTTACACCTTTGGTTAGAAAATGCGTTAATCTTGCATTGGAAGATAATGGATTAATAGATGAACTTTCTAAGGAATTAGGGTTCATATTTAGATAAGGTGAATCACAACTTAGATAAAAACCACAATATAATCGAGATAGAAAATCAATGCTTGTTGGATAGGTGGATCAATCATAATCACTATTATGATTTCTCTTTCACGGTTTGACACTAAGGACGTTATCATATAACAATATCGTAGTTGGTTCGTTAAATGAAAAAATATATAATAACATAAAAATCCATTTAATATATGTATAAACATAAAGAAATAGTAGAAATGATCCGACCCGTTCGGATCCGGTCCAACCCGATTGAGTTTAGGTCACTATTTCAACAATCTCCTACTTGGCCTAAAGCCAATCACTTGTACACACAAGACCAAGCTCATACACAAGAATCTCATGCAATACTATCCGTGGGGACTCAGACTATTTTTACATCATGCTCCAAATGACCAAGTCAAAAGGAACCGCCTCAACACACACATGAATCTCTGACGAGACCCTGGTCCTTGCCTCAAGCAATGAATCCACTACTATATATATCAGCTATATAGAAAATGTGGAAGAACCGCACAAGGTTCAGGAATGAACCTCTTAGATCCATGTACTACTTCCACTGGGCCTCTAAGGCAATACTGTGTTTTGGCTTAGTTGTAGAATTTACAGTGATCTCATGCTGAGAACATTTCCAGCTCACTGTATCACTCATTCAAAGTGATTACAGACTCAGATATCAGCTCCCACTATCTTCATAAGATTCAGGGTATACATTTGTATATCTACGTTTATTTGATTTCAAGTTCAATAAACTAGGAATCCTTCCTTAATAGCCTTAAGGACATTCTCGACATTTACCACAACCACTTTCATACTTATTCATGACTCTTCATGCAATATGAACAACTGGTACAATTCTTATGATATGGATCCTATTGCAGCAGCAAAGGGAACCTTCCATAAGTATCATTTATCACTTTATCCAATTGACGTCATGTCATAGACAAATCCTGAGAGTACCGGCTAGCAGTATCTCCTGATGTGATCTATGCTAAACTCTTTTAGCATCCTGTTCGGTAAAAACTAGTTTTAAATTTATAAACCGAAACACCCCAAGTATAAGGCTTGTAGTAAAGGGTGTTAACGGGTCGTCCTAAGGGAATCGAATGTTTATCGGATTAAGATGCAGTTATTATATCGATTATGTCATAAATTATTATCTAAAACTAAGGTTTATATTAATTGTAAAGTAAAAACGAAGAACAGTGACTAAAAATAGCAGAAAACAGAAAAATTCAACACTGGACGGCCGTTCACTGAGGGTGGACGGGCGTCCGGTGACGTGCTAGAAAACCGAAATATGCGTAAAACAATGGGGTAACAACTAAAGTTCGTGAAATAACTAATCGTAGCAATCACAATTGATACGAACAAATTGGTTTATCAAAGAATTAAAAGAACGGCAAGGCAACTAGAATCCACCAATCAACCAACCAACCCCAACTAGATTGTGAGCTAAAGATACGATTTTTAGTACGATCAAATCACGAATTCGATTAAATCTCTTTAATCAATTTCTAGGGTTTCGTTTTCTTTCTCAAGCAAAACTAAACTAGCATGCATAACACGATCATGAGATTGTCTCCAATACTCTACTCAATTAATCATAAACAATCTCTTGAATCACAATTAATTGCATCAATTGAAAGAAATCACAACTTGAATAATATTCTCATATAAATTCAATTAGAACGGTAGTTTCATCGATCTCTCGATTCAATAAAACATAAACAATTATTACAAGATTCAATTGATGAAAAACAGTAAATTTAACTCCCTAAAGATATAGCTTAAAATCTTCTAGTTGGTGTGGTTTTTGGTTGGTTTCCTCCGTTGTCCCACCGCAAGATGCTTAGCCAACAATCATATTGGTGATCATGATTGTTGAGATGGGAGAATTCATCTCTGTGTTTGCTCTCTGTGGAATATGCGGCTGTGGATTTCTGAATGAATGATATGATATGATATGACTTAGGGTTTGATATGCGCTGGTATTTATAAGATTTCGAGGCGGCTAGGGTTAAATCGGCGCTTGGACGCCCGTCCAGCAAGGTAGACGCCCGTCCAGTCTTCACAAAATTAATCGAGTCGGGCCGAGTCTTCTTGGACGTCCGTCCTATGCAAAAATGGACGCTCGTTCACTGGAATTTTCAAGACTCTGAATCAAGTTACCTCTCCTGGACGCTCGTTTGGTCCTTCAAACGCCCGTCCACTGGACGGGACTTGGACGCCGTTCGGTGTCGATCAAATCTTGATTTTCTCATCTTTATCTCTTCTCCATCATATAAATCCGATCTTGCACCACTTTTAATCCTCTTTTTAGCTCGAAAATGTATATCTACAAGGGAGTAAAAACATGCAACTGTAGAAATATATATATATATATATATATATATATATAGATAGATAGAAAATGACTAATAAACCACATAAATAGGTCGAATTTGCATTTTAATCCTTTTCATACACAACCCCTCAATATTTCAATTAAACTCCTACTTTTCTATAAAAAGTAATAAAATACGAAGAATATTGTTACGGAATAAAGCGATAAAAACCATAAAATTCACCGTTAACAACTCCCCCACACTTAACTTTTGTTCGTCCCGAACAAAATAATCAAAACTAGCTCACTTTCATGCAATCCATATAGATTCCCAACTCACGTAACAAAAGATACGACAAATATAGCAATTAATACCAACATAGAGATAGATTCAGTGTGTGTGTGAAAAGCCCTTTTCAATCTCCACTATTCTTTCGCACAAAATCCATTCAAATAATCCTAATGACTTTCCTAGGTATAGGCAGTAACCGTTCCACAAAAAGTCTTCCCGTGTACTTATTAGGATAATCCCTAAAACATATCATTCGGTTTATACTGGGGATAGTTAGAAGATAACTATGGTTCCTACCAACTTTCCATAGTACCATTTGCCAAATTTTCTTTAAGATTAACTTAATTCCACATATATAGCATATGCCCTCATTCCCAAAGAATAGGATGTTTCGTGATAACACCCTAGCCGGACTACTATCATCGGCAATCGGGAGCTATTGAACCTCATAGTGGTGTAGGACATTTCGTGATAATGCCCTACCGCACTCAAATCATTGCGCCTACATCCGACATACACATATTTTATTCATATTATTCATCTTAGATTGGTATACAAACCTTAAGATATATCCCTCCTATCACATTCAAACCTTCGTATATTCACAGTACACGGTTAGAAATTAGGTGTAATGTTTACCGTTACTATTAAGCACAAGTCTCTCTAGGATAAATCACTAGGATAGTGAATGGATAAAGTTTAAAAATGTCGCTTCAATTTCAAAGGCTTACGTGAATAGGAAATGAATACTATCTCATATTAGTAAAAGCATGCTATAACTATCTCACAGAAGTTACAGACAAACATCGTCAGGAACTACAACTAGCGAGCCTTTTTGTTTCAATTACATGCTCAAGATTAACAATTATCCACGGTTACTTTGAAAAATTTAAATTTTTGCCAAGGAATTCACATTTTCTCGCTTTTCGAAATATAGTATGATAACATACCCAATTTAGACACCCCCCACACTTAAATCACATTATGTCCTTAGAATGTGCAGATAAAAGAAAAGAATACTTAGCTGGATTTCAAAATGATTGTCTGGTCGTAGGTTGGCAGAGGTCAGGCCGTAGCATGAATGTACCGCTGCAACTCGTAGCATGAACAGACAACACTAAAAGTGACAACTGGCAAAAACCGCGCAACAATATCGCAACACTCGACATAGCATATAATCTCGGGGTACAAGGGGTATATGAGTAAACATGTAGGCACATAAAGCATTCACAAATAGGACAGGGATAACCAACACACAAATCACCATGGTTTTACTCCTAATGCCCTAAAAACTTAACTAATAAGTAACTTAAAAGACTAGGCTGCCTCCTAGGAGCGCTTCTTTTATGTCATTAGCTTGACACATTTCAAAGTTAACCCGGATCGGGCCACTTCGGTTTACTTCGGCCACTTCTTCATCGGAATCGAATGAAGGGCGGGGATGTGGCCGCAACGGCAACAAGTCAAGTGCTCTACTAAGTGTTTGAACTTAACTCTCCAGATAGCACTGACTCTCTTCTTCGTCCCGTTCTTGTGCAGGTTACGCTTAGGTATACTGACGTGTTCAGATGTCTTGGAAGAAGGGTCCTCACGGGTAAATGTAGAAATGTCATCATCCGAATGAAAGAATCCGGATGGGATCTCATCGTAGATCAGAATATCAGTCGTTTCAACCTTCTTTTGAAAGTACAGGGTCTCAGGCTTTTCTTTTGGTTGGCCAAAATATTTTTTGAGTCTTTGACCATTTACCTTAAAGGGTTGATTATCATACCCGTTTAATGTGATCACCCCACTTGGATTGACATCGAGAATCTCAAAGGGGCCAGACCATCTAGATTTGAGCTTACCGGCAAACAGATGGAGCCTGGTATTATAAAGCAAAACCATATCACCCGCTTTGAATTCTCGATCCTTGATCTTAGCATCATGGAGTACCTTAGTTCTTTCCTTACTGATTTTGGCATTCTCATATGCTCTGAGTCTAAATTCGTCGAGCTCATTTAATTGCAATAACCTCTTTTCCCCACGAGTTGGCTATCGAAATTCAAGAATTTAATAGCCCAAGAAGCTCGTGTTCAAGCTCGACCGGTAAATGGCATGCCTTGCCATAAACCATTTAGAAGGGTGACGTGCCCATAGGGGTCTTAAACGCGGTGCGATAGGCCCAAAGCGCGTCATCCAACTTTAGACTCCGCTTGGATCTATTTGCGTTCACGGTCTTTTCTAGAATCCTTTTAAGGCTCCGGTTGCTTACCTCGACTTGGCCACTTGTTTGGGGATGATATGGTGTACCGATTTTATGTCTGACACCATATTTCTCAAGAATTTTATCAAGCGGCGCGTTGCAAAAATGAGTACCTTCATCACTAATGAGGGCTCTAGGACAGCCGAATCTGGTGAAGATATTCTTTTGCAAGAATTTCTTTACAACTTTGTGGTCATTAGTTTGGGTGGCTATTGCCTCCACCCATTTGGAAACGTAGTCTACACAGACGAGAATGTATTTATTGGAGCATGAAGATGGGAAGGGGCCCATGAAATCAATGCCCCACACGTCGAAGACTTCGCATTCTAGAATGGGCCTAAGTGGCATTTCCATCCTATTACTTTGCCTCCCAATCCTCTCGGCACCTATCACAACCTTTACAAAAGGCTTCTGCATCTTTAAAAAGAGTCGGCCAGTAAAATCCCGCTTGGAGGATTTTCGCAACAGTCTTGGGTGTTCCGTAGTGTCCTCCCGTGGGACCACTATGACATTGTTCCAGAATATCCCTTTGCTCATGTTCCGGAACACACCTTCTAAGCAACCCGTCTTTACAGACTTTGAACAGATAAGGATCTTCCCACACGAGATACTTTAAATCAGAAAAGAACTTCTTCCTCTGCTGATACGTCATTTCCTCTAAATGCCCACTTGCTAAATAGTTGACGTAATCAGCGTACCACGGCCTAACTGTATCAAGCTTCATCAATTGCTCAGTAGGGAAATCGATGCCTATTTCCTTGTGATTTTCGCCACCCTTATTTACTAGGCGAGACAGGTGATCAGCCACAATGTTATCACTACCCTTCTTATCTTTGATCTCAAGGTCAAACTCTTGCAAAATTAGAATCCATCTGAGTAACCTTGGATTTGCATCTGCTTTGTCCAATAGGTAGCGTAGGGCTGCATGGTCTATCCAAACTACAACTTGAGACCCTAGAAGGTAACTTCTAAACTTGTCGATAGCAAAAACGACGGCTAAGAATTCCTTCTCAGTCGTGGTGTAGTTGCATTGAGCCGGGTTCAAGGTGCGGCTCGCATAGTAAATGGGCCTGAACTTTTTGTCAATTCTCTGGCCTAAAACTGCGCCCACTGCGTAGTTAGAGGCATCGCACATTAATTCAAAAGGCTTAGTCCAGTCAGGTACGATTAAGATAGGGGCACTTATGAGCTTATCCTTTAGGAAATTGAAAGCTTCCTTGCATTTCTCATCAAACAAGAACTCAACATCATCTTTCAGAAGGTTAGATAAGGGCTTGGCGATGGTGGAAAAACCCTGAATAAACCGCCTGTAGAAGCCGACATGACCTAGAAAACCTCGTACCTCTTTCACTGGTTTTCGGGTACGCCATCTTTTCAATGGCCTCTACTTTAGCCTTATCAACCTGAATACCGGTACTGGACACCTTGTGTCCTAGAACAATTCCTTCATCTACTAGAAAATGGCATTTCTCCCAGTTGAGTATTAAATTCTTTTCAACACAGCGTTGAAGTACCATATCTAGATTTTCCAAGATCTCATCAAAGCTATCGCCATAGACTGAGAAGTCATCCATGAAGACTTCCATACATTTCTCCACAAGTCCATCGAAAATGGCCAACATGCACCGTTGAAATGTTGCTGGTGCATTGCATTACCCGAAAGGCATTCTGCGAAAGGCAAAAGTGCCCGATGGACACGTAAACGTAGTCTTCTCCTGGTCATTAGGGTCGATGGCTATCTGGAAGTAACCAGAATATCCATCGAGGAAACAATAATACTTATGACCACTCGCCTTTCAAGAAGCCGGTCAATGAAAGGTAAGGGGAAATGGTCTTTGGCGGTGACTTCATTCAATCTGCGATAATCAATGCGGACCCCGTAGCCGCCGCACAAGGCGTAAAGCTACTTCTTCCCCCTTTTCATTCTTTTCCACGGTAATACCTCCCTTCTTTGGCACAACTTGAGTGGGGCTAACCCACTCACTGTCGGCGATTGCATAGATGATTCCCATGTCTAACCATTTGATGACTTCTTTCTTGACAACCTCCTGCATGTGCGGATTCAGCCTTCGCTGAGGTTGTCTGACTTTCTTAGCTCCTTTCTCCGTTCAGATTTTATGCATGCACACATCGGGGCTGATTCCTCGGATATAACCCACTTGCCATCCGAACGCGATGATTTTTTTTTCAAGCACTTTTATCAGCAGTGCTTCTTGTTCGGGCTCGAGTTTTGAAGAGATGATTAAGGGCAACTTCTCACCGTCCTTAAGAAAAATGTACTTAAGGTGTTGCGGAAGCGGTTTAAGCTCCAAGTCAGTAGGTGGTTGCTCAATACTGGATTTTAATGGGCCACCTTTTTCCTTATGGGCTTGAAGTGGTTGACTGAAGAATACCTCATCTTCCCGAGGCATAACCCCCGAAAGGTACTGGATCACATCATCCATAGGGATCCTTCGTCGTCGACCCGCTTCCTCCTTCTTATGCTTGATCATCTTAATCAATTCTTCATCTTCTAGCTCCTTTGCTAGTGTTCCCAATCATCAACCTCCCAATGAATAGTCTCTCTCCGTAAATCCACTTCGTCCCAACTACCCATCGGGGCTTCCTCTTCTACAGGGTTAAAGTCTTCTTGATGCGGCTCTTTGAAATCATCGTTCATCGCCGGGAAATTCCATGTTTCGTGTTCATTGACAAAGCTTAGTGTGAGCAAGTTGTGAAGACGACTCGTCGTTGACTACGGCCCGTGATGAAACGAGAAGATGGTCCACAATCGCCTTGATCTTTAGTGTTTATAGCTTCGAAAACACCTATCTCTCGTTAGCTCTTCCGCTTCTTCAGAGTTGGCATCTTCTTCGTCCTCATAAATTGCTTCGACGAACGAGATTTCTTCAATCAAGGTTTTCTCAGGACTTTTCCCTCGTGTGAAGGTAACAGATGTATCATCAACTCTAAGCGTAATCTAACCCTTACAGAAGTCGATGAGGGCGGCAGAGGTGTCCAAAAAGGTCCGGCCTAGAATTATGGGCATCTCTTTGTCAGGCGGATAGTCTAAGATAACCCAGTCGGTGGGGAAAACCAAGTCTTCAACATGGAGAAGAACATTAGTAACACAACCAGCTGCTGAGCGGCTAGATCGGTCTACCATCTGAAGAGAAATAGGGCGTTCCCGCATTCTTTTATCTAAACCGAGCTTTTGCGTACGTTCAATGGCATCACATTTATAGAGGCCCCTGAGTCGCATAAGACGTTTTGGAACATGTGGCCTTCAATCTCACAAGAGATTGAAGGTCTTCCGGGGTCACCTCGCTTAGTAGCAACTTTTTGTGAAACCATAGAGCAATCTTCTCTTAAAATTTCTTCCGCCATCCCTTGAAGCTTCTTCTTGCTCCCACAAACTTCCTTAAGATACTTAGAGCACTTGGGCATTTCAGTCAATACCTCAGCTAGGGGTATACTCACTTTTGTGTCTCTGAGCATCCTCCTCACTCCGTCATATTGTCTGTCATGACTGAGGGTATTCTCTTTCTTCTTTGGTGGATAAGGAAGGGCTTTATCATTGTTCATGGCTTGATTTCTTATGGCTTCGTCATCCTTATCCTTCCATCTGACAAACTTTTCCTCCTTCTTCTTTGTCAGGGGTACAACCACCTGACTTTTCCTCATTTCTTTATCAGAATAATTTTCATCCCCCGAAGAATCATCATCATTAAGCTCCTCCTCACTGTTGCTTTCTTCGGTATTTAACTTCTGATTGCCCCCTCCTGAACTTATGGCGTCAGGAGGGGCTACTCGTTTCCCGACATCTTTCCGGGTCCCGCCTGCTTACCACTTCTTAGAGTGACCTCATTCAACTCTTCGTCTCCATACTCCCATTGAGGTGTGATGGCGGTGCAAACATTGATATCTCGCTTTAGATTTCTTTCGGTATAACTTGGAAGTTTACCGTGGGGTCTCGCTTGCTTGTTGGTCCGCCATCCGACCAACCTCGTCTCTCTATTGCCTTGACACTAGTAGCCGTGGTCTTCACCATGTCTACTAGCTCATCAAACTTATGTTGAGGGACAGAAGAGGTGGTTTGGTTATGATGTTGGTTTTGATTCCAACCACCTTGAGGTCTTTGGGAGTTAGGATTGTGAGATTGATTAACCACCCCCGGAGGTGGTCTTTGATAACTTGAGTTGAAAGAAGGTTTTGAATTGGATGGGCCAGGTGGTGCATTGGCTTGATTAAAATTGGGACGTTGAAATCCGGAATGATTCTGGTCCTGATTAAAGTTTCTGAAGGTTTGGTTATGATTCTCCATTAAATTCACTTCCTCATTCATCTCATTTCCCGCCTGCATTCCTAGGTAGTTCACATCTGACGGCCCTCGTTGCTGCTGCATTTGTAAATTGGCTAGCCGCTTGCTCATCACTTCCATTTGAGCAACTAACATCTTAGTTTCGAATCGCTCGCAGCATTCCTTCTTATTCCCACTAACATTGGTTTTCCTTGGAGTTGACCACATGTTATTCTTTGCTATCGTTTCAGCTACCCTGTAAGCAGCGTCATCACCTCCTCCTAGGATGGATCCATGAGCAGTTGAATCAAGGTAGTCTCTATTTGGTTGAGAGACACCTCTGTAGAATAACTCTAGTAGCTCATGTCTACTGTATCCATGGTTGGGGCACTATCTCATCAGCAGATTTAGTCTCTCCCATGCTTTCCCCACACTCTCACCATCAAGCTGTTCAAATGTGGCTATCTCCCTTTTCATGTCCATGATTGTCCCAGGTGAGACAAACTTCAGAGCAAAGGCTCTTTTGACATCATTCCAGGAACGGAGAGAATGATGGGCTAAAGATTTGAACCAACGGTTTGCTTCACCCTTTAGAGCAAACGGGAAGAGTTTTAACTTGACAATCTCAGAATCAATACCAGGATAGTGGCACCTTCACGATTTGAACGAAGGTGGACAAGAAGTCATGAGGATCTTCTTCACGGTACCATGAAAAGAACTATTCTCGGACCGGCCCAACCACTCCATTTTTCGGATCGAAATTCGGTTGCCCCATGTCCGGAGGGCGAATAGGTCTATGCCCTTCCAGAAGTCTTGGTCAAGATAGGGGGCATAGGGGTCTTGATTTAATTGGTTTAGCCGGTTTTGACGGAATTGTTGAAATTGATTATTTATCCCACTTGTTGATTTTGTTGTTGTTGTATTGCCCGCATCCGTTGAAGGATCGATTCATTTGGGCTTGAGGATCTGGATTTTCGTTAGCCATAATGTCCGGATTAGGGAAGAGCTTTCTCCCGAGAATAGATCGCTCGTGTTCGGGATTAAAGGTAAGAGGTCCCTTCTTACTCCTGGTTTGCATAAACCAGAAGAGCAGAACAAGAAGAAATCAACCTTAGGGTTGATGAGAACGAATGTAGAGAAGATTAGAGGGTTTAGAGGTTTAGAAAGAGAGAAGCTCGAAGAGGAGAAGTGACAATTTAAGAGATTGAACCGGCGTTCAATATGAGTGAACGCTGGTTCAGGGAAAATTCTGGAGGTGAACGCTCGTTCAGGTCACTGAACTAGCGTTCAGAAGACAAATTGGGGGGGCACACGGGCGTTCAGAGTCTGGACGCCCGTTCAGAAAGTTTCTTTTTTTTTTCTTTTATTATTATTATTATTATTATTATTATCATTTTTTATTTTATTTTTAATCTAGAAAAGATATAGAAACAGAAACAAGAAAAGAAACCTACCTACGAAAAATTTAAAACAAAAAAAAACACTAAGACGGTAAAAAAAACGTGTTGAATTCTTCTAGAGCCAAAATGGAGGGGAAAACATCAGATTTTGACCTCAAAAACGGCCTTGAACGGCCTTTTCACCACGTCTTCGGCGTCGGAACGAGCTTTCCGAATTGGGGTCCTGCGCGCCAAACGGACGCTCGAGCCGAAAGTTATGGCCAGAATACTACCGACACAGAAAACTGCACTACGAAGAATCCGACAACCGTTACCGACTCCCCGGCAACGGCGCCAAAAACTTGTTCGGTAAAAACTAGTTTTAAATTTATAAACCGAAACACCCCAAGTATAAGGCTTGTAGTAAAGGGTGTTAACGGGTCGTCCTAAGGGAATCGAATGCTTATCGGATTAAGATGCAGTTATTATATCGATTATGTCACAAATTATTATCTAAAACTAAGGTTTATATTAATTGTAAAGTAAAAACGAAGAACAATGACTAAAAATAGCAGAAAACAGAAAAATTCAACACTGGACGGCCATTCACTGAGGGTGGACGGGCGTCCGGTGACGTGCTAGAAAACCGAAATATGCAGAAAACAGCGGGTAACAACTAAAGTTCGTGAAATAACTAATCGTAGCAATCACAATTGATACGAACAAATTGGTTTATCAAAGAATTAAAAGAACGGCAAGGCAACTAGAATCCACCAATCAACCAACCAACCCCAACTAGATTGTGAGCAAAAGATACGATTTTTAGTAATGATCAAATCACGAATTCGATTAAATCTCTTTAATCAATTTCTAGGGTTTCGTTTTCTTTCTCAAGCAAAACTAAACTAGCATGCATAACACGATCATGAGATTGTCTCCAATACTCTACTCAATTAATCATAAACAATCTCTTGAATCACAATTAATTGCATCAATTGAAAGAAATCACAACTTGAATAATATTCTCATATAAATTCAATTAGAACGGTAGTTTCATCGATCTCTCGATTCAATAAAACATAAACAATTATTACAAGATTCAATTGATGAAAAACAGTAAATTTAACTCACTAAAGATATAGCTTAAAATCTTCTAGTTGGTGTGGTTGTTGGTTGGTTTCCTCCGTTGTCCCACCGCAAGATGCTTAGCCAACAATCATATTGGTGATCATGATTGTTGAGATGGGAGAATTCATCTCTGTGTTTGCTCTCTCCGTGGAATATGCGGCCGTGGATTTCTGAATGAATGATATGATATGATATGACTTAGGGTTTGATATGCGCTGGTATTTATAAGATTTCGAGGCGGCTAGGGTTAAATCGGCGCTTGGACGCCCGTCCGGCAAGGTAGACGCCCGTCCCGCCTTCACAAAATTAATCGAGTCGGGCCGAGTCTTCTTGGCATCCCGAAAAACATATAACCATGTTACAGTTACCCGAAAAACATATAATCATGTCCGTATTTGTGTAGTTGAACATAAAACAATATTCAAAACAACTTAAATGCATGATCTTGAAACTAAAAACATAAGTTTTCAATAAGAAGAACTATGAACCAAAAAACAACTAATTTCCAAATCTGACACGAATCTACAAACCCACACGAATCTTACATAAATCTAACAATGATTACCCTTTGAATCTAACCTAATTATGATCAAAGCCAAGAACTACTACCGAAAGATTAGATCTTACCTTCAAGATTAGCTTCTGAACTTAAAACAAACAATCTAAATTACTTCGATTTCAACATACTGATCTGCAACACGAAGCCAAAAAAGTCAAACCAGGGTTCACCCGTGCATTGTCCCGGAGTATCTCCGGGAAAGCATGCTAAGCTTCTTTGAAAACTCCAAAAACGCGAAATTGGGAAAGTCTAAGGCTATATGTAGGTCTTGTATAGGATTTTTGAGTCTAGGTCGGTTTTAAGGTGTCTTGGAGGAAATAAAAGTTAATTAACCTTAAGATACTAATTCCAAAAAAAAACAGTAATACCCTTAAATTATAATACACAAAAAAGTCGGACTTTCACGTCTTGTGCTTTCTTACTCCTTAAATTATAATACACAAAAAGTCTGACTTTCACGTCTTGTGATTTCTTAGCTCCCCTATTCATTATTGAAATACTAGTATATTTCGAGAGGTTTTACAATACAACCATAGTCGAATATTATACTAATGATAACG
Organism: Gentiana straminea; assembly: GCA_036785695.1. Lineage (NCBI taxonomy): Eukaryota > Viridiplantae > Streptophyta > Magnoliopsida > Gentianales > Gentianaceae > Gentiana > Gentiana straminea. Next base: position 1,279,961 of record JAVUPR010000203.1, on the reverse strand, counting down.
TTATTTAAATCTATTTGTATAAAAATTTATCATACACACTCACGACGCATCCCACTTGGAATTAAGCTACATGAAATTAAGCTTTTTCTTCTTTTATATATAGTTTTGATTTTTTTTTTTTTTTTTGACACAAGTTTTGATTTTGTTGTCAACCATCAAATTCACCGCAATGATTTAATGGATTGATATAAAATTTGGAAAAAGTGGGTTGGAAGTGGGGGTTTGGGGCAGGGCCTCGTTGGGGCAAGACCCGCAAGTCCACGGCCCCGAGCCCCTGATGATTTAAGGGCCCCATTTTCTATATGAGAATTGTATTTTAATTCTTTTTTTTCCTTCTATCTAAGCTGAAAAATCCGTAAAACTCAAGTTCATTCCTAGTTTCGGCTAATAAAAGTCTAATCAAATTAGTTATATTTTCTTTATGCTCATCCACATAATATGCCTAAAAAAACAATTGTCATAATATCACTTATCGCATGCTCAAGGGCCTATACATTTTTTGCCTGGGGCCCGTGATTACACCGAGACAGCTCCTGGCTAAAAGCCGTAATCGAAAACTCGTATTAGTTTATAAACATTAAACTTAAAAATCCAAATAATTACGTTTTTAAAATAATCAATCGCTAATCTATAAAAAATTTAAATTATGTAAAAAATACATTAAAAAAAAAATCTTTTTTTTTTAAATTTCAGGGGGTCAAGTGACCCATTTGGTTGGCTTTGGAGCCTCCCCTGGGGACAGCCATGGGGGTGGTGGTGGTGGTAGGGGGGTGATTAGTGGATTTGATCCAATGTTTGGACTGCCAATAAGCACAACCTTTGTCCTTTGCAATGATCAGTTACAAGAAAAAAATAGTATTTACGTGGTTGCAAAAAGCCTATATAGCCGTAAACATCGTCGTAAATGTATTTGCGAGGACAAGTCATCACAAATACTAATTCTCAACCAAAGATATTGAATGCCGGCTAGGCAAACTAACATGCCACACCAAAAAAAAATCCACGTAAGAGCTTGACTAGGCAAAGTATTTGCGTCGATATCTATGATAACATTGTGGTCACACACAAAATAAAAAGTCAATAGCTAAAAACACAATACAAAGTCGATGCAAAACAAAACAAACTCTTCCCATTGATCAACCATTTCAACCGGAGTATCATCATCATGCATATACAATGACTAGAGATTCGTAAGATCGGCTGCATCAAAAGCATCAAATGGTGGTGGTTGAAAGTATTTACTTGTTTGCTAGCATATCCAGTTTTCTTGTCTTATCTATGCGTATATAATACAACACTACTAAATACTCAAGGGTACAACGCATGCATGCTACCACCTAGCATGAGAAAATGATGCACACGAGTAATATGACTAGCCATATCTCCAACGTGACACGTAAGATCACGGTATCATCCACAGTGTGTTGCGGGTTATTAATGGTATCTTACCATGAATATATAGGAAACACATAGGAGCACATAAAGAGTATATAAAGTCATATTCAATCCATATTTTACTTTATGTGATCTATTAATTAAAAATCTTACGTATTGGATTAGTTGTTTTACATTTTTTTTTGGGGGAAAGAAATTTATTAATTAGTTACAATCCCAATGTTTACACCATGAATATCAAGTCCTTTCTTTTCAAGTTGACGTGTCGGGACGGAAAATTATTGTGTGGTGTCTCACACGTGTGTGAGACACCGTTGTGGAGACACCACAACCACATACTTTCATTATGTATTTAAACTGTGTGATTCTGATCGTTTCACCCGGCATTTTATCCCTAAATTCCCTCACCACACAATAATTTCCCGTCGGGACGTTCCCTTCTGTCTTTACCGTTTTTACCAATTTTTTCATCTTTGTTCTAGAATATTGTTGATTATATATAATTTGTGAAAAGATATCACACATATTCAACGGGCCATAATTCAAAGATATGCATGTCTTTGGAAAAAATCCCCTCAAATTCACTTTACCATAGGTGATGACAAGTATTTTGGAATTTATGGTTTACCTTTGGTAATTCGCACAATTAATTTTATTTCAAGTTTAATCATTTAATTTTTTTCACTAATTGATTCGGACTCAATTTTAGACAAGATGTTAATTAGTTTACGTAAAGAATTTGAAGAAAATAATAATTTTATTATATTTTCACCGTGTTTTGAAAGATTTACAAGGGTTCATATAAATACCCCAAAAATTTCGTCAAACAAATCATTTAATTTTTTCACTAACCGATAATCATAAAATAAAACATGATAAATACTAAAATATTTTCCCGTGTTTTGAAATTACAAGGGTTCAATCCCCAAAAAATAAACAATAGATAAACATAATCGGCAACACCTCTCTAAATTAGGACTCATCAATACCCGACTTCAACCCCGACTTCAACAGATTCTTGGAGGATCGTAGATGATTACGCCTCTGCTGCTGCTGGAGGATTATAGGATGTTTATCCTTAGCTGTACATGTAAGATTATCATTTTCTTCATCTTCAATTTCTGTAATTTGTATTTTCTTCAAAGACTGTGACTTCGAGCTTGAGCTAGTGTCTTCATCATCCCCCCTCAATCTGGCGTAGGAGAGTCGTCGAATACGTAGATTGGATTGTAAGCCCGAAAACTATAACCGAGGCAAGGGCTTAGTGTGATATCCCACATCGGTAAAGTAAGTGAATGCTCACCCCCATATAAGTGTGAGACATAATGGTCTGATACCACTGTTAGTAATACCATCCGCAACGGAAGCGATTTATGGATCTAGATCTATATAATACACGTAATAAAACAACTAGATCTATTCTACAAGCGGGGATGTAGATCATACCTCTTGAATCTCAAAATTCAAGTTGAAGAACCGCAAAGGATGAATGTGAAGATGTGAAGAGCACCACAAGCTCTTCCGATCGTGTGATCCAAGCAATTCCCGGTGGAAGGAATTCTCGACTCGAACCCCTCCGATATGCTACCCGGAAAAATCTCCAAGATTTCTCCCTTATACCCCTTGGCCGAATTTTATCACTTCTTCTCTCTAAGAGGAGAAGTCGAAAATATCATGTGTGTTAAGGCTTGGGAGAACTCTCTTTATATAGGAGAGTAATCCTTGTCCTCCAAGGATTAAATAATTAAGAGATAATTATTACATTAATCCTTTTTCCAAATAAAAGATAAATAAAATAATTATCCCAAACAAATTAGGATAAAACATATTATTATCTAATATTCCATGATTTATCATTTAACAAATAAAAGATAAATCACACATTAAATAATTATCCAAGAAAACTAATTTCTTAATAATTAAATAATATAAAACAAATTGCATGCGCACCTTTCTTTAAAATTAAGGTCACGCACCTTTTCAATATGTTTGACCAAAAATTAGGTCAACACACCAATTCGGGCCGAGTCCACGAAAAATGTCTTTTCCGTGTATTTAATTATTTAGCCCAACTAATTTAATAGTCCACTAAACAATTAATTCACATATCGTTTTAATAAAGTCCAACAAGAACTAAATTAATATTATTAGGATTCGACGTCCGAGAATAGCTATGCTATATTAGGAGGCACGTCGGGGACCATGGACTAATAATCGCCGGCTCCGATAAATCAAATAAATAATTATCTTACGAACGTAATAATTATATTCGATAAATCAATCACAGGAATATGCCACCATAATCCCGTGATCGCACTCCTCCGATTATGAGATTATATTTATCTCCTCACGAGAATAATAATAAGCGTCCATTGATATAATCATTACATATGGATTAATCCTCCATAGATCGTTCATTCTAAATCGGGAAGTTACCGTTAACCCTTTTTAGAACCTCTTATCCTTATTTACCATTAACCCCCTAGTGATCAATTAATTCATACAACTCACCGGTAGCTAATCGTGTAATATGAACTCGCGCGATCGATCGCTTTAGGATTAACAAATAAGGGAACTCGTCTATCTACTTCCATAAATGGAAGGAATGGATTCCGTATCCGTGATAACACGTACTACTCACTCAATCCAAGACAATGCCAAGATGGGGTAATTCGGACTACGTACTCGTGTAATCCTTAACCGTCAAGTCAAACTTCATACCGATTCAAGCAAGCTTGATCGTGATCACCTCAGATTAAGATATATCCATAAATATGATCATCCATTGATTCGATAAGACTTCTCGATTACGGAATTATATCGTGAACTCTAATCAAATCGGTCCAAATTTATATGATATATCTATCATATATAAATGCCCCATTAGGTTCTCTTAACCGAAAGTCCGGATAAGACAATCACACCTATTGTGTTCGGGCGCATTAATAGCACGTTAAAGGAGAGACCCGATACTCTCGATTAACTTCACTACGGGCTAATTGTATTTTAAGTACATCTTCACTAACTCAATCCTCCCGTGTATATACCATACACCGAGTTAAGTGATTACATAAACGATATACTTTAGGGTTTTCTCGTAGTGTAAAATACTATTGTCACATCGGTGAATATGAGAATAATAAATATGAATAATAACATCATTTCATTTATTAAATAAAACAATTACAAAATTGTCTTTCGGGCATCACACCTAACAATCTCCCACTTGCACGAAAGCATGTGATTAATTGTTTTAGAGCACACCCTATTATTTAAAATACAAAGAACTATCACTCCCACTTGCTCTAAAGCAAATGAGACATGTCTCTAATACCTATAGTCTCCAAGTGTCGACTAAAAGCTTCAATCGACGCCGTCTTGGTGAATGGATCGCCAGGATTATCGGCGGAGGCGATTTTCTTGACGGAAATGTCCCCTCTATCGACAAAATCATTGATCACCCAGTATTTTCTCTCTATATGCTTCGACTTACTGTGCTTTCGAGGTTCCCTAGAGTTGGCAATGGCCCCATTGTTATCACAATAGAGAGTAATAGGATCCTCAGCATTCGGGACAACGCCTAATCCGCCGATGAACTTTCTTAACCAAATCGCTTCTTTAGCCGCCTCCGAGGCCGCTATGAACTCGCCTTCCATTGTTGAATCGGCCGTGCCGGATTGCTTTTGGCTTCTCCATTCTACCGCACCGCCACCAAGCGTAAACACCGAACCGTAGGTGGATTTAGAATCATCTCTCGTCCGACCGAAAGTCGAATCGGTGTACCCCGCTAGCTCCAAACTCCCACTCGAATAGACAAGCATATAATTTCGGTTCTCTTCAAATATTTGATGAGATTCTTTATCGTCGTCCAAAGGCGGTTGCCCCGGATTTGACCGAAAACGGCCGACTAATCCAACGCCGTAACAAATGTCGTGTCTTGTACACCTCATAGCATACATAAGACTACCAACAAACCGAGGCATATGGCACTCTTCCCATAGCTTCACCTCTTCGTGGGTTTGAGGCCCCCGAGTCTTGAGAGGTAAACGCCGTGACGGGTTGGTAGAAAACCCTTCTTTGCGTTCTCCATACCGAAGCGTGCCAAAGACCTTATCTATATAAGTTGCTTGGGACAGAGCTAACATCCCGTTCTTGCGATCCCTTATAATTTGGATCCCTAGAACATAACTCGCTTCTCCCAAATCTTTCATTTGGAATTGCGTGGTCAACCAACTTTTCACGTCGGACATCATCCCCTTATCGTTGCCAATGAGGAGTATGTCATCAACGTACAACACTAGAAATACAACACTATCTTTGATAACCTTCTTGTACACACAAGATTCAAAGAAAGTGTTGTTCGAAATCATAAGATTTGATCGTGTGATCGAATCTATGATACCAGGAACGAGATGCTTGCTTCAACCCATAAATGGATCTGAGCAACTTGCACACCATGTGCTCTCGACCTTCTTCAATGAATCCCTCTGGTTGCTGCATATAGATTTCCTCGTCAAGAAAGCCGTTTAAAAACGCTGTCTTAACATCCATTTGCCAGATTTCATAATCCAGGCATGCAAGGAATCGAAAGGAGGATGCGAATGGTTTTCATCATGGCCACAGTGAGAAGGTTTCCTCGTAGTCTATACCCTCTCGCTGTGTGTAACCTTTGGCTACCAGCCGTGCTTTGAAGGTTTCAACCTTCCCATCTACTCCTCTCTTTCGCTTGTAGAGCCATTTACATCCAATGGGCCTTTCACCCCGAGGAAGTTCTACAAGTTTCCGTACCGAGTTGTAGAGTACATAGACTCCATCTCTTGATTCATTGCGTCAATCCATTTATCCTTATCGTGATCCAATAAGGCCTTCTTATAGGTCGGAGGATCATCTTCCACCCCATCGAGGCGACTACGTTTGCCTCTAAATCCATGCCGTACCGAGCCGGTGGCCGAACCACTCTCGCAAAGACGTCCGGGTGGAACAGAATGTCGGAAGTGACCGTTGTATTATTAGTGTTGTTTACAGAACATCGCAGCCACAATAGGCCCGATGTCATCGGAGAGTAATTCCTCTAGTACAATTGTACTTCGAGGTCTGTGGTCTTTCATATAACTTTCCTCCAAGAACGTAGCGTTAGTCGAGACTAGCACTTTGTTATCTTCCGGATCGTAAAATAGACCACCACGTGTACCTTTTGCATAGCCTACAAACAAACATACTCTCGTACGTGATTGTAGCTTGGTAGTCTTGTCCATCGCACGTGTGCGGGACAACCCCATATGCGGAAGTGACGAAGGCTTTCGCGATGTCCGGACCACATCTCAACGGGTGTCTTTTCGACAGACTTTGACGGTACCGCATTCAAAATGTAGACCGCCGCTTCTAAAGCATAACCCCAAAAGGATATAGGTAGTGAGGCGTAGCTCATCATTGATCTAACCATGTTAATCAATGTCCTCGTTTCTCCTCTCAAAGAACTCCGTTTTGCCGAGGTGTCCTAGGCGCCGAACGTTGGAAACAAATTCCTTTTTCAGCCAAGTAGTCAATGAACTCGCATCTAAATACTCACCTCCACGATCCGAGCGGAGGCATTTCAATGGCTTGCCTAGTTGCCTTTCGGCTTCGCTTGGAACTCCTTGAACTTTCCAAAAGCCTCGGACTTTCTATGCAAGATATAAACATAACCGAATCTCGAGTAATCATCAATGAAAGTCACAAAGTACTCGTATCCGCCTCTAGCTTGTACGTTCATCGGACCACAAAGGTCCGAATGCACTAAGTCTAGTTCCCGTGGCTCTATTACCCTTTGATGAGAAGGGACGCTTAGTCATTTTTCCCTCCAGGCAACACTCGCAGACAGTGCAAAGGTGTCAACGATGACTCACCTAAGGCATTAACCTTTTCAAGTCTTTTGAGTCTTTCCAAGGAAATATGGCCAAGCCTTAGATGCCACAAGTATGTTTTATCTTCTTTTACTTGAGAAACTTTCTCGCCTTTTTGCAGATCTTTGATGAGCGCTTTAAACATTTCAAGATAAGTAGGGGAGCTTTATGTGGTCTTACAAAATATAAACCGTTTTCATTTATAGTTGAACACAATTCAAAGCCATTCTTTGAAATAACAAATTCACCATTCAAACTTGAAACAAAAATGATTGTTCAACTAAGGCAGAATAAGAAATCAAATTTCTCCCGAAATTCGGAATAAAATAAACATTTTCTAAATGTAAAATTCTATTATTAAAATGCAAGTCCACAAACTCTCCCATCGCTTTAGCCGAAATGAGCGCCCCAAAGGCCTACTCGCATCACTTGAGAACCCTCTTCCAAATCTCCTCGTACGAACTAAGAATCCGCAATGAAGAACATACATGGTTAGTAGCTCCGTATCAAGTATCCAAGTGGACACATCTTTAGCTACATTAAAAGATTCCAAGAATAGTAATTCCAAATTACCTTTCTTATCTTTCCCAAATGCGGCCCTTGACTTTGCCATCTTTCACATCACGAAGGTATTCGGGACAATGGCGTCGCCAATGTCCTACCTCCTTACAAGAAAAGCATTTGCCCTTGGGCTTGGACTCGTCAACTTTCTTGGCAACCTTTTTCTTCATTGGCTTGGGCACGGGTGCAACACTACCCTTCTTCTTCGGTTTTGCCTTAGGCTTGTTTGATGACTCGGCTTCGGCCATATTGGCTTCGGCTTTCTTATCCCCTACTTGGACCTTATCTTTCGATAGCAGTGCCCTCGTAGATAGTCGGGCCATTCAAGATCCGTGTCATGGTCAACTCATATTTGCCCATCGATACCGAGTTTTGAACGGGATAAACTCGTGAGTCAACGATTCCAAAATCATTGATACTTGAGTTGCTTCATCGAACTTTGATCCATGAATACCGGCGTCATTGAAGTAACCGATCATATTCGTAACATGACCATTCACCGCTTGACCTTTCTTCAATTTCGTGTTAACACCAACCCGATGGCATCGTGTCTTGCTTGGTTGCTGTGTGATCCAAACATCGTAGTAAGTTTCCGCATGATTTCTCCCGCATTCAAACTCTTCTATCCGGGTCCTAATAACCTCCGACACCGCCGCCAGATGATCCCACGAGCCCGGTTATCCGCTTCGATCCAGCCGATTACGCCGTTCGATCTCGCCTTTACCAGTTTTTGGATCGCCGCCGTAGGCATTCGTAAGTAAGTACATGTTGCACATTCTCATACGTGAGCACCACGTTTAAGTTACTCTTCCATTTCTTAAAGTTGTTTCCCGTTAATTTTTCGACAAGAAAGCGTAAATTTGAGCGTACATTTTGCCGAAAATAAAATGACATGTATTAATTCAAGTTTAACACTACTATATTAAATTTTAGGAATTGTAAACTAAAAAATAAGTCTACTCTACCATTCCAAGGTTTTAACCTCACATCTCGCCGCCGCCTTAGGGTAGGTCAAAGAGATGACGGTTAAATCGAGACAATCTCATCAATGAATAACTTGTGAGAATCAAACATCCCACGGGAATCGAACATCCCTTTATTCATTGATTACCTTCCTTTTTTAGCCTAGATATTATCAAAAATATCCTTTATGAGTGTGACCTACTATATCGGATCTCTTAGGTACGCCCCGAGTGTGCCGTCTTAGATAGGTCGTGACCCGACGAGTACCCGTAAAACCTATCCTTTCGGAGACCAAGCCATGAATGTTGATAGGGGCGAACACCATCCTTAGGGGGACGAAATCAAAGCGCCTCGAGGCGTCACCCTTCTCTCACTTACTTGTATCTATAAGTAGAGGCCGTGGGGTTGGCCGTCGCGCCCCCCCCGCTCCCACTCAATAATTTGGAAGTGGTTGTGGGTTAACTAACCACGTCTTTTTGATGTTATCATAAAAGCTCATCAAATCAAGGATTCCGAATGGTGTCGGTAACGTAGGCAAGCCTACCCGTCCTATTCGTTGGAACATACGTGACAAGCCGGACGAAATCGGGTCAAGACAAATTTCATTGAGATAAGAAGGAATCACCCCTCCGTTCTCCGGTGTAGCTTAGTCTTGCCGGACCCCCGTGCATACATCACACTAGAGGGTTAAGTCGGTCGAGCCTAGCTCGCCTGACCACCCAACCTATAAGCGAACCGTTTTTATCCAAGATTTATTGTTCTTTTACCATCATTCAATCTCGTAGACACTACGAATTGAAAACGTGATCTCGTTTGGGCTTTAAGGCGGTTCACCGAGAACACACACCGAAAGGCCTAACGATTTCATAACCCGTCCTCGGATCATTAATTAGTTACTAAATTCATTAATTACCACGTATTAATTAAATTTCAACTAATTACACGAGTTTGTATACATGCCTATTTTAATTACCAAAATTAAAATTCTACATGTATGTATGGAGTGGATTTATGATATGATGCATGTCATGGCAATTCCGATTTTATATCTATTTTATGATCGAACACATAAAAAATAAATTGCGGAAAAATTAAACACCGAGATGGATTGTTGGTACCCCGTATCTAATCTATCCTAGGAAAAATAAATTACAATCTTGTTGTCTTCGAGTCTTGATCTTCGAATCTTGAACTCGAACCGCCGGATCACGAACCACGAACACCCGAGAGGAGAAAAGGTCTTTTTAATTAAATAAATCCAATTATTATAATTAATCCAAAATTTTATTTTATTTTTTTTTATTTGTATCATGCGGCTGTTAAAAAAAATATTTTCCATTTTTTTTTTTTTTTTTTTTTTTTTTTTTCGGCAGTTTTGTAGGGAAAAAAAAAATTAGGTTTGCCAAAAAAAAATCACATGCAGCCGCATGCAAAAAAACCTAGCCGCATTCAATATTTTATAAACAGGACTTTTAGCGACGCTTTCCAGCGTCGCAGAAAGTCCTGTAGCAGTTTTTAATAAAATTTTTTATCCGTTTCTCCTCGTTCATACCTTGGGTTTCGCCTTGATCTTCAATTTTTCAGCAAGATCTTCATCTTTTCCAGCCCGGATAATCAAAATTACAATAAAAGATGCTACTTTTACATAAATTTCGAAAAAAAAAAGACATAAAAAATACAATTCCTATGCTCAATTGTTACTAAACAAAGGAGCTACAATAGATCTAACGAGTAAACAAGTACTCAACCCCAATCCATCTCTTCAACCAAGACATTCATAACATAAAAAAAAATTAAACATGCGTCGGCCCTATTTAAAAAAAAAAATTGGGACAAAAAATCTACATGTTTTACCACTCCTAGATCTAGTATTTTATACGTATAAATATAGATCACCATGGTCTCTGATACCACTGTTAGTAATACCATCCGCAACGGAAGCGATTTATGGATCTAGATCTATATAATACACGTAATAAAACAACTAGATCTATTCTACAAGGGGGATGTAGATCATACCTCTTGAATCTCAAAATTCAAGTTGAAGAACCGCAAAGGATGAATGTGAAGATGTGAAGAGCACCACGCTCTTCCGATCGTGTGATCCAAGCAATTCCCGGTGGAAGGAATTCTCGACTCGAACCCCTCCGATATGCTACCCGGAAAAATCTCCAAGATTTCTCCCTTATACCCCTTGGCCGAATTTTATCACTTCTTCTCTCTAAGAGGAGAAGTCGAAAATATCATGTGTGTTAAGGCTTGGGAGAACTCTCTTTATATAGAGAGTAATCCTTGTCCTCCAAGGATTAAATAATTAAGAGATAATTATTACATTAATCCTTTTTCCAAATAAAAGATAAATAAAATAATTATCCCAAACAAATTAGGATAAAACATATTATTATCTAATATTCCATGATTTATCATTTAACAAATAAAAGATAAATCACACATTAAATAATTATCCAAGAAAACTAATTTCTTAATAATTAAATAATATAAAACAAATTGCATGCGCACCTTTCTTTAAAATTAAGGTCACGCACCTTTTCAATATGTTTGACCAAAAATTAGGTCAACACACCAATTCGGGCCAAGTCCACGAAAAATGTTTTTCCGTGTATTTAATTATTTAGCCCAACTAATTTAATAGTCCACTAAACAATTAATTCACATATCGTTTTAATAAAGTCCAACAAGAACTAAATTAATATTATTAGGATTCGACGTCCGAGAATAGCTATGCTATATTGTGAGGCACGTCGGGGACCATGGACTAATAATCGCCGGCTCCGATAAATCAAATAAATAATTATCTTACGAACGTAATAATTATATTCGATAAATCAATCACAGAATATGCCACCATAATCCCGTGATCGCACTCCTCCGATTATGAGATTATATTTATCTCCTCACGAGAATAATAATAAGCGTCCATTGATATAATCATTACATATGGATTAATCCTCCATAGATCGTTCATTCTAAATCGGGAAGTTACCGTTAACCCTTTTTAGAACCTCTTATCCTTATTTACCATTAACCCCCTAGTGATCAATTAATTCATACAACTCACCGGTAGCTAATCGCTGTAATATGAACTCGCGCGATCGATCGCTTTCTAGGATTAACAAATAAGGGAACTCGTTATCTACTTCCATAAATGGAAGGAATGGATTCCGTATCCGTGATAACACGTACTACTCACTCAATCCAAGACAATGCCAAGATGGGGTAATTCGGACTACGTACTCGTGTAATCCTTAACCGTCAAGTCAAACTTCATACCGATTCAAGCAAACTTGACCGTGATCACCTCAGATTAAGATATATCCATAAATATGATCATCCATTGATTCGATAAGACTTCTCGATTACGGAATTATATCGTGAACTCTAATCAAATCGGTCCACCCCTATATGATATATCTATCATATATAAATGCCCCATTAGGTTCTCTTAACCGAAAGTCCGGATAAGACAATCACACCTATTGTGTTCGGGCGCATTAATAGCACGTTAAAGGAGAGACCCGATACTCTCGATTAACTTCACTACGGGCTAATTGTATTTTAAGTACATCTTCACTAACTCAATCCTCCTGTGTATATACCATACATTGAGTTAAGTGATTACATAAACGATATACTTTAGGGTTTTCTGTAGTGTAAATACTATTGTCACATCGGTGAATATGAGAATAATAAATATGAATAATAACATCATTTCATTTATTAAATAAAACAATTACAAAATTGTCTTTCGGGCATCACACCTAACATTGTCAACTCGGGTTAGCCCTTTTAGACCAAGCGAGGACGGCGGTCTAAGTAGTTGACCGGACCATTTATGACTCATTTAGCGCTACCAGACCCGGGATCTGGGGGCGTTACAGAATGGTATTCAAAGCCGACTATCAGACGGAACTACGCGCTGCACCGTACAAGAAGACGGTGTAAGGATGGCCTCTAGTTACCTCCGGTAGGGACGATCCGGGACAAGTCTTGGACGTCCCGGCGAGGACGGCGATCCCCTTATAAGGGGGGGGGGAGAATGTGATATCCCACTCGGTAGTAAAATGCACCCCCATCGGTGTGAGACATATCTTGTCAACTCGGGTGCCCTGTCTAAGCGAGAAGGCCGGACCATTTATGACTATTTAACGGGGGGCGTAATAAGTAAACACATCGCCTATCCGGTGTGTAACACATATAACGGGTAATAAGGTGTCTAACTGCCACTTTCTCACGGACAAAGTGATAATCTAACTCAAAATGCTTAGTACAAGAATGGAACATAGGGTTAATCGTCAAATACAATACATTGAGGTTATCACATAACAACTGAGGAGGGTTTGGGAGGGTAACACCAATATCACGAAGGAGATGAGTAATCCACACCAGTTCATCTGTTGCTGAGGCCATATACCTATACTCAGCTTCAGAGCTAGACCGGGCTATATAAACCTGCTTTTTTGAACTCCAGGACACACAATTTGCACCAAAAAACACACAGAAACCAATAGTACTGCGTCTAGTTGTGGGACAACCTGCCCAATCCACATCACTAAAAGCATATAGAGTAAGAGGACTCTATGATAGAAAGTGTACAGCCATGAGTTGCAGTACCCTTGATAAACCGTAAGAGTCATTTAACTTCCTTAAAATTCCCCACAGTAGGGCTAGCAAAGTGTTGATAGACTCTGCGCACAACATGAGTAATGTCAGGCATTGTAAATGTAAGATATTGTAAGACCCCTACTCGTGCTTCTATAAGTAAATGTGTCAAATGGATCATCATCTAAAGGCTTAGACTGAGTTTTTAGAGCCAAAGGGGTAGCAATAGTAAAACAGTCTTGCATCTTTGTTTTCACCAACAAAGCACTCATGTATTTCTGTTGTGTGAGGAAGACACCATCTGTGGTTTTATTTACTTCAATCCCCAGGAAATAACTAAGTGAGCCCAAATCCTTAAGAGCAAATTCTTGACCTAATCTGGTAATGAGGGCCTGAATTACCAAAGAATTATTTCCTATGATTATTATGTCATCAACATAGATGGGCATAACAACAGTGATCTTTCTTTCTTTAAACACAAACATGGATGAGTCTGACCCGCTACAACAAAAATTCAACTTTAGAAGATATTAGGATAGTCTATCAAACCAAGCTCTAGGAGCTTGTTTAAGCCCTAGAGTGACCTCTATAACATGCATACATGTTTGGGTGTTTTTCATCCTTAAAACCAGGTGGCTGTTCCATGTAGACCTTTTCCTTAAGATATCCATGCAAGAATGCATTCTTGACATCCAGTTGTTTCATAATCCATCCACTGGAGATTGCCAATGCTAGTACTAACCTTATAGTGGTCGGTTTAATCACAAGGTGAAGGTTTCTTGATAGTCTACCCTAGACTATTGAGAGTACCCTTGAGCTACTAACCTTGCCTTATACCTCTTAAGATTACCATCCTCTTTTGTTTTAACTTTGTAAACCCATTTGAACCAATCACATTAGTATCAGCTGGTCTAAGAACCAGTATCCAAGTCTTATTGTTGTGTAGTGCTTCTAGCTCCTCCATCATTGTTGTAACCCATTGTGATTGCTTCAAGGCTGTTTTGAGGAACTTTGGCTCAGACTGGACAATTGACTCTTTTGTAGTCAAAGCATAATCTTGCGAGATATACTGGTGGTCTTCTATCCCTCACAGGTCCAGGTGGATCAGGTTGGGGTTGTATCTCTTCATTTATGTCATCTTTTGGAACTTCTGCAATTTCGGTTATGATGAACCATCTGAGTCTGAATTGTCCTAATTTGGACCTGTTTGTTGCTCAGGATTAGGAGCATTAATTTGTTCTGTTTGTATAACAGTGTTAGGTAGTGTCTGGACAAGTTCTGGACAACAACCTGATGCCCTGGTGGAATGTGGTGGCTCATCTGGTAATTTTTCTTGGAATGGTGAGGATTGCCACTCATCTGCAATAGGGTACTCCACATATTCAGTGTCTCTTCCTCGTTCTGTCTGTGGCGTTGGGGCAAAGGGGAACACTCCTTCATCAAACACTACATGCCTTGAAATATAGACCCTCTTAGTCTTAGGATCCAAGCACCTGTATCCCTTATGAGAGGGACTATATCCCAGAAACACACATGGACACTTTTTTGAAAACTTGGATTGTCCATGGTGTCTTAGGATTGGGAAGCACTGGCATCCAAAAATCCTTAAACCACTGTAGTCAGGATTCTTCTAAAACAACTTCTAGTATGGATTAGCATTCTGTAGAACAGAAGAGAGCAATCTATTGATCAAATATACTGCAGTAAGGAATGCTTCTACCCACGGGTGTTGATGGACATGAGCATGGATCATGAGGGTGAGACCTGTCTCCGCCACATGCCTATGCTTCTTTCAGCCACTCCATTATGTTCTGGAGTGTGGGGGAAAGATATCTGTAAACTTATACCACAGTCTGATAGATGACTCAAAAAGGCAGTTAACGTAAACTCACCCCCTCCATCACATTGAAAAATCTTGATTTTATGATTTAATTGGTTTTCTAATAGTTTCTAAAACCTTATAAAATAGTCATAGAAATCAGATTTTCTTTTTAGTGGATATAACCAAGTAAACCGAGAAAATCATCAATAAAGATTGCATAATAACTATACCCTTGATTTGATGAAATTGGTGTTGGACCCCACAAATCACAGTGAATCTTTTCCAATGGAACTAAAGATTTATTATTATTCAAATTAAAGGGAAGTTTACAACTTTTTCCCATTTGGCAACTTGCACAAATGGTAGGTTTTTGAATCCAACTATTAACATCTATTAGTGCCCTTTTATTCAAAACAAAATAGATTTGGCCTGAGGGTGCCTTAGCCTCTGGTGCCAAATCAAGGATGATGCCTTTCCTAGCTTTACTGCACTTAATGCCTCATATATGCCTTCATCAGCTGCATAAAGTCTCCCTCTCTTATGTCCTTGTGCCACTATCCTTTGGTCTTGATCTTTAATCACAAACCCATTATTAGTGAACTCAAAGACACATTGATTATCTGTAGTATTTACCAACTGATAACAGATTCTTTGTTAATGAGGGTACAACCAGAACATCTTTTAACTTTAGGTTACCAACATAAGCATCTCATGTATGTGTGATGTCTAATCTGTTACCATCTCCTACATACTCCTTATAATTACCAAGATATTTTCTTTAAGTAAAGAGGTTACCTTCATTATTTGTCATATGTGATGTAGCACCTGTATCTTTATAAAATCCAGTGTCCTGTCCTTCTGTCAGGTTCATTGCAGCCAATGCCTTGGGTATTTCCTCAGATTGATAAGCATAATCGAACCTGTACCAGCAGTCCAAGGCAGTGTGGTTGATCTTGCCACAGATCTGACACACTGGCCTGGATTCAGCAAAATTTTCTAGTGATCTTTCCTGTGTTTCAGGCCTTACCTCATTATTTCTATTCTTTTGCTGTTGTGGTTGATTGATTCTCCAGATTTGCCAGCTGGGGCAAAGCCACGTCCTCTTGAGTTGAATTGAGCTCTTCCTTTCCTAAAATTTGTATACAATTTCATTATCTTTCCAACGCATTTTGAATCACTTGATTTGGAGGTCTACACACAAAGTTATGGCCGATTTACTGAAGAGAGTGTTCCAAATCGACTCTGTTCATAGGCCGGCACCCATAATCTGTAGGCCATGGCCTACATGATGCAGGGAGCTCAGGAAATCTGCTGTCTTTCATAGGCCATGGCCTATGAATCACATGCCATGGCCTACGGGCTGTTTTGTGAGAGGATACGGAAACCGGGGTTCTAGGATCACCCTGTAAAACCGACTGAGTTGTTCAGATTCGGTTTCGTGTGTGAGGTTTGTATCGACTTGTCGAGCGTTTCATTGATCGTAGACCGTGTGAGGTCTGTTAAATCCGGTCAGTGGACTGTTGAACCTGACATAGGAGGGTAGATTATTGAAATAATGTGTATTCTCAGAGCCAGGAAACGACACCATATGTGACATCGAGAATGTTTAGGTAAATCAAGAATACCTCGGGACTTAGCTAGGGTTTACGAGTATTAGATTGGATCATAGCTCGGCTATCTCTTTTATATAGTTTTAAGCTCTTTTATTTTGTGTATATTTAGTGTTAGAACAGGTGATCTGACAAATCACCGTCTCCAATAGTTGTGTTGACCTAAACTAGGAACGAGACCGACTTTGGTACTCGACCAGATTCCCTGTGAGATACGACATTGACTCACCAATTCTAGGCAACAATTGACCCGGTATACTGCCAATGATAAAGTGTAAATTATCTGGGGTGTCAGCTGTGATTTTGTGGTGGATATCTGGCTATTATAGTGGTGTTAATGTTGATTGCTCGCGGTGGATCTGCGTATGAAGATGGTGGTGCTGTACAATTGATAGAGAGAGTTGGTGAATTAGGCTTAGCCTTATCTTTTATATCCTCCGAATCCGTCCTCTAATGAGGTTACAATAATCCCTATTTATAGGACGTGAATAGATTACATTGGGTATAATTACAATTAAGGACTTGATATAAGCAGGTATATGGCGAGGGATCGGTCCGCAAGGTAACCCTAGCCGCACCCGACCTGGGCTCGCATCCTATTCTCCGGAGATGCCCTCGAAGGGATCCGATCCCCACTCTCCCGGACGATCGATTTTCGGGGAGTCCGGCCAGCAGGATGGTGGGCCGGATGACGGATCAGGGCCGGAAGACGGGTCCGCCCTATCAGCCGGTAAGATTGGACACTTAGAAAAGGCCGATCAAGCTTCTGGCGCCGTTGCCGGGGAATCGGGTTGATATCTTGTAAGTTAGTTGAGTTTTTAGGATTAGGTCATTTTTCTTATTTGTTTTCTATGTATATTTTTTTTTCATTGTTGTTGAAGAGTCACACCATTTACTTCGGTAGTGGTAGTGACAAGATACCGTGATTGTGTACGTGTCGTTTACTTGTTTGTAGATAATGAATCCATACTACAATTATGGCTCTTATCCTTACCCATTCGGATACTAAAACTACGGTGCTATAGGTTATCAAACACAACCATTTTATCAGTTCAACCCATACACCGTATCTTACGGAAATGAGTGGGATAATGCCCCAAGTTACTATGATCAGCAACTCAATACTTCTCCACCTCCGGAATTAGAGACCTCAACAGAGCAACTGATGGAACTTGAGCAAATAGTTGAACAATATTATAAAGAGCTTCGTGATGGCCAGACTTCGATGCAAACAGACATACGGAACTTGGAGCTAGCCATACGGAACTTGGCTCTTCAAGTAGATCAACTGGTCGAGAGAAAGGAGGTTGAGAGGAGAGAACGTGAAACTTTGAAAGAAGTCACGCCTGAGGAATGCTATGAATAGGGTATGAATCTTGTTATTATTGAATCATCTATTCATTTTTCGTCTAGCATTACTGTTATACCTACGGGGGTGCCCCCTATTGAGTTTGTTGTTGATGTTGAAAATGTGCATACTTGGTGTTAGAGTCATTGTTAGTTGGGATATGTTTTAGTTCGGGGAAAGTGAATTTATTGTTCTGTGCAATGGATTCATCGAACCAATCTTGGTGGTGGGGATTGAGCCCCATGTTTTATGTATTTCACTTTCAAGGGGTGCTCAATTCTTACGATTTTATAGGGAGAAGCAACGGGTTGCTCTCCTTTGGTATAGCTATCCTTGACATAGTTGGGGGTAGAAAGTCGAGATGAGGAATCTAAGCTCAGAATGTGTTTTTATTGCTTTTCTTTCCCCTTGTATTTCACTATAATTCTTTAGTGTGTATTAAGTTACTTCGGGTAAGTTTTGTTGTAATATAACCCGAACAAGTGTGTTTTGGGGGGCTAGTTTGGTGTTTTTTGGTTTTGATGAACTGTGGTAATCCATCTAGTTTCATTTCAATATCCCTATACATGTGTATCTTGTATATTTGGTATTGCTTGTCGATATTAGCATAGGTACCTGATATATGTTAAATTTATAACAAAAATTTATCACATTTTATACATATTATTGATTAATTTTATCTAAATATCTTAAAAGATAGTAAAATAACCTATAAAATCTAATAAGTACAAATAAATAATTTAATACAAATTATAACTTTTGTTATCAGATTTACCTGTGGTTTTGTTGTTTTTGAATTATGCAGGTATTATGTGATACAAAGTAGAAGAATCGGAATCAAATTATACAAAAATCTGATCAAGTGGCAGATATTTGACAAATCCGGCGTAGGCCGGAGGAAGCCGGTTCACGCCGGATTATTTGATAATTACCCCATGTTACTCCACGTGCGTCTGACACAATGCACTCAAATTCGGTTAACCCGGCGCACGCCGGATCAGTCTCGGCGCACGCCGGATCAGTCTCGGCGCACGCCGGATCGGTCTCGGCGCACGCCGGACCTGAAATCTCAGCCTATAAATACCCTCATTTATGAGAAGGAAAAACCGTACCAATATATATATCTCTATCATCATATATATTTTCTTATCTACTCTCTGTAAATATTATTTTAGTAGGCATTCTGCCATAAAAGTAGTATTAGTATTGTTGTAATAGCTAGAATAATTATTGAAGATTGTTGATTTCATCACTGTTGTTACATTCAGAGGACGAAGCCCCTTCAACAATTGTAATCGGTAATATTCTATGGTTATTATATTTGTTTTTTTTGCACAATTTTATATAATAGTAATAATGTATGTAGGCTAATTATACAACTAGCCAAGACATGTAATTGAAATATGTTTCTCTTTTAGGGAAATGGATGATGACTATGTTAAAATATGATTAAAAATTGAATATGATGAATCTCTTTCTACTTGAACTAATTGCCAGTCTATATTGACGTAATTAACCAGTATGGACAGAAACATAACCTAATCATGAACCGACTCAGAGAAGTTAGGGTATGAGAAAATGGTAGAAAGACCGGAAGGTAAAATTGGCCGTCGACAAGCGGAACCCTCTTTCTTATCTAGGGATAGAATATTTATACTCGAGAGATTATCATGTCAAATCATTAGGTTTAATTACGGTTTTACCAAGGAGGAGGCATAGAACGAATTCGTGCACTCGTATGAGGGGAATTTGTTAGCGAGGAGTATACCGTTTCACATAATCAATAACACTTTAAAACAAGAAGTTTGATCACATCCATTAAACTAAAAGAGATCATACTTCAATAACATTGTCTTGGTTAGTTCTTATTAAATATCTATTATATTGGTACCTATATCTATATAAATATCTACTTAATTATTGTATTAATATCATATGAATAACTCTAATTGGTAAGGATTGCGACTTAGATCAAGATAATAATAGCTAATTGGTGTTTAACCACATTTTAAATTACATTTTCATTTCCCTGAGGGATACGATCTCGATTCACCAGACTAGACTACAATTCGACCCGGTACACTTCCGGTAAGATTGGACACCCAGTTTTAGCCGATCAAGTTTTTGGCGCCGTTGCCGGGGAAAGCGACGTTAATTTATTATGTCTATGGTTACTACTTGCATTAGCTCAAAACTCTTGAGAATAAGTCAACACTTTTCTTAATCTCATTTCTACTTTTGTTTTTTTTTTGTGTGGTACTTACCTCATTGGTAAGTAGCCACTTTTACTGTTTTCGTGTTATTTTCCATTTTTGTAGTTGATGACCCGAAGCGGTAAGGCCCCACTTACTCCTTATAAGCCCGATATAAATACTTACGAAAGACAGTTAAGAGGAGAAAATCGACGTGGCCAAACCAGCCAAGGACATCTTGGAGGCATATCTCCCCAGGAATCATCAACTCGAGGTACGGGAAAGGCCGAGGCCAGTGAAGAAACACCACCTGAACAAGGGCTTGCTCATGCCCAAGGACATGGACAAAACCTCAATAATCTTAATCCACCGTTACAAAATCCTCCACCACCACGGCATCTCAATAACCAGAATCCCAATAATCGGAATAACCAGAACCGAAATCAGAATAATCATCATAATAATAACCCACCAAACCCAAGGCCAATTTGTGATCAGACCTTGAGAAGAAATGAAACTAACAATCCAATTCGTTTACCTAATGATGGAGCAAATAACTTTGAAATAAAATCCCATCTT
Source organism: Gentiana straminea (assembly GCA_036785695.1). Classification (NCBI taxonomy): domain Eukaryota; kingdom Viridiplantae; phylum Streptophyta; class Magnoliopsida; order Gentianales; family Gentianaceae; genus Gentiana; species Gentiana straminea. The sequence continues at coordinate 1,258,989 of JAVUPR010000203.1, read as the reverse complement.
TTTGGTTTGATTGACACAAGAGCTCAATTTCTTGGTGAAGATGACGAAGATCCGCATCTCACCTATATCTTTTTGAAGAATTGTGCAACACTGCCAAGAGCCAAGGTGCTCATCGTGAATTGACAAGGATGTCAATGTTTCCTTTTTCATTGAAAGGAAGGGCTAGAGACTGGTTTATGTCGCTCCCACACCATTCGTTGACAAGCTGGCACGACATTCAAACTGAGTTTCTAAAACAATATTTCACTCCAGGTAGGAATTTGGAATTAAAGGTCGAAATTGCTAATTTTAGACAAGGATCCGAGGAAACACTTGGAAATGCGTGGGACAGATTTAAAAAGTTGTTAAGAGCTTGTCCCGATCATGGTTACTCTCTTGACATGCAAATTCATCTTTTCTGTCGTAAATTAAGAAAGGACTCACGTGCTGATGTTGATCATGCATGTGGAGGCTCTTTAATGATGAGTGAAGCACAAGTTGTCTACGATGCTATTGAAAAAATTTCTAAGAATAACCGAATGTGGGAAACCGGTTCCAGTACGAGAAAATAGCATTTGTAGGTGAATCCACATCAAACTTAGAAGTTTTAGCACATCTGGAAAATCTTAGTAGAAAGTTTGATGGCTTACAAGGAAACAAGAATTCTGGCTCAGAAGGAAAGTTCTCAAATGAATATTCGAATGATGGTATGAGAAATAATGACAATGCAATAGAAGAATCCGAAGAATATTCTAGGGAAGAAGTAAGTTTTCTGCAACAACATAGGAATCTGAATAATGCTTATTCAAACTCATTCAATGCCATTAAAAGAGACCATCCCACCTTTCGTTGGTCTGAAAACCCAAGTAAGCAAGGACAACCACCCTATCCAACCCAATACAAGACCTCGTACAATACTAATAGTCAAAACCAAAGTTACCAGGGAAATTCTCCGAATCAAAACCATCAATCACCACCTGATTATACCCACAACACACCATGCAAAGTATACCGAGTTTACTCAAAGTTCAACTCAAATTTCGTAGAAGGAGTGGATAAGTGGGAAAAATTAATGGAAAATATGATGGGTGTGATGTCTACCCAAGCTCGAATATGGAAACCATGATGACTTCTATAGAACCGTCACTAAGGATATGAGTACTTTGAAAACATCCATGAGTGGGCATGACACGAGAATGAGAACTATAGAGGCATCAGTACGTAATATGGAAGATCACTTGAGTAGAGAAGGAGAACGAAAAAATAGTAGACCTCCGGGAGGATTACCTAGTAATACTGAAAGAAACCCGAGAGAGGTGAATGCTGTTATTACCCGAAGCAGATAGATATGTGGAAGTAACGGAGTAGAAAACTCAGGAAACAATGAAGTAGAAGATGATTTGGATGATAAATTCGAAAAGGACTTAGAAAGCAAGGACGAACCATAATTCAGTAAAGAAGAAGAAGAAATCATTGATGATTTCTTAAGTCGTAATAATCATGTTGAAACCGAAATAGAAGGAGAAGAATGGATCAAAGTCCCGAGAATACTGAAAAATCCAAGGGCTAGCGATCTACGGACCTTATTCAATGAACATGTTAGAAAAGATGAAGTTACTGATAGTACAGTCCAAGAAGGGAGTAGCAATACCCCAACAGAACAAGTAAAGAAGAATTTTGGACAAATTTCAAAGAAGATAGTGCAGGATCATGACACATGGCGACCACCGAATGCTCAAACATTTAAAGAGGCATCATTATCTAAGGAAAAAGGTAAGGAAAGCATGACTCCAAACCCTAAATCTATTGACATTGAATCTTTACCTTACCCACCCAGAGATCAAATTAAAAAGTTGAAAACGGATAAAAAGTATGCACGTTTCCTTGATACATTTCGTCACCTGAATGTAAATATTCCTGTCATTGAAGCACTAATTAATATGCCTACTTACGGAAAGTTTCTTAAAGATATTCTCTCAAACAAAAAACGTTTAGAAGAATATGAGAACATCTGCCTTAATGAGGAATGTTCCGCAGTATTACAGCACAAGCTCCCTCCTAAACTAAAAGACCCAGGTATTTTTACCATCCCATGTGAGATTGGGGGTTTTTTTGTTTAAAAAGGTACTCTGTGATCTCGGAGCTAGCATTAATCTTATGTCTTATGAGGATTATAGGAAACTCGGAATAGGAAAACTTAAAAACACCGAGATGACTCTCCGTATGGCGATAGATCTATTAAACGTCCTAAAGGAGTCATCGAAGATGTATTGGTTAAGATAGATAAGTTTTACTTTCCAGTTGACTTTGTAATCATGGAGATGGAAGAAGGATTTTCAGCACCTCTTATTCTAGGTTGACCATTTCTAGCTACAGGAAGAACTCTTATCGATGTCCAAAAAGGAGAATTAATTTTAAGAGTCAATGAAGATGAAATCACCTTTAATATCTTTAAGGCTATGAAACATCCGTACAAATCACTGGAATCATGTTCATTCATAGAAAGCATATCTTCTAAGTATATGAACGATGCTGAATCACAAACTTTTGAAGATAAGCTCGAAGAATGCTTAGCCTTAGCTATCTATGAAGGAGACAACCAAGAAATGAAAGAAATCATTTTTTTATCTCGACACCGGAAGTTCTTTTGAGAAACGTCCATGGCATCGTTATTTGGACTTAGAACTGGATGGCCCAGTATTGAAACCTTCGGTAGAAGAGCCACCAAGGAATCTGGAATTAAAACCTCTCCCTTCGAATCTCAAATATGCCTTTCTTGAAACTGATAATTTGCTTCCCGTTATTGTTTCATCATCATTAACCAATTCAAAGGAAGATCAGTTGTTAAGAATGTTAAGACAACATAAGAAAGCGTTTGGATGGACAGTGGCAGATATTCAAGGAATAAGTCCTGAGATTTGTGTACACAAGATCATCTTGAATGAAGAAGCCAAACCGTGTATCCAACCACAACGCCGTCTCAACCCGAATATGCAACAAGTAATCAAGAAGGAGGTTATTAAGCTCCTAGAAATGGGAATAATCTTTCCCATATCCGACAGTGAATGGGTAAGTCCAACCCAAGTAGTGCCTAAACAGGGCGGATTCACGATAAAAGAAAATGATAAACATGAATGGATTCCAACAAGGGAAGTTACAGGATATAGAATGTGCATCGACTTCCGCAAACTGAATGAGCATACCAAGAAAGACCATCATCCACTTCCGTTCATCGTACAAATGTTAGAACGGTTAAGTGGACATAAATATTATTGTTTCTTGGATGGTTATTCAGGTTATTTACAGATATTCATTGCAGCAGGAGATAGAGAGAAAACGACTTTCACGTGTCCGTAGGGAACTTTTGCTTATAAAAAAATGCCGTTTGGATTATGTAACGCACCAGCTACGTTTCAGAGATGCATGATGGCAATATTTTCAGATATGGTAGAAAAGTTTTTGGAAATCTTTATGGATGACTTTAGCGTTTTTGGAGATTCTTTTGAAGAATGTCTTCTACACTTGGAACGTGTGCTTAAACGCTGTGAAGACACAAACCTAGTTTTAAATTGGGAAAAATGTCATCTAATGGTATCAGATGGTATTGTTTTAGGTCATCGAATTTCTGAAGAAGGTGTTGAGGTAGATAAAGCCAAAGTTGAAGTAATCAAAAAGTTACCTCCACCAGTAAATCTAAAAACTCTGAGAGGATTTCTTGGACATGCGGGTTTCTATAGAAGATTTATTGCAGATTTTTCACGCATAGCGAAACCTCTCAGTCATTTGCTTGAAAAAAAGTACCATTTAAGTTTGATGACAAATGTATGGAAGCATTTGAAGCTTTGAAAGCACGATTGGTAACTGCACCAGTACTAGTGGCACCAGACTGGAACTTACCGTTTGAACTTATGTGTGATGCAAGTGATCTGGCAGTCGGAGCTATTCTAGGTCAACGCCATAACAAAGTACTTAAGGCAATCTACTATGCATCCCATACTTTAAACACAGCCCAACTTAACTACGCCACCACAGAAAAGGAACTGCTGGCTGTAATCTTTGCCTTAGACAAATTTCGATCGTATCTCATTGGTTCTAAAGTAATTGTTTATACTGATCATTCAGCATTAAAATACTTGTTAAAAAAGAAAGATGCGAAGCCTCGTCTTCTTAGATGGATTCTCGTTACTTCAAGAATTTGACATTGAAATTAAAGATAAAAAGGGCAAAGTGAGAACTTAGTGGCAGACCATTTGAGTCGTATGGAGTTTGAAGAAGGAAAAGGAGGAAGACAAGAGATCAAAGATTCATTTCCAGATGAACAACTCCTCATGGTTGATGCTCCTCCAAGAATGCAACTTGTAAAAGCTAGTAATATATCCAAGGAGAGCTCGCCATGGTTTGGTAATATTGTTAATTACTTTACCTGTGAGTATATTCCATCTCATTGGACATGGCAACAGAAAAAGAAGTTCTTTTATGATCTAAAATTTTACTATTGGGAAAAACCTGATCTTTTTCGAAAATGTTCGGACGGTATAATTAGGAAATGTGTGCCCAATGATGAGATTTTAAGTATACTATCCTTTTGCCATGATCGTGAGGCTGGAGGCCACCATGGAGGGTGGAAAACCGCTTACAAAGTCTTGCAATGTGGGTTTTACTGGCCTACTCTATATAAGGATGCACACCACTATGCAAGGGTTTGTGAATCGTGCCAGAAATGGGGAAATATTTCCAAAAAGCATGAGATGCCTCTCCAACCTATTTTAGAATGTGAATTGTTTGATGTCTGGGGTATTGATTTTATAGGCCCCTTTCCTCCATCGTTTGGTAAGAAATTCATCTTTGTGATGGTCGATTATGTATCCAAATGGGTAGAAGCTGAAGCTCTTCCCACTAATGATTCTAGAGTAGTGTTAAAATTCCTTAAAAAGAATATATTCACGAGATTTGGCACTCCTAGTGGCTATCATTAAGTGACCAAGGATCACATTTTTGCAACCGTCCATTTACAAAATTAATTGAGAAGTATGGTGTAAAACATAAACTTGGTACACCATATCATCCACAAACTAGTGGACAAGTAGAAGTATCTAATAGAGAAATAAAAAGAATCGTGGAAAAAACTATAGAGTCAAATCGTAAAAACTCGGGCAAAAAGACTAGATGATGCATTACGGGCATATAGAACGTACCTTTAAAACACCAATTGGTTGTTCTCCCTATAAATTAGTTTTTGGTAAATCTTGTCATCTCCCCGTTGAATTAGAACACCGAGCCTTTTGGGCTATTAAATTTCTAAATTTTGATCCAAAGGTCATTGGTGATTATAGATTACTTCGCTTAACGTATCCGGATGAGTTTCGTCTCGATGCTTATGAAAACGCTCGGATCTACAAGGAACGCACGAAATCTTTCCATGATAAGAGGATCTATCGTCGTGAGTTTCATGTAGGTGATCGAGTACTCTTATATAATTCGCGTTTGAAGTGGTTTCCGTGTAAGCTTAAATCAAGATGGACAGTCCATATGAAGTAACAAAAATCTACAAGTCGAGCCGTAGAATTAACAGATGGATACACGACTTTTATAGCCAATGGCCACAGAGTGAAGTTATTTGTAAAGGAAGAAGGAATACCTCTAACAAGAGAGGTTATGTACCTTAGCGACCCTCCAACAGATTAAAAAGAAACGTTTTGCTATCAGCCACAAACTGAGCTGATTCCAGGTACACTCTTTCTTATTTACCTTTTAAATACCTTTTAGGTAGTTTAGTCTTTTACCGGATAGACATTAAAGAACTGGAATGCCTTTTATAGATAGAATAGAAGTTTTTATTTTACTTTTAAAATTAGGTTTAGATAAAGATGTTGCCTTTAGAATAGAAGCCTTAATTTCTAATTTAAACAAGGAGCTGATAAGCAAAATCAGAGAAAGAGATCATTGTAATTAAAAATCGAGAAGTGCTGTAAAGAGAAGGGCAAGATTCCTACTAAGGTGTAGAATCTGTGGAAAGAGTGAGCACAATGGAAAATGTTCGGAAAGCACAACCAGATCTCAGGATGAGTGTTTGAATATCATTAAAAAGGGAACGATTAGGTGGTTATCCGAAAATCCCGATGGAAATCAAAGAGAAAATTCAAATGCTTCATTTTTGGGAGAAAGGTTGAGAGAACGATATGAGAGAACTCTTGAGGATTTAAGAATAAGAAATTTCGATTCAGAGTAATTTTCGAAAATTTTGAATTTTTCTTTATTAGTATATTTTTAAAAGAATTTTATAAACTATGTAATATTTTATAAAATTTTTAAACTCTTTTTGTAATAATCATAAAATAATTTTTATAAACATAATAATATGATATAATTAAATTCAAAAAAAAAAACGGATTTTAATAGTCCGGCGTAGACCGGACTTGACCGGCCCACGCCGGAATTAAAAACACATAACCCTACGGGGTCTTTCTTTCTCTTCTTCTTCTTCTCCCCATTTTCTCTAACAGCGCCGCCCCTCTCCCAAATTCCCCCTCTCCCAAATTTACACCATAATTCTACCTCTTTTCTCCTCTAATTTCTTTAATCTCTTTACCTCTTCTACCACAAACACTACAAATTCATACATTACACTCAAAAATTGGTGATTTTCGACATAAGTCATCCTTCAACACACAACTCCGTCGACTAGACATTTTTTCCGGCCACGTACATATTTCTCTGTATTCAGGTAATCATCTAATATAAATATTTATCATTTTTATAATTTTATTATGTCATTTTAATCATTTGATTTTAATTTTTATCAATGTTAATTTGTTGTTATTTTCAATTTTTGTGTTGTTGTTGCTACCACATTCGTAGATGGTTGAGTCATCCTCTCGTAAAAAGGGTACTAAGAAAAGAAAATCTGACCTCCCACCTGTAGTACCTGTGCATGAGCCTAGACCTCTAACACCAGAAGAAGAGGCTATATCTTTTAAGAATACTGCTAACCCTGCTGCCGTAGCCGCTTTTGATAGATATTTTTCAAAATGTTCGGTATTGCTAGAACGTGGCATAGATTTTACCACCTTAGGACCTGAATTGAAGGAAATTTTTGAGAGTAGAGGGTGGATGGAAATTGCCCATGAGCGTGTTGACCCTGTTAATGCCACGATGGTTGCTGAATTTTATTCTGTCATTTCTGCTTATGAGCCTGTAGATGATGGCCCTTTGACATCTGTTTCTCTTAGAACTGCTACCGTTCCTTTTACACAATCAGTCATAAATGCCTTTTATGCCATTCCTGAGGTTCCTGAGGAGGAAGATTTCTATTCCGTTTGGGGTTTGATCCACCCTTAGTGTTTTGCAAGCAAAGGCTTATGAAGCACAACAAGCCTTTGATCCACCTGCGACTTGGATTGATAATAGGTTTTCATACGGGGGCTGTATTAAGGATGTTAGAGCCATTAAGCAGTTTCTGGGCTATAATGTCAGTCCATCCACGCATGTTAGTGCTTATGGCAGAGATGATGTCATTACAGCTTGGGCGATAGTTAATGACGTTCCGGTCAATCTAGGTAAATTAATCTTTGCTAAGGTTTGGGATTTTGCTCATGCTCGTATTCCGCAAGGAAACAGGCCATTTCCAAATCTTATTTCTGCGTTGTGCCTGATGGCGAGAGTCCCAGCCCTACCTGCTGACAGAATCGTCTCAGCTGATACCCCAGTGATAGGTCCTAGACTTGCCGCACGTCCTGCTGGTAAACTTGATTATAATGATCCTAACCGTCAGCAGCGTCAGCAAGCCCCTCGTACTCGAATCCCACCCCTATTCGGTTCATCTTCTAGGCAGCCTGTGCAGAGTCAGGGTAGGAATGACCAATCTGACGCCATTCTTAGTGCAATTGATCAAAGTCAGGCTAATATGGTATTAGGATTTGAGCGAGTCAGGCAGTGGGCGGATGATATTAGAGTTGGAGTTCGAGGACAGCGAGCTTTTATGAGAGGTCTAGACCCCGCTTATGAGCAAATGTCTGATGATCTGCCTCAGTGCCAGGCAGACCCCTATACCTTACCAGCTTGGGTTCGGGCGATTCCCTCGCCTCCTACCTCTCACTCTTTCACTCAGAAAACTTCGGGCCGCCTTTAGTATGTCGTGGTATGTTTCCGTGTGTCACACCGTCGCTTCAGATTTGCGCATTACGCTTCGGTCTCAGCTGTCACTACAGGTTTTGGATCACTTGGTTTCGAGAGTTCGGTTACTATGTCCACCATGCGCTCGCAAGATCCATTCTATACCACGACTTCAACTTCCGACTTTGGAGTAGTATCGACTCACTCCATGCCGCATCCACCTCACGACTTGAATTTTGAAGACTTTGAATGAACTGGTTAAACTTTTATCATTTAAAAACATTTGTACTATGATAACTATTTTCTTTTATGTGTTGTTTCGGAACTAAAATTTTATGTTGACGTTTGTTTGCTGCACTCAGTGGTTAGTGCACTTTTTAATAAATTCCCCAATTCGTAATAATTTATTTATGATTTTATAACATGTTAGTTGTATTAGTGTTGTATTTTATTAGAAAATTTTGGCCATGGATGCACAATTTCAACTCTGTTCGTGAATAGTGAAAACCGGCGTACGCCGGGTACCTTCCGGTTCGCGCCGGGTTATCACCGACCTGACAGCTAGAGAATAGGTATTTAATTCGACAGAAATTTAATAGATTCCGGCGTAGGCCGGAACAACCCGGTCCACGCCGGAAAATCTATTTATGTCACTGAAACACTCTTTTCCTCTTCTGCTCGAATTTCTACCTATAAATAGCACCCTTTACATGCTTAAAATGACACCCCTTCCTCTCTTTCACCAACTGTCTAACTAACAACGGTACAAAATGTCCAATCATTCTTCTCCGTCAGTTAACAGTTACTCTCCCCCGTTGTACCCAAATGATGAAACCCCGGATGTTCAACCCTTATTTTTCAATCCTAATGATTATCCGCACCAAACAGCTCAAGACCGTTATGTCTCTAACTTCAGTCAGTCCCCTATTTTACTTGAGAAGGGTCTTAACTTTCAAAAAATGAACCAGTGGGGATTTTTGCGTATCGAAGGAGGTGGTTGGGATCGTTTCGTCCGTACACCAAGAGGCAAGGTCAATGTCACTCTAGTTCGAGAATTTTATGTAGCTCTGTCAGAATCTATTTCTGTAGAGTCTACACGTTTTGTGCGTATCCGTGGTTGTATTGTACCATTCACTCCTTTTATCATCAATCAAGCTTTTCAGATACCCCCCTGTCCAAACTACCCCAAATAGTCATTACGAATCACAGTGGAATTTGGACACAGTTCATGGTGTTATTGATAAGTGTGCCGAAGCTTTCCAAATTCTCTTTTCAAATTACAACCGTGATCATGTTGTGTCCACCTCAGCTCTGCTTCCTCATCTTCGAACCCGGAAACATTTTATAAATTCACGAGTTTTTCCAACTTTGGATTTTTCCGAGGTTTCTGATGATGAGATGTTGCTGCTTTATGCTATTACGATTGGAGCTATTGTTGACTGGGGAGTCCTGATCCACAAGACGGCCATCAACTTTGCACTCGGTAGATGAAATTTTCGTCAACCGATGCCATTTGCGTCATTGATCTCTCGAATCTGTATCCGTTTTGCTGGAGTTCCAGAAACTGCATCGGATGTGATCTTTCCTTCTCGTCAACCTCTTCTAGGTCTGCTTCCAGTAGATGTACCAAGCGGTTCATCTACAGCAGAAGATTAGAGGGGTAATTTCATCTGTGTGCGATGGCAGAAGTGATGCGGATACGGTTCCAGGAAACGACTCAAGGGATCAATGACGAGCTAAGGAAACCTAGACCTAGCGTCTCCGACCTAGGACTGAGGCCAAGAATAAACAACGCGTGCTCAAAACGTTGATTCGTTCTTGAAGGATGCAATCTCTACGACAAAGAGATCACTCGCTCGCAAGCGATGTTCTTGATCAATCACAGACCAAGGAAGAAGAGAAAACTCTCAATTTCATTATAAATATTTCATCATTGATTATTCATATAAAATTACAAGGAATGCCTTTATATAGGCTACAAAATAAATGACTAACCAACTCCTAAGCAATGTGGGATAAATTACATAGTAATTTTCGCCACTTTATTTTGTAACAATCCTAACTCAACCCTAATAAGCCCAAACGGCTATTATTTGCTAAAAATAAATACCTGGCCCAATATACTAACATATGGGCAACTTTTGACACGGGCCTAAGGCCGGTTTATTCATTAAAACACTGAAAACTAAAATAAACAAAACAAATAAAATGTCTCGGGACGGATCACATCATTCCCTCCCGGTTGGAAAGGATTCGTCCTCGAATCAATAGGACGTCATAGAACTGAGCAGCATCACAAATAAAACCCGAACAACCCGCAAGCAGAAGCAAAGATATACCGGGATCAAATATGAAGTGAAGAGACGACATCACAACAATGGTGCGTGGAACGAACGAGTCATTCTTCATCAATGCAACAAAATAAAAGTCCAACGGCTTGAGATTGATGTCAATTACACTCGGCAGAAAAACAATGTAATCATAACAATATGGTGTAGGGGGCTTCGTCAACACGCACATCAAAAGGATCCATAAAACAATGCACCGGTTTCTCACCACAAACTACCCGCCAAGATAAATCGGGAACCTCGGATGGTGTATCAAGAACCTCGCATGCTCATCACTACTCTCAACAGGTTCTTCAACGGATGCCTCTTCAACGTCAATTATCTCGTCCACGTGATCCGCAACAATTGGCACATCAGTCACCTCCACCACACTATCACCTGCCTCCTTTGACATCACCACTTCGCAATCATGAACAATCACTTCGTTCTGCTCCCTAAGTGCAAACTCTTGCTGTATACGCTGCTGCTTAAGTTCAAACTCTTGTTGCCTACGTTCACATTCCTTTTTCCATTTTTCCTGCCACTCGTTCCACTGACGGTCAGATTCCCGCCTATCCTTTATAAGCTTCTCATGTATCTCGCCCGCACGTAACATGGCCTCCAAGGTAGGACACACCCGTGCTTTAACCCGATTCGCAATATCTAACCGCAACCCTCGCCAAAAGTACGACTTAGTCTTCGCCTCGCCTCCCCGTATATTAGCCTTGGCCAAAAGTATGACCAACTCTTGGTAATAAGCCGCAACAGAACGCTCTCCCCGTTGAATAGTTTGCGTGCTTGATAATACTCACAAAAATAAGATTTAGGCACAAAGCGATCTTTCATCTCCCTCTTCAAATTTCCGTCCACGTACTAATTTCATCTTCACGGCTACAATGCCGAGCAAAATTCAACTGCCTCAACCATATCATAGCATACCCGGTGAATTCTAGTTGAGCTAACTTGAACTTCTTCTCGTCAGAGTAGTTATTACATTCAAAAATCTGTTCCATCTTTGATTCCCACTTAAAGTAAGCATCCGCATCCACTGAACCCGAAAAAGACGGCAACTTCATCTTAACTTGCCTCATATTATTATTGACACCGTTACCACTATTCATATTGCCACCATTCCCACCATTTCTATAGTCACCATTACCACCGTCCCTTCTCATCATTTCGTCCAGCCTGGTTGTCAACGAAGCCACGGCGTTGGGTAGGTTGGCCAAACCAGCCATGTTTCGGTGCAAATCGGCTATGTCCTGTTTAATTTCCTCTTGAAAAGTCTCAGTAGCACTCTGCAAATCACGCCTCAAACTGTCGGTCATCAGCTTGAGCCTACCATCAGTCATACCTTCTTCACTATACTTCGACATGATGAAATTTTTTTTTTTTTTCACAACCTCACAACGCTCGTGTTTGCACTCACCCTCGTTCTCTCAGTCGTAGGAGTTCCGTCTGCAAACAAATCAGAATAACGAGCAACACGAGTACAGTTCAAATGCCACAACCTAGACTTAGACAACTAGGATTCGGTTTGAAATTTTTTTGGTGACGGACACAAAGGGTGAAGGCGTGTGGACTGGGTAAGGGTGGCAGATTTCACCTTTTGGGAAAGTCGGGATCCTAGGATTTTTGTAGTTAAGTAAAGGATGTAGGATTTCACTTTTTGGTGAAGTCGGGATCCTAGCAATAAAATTTCAATTTTTTTTTTTTTTGAAAACTAGGTCCGACTTAAAATACAAACAAATTCACAATAACAATTAGGTCAACCTGGGTATACGATCAACTTGCAGCAGGTAATAAACAAAACAAATATGAATAGTGCGTCAAATAACGAGAAAGCCAATTGAATTTTTTTTTTGGCTTATACGGCAGGAAGAAAAGCTGGAAGCAAGATTATTATTATTTTTTTTTTTGAATATGAACGATGCAAGAAGAACAGGAACGATAAATTTTTTTTTAATTTTTTTATTATTTTTTTTTTTTGTCAAGACAGCAAACGGGAATTGAGCAATCAATTACCGAAAAGAAATTGAGCAATCAAAGGTTTATGATGATGCAATTGATGAAGAAGAGGACAGAAAAGAACAGCTACGAGATTTTTTTTTTTTTTTTTTTTTGGACTATGATGACGCCAAAGCAAAGACAATTAGGAGCATAACACTTTTTTTTTTTTGTATTTTATTGATGATGAACGATGGCCAAGGATGCAAGAACAGGTATAAGATATATATTTTTTTTTTGTGACAATGGACGATTCAAAGAAAACAAAGAAGAACGAAATTTTTTTTTTTTTTTTGACCAAGATGATGATCGAACAGGAGCAAAGAACAACAGAAAAATATAATTTTTTTTGATAAAAGAACGAAATTGAAACAAGAAAATCAAAACGGAGATATTTGATACCTCGGTCACTGGGCTCTGATACCAACGGATGCGGATACGGTTCCAGGAAACGACTCAAGGGATCAATGACGAGCTAAGGAAACCTAGACCTAGCGTCTCCGACCTAGGACTGAGGCCAAGAATAAACAACGCGTGCTCAAAACGCTGATTCGTTCTTGAAGGATGCAATCTCTACGACAAAGAGATCATTCGCTCGCAAGCGATGTTCTTGATCAATCACAGACCAAGGAAGAAGAGAAAACTCTCAATTTCATTATAAAGATTTCATCATTGATTATTCATATAAAATTACAAGGAATGCCTTTATATAGGCTACAAAATAAATGACTAACCAACTCCTAAGCAATGTGGGATAAATTACATAGTAATTTTCGCCACTTTATTTTGTAACAATTCTAACTCAACCCTAATAAGCCCAAATGGCTATTATTTGCTAAAAATAAATACCTGGCCCAATATACTAACATATGGGCAACTTTTGACACGGGCCTAAGGCCGTTTTATTCATTAAAACACTGAAAACTAAAATAAACAAAACAAATAAAATGTCTCGGGACGGATCACATCAAGAAGTTTAAGTGATTGGTTTAGTGGATGGAATAAGATGTTTTAAGTTTACTTTAAGTTGTTTTTGTTTAAGAATTTCCTTTAAGTTGTCAGTTTGTTTAACTATGTCTTTATATTTTGTGTAATATTAATATTTACTTTCCTAAGAGTGTTATGCTTTTATGTACTCTTTTCCTTTCTAAACAAATAATTCATAAGAACAACTCGTATCACCTTAATTAAAAATAAAAATAAAAAAAAATTCCTTTTATTTTCTACCCAACTTTTTCACTCATTTATCATCGGGACGATGACAATTCGCAAGTGGGGAGTGAGTTAGGTTAGTAAATAAAATGAAGTTAATATATCAAATACTTATACACTTAGTTTAATTATCCTCAAGGAAATAAATGAAAATATATAATTATTATAATAAAAATGATATATTTTGATAGAATAAAATTTTAATTAAGTAAAGTAAGCTTGATATATTATTTCTATATTATTTATATCTATTTTTATTTTAACAAGAATTTAAGTATGTATATCTAGATAAATATTATGAAATATTTTTTTTATGGAATTGGACAAAGAGATTACTTATAATTATAATAAAATTTTAGAATAATTTTCGTTTCAAGACAAGTATGAAATTGGAATCGGACTAGGAATGATGAGATTTTTGGCATTACTTTGACTAACTAGAGCCAAATAGCCTACCCGAACATAATTTCCAATTTTGTCCCCACTCACCAGAGTGATCAAGACCTCACTCGAAATTAGCCATTATGATTAACTAGAAAAAAAACCAACCCTTAACTTAAATTGGTCTACGTTTCCTTGAAATCCCGCAAGTATAGTATGTGCTTATGGATAGCGGTGACGACATCGAAATGCAATAATGGTATATGCTGAGATTGGAATAAATATTATTCGGAAGAAAATCTTTTATCAAATATTGTTATTCTCTAAAAAAAAAAAAAAAAAAAGGAATATGATTTTGAAAACAGTGTCAGGATGTTACTGATCAAGGTATTTTTGATCAAAAGTTGAAGGTGTAAGTACGTACGACTTGCTTCTATCTCTTTTGATTTTCCTTTGTTATCTTTTTCGATTAGCCAAACACCCTGAGCCTGAACGTTATAAGCCATTTTTGCCAACTACTTGACTTAGTCATTGATTCCGAAATTTCATATAGTGGCGATTACAAAAGTTATTCAAAGTATTTTATTTTATTTATTAAGTAATTCATGTAGAATTTCATTTAGATAATATTTTATAACTAATTTATTAAGTTATACACACTTTTTATCTTCTTAAATAATCTTAGATAGAAAATTAATATAATTATAATATTGACAGCATACGTTATTAAAAATTAGAAATTTAGTTTAAATAAATTATATTGTTTTCATTATGAATTTTTATTTATTATCATCGCTTATTTTGCTCGAGGACGATCAAAAGCTAAGTGGGGAGTAGTTGATATATGTTAAATTTATAACAAAAATTTATCACATTTTATACATATTATTGATTAATTTTATCTAAATATCCTAAAAGATAGTAAAATAACCTATAAAATCTAATAAGTACAAATAAATAATTTAATACAAATTATAAATTTTGTTATCAGATTTACCTGTGGTTTTGTTGTTTTTGAATTATGCAGGTATTATGTGATACAAAGTAGAAGAATCGGAATCAAATTATACAAAAATCTGATCAAGTGGAGATATTTGACAAATCCGGCGTAGGCCGGAGGAAGCCGGTTCACGCCGGATTATTTGATAATTACCCCATGTTACTCCACGTGCGTCTGACACAATGCACTCAAATTCGGTTAACCCGGCGCACGCCGGATCAGTCTCGGCGCACGCCGGACCTGAAATCTCAGCCTATAAATACCCTCATTTATGAGAAGGAAAAACCGTACCAATATATATATCTCTATCATCATATATATTTTCTTATCTACTCTCTGTAAATATTATTTTAGTAGGCATTCTGCCATAAAAGTAGTATTAGTATTGTTGTAATAGCTAGAATAATTATTGAAGATTGTTGATTTCATCACTGTTGTTACATTCAGAGGACGAAGCCCCTTCAACAATTGTAATCGGTAATATTCTATGGTTATTATATTTGTTTTTTTGCACAATTTTATATAATAGTAATAATGTATGTAGGCTAATTATACAACTAGCCAAGACATGTAATTGAAATATGTTTCTCTTTTAGGGAAATGGATGATGACTATGTTAAAATATGATTAAAAATTGAATATGATGAATCTCTTTCTACTTGAACTAATTGCCAGTCTATATTGACGTAATTAACCAGTATGGACAGAAACATAACCTAATCATGAACTGACCAGAGAAGTTAGGGTATGAGAAAAGGGTAGAAAGACTGGAAGGTAAAATTGGCCGTCTGACAAGCGGAACCCTCTTTCTTATCTAGGGATAGAATATTTATACTCGAGAGATTATCATGTCAAATCATTAGGTTTAATTACGGTTTTACCAAGGAGGAGGCATAGAACGAATTCGTGCACTCGTATGAGGGGAATTTGTTAGCTGAGGAGTATACCGTTTCACATAATCAATAACACTTTAAAACAAGAAGTTTGATCACATCCATTAAACTAAAAGAGATCATACTTCAATAACATTGTCTTGGTTAGTTCTTATTAAATATCTATTATATTGGTACCTATATCTATATAAATATCTACTTAATTATTGTATTAATATCATATGAATAACTCTAATTGGTAAGGATTGCGACTTAGATCAAGATAATAATAGCTAATTGGTGTTTAACCACATTTTAAATTACATTTTCATTTCCCTGAGGGATACGATCTCGATTCACCAGACTAGACTACAATTCGACCCGGTACACTGCCGGTAAGATTGGACACCCAGTTTTAGCCGATCAGTACCCTGGGAGGACTTTTACGGATGCCACATGATCATACTCGCGCCTTTTCCGGTTGTAAGCTAACTTTTCTACCCTTATCATTCATGTTTTGTTCTAAAGTAGGGGGTGGTTGGTTTAGCTTCGATGTTCGTTTTCATGTCAAACGAGTTATACTTAAGTGCTTGTTATTCCTTTAGTGTAAAATAAGCCGGTTTTCAAGAATTTTGATGCCTTTGACATTGGTTTTGATACATTGAGCCTTCAGTATTGTTTGGTTAAACATGTAGTGATTATACGAATGCATTTCATTTGAGTTGGGATCTTGTATTGAGGAATGGAATAATTCTATCACGTTAGCTTCGACTTCATGAATCACCTTGACTAGTGAACGATTATAGTTGTGTTATGACCTGGTTACCTAGAACTTATATTAGTAACCTCGAGGCGAAATAGAAATGTCGGTCTTGGTTAAGTAGGGGATGACGGTTATGGCGTTTCTTTGACCCGACCAGAGCCAAATGCCATCCTTAATTTGTATATCCTCGGTTCCTCGTTGGTCCCTTGGAAAGGCTAACACAAGTTTAGAGGGGGGGGGGGGTGAATAAACTTGTCACCAAAAACTTATCTTAAGTTGTAAAAGCCCCAGGAACTGAGTTTCTCTGAAACTCAAACTGATCTCTAGTTCAGTTTTGTTCCTGTCCCTTAACTTGTGCGGAGTTCAGTTAGCTCAACTGAGTGTAAGTCAAAACTGACTTATATTCAGTCTTGTTAACTGGCAGCGGATAAAGTAATAGCCTTAAGTATGAAAACCAAGTAAGTGTATCTAAGATGAAATAAATAAGTGCATAAAGTAAGTAGACAAGAATTATAGAGGTTCCAGGTGGTGTAATCCTGTCAGTCCTCTCTTCCCCTGTGATGCGGAGGAAAATTCCACTAGAACTTCTTTGAGATGGCCCGATTACAAAAAGTTCCAAACTGATAGTCCTTGACTAATCCCTAGCTTCACTATCTAAACACTTGTAGAACAGGTAGGATTGCTGCTCTTCAATTGTTGAACCACTGGTCCTTGGAGGGTAGAATTGCCTCTTCACCAGCTCAACACAAACACAGTCTTCCTGACTGCACTCAACTGTCCTTCACACCTTCTTGGTGTTTCACAGTCTAAGCCTTTGATAAAATCAAAGTTGAGACTTTGAATCAATAACTATGATTCAATTGTGATTTGAGCTTTTCTTCTGGATGTATAATTTAAGCACGGCTCTGTATCTCTTCAAATGTTAGATCTTGAATCTGCTTGAATAAGCTTGAGTATTTTGAAGAAATTTCTTGATCTTGCAATTAAGTACTCAGCAGGTATTCTTTTGAATTTGGCTTTTCCCCTTTTAACTTGATCTTTCTTTACTAGATAGATTCTTTTTAATTTGCTTGCTTTTTATCTTATTCCTGCACACACACCACCACCCTTCATACAATGTTGTAGAGGTAGTCTATTTATAGGGGTTCATTCAACATTTGTCCTGCTTGCAACGGTTATAATTTTTCTGACCGTTCTGTTGTGTCAGTAACTCATCCAATGAAATTGTTTTCTTTTCAACGTTCCACTGTACTTTCAGTTGTTGGATGACTGACTTATAAAGCTGAGTTTCCTTATCAGTTTTATTCTGAGTTTTCACTTGTCAGTTTTCTTGCTGACTTGGAGCATTAACTGAAATTTTACTCTTCTTCAAATATCAGTACTCCAGTTTTCATCTGATTATCATTGACTTAATCAGAGTACACCATGACTCATTATTAACTAAGAATTCATTGTCCTTATGATTCTTAGGTCTTCATACAAGATCCATAAAGTCAGTTCAGGTCACCACAATCTTGCCTGAAGTCCAACTTTACAGTCTCGACTTGTAATCTTCATAACTGAGTTTGAACCCTCAGTTCTTCATTCTTCAATAACTGAGTCTTTGACCCTCGGTTCTTCATTCTTCTAGATAAGCCAACTGAGTCTGTAACTCTCAGCGAACTTACCTTCTTCAGTTCTACGTAGGTGTGTTCTGAGTCAGTTTGTAGGATCTCAGTTAGAACAGATCTCAGTTTCTTCATTTCTCAGTTCCAGTCTAGAACTATTACAGTGCTTGTCTGATGCAACCTATACAATTATCAGACTCTAATGAAACCTATACATTGATATCTAGACATCTTTTTGCTTTGCACTATAACAGCTAGTTATGACACTTCATCAATGGGGTTAAAGACTAATTAATAAATAAGTGATGAATCATCATCAAAACATAAATTTTATTTCCAACAGTTCCCCCTCTAAGCCTTTGTAGGGTGGTTAGACCGCCACCCGAACTAACCTTTTGTGCTACTAACTCATAATTACCAATGCCCTTAGCTTTTATTACGGTCTACGCTTCTTTGACCACCTTGCAAGATTGAGCTTATTGTTTTCACATTTTCTGATATGATGTGGGGTGGTGGAGTGGCGTATCTCTCGAGTGGTCTTGGTAAAAATGAGTATATCCCGTAGGAGGTGAAATATTATGGCTTTTCACCTTTGATCGTTTTTGTGGTTTTGAAAAAAAAGAAAAAAAAAAGGAGAAAAGAAAAAAAATGAGAAGAAAAGAAAACGAGAAAAAAAAGAAGAAAAAAGTTGTATATATATATATATATATATATATATATATATATATATATATATATATATATATATAAGAGTTCATGGAATGTCAATTTTTGGGGATTGAGTTTTGTTGTGTTGATGTTGGTGAAGGGGTACTTCTTCTAATCTAGTACGGAGAAGGAGATGTTGTTGTGTTATGTAGCGGTTTGTTCCCGGTTGACGAGCTTAGGTACGAACTAGACCTGGATGTGACGTATGTCCCCGACTTGTGGAATGATGTGGAGATGTGGAAGGTTAGATGAATTGTAGGTTGAAGGTCGATTTATGGCTTGTACTATTCAGTCGAGCATCCTTATGAAGAGTTGAGTCTTCTGGAGCTACGTAGGGAAGAGCTTCGTTTTTACAGTTTGATGTTCCATAAAGCTCACTTACACCCTTATTTTCTATTTTATCGTAAATTTCCCTTTCGTTACCCCTGATGAGCATAAAATCTACCCCTTCAAAAACAATTTGTAAAGACTCGAAACCGTGGGTAAACTAACTCTCTAACCGGCAGTGTACCGGGTCAATTGCTAGAATAGCTACAGGAGTACGAGGTCGAACCCAAAGGAATCGTGTTTGTAAGTACCAAAGTGAACGTAATGCTTAGTCTAGGTGATCAAAGTTCTTAAGGTTTTGTTTACTACAACGACACTAAGTGATTCTAACTAACGAGTCTAAAGATAAAAAGAAAGAAAGAAGATTAAACTACTAAGTTTTAAAGATAGTTAAAGAGACATAGCCGAACCATGATCAAAATAGCTAGTTTCACCTTAAGGAATGACAAAACCGGGAGTGTGCATTAAACAAACGAACTCTTACATTCAATTCCACGGGTACGTACTCCTAATCCCGGTGTTAGGTTCTGAACAACTCTTCCCCAACACCTTAAGCCTAGTCAACTGACCTTCCCTAAGAGAGGTTCATTCACAAGACAATCATGCACGAGAGCCGTTTAAACGTTAAAAACAAACCTCGCACTACAATGCGATCCTAGAACCCTTTTCCCACACCCCTCTCTCTGAACAACTCTCAAGATTGATGTGTGTGATTTTTGACCTAGGTGATCAATCTAGCCCAAATCTGTTATAACGAGTTCTAAGACGTGAAATATGCAAGATACAACAATAAAAAGCACTACCCACTCCCAATTTCATCACCCAAAGGGTGATTTCACTAATTTTCACATGATTCGACTATGTAGGTGTTTAGCTACTCATTATACTAATCAAAACATACACGAAACAAGAAATGAAAGCCATAACAAGTAAAAGAGAAGAGAAATATACCATTAAATTGCAGAAATTCGAGATTAGATCCAAAAAGTACAAAATAGAGAAGTAATTAAAAGGTGGTCTCTTAGTGTTTGGAATGAAAATCTAAGCTAAGAAATGGAAAGATTATACTAAGATGTTGTTGATTTACACTAAGAGAGAGTATTCTAAGCTATTACAAAATTCGAGCAAAAGATGGGTAGAGTTTTGCTAAGAAAAGCTTGATATCCAAGAAAATGTCTAAGGGGGGTATTTATAGGTGGAGGGAAAATCTGTACGCAAAAAGGGTCCAAACGCGCGTTTAAAGGGCCGGAACGCGCGTTTGGGATCTTCAAACGTGCGTTTCGCTTGGCCGGAACGTGCGTTACACATAAATTCCGGGCGGGGACTTGACTGTTCTTCATCTGGAACGCGCGTTTAGGAAGGTTCAAACGCGCGTTTAGGATCCTGGAACGCACGTTTGGCCTGGTTCCCGAACGTGCGTTTAGAGGGCTTCAACTCTGAATCTGGTCTGAACTTCTGGAACGCGCATTTAAGAATTCAAACGTGCGTTTGAGGGCGTGGAACGCCCGTTTGGGGGATTCAAACGTGCGTTTCAACCCCTGTTTCCCCAAATCTTCACTTTTTCCCCTTTTTAGGCCCTCGTCTTGCCTCGGTCATGCTTTTTCACCACAAATCGTCACCTTCCGGGTCCTCGAGACACCAATACCCTTCAATAACGATCACAACCACAAACATCCAAACAATTCCGGAGGGTAAACGTGCTCGGGAATGGGGTTAATACCAATAAAAAGGGGTAAGAATTCATCAAAGTAATGGATTCATTCCCCGTGCCATAAACTCACGATAACACCCCGAAAATGGTCTAATTCACCCAAAATTGTGCTGAAAGTGTGATAAACGGGGGTAATTAGTGCACCGGAGTCACGTAAAGTTGACTCCCATCAACCACCCCACACTTAGCCTTTGCTCGCCCTCGAGTAAACTAGGCGTTTTGAAACAAACCAAGGGATTCAACATTGTGACGTAGGTGCTACTATCCACACCCTCGAGGTAATCATAAAGTAAGACACACGAACATACGCACACCGGTACAACATTATCAAGAGAATAGAGTGTGTGTGGTGCTGAGCTACATCAAAGTGTTCAAAAAGATTGTCGGGCTTGAATTCCGACCAAAAGCCTACCAACCGTCTCATACCAACTAGCCTCTCCACTAATCAAGGTCACTAAGTTTGGACACGATCGGGTAGGACTTGAAGGGTTATAACGTTAGGCTAGGGTAATTCCGGTTAATCGAAAAGGATAATTTGGGAACTGGAGAAAAGGAGTACGAGTGAACCTAATCAACAAGTGTACCACCTTATCTCTAACATATAAACCATCCAAACTCCTTTTTGATTAGTTTAACACTTTGAGAACCATAGAATGCTAATATACCCGAACTCATTGCCTAATTCAACTATGTTTCAAGTTTCATAAGGCGAGGTCGAATACATTAGCACCTATCTCACTATCCCAACTCCAACATCATAAGTTTGAGGTCATTACTTTGATTCCAACCCTTTATTTCTATACACCAAACTTTAATTGCAAAGAGAGCTAATTTATTTTGTTGAACTCTCTGTTTTTTTTTTTTTTTTTTTGTTGAAGAAGAAGAATTTCATAGATTTTCTTTTCTTCTTGGGCCAAATCAAAACACTAGGCCCAGATGAGCTCCTCTTCTCCTTATAGTATAGCTCAAAACTGAGAAAACAACAACCCATCAAAACATCATTCCCTCCACCCCACACTTGCCTTAGCAAGTGTGGCCCAACAAAAGATTAAGTTCACTCGTAGGGTATAAATGAAGGAAATGTGACCATAATTAAGGCTCAGGGTAGGTTTCTGACTAAGTAACAAAACGGCAATAAAACGAATGGTGGTCAGACCATTCTATCAAGGCTGAGAGGGGCTACGAAGGTCTAATGTTCGAGATAAGGCTTATTTGGCTTTGGTAGGGTCAAAGAGACGCCATGACCGTCATCCCGTATCCTACTTAGGTAAACCTTTTTATTTCGTCTCGAGATCAGTGACATGAGAGGTGGTAGTAATCAAATTGTGCACAAAGTGTAGCTTCACGTGAAATTAATAGACTCTATTCTCAAGATAAGATCAAACCGAAGTGCACACGTTCGGTACTAAGATGGCCACCACTCGACTATAGACATAGCACAAACAACACAGTGTCGGGAACCCTTGAAAAATTTTAAAATCACCCAAAAATCGACTCAAGCCCGATCATAGGCTAAGTATACCACACACATTGCACATCAACAATAAAAACAATAAAACGGCTAAGTCCCCCACCCCACACTTAAACGAAACACTGTCCTCAGTGTGTGAGAGATAAGAAGCGTAAAAGACTTAGCTGTTTGACCAAAAGACCCGGCAGAAAGGCGCAACCGTGACTCAAAACTCGTGATAACCTCGTATGAATCCATTCCGTAACCTAGAGCGAGATCAACAGAAACAAAGACAGCGCATGTACGGGACATAATACGCGTACTAAAAAGCAGGCAATAGGGTAAGCGGGTACATAAAATAACGAGTCTAAGCCACAATGACAAAATCAAAGCATAAGGGGGGGAAATACGGGATATGCAATGGAGGGATATAATCAAATGAAGATAAAGTACGAACATCCATGCATTAAATATAAGCTAATAAAAACATCCTCGTCATCCCACAAGTATCGTGGCAATAAAAAGGGAAACATACACGGTCAAGCAGGCCTCAGGGGCTCAAAAATAAGTGCATGTGCCTGAAAAAGTGAAGTGTGTCCAAAGTATGATGAAAGAACGCCAAAAGTAAGTGAAATGTCAAAGTATAAAAGAGACAGACTAGTAAGTAAATACAATAAGAATCGCATGAGAAAACATGCTAGTCTGCTCCATGTCCCCGTACGTCAATAGTGGAATCCGGTGTGCACGATGTTGGTGCAACCACAGCGAGTACGCACTCTCGGTCCGTGAAGATCCCGCAACACCCGTCCTCATTGCCTCTCGTCCCGACCGCATCCGTGCCCAACAGATCGTCCAACGCAATGTCATCAAACCCCTCATCCGGATCAACAAACATCTCCTCTCGTGACCCTCTCGCAAATCGCCTCGATCTCCGGGGTATACCGAAACGGTGCAATATCTAGGTCTAACTCGGGTAGATCAACCTGTCTCTCCTGAGCCAATACCCGCTGATTCTCCACAATGCCGTTCAGTGTCACCCTCAGACTATCCATCCAGTCCCTCTGCTTGTGTGCAATCAGAAGCCCCTGCCGCTCGCTAAGCCATGGCCCCCCCGGTAGTGGGTATAGAAGGTATAGGTGTAGGTGTGATGGAAGGTCCAGTAGTAGAGGGAGGAGGTGGGGGTATAGTAGTGGTAGTAGTGGAGGAAATGATAGGAGGAGGTATGGGGAGGGTGGTGGAGGTAGTGGAAGTAGTAGGGCGGAGGACGGTGTGAATAGGGCGTGGGGTGGGCCTAGGAGGTCTGGAAGTGGAGCGGGCATTGAATGGCTTAGGCACCACGGGGAGGTTCTTCTTCCTTAGGATCTGATCATCAGGATACTCTTTCACCAACGCTCCTGTGCACAAGCCATGGATAAGATAAGGGCACATAATCATCCGACGCTTAACCTTCTGATTTTCTCTAAATTCCTCAAAGATGGTTTTCCCGACGTCTACCTTCGGATCATAGTGTAGAGCATACAACGGTTTGCAAATCCTTAATGTGGAAGTGCGTGATGTTGTCTTTCGGTAGTAGACGGTTCTGAGAAAACTTTGCTTCCACTTTCCAATCATCCGGCCAAGTCGTCGTCACCAACTGACTCCTCACATTGCTACCTTTTGAAATCCACGGTAAGTCGGGGTTGATTGCTTTCCTCATCTCCTCTAATGGATCTAGGTTGTCAGTAGTATCCCAATGTGACCTCGCCGCAAACCAACCTAAATAATCCTGCCCCTCGAAAGCCGGTATCCGATAATAATCATTGATAGCTTTGACGGTCCACGGGACATTAACCCCTCTGACTCTGATAAACCCGGATTCCAGATTAGCCACACTGAAATTTGCATACCATTCCCGGACTATTGACAAATTCAGATGCCCCTCAGGTTCATAAATTAGATTATTCCACCCTCTCTTCATTAAGTTATCAATGAAGGGTTGAGGCACAACTTTGAGGTCTAGCCCCTCTCATAACACATGTTTTTCACGGCGATATACTCATTATAGTTAGACAAGGCAACCGGTGAGTTAAAATGCTTGCTCAAAAGGGATAATATCAACAGGAGGGGGGCTAGAGGAGGGTTTTGCTCGGGGGCATTCTGTGGGGGGGTAGGTTGTGGAGGGGGTGAAACAGGTGTTGTTACTTTCTTGGCTTGCAAATGTGCCAAGGGCACATCGCTCTCAAGGTCTGTCGCCTCCTCACTATCACTACTTGTATTCCTCCCCTCGGTATCCGGCTCAAAATCTTCATCGCCGTCGTCTCATCTCTCAATCGTCCCACGGCGGCCTAAGGGCTCGAGGATTTCTACTCTCAACCGTGTCTCGGATCCGAATACCACCCCTAGGTCCTCGAGGATAGACTAGGGTTTTCTGTTTTTTGGGGGCTTGCCTTGTCACGGGTTGCTTTCCCTTACCCTCGGTTTCCTTTCGTTTAGTTTCCCTCATTCTCACTGAAAACCAACCAAACAACATCCCACAACCAATATCAATCAACAAAAACGACCCGGTTATCATCCAACCGGGATTTCAAACAAACCAACCATCCACAAAGTAGCACCCCACAAAAGCCACAACATTCACCATCGATCAACAACACAAACAAAACAAACAGAAACAGGATATAATCATCAATAAACAATAAATAACGAGAAAGGGGCGTTAAACCAAAATAGGCCAAAACTAACCCTAACCGAAACTTAAATGTAAAAACGAAATATACTTGTTCTATGCTTAAGGGAGAGGATAGGAACGATTTGGAGCGAAGAACGAGCCTCGAAACGTCGAAATTGAGCAAATTCGACTATGGAGAAAAAACGCCAAAACTACCGATCGAATCGAGGATTTGGGGGATTTGTTGTTGGAATGGCTTGTTGAAATCAAAAGAAGAGATTGAGAGGTGTTGTATGGGCTTTAAATCGCCAAAAACGGTTGAGAAACGAAGGATTTCGAGTGAAAGGGGTTGAAACGCGGCTGCCGGACGTTTAGGGTTGAGAAAATCCGATTTTTGAAACGCCGGTTTGGGGAGCAGGTATTTAAAGAAGATGAGTCCAAACGCGCGTTTGGAATGAGTGGAACGCGCGTTTCGCATGTCCAAACGCGCGTTTGACAGGTGAAACGTGCGTTTGAGACGAGAAAACAAGAACAGAAAGTTTAGGCCTCAAACGCGCGTTTGAAATGGTTCTAAACGCACGTTTGAAAGGGCTGGAACGCGCGTTTAGACCAGAAACTAGGAAAACTCAAGATTTCTACCCCACACTTGATTCTAACCACCCCGAGACCTCTTGAAACACCAAACTAACTCAACAAACTACGAAATGGTGGGTTGCCTCCCCCATGCGCCTTTGTTTTACGTCGTTGGCTCGACAAGATGGATTATACGGTGCCAAATTTTTCAAAGTTATACCGTTGGCACAAGGCGAGAAAGGGTAGAATGATGGACGGGTGGATTCAGAGTTATACGAGTCAAGGTTTAAAGTCCATGACAAGACTTACAAGATTCATCACAAGGTACGGGATCTTCAAGATGCACTATTTCTAGTGCTTCATCGTAGGGCAACCGTTCATACCTTTTCAACCGCAAGCCATTAGTGGTAAACGTGCCAAACTTAGGATGGGTGATTTCGATAGCACCGGACGGATAGACTTTTGACACAACATAGGGACCGGACCACCTAGACTTCAACTTCCCTTGGAAAAGATGCAAACGAGTATTATAGAACAAGACTTCATCACCCTCATTGAAAACACGAGGTTTAATCAACTTATCATGGAGTAACTTAGTCTTTTCTTTATACTTCGTGGAAAGGTCATATGCACAAAGGCGGAACTCATCTAGTTCATTCAATTGGGCCATACGCTTCTCACCAATTAAGGTATCATCGAGGTTTAGCATTTTGATGGCCCAATAAGCCTTATGCTCGATCTCTACGGGAAGATGACAAGACTTACCATAGACTATCATGTAAGGTGACATGCCTAGGGGTGTCTTAAAGGCTGTCCTATGGGCCCACAAAGCATCATCTAACTTCAAAGACCAACTCTTGACATTCGTGTCTACCGTCCTCTCTAAGATACGCTTAATACCCCTATTCGTGACTTCGACTTGACCACTCGTTTGGGGATGGTAAGGGGTACCTAACTTGTGTTTCACTCCATACTTCTCTAAAAGTTTATCAAACGGCTTGTTGGCAAAATGGCTTCCATTATCACTGATTATAGCACGTGGCACCCCAAACCGACAAAAGATGTTCTTTCTAAGAAAACGGATAACAACATTCCTATCGTTGGTGGGTGAAGCTAAGGCTTCGACCCATTTGGACACATAATCACACGCGACTAGGATGTACTTGTTACCACACGAGGAGGGATAGGGGCCCATGAAATCAATGCCCCACACGTCAAAAATCTCACACACTATGACCGGCTTCTGAGGCATCTCACTCCTTCTAGATATACGACCGGACCGTTGACAAGCATCGCAAGATTTCACATAAGCATGAGCGTCTCGGAATAGAGTGGGCCAATACAGCCCACTTTGCAATACTTTCAAAGCGGTTCTTTGCCCCGAGAAATGGCCTCCGGCCTCTTTGTCGTGACAAAACGAAAGAGCACTCAAAATTTCACTTTCTGGGATGCACCTCCTCAGAATACCATCCGAACACAACCTATACAAACAAGGATCTTCCCACACGTACTTACCCACCTCACTAAGGAATTTACGCCTTTGGTTCGAGTCAAGGTCGGGATCTACAAAACCGCACTCGTGGTAGTTAACAAAAAGAGCGAACCAAGGACTACCTTCCTTACCGACTTTTAGGAAATTTCCCTTTTTAGCCGGGAGAAGGGTGTCAAGTGCATAGAGTTGCTCGTGAGGAAAAGAATCGTTTATCTCAGTTTGTGCTTTAATCAACTCCTCACTAAGCTCCATACGACTTAAGTGGTCGGCTACGACGTTCTCACAACCCTTCCTATCTCGGATCTCTAGATCAAACTCTTGCAAGAGCAAGATCCACCTCAAGAGGCGGGGCTTGGCATCTTGCTTGGCAAAGAGATAACGTAAAGCGGCATGATCCGTGTGGACAACTACCCGAGAACCTACGAGATGAGACCGAAACTTATCGAACGCAAAGACGACTGCTAGAAGCTCTTTTTCAGTGGTGGTGTAGTTCGTTGGGCCGGATTCAAGGTGTGACTAGCATACGCAATAGGCTTGAAGATTTTGTCGATTTTTTGACCGAGGACCGCACCAACCGCGGTGTCACTCGCATCACACATGAGCTCAAATTCTTGATCCCATTTCGGTGCAACTAATATGGGAGCGGATACAAGCAGTTGCTTGAGCATCAAAAATGCTTCAACACAAGCTTTGTCAAAATCAAACGGGACGTCTTTTCCAAGAAGAAGAGTAAGAGGACGGGCTATTTTCGAGAAATCCTTAGTGAACCTACGATAGAACCCCACATGGCCTAGAAAACCCCTAAGATTCTTTAGGTTGGTGGGCATAGAAAGCTTAGCTATCGCTTCTACCTTAGCCTTGTCTACCTCTATACCCTTACTAGATATCTTATGCCCTAAGACTATCCCCTCCGTAACCATCAAATGACACTTCTCCCAATTAAGCACCAAGTTTGTCTCCTCACATCTACTCAACACTTTCTCGAGATTATCTAGACATTCCTCAAAGGAATCACCAAATACACTAAAATCATCCATAAAGACTTCTAAAAACTTTTCTATCATATCCGCAAATATGGCAACCATGCACCGTTGAAATGTCGCGGGTGCATTACACAACCCAAAAGGCATCCTACGGAAGGCAAAGGTACCATAGGGGCAAGTATAGGTAGTCTTTTCTTGGTCCTCTAAAGCCACATGTATTTGGTAATACCCACTAAACCCATCAAGAAAACAATAAAAGGCATGGCCACTCAATCTTTCCAACATTTGATCAATAAAAGGGAGGGGGAAATGATCTTTATGGGTTTGGTCATTTAGCTTACGATAATCAATGCAAATTCTATGACCACTTACCAAACGCTTAGGCACCTCCTCTCCTTTGTCATTGATTTCCACGGTCATACCTCCCTTCTTCGGCACCACTTGGGTGGGACTCACCCACTTGCTATCCGAGATGGCGTAAATAATCCCTAGCTTCAACATCGTGACCACATCCTTCCTCACAACCTCTTGGAGGTGTGGATTGAGTCTTCTTTGGGGTTGCCTTACCGGCTTTGCTCAATCTTCCAGAATAATCTTGTGTTGGCAAATGGTGGGACTAATACCCTTAAGATCGCACATCTTCCACCCGAAAGCACGCTTATGCTTCTTAAGCATCCTCACTAACTCATCTTCCTGCAAAGCCGTTAGTGTAGAAGAAATAATCAAAGGAAGTAAATCATTATTTTCAAGAAAAACATACTTCAAATGAGGTGGAAGCGGCTTCATTTTCAAGTCTTTTGGTGGGTCCTCAATTGATGGCTTCTCCAACTCTCCTTCAAGCCCGAGATCAATCTTCTCAGTCCACCTTTCACCCACGAAAGCCGTCTCTTCGAGCTCTTTTGCTTCCTCTTCCAACTCTTCTTCTTCATCGGTTTCCGTACTCACTTTTTCCATGCATTCATCGGATTCATCTTCATATACCTGCATGTCAACATGTTCCGAAACGCAAGGATATATAGCATCAATAGAAAAACAGTCCTCGGTGCTCTCCTTAGGATGTTTCATGGCTTTATAGACGTTGCCGCGACTTTTTCATCTCCAACTCTCAAAATAATCTCACCACTCGCAACGTCTATCAAAGTCCTCCCGGTATTTAAAAAGGGACGTCCTAACAACAAAGGTGTTTTGGAATCCATCTCCATGTCTAGTACAACAAAATCTACCGGGAAGGCGAACTTATCCACTTTCACTATGACATCCTCTATCACTCCCATAGGCTCCCTAATAGACCTATCCGCCATTTGAAGGGTCATCCCCGTTGGCTCCAACTCTCCTAGGTCTAGACTCTCATATATGGCACGGGGCATTAGGCTTACACTAGCCCCCAAATCACATAGGACACTAGGAAAATGAGTCGTACCAATAGTAACCGGGATAGTGAAACTACCCTTGTCTCGAACTTTCGGGGGAATCCTAGACTTTCCATCAAAAATAGCGGAACACTCTTCATTTAGACACACTACTTCTTGCATTTTACCCTTTTTAGTTAACAACTCTTTCAAAAACTTACAATACGAGGGCATGTTTGCAAGTGCTTCTAGAAAAGGAATGTTCAAATCAATTTTTTGTAAAATCTCAATGAATCGAGTTTGTGCCTTATTCAAGCAACTTTGTCTATGATTCTTAGGGGGATAAGGGAGGGTACTCAAATCAAAATCTTTAGAAGGAGGAGGGGTCATACCTTTCTTACCTTTGGTGCGTGGGGAAGATGGCTCTTTCATTGGCTCTTTCCCTTCTCTTCTAGTTGGTTCCTCCTCTTTCACATCGATAACCACAAAATCTCCCCTAGCTTGAGCTTCTTTCCTCTCTACTTCCTTCTTCTTGACATACTCCCCATGATCTTCATCATCTTCAATCCCATCTATATCACCGTCCATGGCTCCCGCTTCCGTCTCAATAGGAGCTTTTCTAGCCTTGTCCTCCCATAGGACTTTCTTTTCTCCATTAGTTCTCAACACCTTACCACTTTGAGTTAAGATGGTGTTCACACTTCTTGGGTTCTTTTCGGTGTTACTCGGTAAACCGCCCTTCAACTGCACATGTTCCACCACTTGACCAAATTGTGTCTCAAGATTTTTGATGGCGGACCCATGTTTGTAGTTCATCTCAACCATGTCTTTCTTGATCTCCGCAAAGTTTTTGTTCATTTGTTCCAAGATGACATCGGTTGAACTCTTTTGAGGTATAGGAGCCAAAGGAGGAGGGTTTTGATGATTGTTAGAACCCTGTTGATTATACCCTCCTTGTTGCCTTTGGTGTGGAGGTTGATAGACATGCCCTTGTGAAGATTGGCTTTGATTTTGGCCTTGTCTATAACCTTGGTTTTGGCCTTGGTTTTGATTACGGTTCCAACCTTGATTGTTGTTATTCCTCCAAGAACCATCACCTTGATTTCCATAGTTCCCTCCTTGACCTTGTCCCACATAGTTCACATCTTGGGATTCTTCATACGGTTGCCCACCTTGTTCCCCCATATATTGGCCTTGATAGGGGCTTTGTGACTGATTTTGATATTGGGACCCCGTATTCCATTGCTCCATAGAGCAAATGCTCATCATCCGCTTAGCCAACTCATTCATGTTATCTTGAGATAGAGTACTAGGTTGCCCATGAGTTGAGGATTGAGGATAAGCCATATTTTGAGCTTTGGTCGTCATCCTACAATCCTTTGCCGAATGTGATCCACTACAAATTTGGCAAAGCTTAGCACTCTCATTCTCCTTTTGCAATCTCCCCAACTGTTGCTCCATCGCTTGCACTTGAGCATGATATTGATCACTTGCCTCTACTTCTTTAACTTCAACCAAACCGGGCTTCTTACTTCTTGTCCCTTTTCTACTCGACGATATGTATTGCCTCGAAGTCTCGGAAGTCTTCTCAATTTGGTTCATAGCCACTTCGGGTACCATACTCATAATATCTCCATTACACGAAGCATGTAAGGTACTTTGATGCACTTGGTCTAAACCCCGGAAGAAAGCATGAACTACCTCGTACGATCTCAATCCGTGCCCCGGGCACTCCCTCAACAAAGCCTTAAACCGATCCCATGACTCATGTAGTTCTTCTCCTTCATAAGCATTGAATGACATGATAGCTTCCTTCATATCCATGGTCTTCGATGGGGGGTAATATTTGAGTAGAAAAGTTTTAACCACTTCTTCCCATGTGTGTAAAGAGTCATTAGGCAACGAATCATACCACCTCTTAGCTTGCTCTTTCAAGGCGAACGGGAAGAGCATAAGTTTGAGCGCCTCATCACTCACTCCATTGATCTTTGTCGAGTTCACTATTTGGAGAAAATGATCAATGAATAAGTGAGGATTTTCTAAAGCGGTTCCCTTGAATATAGCGTTGTCTCCCAACAAATGTATGATGTTCCTATTTAATTCCAAGTTGTTGGCGGCTACCGGTGGCATTCGGATTGGACTATGCCCCATGTTTTCCGTAGGAGCTAGCACAAAATCTCTACAAGTCAAACCACCTTGGTTTTGCTCTTGTTGACCGTTAAACCAATTTGGCATCGCGTTTGCACCTTGATTGTGAGCTTGGTTTTGGTTTTGTTGAAAGCTGGTTCAACATCCATGCATTGAATTGTTGCATAAGAGCGGGATCCATTTGATTCCCTTGGGCCTCATGTTGAACATTCTGAGGTATAGGTCCATTCGCATTCACCGCATTGTTTCCTTGTCCATTCCCACCTCCTTGTGCATTGTTGTTGACAAGAGGCGGGTTTGGAATTGGAATTCCATTATTATTCCCCAAATTTCCTTCCAAACCTTGTCCACCTTGTTGAGCCATGTCGGATCCTTCTCCCAACTCACCCAAACTATTCTCTTCAAGGACCGGAATCGATTCCTCTACTTGACAACCTCTTCTTCGTTGACTATTTCTACGCCTTGCGTAAGCTTCAATTCCGTCTATGTAAGGTTCGAGTGGTGTTTGAGATCTCCGGGTCATGCACTACAAAAAGGCAAACAACACGAAAACAGTAAAATAAAATCTACGCTTCTTTGACCACCTTGCAAGATTGAGCTTATTGTTTTCACATTTTCTGATATGATGTGGGGTGGTGGAGTGGCGTATCTCTCGAGTGGTCTTGGTAAAAATGAGTATATCCCGTAGGAGGTGAAATATTATGGCTTTTCAGCCTTTGATCGTTTTTGTGGTTTTGAAAAAAAAGAAAAAAAAAGGAGAAAAGAAAAAAAATGAGAAGAAAAGAAAACAGAAAAAGAAGAAGAAAAAAGTTGTATATATATATATATATATATATATATATATATATATATATATATATATATATATATATAAGAGTTCATGGAATGTCAATTTTTGGGGATTGAGTTTTGTTGTGTTGATGTTGGTGAAGGGGTACTTCTTCTAATCTAGTACGGAGAAGGAGATGTTGTTGTGTTATGTAGCGGTTTGTTCCTGGTTGACGAGCTTAGGTACGAACTAGACCTGGATGTGACGTATGTCCCCGACTTGTGGAATGATGTGGAGATGTGGAAGGTTAGATGAATTGTAGGTTGAAGGTCGATTTATGGTTTGTACTATTCAGTCGAGCATCCTTATGAAGAGTTGAGTCTTCTGGAGCTACGTAGGGAAGAGCTTCGTTTTTACAGTTTGATGTTCCATAAAGCTCACTTACACCCTTATTTTCTATTTTATCGTAAATTTCCCTTTCGTTACCCCTGATGAGCATAAAATCTACCCCTTCAAAAACAATTTGTAAAGACTCGAAACCGTGGGTAAACTAACTCTCTAACCGGCGGTGTACCGGGTCAATTGCTAGAATAGCTACGGAGTACGAGGTCGAACCCAAAGGAATCGTGTTTGTAAGTACCAAAGTGAACGTAATGCTTAGTCTAGGTGATCAAAGTTCTTAAGGTTTTGTTTACTACAACGACACTAAGTGATTCTAACTAACGAGTCTAAAGATAAAAAGAAAGAAAGAAGATTAAACTACTAAGTTTTAAAGATAGTTAAAGAGACATAGCCGAACCATGATCAAAATAGCTAGTTTCACCTTAAGGAATGACAAAACCGGGAGTGTGCATTAAACAAACGAACTCTTACATTCAATTCCACAGGTACGTACTCCTAATCCCGGTGTTAGGTTCTGAACAACTCTTCCCCAACACCTTAAGCCTAGTCAACTGACCTTCCCTAAGAGAGGTTCATTCACAAGACAATCATGCACGAGAGCCGTTTAAACGTTAAAAACAAGTAACCTCGCACTACAATGCGATCCTAGAACCCTTTTCCCACACCCCTCTCTCTGAACAACTCTCAAGATTGATGTGTGTGATTTTTGACCTAGGTGATCAATCTAGCCCAAATCTGTTATAACGAGTTCTAAGACGTGAAATATGCAAGATACAACAATAAAAAGCACTACCCACTCCCAATTTCATCACCCAAAGGGTGATTTCACTAATTTTCACATGATTCGACTATGTAGGTGCTTAGCTACTCATTATACTAATCAAAACATACACGAAACAGTAAATGAAAGCCATAACAAGTAAAAGAGAAGAGAAATATACCATTAAATTGCAGAAATTCGAGATTAGATCCAAAAAGTACAAAATAGAGAAGTAATTAAAAGGTGGTCTCTTAGTGTTTGGAATGAAAATCTAAGCTAAGAAATGGAAAGATTATACTAAGATGTTGT
This sequence comes from Gentiana straminea, assembly GCA_036785695.1. Classification (NCBI taxonomy): domain Eukaryota; kingdom Viridiplantae; phylum Streptophyta; class Magnoliopsida; order Gentianales; family Gentianaceae; genus Gentiana; species Gentiana straminea. Next base: position 1,225,101 of record JAVUPR010000203.1, on the reverse strand, counting down.
TGATTTACACTAAGAGAGAGTATTCTAAGCTATTACAAAATTCGAGCAAAAGATGGGTAGAGTTTTGCTAAGAAAAGCTTGATATCCAAGAAAATGTCTAAGGGGGGTATTTATAGGTGGAGGGAAAATCTGCTGCAAAAAGGGTCCAAACGCGCGTTTAAAGGGCTGGAACGCGCGTTTGGGATCTTCAAACGTGCGTTTCGCTTGGCTGGAACGTGCGTTACACATAAATTCTGGGCAGGGACTTGACTGTTCTTCATCTGGAACGCGCGTTTATGAAGGTTCAAACGCGCGTTTAGGATCCTGGAACGCACGTTTGGCCTGGTTCCCGAACGTGCGTTTAGAGGGCTTCAACTCTGAATCTGGTCTGAAGGCGTGGAACGCGCGTTTGGGGGATTCAAACGTGCGTTTCAACCCTTGTTTCCCCAAATCTTCACTTTTTCCCCTTTTTAGGCCCTCGTCTTGCCTCGGTCATGCTTTTTCACCACAAATCGTCACCTTCCGGGTCCTCGAGACACCAATACCCTTCAATATCGATCACAACCACAAACATCCAAACAATTCCGGAGGGTAAACGTGCTCGGGAATGGGGTTAATACCAATAAAAAGGGGTAAGAATTCATCAAAGTAATGGATTCATTCCCCGTGCCATAAACTCATGATAACACCCCGAAAATGGTCTAATTCACCCAAAATTGTGCTGAAAGTGTGATAAACGGGGGTAATTAGTGCACCGGAGTCACGTAAAGTTGACTCCCATCAACCCCCGACCCTAGCTTAACATTATAACCCTTCAAGTCCTGCTCGACCGTACTAGACTTTGATTGACCTCGATTAGTGGAGATGTTTATGAAGTATAAGCCTATGGTGTAACCTCGGTACATTATACGTCTATAATCTAAACCGGTCGTTGGTGATAAATGTTGGAGAAACTATACACCACACAATTCTTGTTGGTCCCTTGAAAAGGCTTTAGTTAAGTTTAGAGGGGGGGTGAATAAACTTAACACTTAAAACTTTGGAGTTAACAAATTCTGCAACTTCGCAGCTCGTCGATACTTCGAGTAGTCCGTCGAGACCTCGCAGCTCCGCCGATAAACGTAGTCTACCGACGGTTCGCCTTGCTAAATTTGTGCAAAATGGAATAATATCAAAATTAAGCCTTGTTACTTGTTGTTAAATATGTTACTAAGTATTAGATACTCGCAGTGTATGTGTGTGATTTCGCTTGCTAGATTCAAGCAGTTGATATGGATAATGACTAAGTGCGTAAAGTAAATGCGTAAGTAAGTAGAGAGATTTTATAGTGGTTCCAGGTGATGTAATCCCGTCGTCCACTCTTCTCCCGTGATGTTGGAGGAAATTCACTAGTGATCTTTGAGTTATCTCGTTACAAAGAATCCTAGGTTGCTTGTCCTTCACCAATAACTATGGCTTCACAACCGAAAACTCGGGAACAGGTAGGATTGCTCGCTCCCGAGTCTTCCACCGGTCCTTGAAGGGTAGGATTGCCTCTTCACCACTCCACCACAAACCAACAAATCTTTCACACCCTACAGATGCTTCATCGTCTTCAAGCAGATTCTTTATAAGATAAAGAATGAATCAAATAAATGATTCAAATTGCAAAAAGCAGCTTGATTAGGATGATGTAATCAAGCAGCTTGCGCCTTCAAGTGTGTATGCTTGATGCAAATTGAACACGTAATGCACTTGAAGAAGATAACTAGATCGCCAGCCTTAAGCTCGCAGGTTCAAGCAGGTGTTTTTCACTTTCGCATTGTTACTTAAAGTTTTTCCCAAAAATTCATCATCTTGTTTCTGAGTTGAAAGTCCTCTATTTATAGGTAAGAGTGCATGTGACTTGAATTTAAAATTCAAATGTGACCGTTCCTTGTATTTGTCCCATCCGCACCGCATTCCGTCACTATTCATGGATCGACACCGTCAGATTACTTTTTGACAAGCAAGTCCGTCCACCCCTTTGACTTGTATCCAATGGATAAAAATAAGGATCATCCCAACGTCTTTTTAATCTCACCTTTGATTTGCTTGATAAGTCGAGGTAGTTGGTCGTTCTTATCCATGTAATCTTCCAATAATCTTGAGTTAATCGAGGTATATATCGCAGGTTCATCGTCCGTCGTAATACAAATCACCATTTCGAACATCATTATTTTGTCCGTAAAATATAATCCAAATGATTACTTTTATCTAACTTTTATTTGTGAAGTTAGATTACATCATTTTAAATATAACCAAGTTCCAAACATCATCCAACTTGTGGAACTTAGACCTTCTACACAAGGCATATGTAATCGCTTTAGGTCATCACGACTTGCCTAAAATCCGATTCCATATCCTTGACTTTGATTACTAAGTTTGATCCCTTAGCCTTCATTAACTGAGTTTGAACCCTCAGCCTTTAGTCTTCGCCCTTCGCAGGTTCCGGACCGCCTACCGACCTATCTACCCTATCGACCTAGACTTCACCGTCATTCGATATCAATCGCCAGCCTTTTACGTGCTTGTTTGATTAAACCTATTTATGAATCAAACTCTAATAAACCTATACATTTTATCTAGACATCTTTTTGCCTTTGCACTATAACAAATAGTATGGCACTCATCATCAAAACTAAGAAATAAGTCCAACAATTTCCCCCTTTTTGGTGATGATGCCACTACCCTCACCTAATCAAAGAAAGCAAAAAGATAAAAACAAAAACAAACAAATTCAAGGTCATTTCTCATTATAAATATTTGTTCACAATATTACAATCTAGCATCAAGAAAGATAAAATAATGATAAGTAGCCGATCTATTGTCTCTTCTCTCTTTCTTGTCTAGCCTTCTCACTTGCTCTTGATAGGCTCTAATTTCTTCTATCATGTCCCTCATCCATTCATTTTCAATAAGTGTGAAATCAATATAAGAGTTGACTTGTTTCCACCAATTCCATGCTTCAGCAGACAAGATTGATATCATTCACTCGAATCCAAATCTCATATAAAGATCCTTGAATTCATTTAGTGAGTCTTTTGCTTTTGTAATAGGCAACACCCTATCACCTCTCGCCACTTCTTCCACCTCTCGCCTCCTCCGTAATTTGACCTTAAGGCTCGACTCTTGCCTCCCAAAATTTCAAACTCAAGAAGAGTTAAGGCCTTCATGAAATCCCATATCATGGTAAGGTCTCCTTCGTTATAAAATTCTTTCTTGTATTGTGACAGAGATCATCGTTGAGTTGAACTCGCCAGTGCAGGTCTCCTAAAAGCATTTGTATCATCAATCCATCTTTTCGTGCAAAGAGTCTTGCGCCTCCTTGTCGCAGTACTCGATTTGCCCTCTTCCCCCTTAGTGACATCATCAACAAAACGGGAGATGAGGCCATGAATACCCTCCCGTGATACAATCACTCTATGCAATTGGCCTTCCATGGTTCCAGCTCTAGTATCAATGGTAGTGATCCTAGATTGCAATGTCTCCTCCAAATCTGTTGATCCTTTCAAAGAGTTTGGGATCGTGCATAGCAGTTGTTGTGCAAAGCAAATAGGCTCAAGGGTTTAGGAGCTTCAAAGAAGCTTGTCAAGTTTCTCATGTATGGAAAGAAGTTGGTCTTTTAGAGACTTGTCTTTGGCTTTATTTCCAACTTTGATACCCCCGACATCTAATATCAAATCATTCATAGCATTTTGAGTAGATGCAAAGTTTGAAGCAACCGTATCGCAGATTGTCCGTTATCATTTACCATCTTCATCGCTCTTCAAATCTTTGTTCTTGCTCGTCCAATTGAGTTCTTAACTCGTTGCATGTCATTTCTTACGCTCTTAACTCATTGACAACTTCAATTGGCACTCCACTAGTCATTCTACTATCGCAGGTCCATCAATAGGCTCCTCAACTCTATATTGTGCCCGTTGTCTACCGATGACCATTGCTTTACTCAAATCTCTCCCAAAGGGGGAGGTCCTTCCTCAACCATTGCACCAAGAATGTCTTCCATGACCGGATCTTGTGCAGTTCCTCAAAGAACTTCTTCTTGTCCAAAAATTTGAAATTCTTCATCACCGTAGTCATAATCCAAAGAAATTGTTCTTCTTGATTAACACCAAGCAGCTCGCCGATTATCCTTCCCTACAAAGGGGTCTTGGCTCCGAAGGCTCCACTACAAAGAACCTCGAACAAAGCAGGGTTTCCTCCAAACCCAAAGTTTGTTTCAACCCGTGTCCAGTGTCCGTTTGAGACTCAAAGAACCCGTACCTCCCGTTCCAACCTTTGTCCAGGTGCCGTTTGTACCCCAAAGAACTCCGTACCTCCTCTTCGCTTTCGTGGATTAAAGATATTGGTATTATCCACTTGAAAACCTTCGCATGACCAATCTTGTGCGGGATGATGGCGCTTTAGTAAGAGTGCCTTCAATGTCAAATCCATCTTGATATTCAATGGATTCCTCGTAACTAGCACTTGGTTCACTAAAGTCACCGACTTTTTCCCGATCCAAATCAACAATCTGTTCATCTTCGTGTTGTCCAAATAGGCTCTACAACATGAAATGTAGCAGATTCATCAACTAGCCTACCATCACTCAATGTAATTCCCTCATTGATCAATGCTTCTAGATCATCCATGGTGAGATCTTGTAGATCCTCATCCATTTCTTCGATCCGCACGGCCCTCGCGACTTACCAAGCACTCGGTGGACCGTTGTGCGGGTGGATCATTTATCAATGCAGGTCCCACCGGGTTCTCTCGGTCCTAAGGGGAAATCTCCCCGAGTCGATGATGAGGAAGAATCATCATCTCCATCTCTTGGATCTCTCGAACTTAATACCCTCCTCCTTCGTTGCTCATCAAATAGATCCATCGGGCCTGGATTGCAGCAGAGTGGTATCAACCGATCCAAGCAAGTTCTCCACTCCCAAATTGTTAAAAGCCCATTCCTCAAAATCACCATAGTTTCAAGAAATGGCTTTTGTTTCTTGTAGAAACCAAACTTCCATTGAAAATAATCAAGCAATTTGTCAAGTTTGGGATCCACAGATTCTTCGCTTTTCTTCCTCTCTTTCATATGCCTTTCAAGGGCATGAAAGATCTCCCGGGAGCGACTTCGGTGGCTTGTTGACCTCCAAAGGTCCCAACAAGCGTACTCATGGTCTCTTCTACGGATGTTTGAAAATCAAGAGGTTGTCGTGATTGTGTAGTTGTACCTACTACTTCCATTTGTATCACACTTGATTCCCCCGACTCACATGCTCATCGCCAGGTTAGCAAGCAGAGTGCTCTTCCCCCGAACTATTGCCAAACTTGCAGGGGTCTTCAATCAAGTCTTCAATCACCTCTTCAACTACCACAAGCAGTTCGAGATTGTCGTGGTTCTTCAGATTGCTCAACAACAACTCCGTGCAACGAGATTCACACCAATAACATCTTCTACAAGCTCACACAACATGATTCTTCAACGATTGCTCAACAACAACCCGTTCACTTCCGAGACTTAATAACCTCATCGGGTGAGGAATCACCGATTACAACCGGTGGAATAATAGTTAAGGGCTCAAGCAGCAGGTGTGTCGATAAGTAGACTTCAAGCAGCTCCGCCGACAAAATTACTCGCTCGATCCTTGTTTTCTTCTTGTTTTGTTCAATTGATAATACAAGATGAGGTTTAATACCAATGACCGATCCGTCAAGTGAGCTCACCCAAAATGACAAAGACCAATCCCCTTGGCAACCTCATTTGCTCAATTGTCCAAACATAAGTACATGGAATTGTTGATACCAATGACTAATCTGCTAAGTGAGCTCACCCAACATAGCAAAGACTAATCCCCTTGGTGAATTCCAAGACACCGCCGAATATCACAATCTTTATGATTCCAAGTTCGATCCTTAATTTAGCAAATCTTTCACCGTCAAGAGGTTTTGTGAAAATATCGCAAGTTGATCTTCGCAGGAATGTATAGAACCACCACATCTTTCTTTTCAACATGATCTCTTATAAAATGATGTCTCACATCAATGTGCTTGGTTCTTGAATGCAAAACAGATTTTCTCGTGATTGCAATTGCACTTGTGTTGTCACACATGATTGGAATTTCCTTTCTTCAATTCCATAATCCCTTAATTGTTGTCTTAGCCATAGTACTTGTGCACAAGCAGCCTTCCAAAGAAGAATGTATTCAAATTTTCAAAGAAGTGGAAGTTGAAATAGAATTTCGTTTCTTGCTAAACCAGGAGACCCGCCTATTTCCCATTAACTCGATTGTGTTCCTGAGGTGCTTTTTCTATCAATCTTGCATCCAGCATAATCAGAATCTGAGTAGGATATTACTTTGAAGCTTCCTTCCTTGGAATACCATATCCCTACTCCCAAAGTCTCTTTAAGATACTTGAGAATTCTCTTAACTGCACCTAAATGACTTTCTTTAGGTTTAGATTGAAATCTTGCACAAACACCTACAGCAAAGGATATATCAGGTCTGCTGGCAAGTGAGGTACAGCAGACTGCCTATCATCCTTCTGTATAAGGTCTGATCAACATCTTTGCCTTCTTTATCTTCATCTAATCTGATGTTTGTACTCATAGGAGTTGAATTCTTAGTGCTATTTTCCATACCAAACTTCTTCAGCAACTCCTTGGTATACTTGGTTTGATGAATGAAGATTCCATCATTCACTTGTTTGACTTGCAATCCCAAAAAGTAATTCATTTCTCCCATCATACTCATTTGGAATTTGCTCTTCATTAGATTTGCAAATTTTTCACAAAGTAAATCATTCTCAGAACCAAATATTATGTCATCCACATAAATTTGTACCAAGGGTGCTGTCCCCTTCACCGATTCTCGAAAAGAGTCTTGTCAATGGTGCCTTTTGTGAAACCATTGTCTACCAAGAATTGAGATGTAGTCTCATACCATGCTCTTGGTGCTTGTTTCAATCCATAAAGTGCTTTGTTGAGTCTATACACTTTATCTTCTTGATCTTTAACTTCAAATCCAGGAGGTTGCCGAACATACACTTCCTCCTCTAGGATCCCATTCAAAAATGCACTCTTGACATCCATTTGATATACTTTGAAGTTCTTATATGCAAAGATGTGCTAGGAATAATCTGATAGCTTCCAATCTTGCAACAAAAAGTGCATAAGTTTCATCAAAATCTATTCCTTCGCTTGAGAATAGCCTTTTGCAACTAGTCCGGCCTTATTTCTCACAATGGTACCGATTCATCAAGTTTATTTCGTATACCCACTTAGTACCAATGATATTTGCATGACTTGGCCTTTCAACTAGTGTCCAAACTTGATTTCTTTCAAATTCATTTAATTCTTCTTGCATAGCAATTATCCAATCTGGATCCGAAATTGCTTCTTCAACAACTTTAGGTTCCATTTGAGATAGAAAACAGTAAACATAGCTTCCAGCTTGTCTTCTAGTCCTCACACCTTGCCGTACATTGCCAATAACTTGTTCAACAGGTGATTCCTTAACCATTGAGGATTTTGGTTATTTTGATTTTCGGAACATCATCTTCGGTAGGGTCTCGCCGTAGTTTCTTCTACATGGGGGTCGGCGATCCTTGAACCGCTTCGTTGTTGCATCGCAACATTGTCGCAGGTGTTCAAGCAGGGCGATATCGAAACTTTTAAGTCATTGAATCTTTCCAAAACTTCAACACAATCTGGATCAGTGACTTGTTGATTCCTAGCAGGTTCATGATCTTCATCTTCCATTCCAAGAAACTTAGGTTCATCAAACACAACATGGATTGTTTCTTCATGTTTTAGTGACCTCTTGTTCAAGCACTCGAATGCTCTGCTGACTGAAGAATATCCCAAGAATATGCCTTCATCCGATTTAGGTTGGAATGTTTTCAAATGAACTTTGTGATTTAGAATAAAACATTTACTTCCAAATGGATGGAAATAGGATATGTTGGGTATCCTTCCATTCCGTACCTCATAGGGTGTCTTCAAAGCCTTCTTGTTTATCAAGTTCTGTTTTGTGTATAGCATGTCGTATTTACTCGCTTCAAATTTCAATATCTTTCGTGTAGCAATGCTTCACAAATCATTGTTCTTCCCGCTTCCTTTAATGTCCTCGTTTCTTCTTTCAAAGAACCCCATTTTGCCGAGGTGTACCAAGAGCAGCAAGTTGATGTAGTACACCATTCCGTTCACAATATTCTCTTATAACTTTGTTGAGAAATTCAGTACCCTGATCTGATCTTATCTTTATGACTGTTAAACTTTTCTCATTTTATAATCTCTTCAAAAGATTAGGCATGCTTTGGAGTGTCCACTTTTCTTGTTCATAAATATCACCCAGGTGTATCTAGAAAAATCATCCACAACTACTAAGGTGTATTTCTTTCCTGTTACACTTGTTGGAGTTATTGGTCCAAAAAGATCCATATGCATAAGCTCCAACACTCGTTAGTTGATTGTTTAGTCTTTGACTTGAAACTTGACTTTATCTCGTTTACCTTGCCGACATGCATCACATATAGCATCCTTCTTGAATGTGATCTCGTGTAAACCAATCACTAACTTCTTTTTCACCAACCGATTAATATCATCAAAATTCAAGTGATTTAACTTCTTGTGCCATAACCAATTGAGTTCGATTTGGTATGCACAATCGCAGTGTTTCGGAACTCAAGAGACCAATCCACAACATACATGTTCTCGTTGCCTTCTACCAAAGAAGTACAACTTGATCACCTCTCTCACTAATGACAATACAATTGTTTTTGTCAAAAGTGACCTTGTATCCCATATCACGAATTGTCCAAAGGCTCGCAAGTTGTAGTCCAAATTCCTCCACATATGCCACATTCTTGATTGTAAGTCCATTTCGATAAGTGTGCCATATCCTCTTGTATATCCAGGTGTATTTTTGTTGCCAAAATTCACCCTTGGACCATCTTTTGCCACAAAGTTTGTTAGACAAAGTGCTTATTCTTTGTCATGTGTCCGGAACATCCACCGTCAAAGTACCGTACACCCTACAAAACAAAGTTAGTGCATTTTAGGTACCCAAACCTGTTTGGGTCCATAGTGGTCGTGGCAAGCATGACCCTTGGTATGTTTCCATAAGGTCTTCTCCTAAATGTGTCATACTTTGGTTCATACTTTGGTTCATACATGTATTCCACACATCCATAGGTTCTAACAAGAGTAGGTTGTGTAGAACCACATATGTTTTCCGGCCTTTTGGTACATAATGCCGTTTGAAATGATTCTTGTTGTTAGAAACATTTGCATAACCATAGGTGTGATGTCCGTTAGAATGTACCTCGTAATGTGGAGTCCGCCGAGGTCTTGTGTAAGTCCTCTCGCCGATTCCATTGCCTAGGTTTTACCCTAGTAGTATGGTTATACTTATCGTTTCTAGCATTAGATGCGGGAATATTCCAATCATTATCGCAGGGGAACAAACTACCTTTCCCCCGAGATAAGTATCCCTTGAATGATCAACATTTTTGGATTTAGGATTCTTATCCTTGGAATATTTCTCGTTTCTTTCCCTTCGTGATCCAAATAGACTTAGTAGCAGGTGTCTTCTATCGCCAGGCTTAAGGCACAAGATCCTATTTTTAGATTTATTCATTTTACTAGAGTCCGTTGACTTCGAGGCTTCGATTTTGCTTCCTTGAGGCATTCTCATTGGGTTTTACCGCTTCGGCGAAATTTTACCGGGAGATGGATCTAGTGCGGGCACAAACTTAGGACCAAATCTCGGTACCGGGTTCGAACCTTACCGGATCCACTCTTGTTAGATTGCCGAGTTCCAAATCCAAGCCCAGCTCTATCTCCATAAGCCTTTCCCGATTTGTATGCGTATTGGAACAAGATGGTTCAGCGATTCGTAGGCCGCCGGATGTTCGACAGCTTATGCCGATTCTCGTCCAACTTCTTTTTCCTTACCATTGAAAACCCTTAATTCAGCTTTCAATCTTCCAACTTCTAACTCAAGAGCCTCTTTTTCACCTTCACAACCTCATAACCAGATTGTATTATCCTCGCTGATTAAGGATGGCATCCAAAGTCTCATTGTTGTCGAATTTCTAGGATTTGAACCACAAAGTTGATTCACAATCACTTCCAAAGCAGAGTGTTTATAGATACAATGTTGTATACCTCCTCGCTTTCATCCATATTGGCCATCAAAGCATAATCCTCCATATCGCAACCGGCCGTGTCATCCGATTCATTTCCTTTTTCGATTCCACTTCATATCCCGATTCATCTTCAAGAACCATAGCCTTCTTGCCATGTCTTCTTTGTTGACTCTTGGTCTTCGCAGTCCGGACAATCGTGTCTAAAATGTCCAGGCTTCTTACAAATTGAAGCAAAGATAATCGTGTTCCTTGCCTTGTTTCAACTCGTGACAATCGTGTCCGAAGTGTCCCGGTTTCTTGCAATGAAAGCATAGATAGTCATTATCTTTCTTTGGTTCTTCTTTCCTTCTTTCAAGGGGCCTTTGTGAAATTTCTTGTAGGGGCCTTTCCGCCTTCATCATTCGATTTTCTTGCTCGCAGGGCAATTTGCTCTTGCATTTCATCTAGCATATCATCCTCGTCCTCCCGATGTTTCTTCATGATGTGATGCAGCCAATGCAATGCGGTGGTCTTTGGCTCTTCCTTTTCGCTTTCAGTGCACCAAACTTTCTTGCTAAATTCATAGGCCTTAAGATCGAGAACAATTTGAAGGTATCTTCTTCATGCAACTTTCTCATTTCTTCAATTGCGTCACCTTCATTTTCCAAACATCTCTTGCAGGTAAAGCTTCCAAGATTTTGGTGTTTACTTCCTCTTTTGAATTACTTACACTCAAATAGGTAAGTTCATCCAAGATAGCATTGAATCTTGATTCCATTTGCTCAATGGTTTCATTAGGTAGCATCTTGAACTTTTGAAACCTTTTTCTCGGCCACACCGATTTTGTTCTTCTTTATTGCATCGTTGCCTTCACGATTAAGTGAATCTTATCCCAAAGTTCCTTTGCAGCTTGCAATCTTTGACCTTCATGTACATATTGCTATCCAAGGTTCTCCGTAGATGATATCAATAGCAATGTTGTTGAGGTTTGCTCTTTTTCTCGTCTTCTCGCATTCCATTCTCTCTTTGGTTTAGGAATGTACTCGCTTCGTCACCCACTCGTTACCGCCTTTGTAATCTCCAAAGGGTCCTTCGCTTAGTACATCCATCATCTCATCATGAGTAGCAAGCAAGATATGCCCGCATTCGACGTTTATACTCATCAAATCTCGTCAAGAGAACACATCAACATAGTTCTAGCATACCGTGTGTTGTCCATGATGCAAGTCTTGAAAATCGCAACTTGAAAAAAAGTTTTAAAGAATTTTCACAAGTACAACAAGTAGGATTCCTTCGAACGTGCTAGCATCGCTCCGATACCAATTGTTGGTCCCTTGAAAAGGCTTTAGTTAAGTTTAGAGGGGGGTGAATAAACTTAACACTTAAAACTTTGGAGTTAACAAATTCTCGCAACTTCAAGCACCGCCGATACTTCGCAGTCCGCGTCGAGACCTCGCAGCCCGCCGATAAACGTAGTCTACCGACGCTTCAGCTTGCTAAATTTGTGCAAATGGAATAATATCAAAATTAAGCCTTGTTACTTGTTGTTAAATATGTTACTAAGTATTAGATACTCGTAGTGTATGTGTGTGATTTCGCCTGCTAGATTCAAGCAGTTGATATGGATAATGACTAAGTGCGTAAAGTAAATGCGTAAGTAAGTAGAGAGATTTTATAGTGGTTCCGGTGATGTAATCCCGTCGTCCCACTCTTCTCCCGTGATGTTGGAGGAAATTCACTAGTGATCTTTGAGTTATCTCGTTACAAAGAATCCTAGGTTGCTTGTCCTTCACCAATAACTATGGCTTCACAAACGAAAACTCGGGAACAGTAGGATTGCTGCTCCCGAGTCTTCCACTCGGTCCTTGAAGGGTAGGATTGCCTCTTCACCACTCCACCACAAACCAACAAATTTTCACACCCACGGATGCTTCATCTGTCTTCGCAGATTCTTTATAAGATAAAGAATGAATCAAATAAATGATTCAATTTGCAAAGCAGCCTTGATTAGGATGATGTAATCAAGCAGCTTTGCGCTTTCAAGTGTGTATGCTTGATGCAAATTGAACACGAATGCACTTGAAGAAGATAACTAGATCGCCAGCCTTAAGCTCGCAGGTTCAAGCAGGTGTTTTTCAAATTTCGCATTGTTACTTAAAGTTTTTCCCAAAATTCATCATCTTGTTTCGAGTTGAAAGTCCTCTATTTATAGGTAAGAGTGCATGTGACTTGAATTTAAAATTCAAATGTGACCGTTCCTTGTATTTGTCCCATCCGCACCGCATTCTCGTCACTATTCATGTGGATCGACACCGTCGGATTACTTTTTGACAAGCAAGTCCGTCCACCCCTTTGACTTGTATCCAATGGATAAAAATAAGGATCATCCCAACGTCTTTTTAATCTCACCTTTGATTTGCTTGATAAGTCGAGGTAGTTGGTCGTTCTTATCCATGTAATCTTCCAATAATCTTGAGTTAATCGAGGTATATATCGAGCCAGGTTCATCGGTCCGTCGTAATACAAATCGTCCGTCGAACATCATTATTTTGTCCGTAAAATATAATCCAACCGATTACTTTTATCTAACTTTTATTTGTGAAGTTAGATTACATCATTTTAAATATAACCAAGTTCCAAACATCATCCAACTTGTGGAACTTAGACCTTCTACACAAGGCATATGTAATCGCTTTAGGTCATCACGACTTGCCTAAAATCCGATTCCATATCCTTGACTTTGATTACTAAGTTTGATCCCTTAGCCTTCATTAACCGAGTTTGAACCCTCGGCCTTCGCCTTCGCCTTCGCGGGTTCCGGACCGCCCACCGACCTATCTACCCTATCGACCTAGACCCCGTCGATATCAATCGCCAGCCTTTTTATAGTGCTTGTTTGATTAAACCTATTTATGAATCAAACTCTAATAAACCTATACATTTTATCTAGACATCTTTTTGCCTTTGCACTATAACAACTAGTATGGCACTCATCATCAAAACTAAGAAATAAGTCCAACAATTTCCCCTTTTTGGTGATGATGCCACTACCCTCACCTAATCAAGCAAAGCAAAAAGATAAAAACAAAAACGAACAAATTCAAATCATTTCTCATTATAAATATTTGTTCACGGTATTACAATCTAGCATCGGCAAAGATAAAATAATGATAAGTAGCCGATCTATTGTCTCTTCTCTCTTTCTTGTCTAGCCTTCTCGCTTGCTCTTGATAGGCTCTAATTTCTTCTATCATGTCCCTCATCCATTCATTTTCAATAAGTGTGAAATCAATATAAGAGTTGACTTGTTTCCACCAATTCCATGCTTCAGCGGACAAGATTGATATCATTCACTCGAATCCAAATCTCATATAAAGATCCTTGAATTCATTTAGTGAGTCTTTTGCTTTTGTAATAGGCAACACCCTATCACCTCTCGCCACTTCTTCCACCTCTGCCTCCTCTGTAATTTGACCTTAAGGCTCTGACTCTTGCCTCCCAAAATTTCAAACTCAAGAAGGAGTTAAGGCCTTCATGAAATCCCATATCATGGTAAGGTCTCCTTCTGTTATAAAATTCTTTCTTGTATTGTGACAGGAGATCATCAGTGAGTTGAACTCTGCCAGGTGCAGGTCTCCTAAAAGCATTTGTATCATCAATCCATCTTTTCTGTGCAAAGAGTCTTGCGGCCTCCTTTCTTTGCGGCTGATTTGCCCTCTTCCCCCTTAGTGACATCATCAACAAAACGGGAGATGAGGCCATGAATACCCTCCTGTGATACAATCACTCTATGCAATTGGCCTTCCATGGTTCCAGTTCTAGTATCAATGGTAGTGATCCTAGATTGCAATGTCTCCTCCAAATCCGTTGATCCTTTCGGTGAGTTTGGGATCGTGCATAGCGAGTTGTTGTGCGGCGAGCGAGGCTCGGCGAGGTTTAGGAGCTTCGACAAGCTTGTCAAGTTTCTCATGTATGGAAAGAAGTTGGTCTTTTAGAGACTTGTCTTTGGCTTTATTTCCAACTTTGATACCCCCGACATCTAGTATCAAATCATTCATAGCATTTTGAGTAGATGCAAAGTTTGAAGCAAGCTTTGTATCGATAGATTGTCCGTTATCATTTACCATCTTCATCGCTTCTTCAAATCTTTGTTCTTGCCTGTCCAATTGAGTTCTTAACTGTTGCATGTCATTTCTTACAGTTCTTAACTCATTGACAACTTCAATTGGCACTCCACTAGTCATTCTACTATCAGTAGGTCCATCAGTAGGCTCCTCAACTCTATATTGTGCCCGTTGTCTACTGATGACCATTGCTTTACTCAAATCTCTCCCAGCAGGGGGAGGTCCTTCCTCAACCATTGCACCAAGAATGTCTTCCATGACTGGATCTTGTGCAGGTTCCTCAGCAACTTCTTCTTGTCCAAAAATTTGAAATTCTTCATCACTGTAGTCATAATCCAAGCTGTTCTTCTTGATTAACACCAGCAGCCTGCTGATTATCCTTCCCTACAAGGTGGTCTTGGCTCCGAAGGCTCAACTACGGCGGCCTCGGCAACGGCGGGGGTTTCCTCCAAACCCAAAGTTTGTTCCAACTCGTGTCCAGTCTTTGTTTGAGACTCAAAGAACTGTACCTCCCGTTCCAACCTTTGTCCAGTCTGTGTTTGTACCCCAAAGAACTCCGTACCTCCTCTTCGGTTTCTGTGGATTAAAGATATTGGTATTATCCACTTGAAAACCTTCTGCATGACCAATCTTGTGCGGGATGATGGCGCTTTAGTAAGAGTGCCTTCAATGTCAAATCCATCTTGATATTCAATGGATTCCTCGAACTAGCACTTGGTTCACTAAAGTCACCGACTTTTTCCCGATCCAAATCAACAATCTGTTCATCTTCGGGTTGTCCGGCGAGGCTCTACAACATGAAATGTAGCAGATTCATCAACTAGCCTACCATCACTCAATGTAATTCCCTCATTGATCAATGCTTCTAGATCATCCATGGTGAGATCTTGTAGATCCTCATCCATTTCTTCGATCTCGGCCCTCGACGGACTTACCAAGATACCGGTGGACCGTTGTGCGGGTGGATCATTTATCAATGCGGTCCCACCGGGTTCTCTCGGTCCTAAGGGGAAATCTCCCCGAGTCGGATGATGAGGAAGAATCATCATCTCCATCTCTTGGATCTCTCGAACTTAATACCCTCCTCCTTCATTTGCTCATCAAATAGATCCATCGATCTGGATTGCGGCGAGTGGTATCAACCGATCCAAGGCAAGTTCTCCACTCCCAAATTGTTAAAAGCCCATTCCTCAAAATCGGTCATAGGTTCGGCGGTGGCTTTTGTTTCTTGTAGAAACCAAACTTCCATTGAAAATAATCGGCAATTTGTTTGAAGTTTGGGATCCACAGATTCTTCGGTTTTCTTCCTCTCTTTCATATGCCTTTCAAAGGGCATGAAAGATCTCCAGGAGCGACTTCGGTGGCTTGTTGACCTCCAAAGGTCCCAACAAGCGGACTCATGGTCTCTTCTACGGATGTTTGAAAATCGAGCGGAGTTCTTTGTGATTGTGTAGTTGTACCTACTACTTCCATCTGTATCACACTTGATTCCCCCTGACTCACATGCTTATCAGCAGGGTTAGCAGCAGACTGCTCTTCCCCCCGAACTATTGCCAAACTTGCAGGGTCTTCAATCAAGTCTTCAATCACCTCTTCAACTACCACGGCGAGTTCGGTAGATTGCTTGTGGTTCTTCGACAGATTGCTCAACAACAACTTTGTGCGGCTTCGGTAGATTCACCAATAACATCTTCTACAGCAGGCTCTGGTACAGCAGACTGCTATGATTCTTCAACAGATTGCTCAACAACAACCTGTTCACTTCCAGTAGACTTAATAACCTCATCAGGTGAGGAATCACTGATTACAACTGGTGGAATAATAGTTAAGGGCTCAGCAGTGTGCTGATAAGTAGACTTCAGCAGCCTGCTGACAAAATTACTCTGCTGATCCTTGTTTTCTTCTTGTTTTGTTCAATTGATAATACAAGATGAGGTTTAATACCAATGACTGATCTGTCAAGTGAGCTCACCCAAAATGACAAAGACCAATCCCCTTGGCAACCTCATTTGCTCAATTGTCCAAACATAAGTACATGGAATTGTTGATACCAATGACTAATCTGCTAAGTGAGCTCACCCAACATAGCAAAGACTAATCCCCTTGGTGAATTCCAGTACACTGCTGAATATCAGTCAATCTTTATGATTCCAAGTTCAGTCCTTAATTTAGCAAATCTTTCACTGTCAAGAGGTTTTGTGAAAATATCAGCAAGTTGATCTTCAGTAGGAATGTATAGAACCACCACATCTTTCTTTTCAACATGATCTCTTATAAAATGATGTCTCACATCAATGTGCTTGGTTCTTGAATGCAAAACAGGATTTTCTGTGATTGCAATTGCACTTGTGTTGTCACACATGATTGGAATTTCCCTTTCTTCAATTCCATAATCCCTTAATTGTTGTCTTAGCCATAGTACTTGTGCACGGCGGCTTCCAAAGAAGAATGTATTCGGCTTCGGCGAAGTGGAAGTTGAAATAGAATTCTGTTTCTTGCTAAACCAGAGACCGGTCTATTTCCCATTAACGACGGGTTCTGAGGTGCTTTTTCTATCAATCTTGCATCCAAGATAATCGAATCCGAGTAGGATATTACTTTGAAGCTTCCTTCCTTGGAATACCATATCCCTACTCCCAAAGTCTCTTTAAGATACTTGAGAATTCTCTTAACCGCACCTAAATGACTTTCTTTAGGTTTAGATTGAAATCTTGCACAAACACCTACAAAAAGGATATATCGAGTCCTGGCAGCGATGAGGTACACGGACCGCCTATCATCCTTCACGTATAAGGTCGATCAACATCTTTGCCTTCTTTATCTGCATCTAATCGATGTTTGTACTCATAGGAGTTGAATTCTTAGTGCTATTTTCCATACCAAACTTCTTCAAAGAACTCCTTGGTATACTTGGTTTGATGAATGAAGATTCCATCATTCACTTGTTTGACTTGCAATCCCAAAAAGTAATTCATTTCTCCCATCATACTCATTTGGAATTTGCTCTTCATTAGATTTGCAAATTTTTCACAAAGTAAATCATTCTCAGAACCAAATATTATGTCATCCACATAAATTTGTACCAGCAGGGTGCTGTCCCCTTCACTGATTCTGAAAAGAGTCTTGTCAATGGTTGTATTTGATGTATTTACACCTTGGTTATCATTTCGAGACCTAGGACGTAAAGTCCGGGATTCTCGTTCTTTTTCGGTGTATATACTATACTCTCGGTCACCCTAGTGTCTTGTAGGGGTTACGTGTAGTATTTGTTATGATTTTGTACAGGTATTAGGTGTTCGAGATGACCGGAAGGCGAGATACGAGGGTTGGAATGTGTGCCCGAAGCTTAAACGTTCAAATGGATCAAAACTCGTTGGTACTACAACCATACCTTCCATTTATCTGCAATTTTATCCACCTTAGAAGCATTTTATGAGCTGGACATCTTCATTAAAGTTGTAGAAAATTTCATTATCTTTCCAACGCATTTTGAATAACTGGATTTGGAGGTCTACACACAAAGTTATGGCCGATTTACAGAAGAGAGTGTCCCAAATCGACTCTGTTCATAGGCCGGCGCCCATAATCTGTAGGCCACGGCCTACATGATGCAGGGAGCTCAAGAAATCTGCTGTATTTCATAGGCCACGGCCTATGAATCACCGACCACGGCCTACGGGCTGTTTTGCCCATTTGACCCTTTTAACACTATAAATACCCCCATTTTGGATCTAATAGAAAACCCTTCTTCCTCAACTCATTTTTCACCATTTTCTGAACTTTTCCTTAGTTTAGATTAGTTTGTAGGTAGATAAGATTAGTTTATTTGTATATTGTTGTAATCCGGAGGTTTTCGAATATAGCTTGACATGCCATTGACGGGATTTCATTCGGAGATTCGATTTTCTACAACCTAATATATTTGGTATTTCGTTTTCCTTTCTTGTTCTTGCTTTCGATCTTTATTCTTGTTACTTTTATTGTTGATTTCTTGTATTTTGTTGTTATAATGAGTAGCTAATTGCCCGATAGTTGAGTTGTGTGATAGTCTATGAAATTGAATCCTAGCTTGTTCATGTGGTGTTCTTGATGTTTGATTTGTTGATTCTCGATGTTACCGTAGTTCTAGAACTTATACTTAACCATGTTTGTTAAATTGGCCATTTGATAATCGTATCACATGTATCGTCTTTACATATGTATTTTGCGAGAGGATACGGGAACCGAGGTTCTAGGATCACCCTGTAAAACCGACTGAGTTGTTCAGATTCGGTTTCGTGTGTGAGGTTTGTATCGACTTGAGTTGTGTGATAGTCTATGAAATTGAATCCTAGCTTGTTCATGTGGTGTTCTTGATGTTTGATTTGTTGATTCTCGATGTTACCGTAGTTCTAGAACTTATACTTAACCATGTTTGTTAAATTGGCCATTTGATAATCGTGTCACACGTATCGTCTTTACATATGTATTTTGCGAGAGGATACGGGAACCGAGGTTCTAGGATCACCCTGTAAAACCGACTGAGTTGTTCAGATTCGGTTTCGTGTGTGAGGTTTGTATCGACTTGTCGAGCGTTTCATTGATCGTAGATCATGTGAGGTCAGTTAAATCCAGTCAGCGGACTGTTGAACCTGACATAGGAGGGTAGATTATTGAAATAATATGTATTCTCAGAGTCAGGAAACGACACCCTATGTGACATCGAGAACGTTTAGGTAAATCAAGCATACCTCGGGACTTAGCTAGGGTTTGTGAGTATTAGATTGGATCATAGCTCGGCTATCTCTTTTATATAGTTTTAAACTCTTTTATTTTGTGTATATTTAGTGTTAGAACCGGTGATCTGACAAATCACCGTCTCCGGTGTTGACCTAAACTAGGAACGAGACCGACTTTGGTACTCGACCAGATTCCCTGTGGAATACGACCTTGACTCACAAATTCTAGGCAACAATTGACCCGGTACACTGCCGGTAAGATTGGACACTTAGAAAAGGCCGATCATCCTCCTCCTCTTCTGCCTCGTCCTCTCCCTCTTTGGGAGAGATAGGCTTGAGTTTGGTTAATGAGCTCCTTTTGTTTGGCCTGTTGTGTTTTAATGGTTTGCTCATACTCTTGGAGTGCCATGATTAGCTCATTAAAGGTGGGATAAGGGGCCTTAATGAGCATTGCAGTCCTGAATCCCATATAGTCATTTCCAAGGCCATGGGCAAACTGAAAAACTTTATCAAGATCTGAATAGGCTTCTTAATAGCAGCAAGATTATCACAAATAGATTTAAACTCTTTTAAGTATTCCTCTACTGATTTTGTACATTTCTTCAGGCCCATAAGCATATTTTTAAGATTACCTTCCTTCCCCACTGTGTGGGGAAGTAGCTGCTGATCCAAAGCTTTCCAGATCTGGTATGCTGTTGAATCTTCTTCACACACCATGCTGACAATCTCCTCATTCATGGTTCCTAGGAGCCATGAAAGAAGGACATTCTAGGTATGGAAATATGGGTTGTCTAACACATGTTCTCCTTCCTTTTGTATCTTTTCCGTAAGTATCTCCTATGATGTAATGTGATGGTGTACACCAAGGCTTTTGATCAGGGGCACCACCTGAGATCGCCATAAGAGGTAGTTTGTGAGGTTTAAACGAATAGAGATAAGGCTAAAACATTTGTGGAATTGCTAAATCGTTAAAGCTAATTCTTTGGCCATGTTGGTTGAGAAAAAGCTAGATACGATAAAGAATTTGAAGAAAATAATAATTTTATTATATTTTCACCGTGTTTTGAAAGATTTACAAAGGTTCATATAAATACCCCAAAAAATAAACAATAGATAAACATAAAATAAAACATGATAATTACTTGAAAACCCTAAATTAGGAATCCTAATCGGCAACACCTCTGTGCACTCATCAATCCCCGACTTCAACATGATTCTTGGAGGATCGTAGATGATTACACCTCTGCTGCTGGCAGGAGGATTATAGGATGTTTATCCTTAGCTGTACAGGTAAGATTATCCTTTTCTTCATCTTCAATTTCTGTAATTTGTATTTTCTTCAAAGACTGTGACTTCGAGCTTGAGCTAGTGTCTTCATCATTACGGACCGAATTCAGTCAGGAAGTATCTACTGTGCTTTTTGACCGATGTTGGGTCTAGAAAAAACCAACATCCTGACTCAAATTCGGTCAGGATAAAAATTATTTCCTGACTGAAATTCGGTTCGCATGATGTTGATTAGTTTACGGACCGCATTTTAGTCAGAAAATATCAATTGTGCTTTTTGACCAATGTTGAGTCTAGAAAAAACCAACATCCTGACTCAAATTCGGTCAGAATAAAAATTATTTCCTGACTCAAATACGGTTTGGATAACGTATAGTTGTGAAAAAAAATTCTACCTTAAACTAATAAGTACTTCACATTGTTTCTATGGTTCACTTTGACGTACTTTACCACAACTCACAAGACCAATATTGTTTTCACGTTAGTATCGGGGCGACTCTAGGAAGTTGGTGATACATGTCAGAAATTTATCATATTTTGTAAACTAAATTTAGTCTTCTATATATAATTTAATACGGGTCAAATGAATATATAAGAATAAGCGGGTTAGTTTCAAATATATATGTGTACCTAATTTTTTTACCACTGTAATATTCTTTTAGCGGGTCGACTGACTCATTTCTTATAGGGTGTAGCCGCCCCTGGTTAGTATCATCGTCATCCATGGCAGATGCATGATCTTAGGTGCTCGACCAATGAACGGTTAATAAAGGATGTTTTTGTGTGGAATCTCCATTTGAAGTGAGATGACGGGTAAAAAAAATAAAAGCACATAGGTTAAATCCAATTTAGAAACAGACGGTGTAAATCAAGGCACACAACTTGTTTGAATCGGTGTTTTTATCCAAGTTGTTTTTGGCACAAAATGGCATCGGCCGGTATAAATTGTTTTCCTAGATACTTGTTCGGGGCTCACCCTACCCCCGAGGTCCGTTTTGTGTTGTTTTTCAAGTGTGCAGGATATTCGCGATAGCACTTGTGAGCTTTCAGATGAAGCCAGTTTTCCGGTGGATGGTCCACAGTCTACTGATTTCTTCAAGCGTTTCTGGATCTGTCTCGCGACCACTTCCAGAATTGCCACCTTCGAACTACAATCAGCTAAGTTTTTCTTATTCTGCACAACATGAGGACATGTTGTTATTTAAGTGTGGGGGAGGGATTGGTTGTTTGTACCTACAATGTGCTTAATTTATTATGCTTACCACCATTCCTAAAAAATTCAACAAATTTTGAAATTTTTTTAAAAAAAAATCCGTCCCGAGCATGATTTTATTTTGGCTTACTTACTTGTTACATTCCCATACTTGTGCTGAGTTGACTAGTATTTTTGCATAGACCTTTGATAAATAAGCTTTTACTCGAATTCTTTTCACGTAAGCCTCTTCGATGACGAGCTGAACTTAGAATACTGTACCCATTTAAACCGATGATGTTTGATTATGGTTATCAGACCGTTCGCTTAGTGCTCATGTCATGGAAATTGTAATATGTGCGTAGTTGGAATTGAAGTAGGAAGTATCGTGAATATACCGAAGCCTGAATGTGATAAGTGAAACGTAACTACTGTGCTTTGGAAAAGTTGTTTTAAGAAAAATATATGAATTAATTGGGTGTGTCGAAAGCTGGTCGATGATTGGAGTGAGGTAGGGTATACCACGAATGTCCTATACCGCTATGATGACCAAAAGCTCACGACAGTCAGAAGAAGCTGCCTTATGATTTGAGTACGGTAGGTCATATCCCGAATGTCCTATTCTGCTATGACGGGCAAGAGCTCATTCTGATGTGTGTATAAATGTGAATTAATTAAATCAACTTACATGAGGAATTTGGTATGAATAAGTGAAAGACTTAGTTATCGCCTACCTTATCCCCAGTATAGACCAAGGTATATGTTGTAGGGAATATCCTCTGGGTACGACTGAAAAGATTTCGAAAACACATGTATTACTCTGGTCATGACGTGAGTAGTTTTGTGGGGCGTATGTATAGTCAGGGTGATTCATTATCTGTCTTTAATGGGTATTGGTTGGTTAGCTTGATTTTAATTGTCAAGTGTGGAATCGGTGGAAGTTGAAGAAGGCTTTGCACACACTACACATTCGAGTAATCGTTTATTGCATGGGATGTATGTTTTTGATGCTAGTCGACCAGTTGTGATTTGATATATGGGATTTTCTGTGGTTCAATGTTCAAGTAAGTCCATGGTTTTCTTGTTTTGTTTTGCTCGGGACGAGCAAAAGCTAAGTGTGGGGGAGTTGTTAACGGTGATTTTTACGGTTTATATGATATTATTTCGTAGCAATTTCCTTCGTGTTTTATTACTTTTTATAGAAAAGTAAGTGTTTAAGTGAAATATTGAAAGAATGCGTATGGAAATCATTAAAGTGCAAAATCGAGCCGATTACGTGGTTTTATTGGTGTTTTCTATCTATATGTATGATTTTACATTTTGCATGTTGTTTGTCGTGTTGTGACAACGCTTACATGTTATGGAGGAAGCTAAAACGACGTTTAATTGAAGATTGAATAGAATGAGGAAGATGCATATTGAAGACTGAACGCACGTTTGCCATCCGTCCAACCTGGACTGGCGTCCAGAAGCATGGACTGGCGTCCACTGGAGCTACTCAGTTCAGGAAAGCATGATTTTTACCCAAACGGGCGTCCAGAAGAGTGGACTGGCGTCCAGGAGGAGAAGTTGGATCAGGATGTTCAGATTTTCTGTGGACGAGCGTTCAGAATTACATAGAACGGGCGTTTGAGAAGACTCGGCCCGACTCGAAGATTTCAAAGCAGCTGGACTGGGCGTCCAGAATACTTGGACGGGCGTCCAAGCACCGCCTCAGCCTAAACCGACTTCAAAACCTATATATAGTCGCGTTTTTCTGAACCCTAAGTACCACAATTCACCCCTGGCCGCCCCAGGCCCCTTGGGGGGCGACTTTTCTGAGTTTTTCCCCTACTTTAAACATCTTTTTATCTTCTTTTTATTTATATGATTTGTATTCCAACGATGAGCTAAGGCTAAGCCTAGAACGAGCTTTGTGAAGCCAATCTCTGCAACAACTTGATTTCGATTCTTGGATGCTTTGTGAGTTTTAATTAAAGTTTGTTTCTTTATTATGTGTTTATTGATTATGCAATTTATATCGAGAGATGATTGCTTTGTGATGTTTAACGTTTGATGAAAATCGTTGTTAGACCTAGATCACCGTAGTAAAGATTATATTTTTAACCTAAAAATAACGAGAGTTGCTAGGTTAAATTTCTAGGTTGCTAGATTGAGAAATCTTACACCTTGGTTATGGAAGCGTTAATCTTTAAGATCGAGAGATGAAAGATTAATAGGCGAATTATCTACGAGAGTAGAAATTCATACCTTTGATAGGTGAACCACATCTTTATTAAATCTTCACTAAACGATCTAGGGTAGAAATTGAGAGTTGCGAGATAGGTGGATCATTGCTTGTTCCTCGTTAACTTAATTGAAAGAATCATTGTGCCTTGTTCTTCGTTGCTAGCTTAGAATTTTATTTTCGTTTTTAGGTTATAGATAGAATAGAGTTACTTTTTGTTCGCAATTATCTTTCCTGGCTTTGGATTGACAACCCTCTGTCCAGTTTATTGTTTTCCTTTTTAGTTTCGTTTTGTGTCGTGACAATTTAGAAGGATTAATAAACTAGATAAACAACCTCGATTCCCTGTGATTCGACTCCGGTTGTAACTACTATGCTACGATCCCTGCACTTGGGGTAAACCGGATTTATTTTATTACTTGTTTATTTTTCGTTGATAAAATCCGAGACACAACTTCCCTCCACATATGGAGGGTGTAGGTAAAAATTTCCCGGGTAATAACTACTTTGGACATGATCACATGAAATCTGCCACTGCACGTTAATCATGGGTACGGATGCATGACTTCCGCACCTTGTTCCGCAGATCACACAACAATGCTATCTGACGAAGCTAGATTTCGCCTAATAATTAAATCGGGTTGTCCTTCTAAGTGATAATGATACAAACCCTAAAAACCCTTCAAATCTTCGATGGTGGGACAGGTATTTGGTGTATATTTTGGACTGAACTCTCAAGTAACTTCTGAGAGCTGCCTACGTATCCAATTTCTTAATTAGAATCAAGTCCCCTCGTAGTTCTTGGGACCTGATATTTATAAGGACAATGTAAGCCCCTAACCCTAATTCTCGGTCGGTCTCAGCTATTGCCATATTTGCCCTTATTGGGCCTTGCCTCTTCCCCAAGTAATCTTCGGGAAAATGGGCTTATAAGGCGGTCGTTCTTCTGGCCTCGACTCGGATATCTCCGACATAGGAGGTCGAGTTAGGACACTAACGCAGGTTTTACCCATGATATGGGAGTTTAGGGCGGATGTCGCACTTATCGCGAACTCTTCGACTTGAGGTATCAAGACGGGACCATCGTATCGAGATGGAACCATCGTACCGAGATGGAACCATCGTCTCCGTTCTCCGAACATGTCGGATGTCGATGTCGTAACTCATAAGGCGACCCTTGAGCTATCACTCCTGATTCACGAGGGTCATCTAGTGATGCCACGTGGAGGTGTTAGATTCGGTATCGTCACTATCCTTACCATTGATGTCTGGTATTTCCAAGACATTAATTTCTTGGTAATACCAGGGCAATTATGTGTATTACAGTTTTGTTTTATTATGAAATTGCTCTAACAATATCAAATATTGTTCGGAAATATCGCTAGCTCTTACAATAGAGACACATGTTCTCTTTAAAAAAAATTCTTATATTTAAACTATTTTTAGTGTTGAATGGTCTTTCGAGAAATACAATTCCAAGCCGCGGGACATTGTCTGTTATCTTCATGCAAATTATGTAGAAAACATAGGCCCAAACCCATATAAGAGGAGATACCTCATCCCCAAAAGCTAGCTTGTGAGGTGAGGGAAGTCCACCTCTTAATATGGTGGGTGATACAATAGCAAGTGTCCAATGTGGGACAACTTTAACATGCCCCCTCAAGTGTGGGCCTATAAACAGCCTGGGCCACATGGCACACAAGGCATATAAAGGGCACTACAAGGCCAACAAATAGGCCCAACACTTGCACAATTAAGGGATGACTCTGATACCATGTGGAAAACATAGGCCCAAGGCCATATAAGAGGAGGGGCAATCTAGGCCCAAGCTCATATAAGAGGAGGGGCATCATCCCCAAAACCTAGGTTGTGAGGTGAGGGAAGTCCATCTCTTAATATGGTGGGTTACACTATCACAAGTTCCCAATGTGGGATACTGCCTCCTCGAGTGTGGGCCAGGCACTCTCAAGGCCAACAAAGAGGCCCAACACTTGCACAATACTGGGGTGGCTCTGATACCATGTAGAAAACATAGGCCCAAACCCATATAAGAGGAGATGCCTCATCCCCAAAAGCTAACTTGTGAGGTGAGGGAAGTCCACCTCTTAATATGGTGGGTGATACAATGGCAAGTGTCCAATGTGGGACAACTTTAACAAATTATAACTTAATGGACATTTATATTTATAAAAAAAAAAAATTTGAATGGAAGATGAAACTTTATTCACCTTTGCCTTCTTACACATATGTTATAGTCCCTCTCATCATGGTCTTCATGGCAAAAGTTACAACAAGAACAACCAACAACAACAACCAAAAAAAAAAAAAAATTTAAATACAAAAATCAACTAAAATAAGCCTTTGGATAAAATAATCCATTAAGAAGTCCAACATAAGCTTTTCCAATGCTCAATTGAAACTTAAGAATACGTTCTTTTTTAATCTTCTCCGTCTCAATATCTTCAATCTTTTTCCATTTTCATCAAGATTATTTTCTTCATCTTCTTTTTCTTCGATCGTTTCAAGCTTCTTTTTGAGTAGTTCCTCGATGTCCATTTTCACACTGTTCGTCCTCAAACTTCCCTCTTTCATGCAATCCACGAACAACGTCAACATTTTCCTTTAACCAATCAGTGGATGACACATACGATCACTTCTTTAACCGATGATATTTAAATCAAAACCTTTTCAACTCAAATTTGTTTATTTTTAAGATGGGAGAAATTTCAAAAGCTTACAACTTAGTCAATGTATAACAGCTTTTATATTAGAGATAAGTAAGCCGGCAATTGTGATTGTATCAATTGAAAGGTTAGAAGCAGACAAAGTTAGAGATATGATGGGGGAAAATAAGGCCAATAATGTTGTTATTGCACAATATTTTCCAGATCCAATTGGTGTATACTGTAGATTTGTATATAGATTTTGGTTTACTAGCTTACAAAAAGTAGAATCATCTTCCATATATATATATATATATATATATATATATATATATATATATATATATATATATATATATATATATATATATATATATATATATATATATTGTTCACAATGCATGTCATGATAAGTTGTCATGTTTCACATGCACGTCGTTCATCAGCTAGTCAAATAACATTGGTTTTACCAAACATACAAGTTTACTTATTTATTTAAAGAGGGGTTTGACTGATGAATCAAGTTCGTTACGTTTACAAAATTTGTTATAACAATAACATTATTCACGATGATATCGCGGAAATCATTCTCTAAATAATATATATTTAAGAGCAAACCTCAATACCCCATATTATCCTATTTATAATCTTTCATCATTAATTATTAAACTTGAAATCTATTAGTCAAGATGACTGATATTTGCGTTTGAATCTGGTAGAGCTGAAATATGAGGTCCGCTGAGTGATGGTTAGAAATTTGAGTATTCAATCTTGGAAAGTTAGTTTGAAGTGGTGTTCGGTGACTCTCTGTCATCGGCCCGAGTGAAGACTACTGAGTCTGTTGAACAAGTCTGAATCAGTTTTACATCTTAGCTGTTCACATTTTTGGTGACTCAACCGAGCAGAGTACACATTTGGAGTATTTATGGATTTCTGAAAGAAGTCATTATGGTGGTTAGGGTTAGGTTTCTAAGGCTATAAATACAAGCATTCATTGTAACCTAGCAATGTGTGAATCTTTGTATAATTCTGTGCATAATAAAAGTTTTCTTTTTTGTACGTGGAGTAGTCGGCACAATGTCGGAAAGTCGAAACCACGTTAAATCTCCGTGTTCTTCTTGTTCCTATTCTTATGTGATTTTTTACGTAATTTGATCTATTAATTCCGTATCTTTGATTGCAATCCGTTACAACAAACTCTACTTCAAGAGAACCGGCGGCGGAGGGGAAACACATGTTGTGAGGTGGTGAATTCAAGTGGGGCTTACTTATGTTGGTGAATTCAAGTGGGGCTTACTTATGTTTAAAGAAACCTCTTACGATTAGCTTATAAAATAAAACTTAGAACATTCATCCAGATTTCATATATACTTGGAAGAACGTAAATCTTTTAAAATTTCTATTTTAGAGATTTCAACAGAAAAAAGTAACACTGCAGCAGATGATATACTCTAATTTTTTTACTGTAAAATATAGATTCTGTAAAATTTTCATTACATTTCCGCATTCATAAGATTCTGTGTAAATTTTACTCTATATCTACCCCATATGTAAAATAGAAAATCAGACGCATTTTATCTTGGATATATAAAGATTCTGTAAATCAGAAAAACATGTATTTAAAAATGTAAAATAGAAAATTCGTTTAGAGTATCTGATGCGAACAATATCACTTGGCTTGATTACATTGTATAGATATGATGATGGTGATGATACAGTAGAAGAAAATTGAATATTTAATGTATATGAATATTTAATCGCCGCAAGGACGGAACCAGGGTGGGCGTCCACCCGGTTTTTATTTTCGATACTACTAGAAAACCTATATAATTCACTTCATCATCATTAATTGTCTTAATTCAGTCCATCCAACCATACATATATAGTCCACTAACCCACCTAAAAAATAATTCCTGGTTCCGTCCTTGTTAATCGGTGTAACTATTATGTAGACTTTTAATCGTAAATCTATCGTTTTTCATTGCAAAGATGTGCATGTTGAGATCAAAGAGTGCTAAAGGCAATGAAATAACATGTAAAAGAAACAATTTTATTGCATCTGAAGTAAGATAATAACATTAATACAGTCACTTGTATATCACACGTTCTTTTACAGTCACTTGTGCATGTAAAAAAAAAAAATTCAATTCAGAAACTCCGCCTGAACCAACGACATTATTATCAAAGTAAGACGTGCATAAAGAAAAGAAAATGCTACAGTTGTGCCACCCCAATTTCAAACAACGCGTTTTTACACTATTGGTCACGATGTTGTACTCATTATATAATACGAGACCATCATAATCAAAAGCATAAAAACGTGATGTGTTTATCGTTTTGATACAATCTGTTAATTATACGACCAAATCTATTTCTTCTTGGGAGCAAGCTTTGACTTGATTTTCTCAACTTCTTTGGTACCAATCTGGAATGCCTTGGACAACACGTCATCCGGTACAGTCGGATTAGACGTAAACAACGTCACCGCGATGGATTGAGTTCCCGGCAACTGGCTGTTGAAGGAGGCGATCACAGCCGCCGGAACCTTCCCGTTATTCTTCTGGAAATGAACAAGCCCTCTTGGAAACACAAAGACTTCACCTTTCTTAATGTTCTTGGCATATAGGACATTAGCAGTGGTTATGAACCCTACATCGAGCTCGCCTTCTAAAACAAACACGATTTCGGTGGCGCGTGGGTGCGTGTGCGGTGGGTTCAGACCGTTAGGAGCATAGTCGATGCGTGCTAGGGACACGCCTAGGGTGTTTAGGCCCGGGATTTTCTCAACGTTGCCAGCTGTCACGGTTGCGCCGAGTGTGTTGTTGGTGGGCCCCGGTTTGCTCAGGATCGTGGAGAAGAAGTCATCTGATGTCACATTTGACTTGCAGATGAATCCATTTACCTTTATGCCTGTTTCATTCACAAATTAAATCTTTTATTTCTGTATATTGATGATACATGCATTAAATTTGATAAATAAACATAAACATACATCCAAAATGACTTGGACTCTCTCTCTCTATATATATATATATTGTCAGGATTAAGATTTCTTATTATGGTGCATAAACCTTGATTAGCTGGAAGCATTTGACATATAATGTTTAAGCTCCCGTTTGGATTGAAAGAAACAAATAGAAAGGAAATGAAAAGACTGTAACAGGAAAGCAATGAGAAGATAAGAAGAGATTGTAAAGTCTATTTTAAGGATTTTGTATAGAACTGGAGTAATTGACATTGTCAAAAAAAATGTTTTAATTATACTAAAAAAGTAATAAAAACAAATTGTTTCTTTTTTAAACAAATGTGTCACTAATCAGTACTTAGTCATTTGTTTCACTGAGGAGAATTAAGGTTTACGATATATATATACTTATGGCTAAAAAATTTAATTATGGGTAATTAAGCACTGATTAAGCAGTAACCTTGAAGAGTTTGGTGCCAAGTTTCCATCTACACCAAATCTTGAAATAACAAATCAACTTGTAAAGCAAAAAGTCAAGGAGATACTAATAAAAATCATAAACCTTATTACACAATCAACTTTATGTCTACTATTGAACTCATTATTCTATAGTATCAATTGACTAATGATAATACCACATTCAATTTAATTACATTATACCGATCAAACAAATTAAAGATTTGACATTATGATTATGACCGTCATGTCAAATCATTCAAATGGAGTTAGTAGGTAAGGACTACCCAAAAATGTCATATAAAAATATTGTATCAGAAATTTCTTTATTTCACTTTTAAATTTAAGAAAAAAATATTGCTATAATAGTTGTGTCACGAATGATAAAACATACTATTACACATTTAATCTTGATGCAAGTTCATCATATTAACACAAAAAAGGTACACCAAAATACATAAATAATAAAGTAGGGGTATCGATTGACAACATGAACTTGTTTCGGGCATTACAATTTCTTTTGACACCAAAAAATTTACTTTGAGCACCAAATATTTTTGGACTTATTTTTTTGTGTCAGGAAATTAAAGCAATGACGTTTCTCGTGTATAACGAGAATCATTGGAGGTGACATTTATATTCGGCCGGCGTTTTTTTCGTAGAGAGGAAATTTATCGGGATTGACGTTCCTAATATAACATGAAGGTCACTAATTAAGAGAGATCGATAGTGAGAAACGTCACTGGCGGCGATGACGTTTCTCGTGATATTAAAGGTCAATGACGATTCTATCCGATATTTTTGACATCTATACCCGACATTTTCTTAATATATATGTGGTGAGTTCAGAGTAATTTCGTGGTGTCCGATGTCATTTTAAAGTTATGGTGTCAATAGAAACTGCGCAAAATAAACAACAAGTATAATCAATGATGAAGCTATATATGAATTCTTAACCTACTAAGGTAAATCTCTTATGTCCAAAACCAAGAAACACTATAAACCCCAGATAACATTATCACTTTAAATTAAAAAGTCAAACTTAATCAAGATAAATTGGTGTGATATATTCAACTTGCAATCTGGACATAATTTCACAAAAACTATTTATTTAAAAATAAAAATAGCTAGGGTTGCAACTTAGCTAGGGGTGGTTAAGCAACCCCAATTCCATAATTCCATTGAATAGCACCAATTTTATTTTTTTTTAGAGAAATAATTAACACCGTCCTTAACAACATTAATAACCCGAAAAAGGATCTGTCCATTCCAAAACGAAACCATTACATATTTCATCACAATATTGATCAAAATGTATGATTCATTAATGGATATAGAATTATAGATAAAAGTGTGTACGAAAAGATGTTAATTATATATATTCGTAGTGATCGATATATATCATTACAGAAATAATAATGAAATGCAAAATAATTTCAAGATATTTTAAACTTACTTGAAGTGAGGTCAGCAACACAGATATCTTGAAGCATATCTGGATCTGATGCAGAAGCTTTGTAGTAACATAACATGGCCATAATTGTAACCATAATAAACATATGCAAAATAAACTTCTTAGCTGATTCCATTTTCTTAGCCCAAAATAAATAAATAAAAATGATTTTGTGTTTTAGTTAAAGAAATATGAGCTGCCCAGAAAGAGAGGAAGAAAACAACAGCAAAGACTATTGTATGTATGCACAAGATAATGAAAACAAATGATATTTATAAGTTGGGAAAATAATAGAAAGTTATTTATTTATTTGATTTATTGGTAAGAGATGTAGATGCGTGAATGTGTGTGTATATGTGGGTGGGGGTAGGTTCTAGAGAGAGGGTAGTTGATGTGTAACTGTTCCTTAAATTAAACGGTGAAATGAATTGTGTTGAGTAGAAAAAGAGGTAAATATTAAAAATATAATTTATTACCATTTTATTTATATCTTGCTCTATTATTGATCCTTTTTTTTTTATTTATTTTATTTTTTACATAAATGTGTGATATCATCAGTTTTTTTTTATATAGTTTTTTCTATGTTGTCAGATTTTCTTCATAAAAACCGAGTCGGATATTAAAATGAAGATGAGCATCGTCTTAGACGTCAGTTATTTGTACCACACTCAATCTAATCATGCATCAATATACAAATGCATAACGAAAATGATTTTGTAAAAGTTAGTTCTTGAGCCTAGAAGTCGGTTCTCACTCTCATAGTGCATTTATGAAAAGTCGATTTAAAATTCAGAACCGATTTTCACAAAGTTCGGTTTTACTTTATTACAAATAGAGTGCATGGTGCACGGATGCGGTGCAAATAACAATCCTATAGTTTTATAAGCTTAAAAAATAGGTTTTACGTTCCCAGGGGGCATGATATAGTGATAAATAGTTTGAGTATTTTAAAATGACAATTAAACCTTAAGCTGGAGTGTTGAGGCTTGAACCCCGTAAATAGAAATTTCTTTCATTTTTTTTTTATTTTTTTTGTATAATAGCAAGTTAATGCTAAGCCACTAGGTTCCCTGATTAAAATCTCAATCAGAATATGGACCTTATGATTGAGAAGTTTTTGTGCGTTATATTCACATTCACCGAATTGACAAGTAAATAAATGAGGACCACACATTTTGAATTCATTTTAAAAACAAAATGTCGAGATTTCGGCACATAAATGCACTCCGCATATGGTGGGTGCACCTAACAACTTTCCCTTATGATTAGGGTTTAACATTTAAAAAAACCGAGGCTTTACTTATCCAGACTATTCTCTCAAAAGTCAAAACACATATACTTAAAAATGTATTATTATTATTATTATTTTTTAAATTTGTGTTTGATGAAAATCTTGCCGTAATTTTTTTTCCAGCCAAAATGCACGCATCTTTTTTCATCCCAAATGGAACACGAACCTTGATTAGGTTATGATCCAGTATTAAACACTAGATATGTACCATGATGGGGAAAATTCGGTGCAAAGACTTCATTTTTAAAACGGACCATAAAATAACTATCATGTATAAAAAAAATAAAACTGTTTTATTTATTTATTTATATACATGCCATGTGCAGAATCATGCCGTGTTGGTTACTTGGTTGCCGTAATTGACCTAAACAAGAAATGTGAAAGTTATTTTTTGTGACTGACCTGACGTATAATATATTATTACTTTTAGTACAAGAAAGAAAAGCTTTTATCTCTCTCACAAAAAAAAAAAATAATAAAAAGAAAAGCTTTGTCATTGTTATGACAATACCATGCCATGCGAATCCACTTGTCTTAGTTCCGGTCAAATGAGAAAACACGTATTTTTATATTTAATTATGATGTAATATCTATTGTTTTGACATCATACTATAATCCATCATGCACAAAACACATATTTTTATTTTTAATTATGATTGTGATATCATACTATAATCAATCAAGCATAAGTTTGCTGTATAATCACTCAAATTCAATTGTGATTCAAATTATTGATGATAGGACTCAGATTCCATTATACAGAAATCGTGATACAAATTATTAATGATAGTTACACTATAAAATGATCGTAATAAAATATACAATGTACATAATTCTGCATCGTTGATCGTGTTGCGAGACTTTAGATTTCTATGAGTCGTAAAAATTTGTTGGGAATAAATGTTTTTCGATAAACATACCTTGTTGTAAAATTTAAGTCTTTGGGCTTTTATGTGTATTATATTTAATTAAGCTACATAAAATGTCTTATGTATATAATTAAACGTAAAATCCGTAGTAATTTTATATATAACACAAAAGGAGGCAAGTATAATTTTCCACCCGTGTGACATTCTTTAAAAGAAGAAATATATAAGCAATTTGATCTGAGTAATAATTTTGCATTTAAAGAGTGAATCTGATTTTAGTGTAAATTCAATATTAACTAGAATTCAATAATGTTTTTTTTTTTAATATCGTTCTCTTGGAAACATAAAACAACAAAAATTGTATTTTGTCTTCGTGTTAATGTACGTATGACGCACCAGCAGCCCAGTCCTTTAGGGGTGAGTGCATAGACCTCACTCAAATTTCCCGGGAAAGTTACTAATATACTCCTCTTATAATATTAAAATTATTTATATTATTTCAGACAATTTTTAATATAATTATTCACTTAGTTCAACTAGTTAGAAGATTTATTATATATCTTAAGATCATGAGTTCAAAAGTTGGCTATCGACTCTTTTTCCACTTTTTTTTTTTAATTTTAACCCCTATTGAGAAAAAATCCTGGGTCCGCCACTGCGCACCAGTGTCTCTATTTAGATTTTAATTGTATTTGATTTTGTTTTATTGTTATCAATGTAAAAAAAAAAAACCACTAATTCTTTCGATGGATTTTCGAATTTGTAACGAATCTTCATCGGAAGTTTGTTCTCCATCCGCCACTATGTATATGCTTCATCGGAAGTTTGTTCTCCATCTGCCACTATGTACGTATATGCAGACCTGTCCCTGGGTATAGGCCAACAAGGCCACGATCTAGGGCCTTTCGTCAAATTATTAAATTTAGGGGTTTAAATTTTTTTTTTTTTTTTTTTTTGGTTCGACAAGTCTATTATGTATTATATCCACACACCATTTGTTTTCTCTTTCAATAGACCCATCTTGATAAATTGGCTTAGGACCTTAAGAAACACATAGACGACCCCATGTATATGTATGTCCGTATATATATATATATATATTTTTTTTTTGAAAAGGTCCGTATATATTTTACTAACTTTCTTTATGCCATCATGATTGAGAACAAATATTAAGAAGTCAAACAATGCATCAACTCTAACCTACTTTCCAACTGCTTCCCTGATGCTTTCTAACAAACATCTTATTTTGTCGATAATATTAATAATTTAATATGATGTGCTAAACATCTTGTCATAATTTTTAACTATTCCATATATTCTATCTTTTTTTTTTAACGGTCACATTTGATTTTATTTTTTGCATGAAACTGATCATTTTTTAACTTAAGGTTAGTCATTTTTTTGATGAACCTGGTCAATTTTTGGAGTATTAGAGTACATATTTGTAAAGGGCAATGTTAATACCATCACACCCAATATATTCGGGCACCACACCTGTGCAAAATTCGACTTTTTAGAGGTTGAAATAACACATTTCGACTTTTCGGGAGTTGAAATAACACATTTCGACCTCTAAAAAGTCGAATTTTACACAGATATAATGCCCGAGTATATTGAGTGTGGTGCCATTAACAATGCCCATTTATAAAACACCGGATTTTTATTTAAGGGTATTATCGTTTGACCACTTAAATATTTTCCATATCGTAATATTGTTATTTTGTAAATAGGTGATATATATTTATGGATTGGTAAATCATAAAAAAAAAAAAAGATGTGTGTATAGTGTCTATTTCAATTTAAGGATCCGATAACTAATGTAGTTAGTTAAAAGATAAGATTTGATTGAGGTTGGATTAATACTACCTCACCCCCAAAATATAAATCCGTTTGATATTTTTGCACAATTAAGAAAGTTGGTTAAATTGGTTATGTTAAATAATATTTGACTGTTATTAATGTAAAGTAATAAAAAGTGGGTGAGTGTAAAATAAATGAGAGGTAAAAGGAGAAAAATGTAATAAATATTTATTGATTATCTAAATGGATTTACGTTTTGAGACAAATCTAAAATGCTAAACGAAGTTATATTTTTGGATGGATGTATTAACATTAATTGATGTGTTACTCGGAAAAGAGATTAACACAGTATAAATATTGTGGTGCGTTGTTCAAAAAAAATATTGTGGTGCGTGATTATGTTAAAAAAATAAAAAAGTGCGTTATGAAAAATTGTTGGAGAAATTTGAATTAATTCTATAATAATAGATGGTTGCAACGGTTCGGTAAAAATTACAACTACGTAAGATGTTGTATCCTTTTTGTTAAAATTTGCAAAAACGATTGGGCTTCATTGTCTTATATAATCCCAACACTTGAGTGAAAATGAGATCATAGAAAATTCATGATAATTTCTTGCCCGGCCAAACTTTTGCATTCATTCATGTCTTACTGAAAATACGAGTCAAGAAGAGATTTACAGAACATGATCGGTTTGCCGTTTTCTTCTCATTTAAGTGCAACAATCCGAAGAAGGTAAGATTGTTGTATCTTGGGAAGACGATTGCAATTACCGTGTGCACATAATCGGACAAAAACGTCTTAATTAAGGTCACAGTATTGCATTCGCCCATTCAATAAGTTTTCTGGTCCAATTTTACTGTTTTCGTTTTTGCTTGAATTACGTATTGAACATCATGCTAGAATTGATATTTTCCTCAACAATTTTAAGACGTTTTTAGATTTGTTTGATGCATTGTATGCATGCTGTTTGTTAATCTGCATGAATTAGAACGATTATGTTCTATATATTTATAATCTGCAACTATTTTGTGCTTTCAGTTTGCCCGTAAATACTAGTATTCTGTTGCATGTTGTGATTCTATATTAAGGCAAACTTAATGTTAATTCTTGAACATATATATTGTGGCGGTAGTGAAACTGAACAATTTGTATTTATATATAAATAATACATATACGCATGAACTTGTGTATTTATAAAAGATTTAATTTAGTATTTATATCATTGTTTTCGTCAATCTGTGTCTATATACCATTTGCATAATATACACTTTGGGTAATGTACCGGCGTGTCACAAGACTTATTTTACAAAGCTTTATAAATATGCATATGCTATGACTTACATCTTGGTCAACCTTCTGGAAACCGTGTTGTGCTTCATAAATTAGGATGTGGGTTTCGAATAATCGTTGAAATATGATCAGTGATTGATTGATATTACTTACGGTTGAACCGATTTATACCAATGGTGACAATTTGTCGATCTTTTGCTCGTTGAACGAAAATGGTATGAAACATCGAGGTGAATCCAAATAAGACCGTGTCTTTGTGACACAAGTGTTGTATAAAATTGAAACTTAATAATTTGACAGAAAATGTGGAAACTCCAAGGCACGTTATAGAACGTTGTCTTTTCAGAGATGTTTCGTCTCACTCAAGTGTCACTTAGAGATCAATCGAAAACCTCTCTCAGAATACAATGTAGGTGTTTGATTCAAACAGTGACTTGTTTGAATCAAACCCGATGACACTCAAGAATTATTTCTGATGATGCTGTAAAACGTAAGAATATTTCGTTTGCATATGCTGTGCCTTTTATAGGCTGGAATTACCTCATAAACGAATGAAGGTGCTTCTTGTAGGACAATCTTGTTCATAAACGAAAGAAAATACAACTAAAACAAAATACAAGAAAATCGAATTACAATTGCAAAGAAACGAAAAAAGGATATATGATCCGAGCCCTGTGTTGCACACAGTTTCCTTAAGACTAATTCGTCCTCTCACCTTCGTGTGCCGTGAGCTTCAGCAGGACGTTAATCTCCAAGGATAGAATGGATAGCAATGACAGGAAGCACAACGCCTTCAACTGCTTAAGAACCTTGTAGTTTGAACTCTCAGTTTTCATATAGAAAAGAAGTAAGATGAAGCAGATTGCTGGTGTGTTTAGCCTTTTTTGAACTGAACAAAAAGAGTCTGTTTATATAGGCTTTATCATGCAGAGTATTGATGGCAACTGATGGAATACGAAGTGGAACAGCCTCAGCTTCATTACCACGAAATGAATGTCATTACAGCAAGGAAATGGAACAGGCACAGTATCAGCATGCCATAAGTGTTAGCAGCTGGTCTCTGAATTATCAGCATTCAGTTCGAAAAAATAAATGTTCAGGTTGCAAAACCGAACCTTCACTGGGAGCCTTTAAATCGAGTTGCATTCGTGTCCGCAGGACGCGCGCTCGCACACAAGTTCAAGCCGAAATCCGGATGGACTTGCACCCCCCTGCGCCCGCGCGTAGAGAAAGGTGTATAAAGTTGGTAAATTCTTACCACTACACTAAAGCAACATCATATATATATTGGCTCTTTTCCTTCCTTCCTTCCAATGTGGGAGAAATTGGTTTCCCCAATTTTCCCTTTATTACTAACACTTTCCATTCACCATTTAGGCCCAATAGGCCCAAAATGACATATCATTTAAAATATCCATTTTAACCATCATTTTCCAACACTTCTTACACGAAATGGTAAGTTCATATCAGTTCGGACAAAAGCATGCAATTCTTTGATTTTTGAGTTGCATCCATTCGTAGATGCATGAATCTGAAAATTCATGTATCTGAAAATCCGAAAATGCATATCCCTTCATGAACTGATGCATGTATTTGTTTAGATTTCAGGGGCGTTGCCCCCGAACCCCCACGAGTTGGCGCTACCCTGTTTTGTTGCGTTAACATTAATTCGTACGGCAACTTGTATACAAACGACAATTAAAATATTTATTTATGAAAAAATATCTAACAACAAGTGTATGTGCTTGTTGTAGCACTAGATGTTGCACCATTAAGTGCTCGATCTCATCCTTTGGATGCGGAGGGACTAAGACTTGAGAAGTTCTGTGGTGCAACGAACGATGCTTTGAATGACCATACTGGGATCGATCGGTATGTTGACAGTGGAACTGTCCATTGAGAACAAAAGATGATGCTCCTCAAAGAGCCAGTGAGATTGCTCTAAGCCTTGCTTACGTGCTTGAGTTGTCATACTTGTGTTCAAACCATATTGGCAAACTTGTCGTTCCCAACGGTGGAAAAGAACACAAAACCTCTAGATATGTGCGAGGGTGATAAAAAGTATTTCATTACTTTTATTTGACGATGGAACCATATATTTATTGGGGGAATGACACAAATGAGCTTCCAAATTTTGAGTTTGCAAGAATAAGCTTTGACCATTTTGGGATTTTTAAAGAAGCAAAAAAGACCGGTATAGCTCCATCATTTCTTCCTCTTTCTTTGTTCTCTTCTTCTTCTTCACCTTTCTTCTCGCCGAAAATAATGTCTTCTTCTTTTTCTCGCCGAAAATGCTTTCTTTTTCTTCTTTCTTCTTCCTTCTTCTTCTTCCTTCCTCCTATGGTCTTCTTCTTGTTGTTTCATGATGTAGCTATATATGATTTCTTAACCTACTAAGGTAAATCTCTTATGTCCAAAACCAAGAAACACTATAAACCCCAAATAACATTATCACTTTAAATTAAAACTCAAAATTAATCAAGATTAATTTGTGTGATATATTCAACTTACTTCCGTACACTCGAGGGGTAATTTCTAGCTTAGGTGTGCACCGATAACACACACTTGAACACTAATGGAAGGTTGGTAGGTTGTTCTTACCCACGACGCTAATAGAGATTGGCTTGATCATTGCATTGTCTTGGCTAGGCTTTTAATCATTTGATCACCCGTTTAATAGTAGTTGATTGAGCTTAGTAACTTGATTCTTATAACGTTTACTTTCTTGTTTATTACGACTTAGATCAAAATAGTCATAGCTTTTCGGTATTTAACCTCACAATTCTCGTGAGATACGACCATGACCACTTACTAGACTACGATTGACTCGGTATACTTGCCGGTAATGTTGGACACCTAGAAAAGTTCGATCAGCAACCGAATCATATGAATCACCAGACATCAAAATTCACCGACATCATATTTTATGTTTTTGCAGAAAATCTAACTTTTGTGCACCTATAATTTCACATAGCATACCCTTGAAGGTCAAGAAAACCCACATACATTTCACTTAAAAAAATTACTAGATTCACATAAAGAACTTTGACACAAAGCATGTACAAGTACACATAACATAGATTCACATAAAGAACTTCACAAAAGCAAGTACTTGCCTGATGTAGGCTTGACCTATCTCTTCTTCTCTTCCCTAGACATCTCACTTTTACTCCACACTATGGTTCCTCACTCAGACTTCAACTTTCTTCTTAAGCTCGTGGAAGATTCTTTCGTAAAAGATCTCATCCATAACAATTCAAGCTCTAGACACATCCACCCACAATTTTTCTAACTCTAGGCTCAATCTACAAGATTTCCTTCATATCTCCACCCAATTTTTCCTAACTCTAGGCTTTACACCTAAGACTACATCACCAATCTACCCAACACTAGGCTCTACTACAAACCGTAACGACCCGCTCCCGAAATCCGAGCATTTCCGGAAGAACATGTCGTTCGACACGTGTTATATCAAAAATCCAATATGACATGCAAGCTTTTTGACTCAACAACCAGGGACGGAACCAGGATTTTTTATTCGGGTGGGCTGCAGCGGCGGACGGAGGATCTTAGGTAACGAAGGCGATGATCCTAGTCCCTAAAAGTTTTTCACAATCAAGAAAATGTTTATTAGTGTTTTTTCCCCTTAATTCGAGAAAAAACATTACGATACATTCTGCGATATATATTGGAAAAAAAAATACT
Organism: Gentiana straminea; assembly: GCA_036785695.1. Taxonomy (NCBI): domain Eukaryota; kingdom Viridiplantae; phylum Streptophyta; class Magnoliopsida; order Gentianales; family Gentianaceae; genus Gentiana; species Gentiana straminea. The sequence continues at coordinate 1,184,951 of JAVUPR010000203.1, read as the reverse complement.
ACTATATATCGTATCGTTTTTGCAATAACTATGTATTTTTATTAAATGATAAAAAGAAATTATGTCAATCTATTAGATTATTAAAGATGATCAGGGCGAATATAAATTTTGAGAAAACAAAAAGAAAAACGTGTTTTTTTCCGGATCAAAGATGTGGATGACTGCCCCTTCTCATGGTAGATCCGTCCCGTGGGCTAGTATAAAATTTTCCATATTGTTTTATATCGTTTATTTTCCTTCAAGTCTAGAATTGAGAAAGTAAAAACAACAACAACAACTTTGACTCTCTAAAGCATTAACACCCAATAGATATTCATTTTACACAAGTTGTTTAAAAAAACGAAAAAATATAATTACGAGAAGCTAAAAGCTAAAAAAAAGGTGTTTGTTTATTTAAGTGCCTCGTTACTCCTGGGTAATAGAATTAAGAAAAGAAAATGGTCCAGCTAAATAAAAAAATAAAATAAAAAAAATAATAGAGCTAAATGCTAATATAGTTAAATGCTTGACAACTTGCCCTTTAAGTACTTGGGCTTGGATGGGCTGAACTTGATTTTGAGTGGGCTGGATTCAATCTTAATGCTAACATACTAGTTCTGTTAAGGGTGATTTTATACGTTTTATAATGATATATTTTACATCAATTTCCCCCGTATATGGATGTTTTTCATAGAAATCGAGCTTATAATCGATTAATTGAGTAAATAGTGTTTTTAATAGGTTAATTGCAAAATGTAACGATTTATGTGCTTAAATTGTGATTTTATATTATTTTGGGATTGTGTTACGCTTTGGTATATTTTCCTATGTTATAGATACATATTTTGGCATGCAAGAGGATTAAATGATGAGGTTTTGCATGGAAGAGAAGTGAAATGGAAGGAAGATGGAGATAAAGCTTGGAATGAAGCTTTCAAGCAGCCGAACTTCCGATGCAGTTCTTGATATGATATACACTGATTTGACTCTCGACCTCAAGAGACGATTTGTAGAGCTTAAAGAGAGGATTCTACAGGATTTTGAATCACTCCATTCCGACTTACGAGGCTTGAGATATGAGCGTTACAAGTTTGGATGCTGTTGCTGAAACTAATGGAAAATCCCGAAAACGACTCGTAATACGACGGGCTAGTCAAAAAGGCGTTTTCTGAAGAAGAGTCCTGAATGAAAGTTGTAGAGTTTTCCGAGAGCTTAATTATGACATTCGGATCATAATTTTTGGAGGTCTACAACTCAAGATATGAATTTTAGAAGTTTCATTCCTAAAAAAAGAATTATTCAACCGACTTAAACACTGTAGCAGCCGCCTCTGTTTTCTATTTAAAGAGCAGCAGCCCCAAACCCTAAAGGATACAAAAATTCATTCAGCCGCAATTTGCAACACAGCAGCGGCCAACTTGAGAGCTTCAGGCCGGTCACCCGAGCCTTGTGCTCGGGTGATCCGGGGTTAGATTAGGATGTCGTTTTTCTTCCGTTTTCGATTCATGGATTCAATCATGTACCAAACTACGTGAGTTTATTTATTTAATTTATTCAGTCCTTATTCGTTTTTTATGATCTTTAATTGATTTTGTATCTTTCTTTGATTATGATGCTATGTGTGAACTTTATCGAGAGATTGGTTTGCGATTGATAGTTACAACATACGAGAGTTGCGTAACGTTAGATTACCATAGAAAGATAGGATCTTTAATCGTTAATGATGACAAATTAATCGATTAATTATCTAGGTTGTTAGATTCTAAAATACGATAGTTAACTCGAATCTACACCTTCGTTTTGTATGGAATATTGGTCTCAACATTCGGAAGAGGAGAGATCGATAATTGAATTCACTAAGGAATTAGGAATTCATAGCTTGAGAAACGGATTCACTAAGGAATTAGGGGTTTGTGTCTCGTGTAAAGGTGAAACCACAATTTGAATTAAAATCATGAGATGAACTAGGATTGAAATCACTTGGTTTGTGCACTGTTTGATCCCATGTATCCTTAGTTTAGGTTTTTATTATTTGTTCTAGCTTAGATTTATTTTAGTTGTTCTTTGAGTTTTTATGTTTAATCTTTCGTTTATTTGTTTTCTTGAGTAACAATTGAGAGGATTAATAAAACTAGATTCAACATCCCAATTCCCTGTGGATCGACCCCTTACTTATCTCGCTTTACTAGCAACTACCCGGTATTCGGCCGGTTAGGAGGTAGTTTTGCATGGTAGTATAGGTTTTATAAATTTTCTTTTGTTTTAATGATGCAAAATCTCCCCAACAAAAGTGGCGCCGTTGCCGGGGAATCGGTGTTTTGTTGAATCTTCTTTCGTTAATTTTTCTATTTTGTTACGTTTTATTTGTTTTTATTTTATTTCAATAAAAGTAGCGTTTAACAAATCGAGAGTTTTTATTTTTGCCGTGTTTCGATGACCGTTGGGTTAAGAATGTGCAAAAAGTTTTTTACTCGATTTGTGAAACGTGAACTATATGTTTGTTTGTATCTAGTCTAACCCTCTGTGCTTTAGTTTGATGTGGCTGCTCTGTGATATTTGATGTATGATCTTTTAAGAAATTAGGGTTCGCTGTGTTTCCTGCGTTTTCTATGCAAATTCGACTGTTGGACGAGCGTTCAGGTAAGTGAACGCCCGTCCAGTCCCTAACATGCAGGTAAACGAGCGTCGGGTTTGTTGGACGCTCGTCCGTTCCAAAACGTATCGGCTACGTTCGTTTTCAAGAACCGGACGGGCGTCCATATATCTAAACGCCCGTCCGGCCTGCATAAGTTTTAAACGCCCGTTTGCATTAGTGAACGCCAGTCCAGGTTCTGGTTTTTCTTGATTTTATTTTCAATGCTTTTATTTGATGTGGATTTTTCATTCGAGCTTCTGTGGCTAATTGATGTTTACATAGATGTCCTGAACTTATATGTTTTTACCTTTCCATCTATGAATCCATGTTAGATAATTGATCAATTCCTTATATATGATTCATCTAGGCAAGTTATAGTTACTGTCGGTTCTCGTATGCTATAACTGGTCTTATTGTTATTTAGTAGCTAATGTCGGTTTCCGTATGCTACATACCGTTATGATGAATCTTGTGAGCTTTGAGACTTATGTGCTTTCTTGTCATTTTTGTAACTCATATGGGTAGCTACTGTCGGTTTTCCGTAATGCTACGTCCTTTTCCATATGAGTTATATCTGTTTAGTATAGCTAACTGTTGGTTTCCATAATGCTATCACCTTTGATGAGTCTTAAGGCGCGTCTACACTTTGCATGTAATGAACAACACTGTCGTTTATCGTAACCTGTCATTATTTGGTAGACGTTTATTATATATGTCGTGTTGCAAATGAGTGGGCTAGTTTTCCTCCTTTTATTTTCTTTTATTTTTGCATATCATTTAGATGCATATCATTTAGTTGCATGTCATCTAGTTGCATTGTTTTTCTATTTTCTTTTATTTTTTTCTTCTTGAGTGTAGTTAACTGTCGGTTTCCGTAATACTACCTCGTTTTTTTAGTTTCTGCATAGGCCGTAGTCACTGTAGGGTTGTTCTCGAAACCCGCTCGGCTGAGCTCGTCGAATTTATTTTTATTCATTTTTTTTTTATTTTTAGGATTGCATATCATGTAGGCTGCATTGTAATATATTTTCATGTAGTTGCACCTAGCCCTACTATTTTGTAATGTTCCATGTATCATTATTTTTGTATGCACATGTTGGACTATATTTGTATTGTAAGCTTCGTGGCTTATTTGACGCTTAGATGTTCCGTACTTTCCCCGTGTGGTGATTTTTCCATCCGAGCCATTATATCATGTGCTTACTTCTTGTTTTAGCAATTTGTTATTTCCCCTGTCCCCCGAGATTTTGCCTTGTTTTCAAGTGTGCGGGGTGTATGCATTAGCAATTGTGCGCTTTTAGATGAAGCCGCTTTTCCGATGGATGGTCCACGGTTCTTCGCTTTCATCAAGCCTTTCGGATTTGATTCGGAGCACTTCCGGAATTGCCACTTTAGAACTACAATCAGCTAAGTTCTTTGCTTCTCTTTATTTTCTGCACAACATGAGGACATGTTGTAATTTAAGTGTGGGGGAGGGGAATAGCTATGTGGTATCTACATTCATTGCCATACTATTTTATTTCTATGAAAAAGTGCTTAATTTTTAAATTTTTGTTTTGTCCCAAGTGAACAAATGCATATCTTTGTTCGAGTTCTTATATCATTGGTGCATTATTTTGCATATTTAGTAAATTTAGATGTTTCACCCGACACTATTTTTTCACGTGCCATAGTAGATGATGAGCTATGTTTTAAAGCTATGCCCATTTGATTAGAGATTTTTGATGATTATCGCATGATTCTTTGCTTCCATACAAATTTTGAAATTTTAATAGTTTGTGTTTAGAGTTAAAGTATGACATACTGTGAATATCTGAAGGTTTGAATGTGATAGGAGGGATATAATTTAAGGTTTGTATACCAATCTAAGATGAATAATATGAATTATTTATTTAAGTGTCGGAAGTAGCTGCCGATGATTTGAGTGCGGTAGGGCATTATCACGAAATGTCCTATACCACTATGAGGTTAATAGCTCCCGACTGCCTGATGATAGTAGTCCAGCTAGGGTGTTATCCCGAAACATCCTATTGCTGGGAATGAGGGCATATATGCTATATATGTGGAATTGATTGAACTTTAAGAAAAATTAGTGAATGGTAATGTGAAAAGATGGTTGGAAACCTTATTTATCTTCGACTATCCCCGCATAAACCGAAAGATATGATGTAGGGATTATCCTCTAAGTATGTCGGAAATATTTTAAAGACTTCCTATTATCTTTTCCGAATAAGTATGTTTTGTGAGGTGCATGTTATAATCGTTTTTATATTTCTGATTTAAATGGGATGTTGGCTAGTTTTGCTTGAACCAATTTCAAGTGTGGATTTAGTGGAAATTTATTATGGCTATGCACACACTCACTTGGGTGAACCTCTAAACTACTTGAATATGTTTTATATTTGCATAAGTGTTTATTTGTCTCGAGTGATGATTATGTTTTGTCTTGCTCGGGACGAGCAAGGTTTAAGTGTGGGGGAGTTGTTAAGGGTGATTTTATACGTTTTATAATGATATATTTTTACATCAATTTCCCCCGTATATGGATGTTTTTCATAGAAATCGAGCTTATAATCGATTAATTGAGTAAATAGTGTTTTTAATATGTTAATTGCAAAATGTAACGATTTATGTGCTTAAATTGTGATTTTATGTTATTTTGGGATTGTGTTACGCTTTGGTATATTTTCCTATGTTATAGATACATATTTTGGCATGCAAGAGGATTAAATGATGAGGTTTTGCATGGAAGAGAAGTGAAATGGAAGGAAGATGGAGATAAAGCTTGGAATGAAGCTTTCAAGCAGCCGAACTTCCGATGCAGTTCTTGATATGATATACACTGATTTGACTCTCGACCTCAAGAGATGATTTGTAGGGCTTGAAGAGAGGATTCTACAGGATTTTGAATCACTCCATTCCGACTTACGAGGCCCGAGATATGAGCGTTACAAGTTTGGATGCTGTTGCTGAAACTACTGGAAAATCCCGAAAACGACTCGTAATACGACGGGCTAGTCAAAAAGGCGTTTTCTGAAGAAGAGTCCTGAATGAAAGTTGTAGAGTTTTCCGAGAGCTTAATTATGACATTCGGATCATAATTTTTGGAGGTCTACAACTCAAGATATGAATTTTAGAAGTTTCATTCCTAAAAAAAGAATTATTCAACCGACTTAAACACTGTAGCAGCCGCCTCTGTTTTCTATTTAAAGAGCAGCAGCCCCAAACCCTAAAGGATACAAAAATTCATTCAGCCGCAATTTGCAACACAGCAGCGGCCAACTTGAGAGCTTCAAGGCCGGTCACCCGAGCCTTGTGCTCGGGTGATCCGGGGTTAGATTAGGATGTCGTTTTTCTTCCGTTTTCGATTCATGGATTCAATCATGTACCAAACTACGTGAGTTTATTTATTTAATTTATTCAGTCCTTATTCGTTTTTTATGATCTTTAATTGATTTTGTATCTTTCTTTGATTATGATGCTATGTGTGAACTTTATCGAGAGATTGGTTTGCGATTGATAGTTACAACATACGAGAGTTGCGTAACGTTAGATCACCATAGAAAGATAGGATCTTTAATCGTTAATGATGACAAATTAATCGATTAATTATCTAGGTTGTTAGATTCTAAAATACGATAGTTAACCTGAATCTACACCTTCGTTTTGTATGGAATATTGGTCTCAACATTCGGAAGAGGAGAGATCGATAATTGAATTCACTAAGGAATTAGGAATTCATAGCTTGAGAAACGGATTCACTAAGGAATTAGGGGTTTGTGTCTCGTGTAAAGGTGAAACCACAATTTGAATTAAAATCATGAGATGAACTAGGATTGAAATCACTTGGTTTGTGCACTGTTTGATCCCATGTATCCTTAGTTTAGGTTTTTATTATTTGTTCTAGCTTAGATTTATTTTAGTTGTTCTTTGAGTTTTTATGTTTAATCTTTCGTTTATTTGTTTTCTTGAGTAACAATTGAGAGGATTAATAAAACTAGATTCAACATCCCAATTCCCTGTGGATCGACCCCTTACTTATCTCGCTTTACTAGCAACTACCCGGTATTCGGCCGGTTAGGAGGTAATTTTGCATGGTAGTATAGGTTTTATAAATTTTTTTTTGTTTTAATGATGCAAAATCTCCCCAACAAGTTCCGTCCTTGTCAACAACCAAACGACAAACGCAGAAACATTAAAACCAACTTAGCTCGCAAAACAAAAACCAAACAATATTTTACAAATATATCGCCTTAGTTATGTCCGAGTTACGAAAATTGTTGAAGTTAATATATTCGTGAGATTGAGCCAAAATTTACGATTATCTTTGTACATGTTGATGTTTGCAAAATTATCCTAACTTCCTTTTTACAATTTATGATTATCATTGTATATGTTGATGATTGCAACATTATCCTAACTCCTAAGAGATATAAAAAGCCATAGATTAGTGAGAAAGAAAGAGTTGGTCTCATTTGCAATGGACCTGAAGTTCTTAAATATGAACTCTATAACACAATATTTGGAAATTATGATTTCATTTATATTCACAGTTGAGAGTATTACACTATATATAGGAAAATACAATAAGGCTACAAATACCGTAAAGCTAGAATTAAGGCTAGATACATGCCTATAAGTCCTCTAACAATAAATACAAATATATTATCTAAATAATATATACAAATATATATATGTACAGCTAATACCACCCCTCAAGGTGGACGAGGGACGAGACCCAACTTGCTGCGCTGGTGAACAAAGGCCAAGCGAGGGAGAGACTTGGTGAGACAATCATCAAGTTGATCCTGAGCACTAACATGAGCAACCCGTAAAGAACCGCGTTGCACCTGATATCGGATGAAGTGATAATCAATGGCAACGTGTTTCATCCGTGAGTGAAAAACTGGGTTGTGACAGAACTGCGTGGTGCCCAAATTGTCACAGTAGACAACCGGAGCTCGAGGTGGGGAAAAACCAAGATCACGTAGCAAAAAAATAACCCACATGAGCTCCGCAGTGGTGGAGGCAACAGAGCGATACTCAGCCTCAGTGGAAGACCTGGCAATAGTAGACTGCTTCTTGGAGCTCCAAGAGATGGCATTTCTGCCAAGATAGACAACGTAAGCCCCAGTAGAAGCATAATCATCATGAGAGCCACCCCAGTCAGCATCCGAGAAAGCATGAAGAACCAGAGGGGAGTCACGGTAAAGCTGCAGGCCTAGCTCAACTGTCCCAGCCAAATACCGAAGCATGCGCTTGGCATAATTCCAATGAAGATCTGTAGGGGCATGCATGAACTGGGAGAGTTTATTCACTGAAAAGGCAAGATCCGGACGGGTAAACAAGAGATATTGCAAACTGCCAATAACCATACGATACTCAGACGCATCATCAAGCGGAGAACCGAGGCGAGCAAGAAGGCCGGATAAATCACCGGCGGTGGAGTAGTGACCGGATTAGCTCCGATCCATGTGAAAGCGAGCAAGGAGCTCGGTGGCATATCGCTTCTGAGATAAAATACACCCGTGATCATTGTGTATAATCTCAATGCCCAAAAAATAAGAGAGTGCACCAAGATCCTTGAGAGCAAACCGACGACCCAACAAAGATATGAAGGTCTCAAGAGCCGTAGTGTCATTCCCTGTAAGGATTATGTCATCCACATATACCAAAAGATAAATAATAATAGTACCGGTGTTGTAGATGAAAAGCGATGAATCAGCAGTGGCATTCCTGAAGTTACTAGAAAGGAGAAATCCCTTAAGCTCCTCATACCAAGCCCTAGGAGCCTGCTTCAACCCATAAATGGCCTTGCGTAACTTACACACATGGTCAGGAAGCTCTGTGCTGATGAACCCCGGTGGCTGGGCCAAGTATACATCCTCAGACAGATGACCCTGCAAAAAGGCGTTGTTGATATCTAGCTGGCGTAAAGACCACCCCTGAGATAGAGCCAGCGTAAGAACCACACGCACTGTAGTGGGTTTAACCACCGGGCTAAACGTCTCATAATAGTCAATGCCAGGGCGTTTAGTGAACCCCTTAGCCACAAGCCGAGCCTTGTGACGATCAATAGTGCCATCTGGGTGACGTTTGAGACAAAAAATCCACTTAGAACTGATGACATTCTGATTAGGACGAGAGGGAACCAGGGACCACGTCTCATTGCGAATGAGAGCGTCATATTCCTCCTGCATGGCAGTTCTCCAATTTGGATTTTTAAGGGCTTGGGTTATGTTGGTCGGTTCGGTGTCAAGAGATGTAGGAAGGTGAGTGTGGAGGTTGAGCTTTTGGATAGGTTTATGAATGCGATCACGAGCTCGAGTAACCATCGGATGGGTGGACATGGAGGTTGGTGGAGGAGGAGGTGACGGGGGAGGATGAGGTGGAGAGGGTGGTGGCGGAGGGGGGGGGGGTGGGGGAGGTGGGGTGGAAGGAGGGGACGGGGAATGAGATGGACTGTGAGGTGGAGTGTAGATAGGAAGGGGAATAGGGGGAGAGGGGGGTACCCAGTCCAAGATAGAGGCAAGAGGAGGAGAGGAAGCCAACCATATCACACAATATCAATGTTGCGTGTATAGCTCCATTAAAAAGAGGCTATACACTAAAAAAAAGTGACAATGATTAGCTCCATCATCATCCACTAAAAAAACCATAGAACAAGTAATAATACATATTAACCGTAACAAAGTAAATACACAGAGTAAAAATTATTAACTTGAAATTTAAATTCCTTTGTTTTCTTTCACTATCTAAAGTGAAGGAAACACAAAATGCAGACACAATACAAGATAAAATACTATGAGGTATACTTGTAGAAAACAATTAATCGGAAGAAAAATAAGCAAATCGGAGCTAGGGTTTCACCCTAGCAATTTGGGAAAGACGGGGAAGACAAAGAGCCGAATTTCGGTATAGTAGAATCAAGTAAGTGTTTTAGGTTTGCTGTACAATTGCCTTATATATCCAGCTACTGTAATGACCAAAAAAACCTTTATACTAATGCAGTAATTACAACTCTGTTACTCAGCTGAAAGTACAAATATTACACTACATTATTACAATGTATATGAATAAAAATATGAGAGCTAATTACATCATTTGTTAATAGCATCATCACCCCCCCGCAAACCTGTGCCGCTGTAGATATTTTTGATGCCCAAGCCATGCAAGAGATGCTGTAAGTATAAAGATTTATGAAGCTTGCAAACCATAGAGGAAGGAGCAGGCAGAAAACCGGGTGGAGGAAGCATGTAGACCTCTTCATGGAGATCTCCATGCAAGAAAGCGTTGTTTATGTCAAGTTGTTCTAAAATCCAGCCTTGTGAGACTGCTAATGCAAGTAAGACACGAACAGTGGTCATATTTGCAACGGGACTGAAAGTTTCTAAAAAATCTACACCAAATTGTTGTGTGTAACCTTTTGCTACTAGCCGTGCCTTATATCTCTCTATAGTTCCATCCACCTTATGTTTCACCCGGAAAACCCATTTGCAGCCTATGGGTTTTTTGTTTGGGGGTAACTCAACTAAGGACCAAGTGTTATTCTGCTCTAAGGCTTTTATCTCGGCTTTCATGGCCTCTCGGCATTCAGGAAACTTGGATGCCTCATTGTAAGATTTTGGATTGGGATTCACCATAATGTTTAAGGCATAAGATCTATAGGCAGGTGCCACTTGATCATAGGACAGAACTTGTTGGATAGTGTGAGGAGTGGGTAAGGGTGCATCAAAATGAGTTGAATCAGAAGTACACAAAAGGTTGCAATGATAGTCTTTTAACCAAGTAGGCTGTTTGTGTTGTCTAGGGGCCTCGACGGGGAGAGCGAGTCTTGGATGATGGTCCTCAGGAGGAGCTTCTGCATGAGGAACATGATCAGGGATGTGCATAGGGGCAGTTGTGTCATGGGTGTCATCAAAAAGAGAAGGAAAAACACATAAGAGAGGCTGACTGGAAAGTTCAATAGAATCAGGCTGATCTGCTGAAAAAGGGAAAGATGTCTCTATGTAGGTGACATCCCTGGAGATAAAAATAGCATTAGTGTGAAGATTCAGTAGTATACTGCCTTTGGTGTTAGGAGAATACCCTAGAAAACAACATTTGAGAGCTCTAGGGCAGAATTTTGACTTGGTGGGATCAAGATTTGAAGCATAGGCTAGACAGCCAAAAATACGCAAATTATCATATATGGGTGGAGTTTTAAACAGTTTTTCATGAGGTGTAAGATTGTTTAAAAGTGGTGTTGGAGACAAGTTGATAAGATAGACAGCATGTGCCACACAAAAACCCCAATAAGAAATGGGCAAATGGGCCTGAAATTTGAGACTCCTAGCAACAGCTAATTAGATGTGTTGATGTTTACGCTCTACCACCCCATTTTGTTGGGGTGTGTGATTACAAGAAGTTTGGTGAACGACACCCCTACAAGCGTAAAATTCTGGCATATTAAACTCTTGACCATTATCTGTTCTAAACACTTTGATCTTAGTATCAAATTGGGTATGAATTAGCTCATAAAAGTTGTACAGGATTTGCCTAACTTCAGATTTGTTTGTTAAAAGAAATAACCAGCAATATCTACTATAATCGTCAACAATTGTGAGAAAAAAAACGCTGATTATTCAAGGTGGTGTGCCTGTATGGGCCCCAAATGTCCACATGTATGATATCAAAATAGGATTTAGAGACTGAAGTACTAACAGGAAATGGCTGTCTTTTTAACTTGGCTATATGACAAATATTACAGTTTTTATTCCTAGGAATATCAACAAAAGGTGCAACATGATGAATCAACTGCAGTCTAGGAGTAGACATATGCCCCATCCTATAATGCCACAGCTGATCATCAGTGATGCTAGAAGAAATGTGTGTGGAAAACTGAGCAACAGATGACATTGATGGTGATGATCCCTCAAGGTAGTACAACCCATTTAGCACTTTAGTTGTACCAATCATCCTCATATGTGTCACCTCCTGGATGATACAAGAGGAGGAATGGAAAAAAACAACATAAGAGCCTGATTTAGCTAAAGAACTAAGAGACAGAAGATTAAAAGCAAAGGAGGGCACACATAGGACAGACTTCAAAACCAAGTGTTCATTGATGTGTACATCACCAATGTGTGTGACTGGGACAGAGGCCCCATTTGGCAGGCATATGTGTTTGTGATTGACTGGTTTGTATGTGGAAAATAGAGATAAAGAGCAGGCTACATGATCAGTGGCCCCTAAATCTAAAATCCAATATCTCAAGGAGGTTAAACTATTCTTACCAACTGCTGCGTTCTGATTGAAGTTTTGGTTAAAATCGCATTCAGTACCGCTGCTGAGCCACATGTTATCCTTGTGCTGCACTTTGTCCCATGTGGAATTTTTGAAACACCTTCATCATTTCCGCATATTGCGCAGCTGTAAATGCAGGAGCAGCTGCATTGTTATCAACATCATTGGAGGTAACACTAGATGCAGGTTGTGGAGAGTCCTGCTACACCATATTTGCCTGTCTCTTTCCTTGAAAACCAGGGGGAAACCCATGTTTTCTGTAACAACGGTCTTCTGTATGCCCTGTTCGATTGCAGTAAGTGCATTGGAGATTCTTCCTGTTTGAAGAACCAGTGGTGTTTTGCTGCTGGCTAGTTATCGTAGACCTTCGTGGGGGCTGCTGTCGAACGAAATTTCCTTGATGATCAACAGAGGAATTTTGTAGAATAGTCGGTGTGCTTGGCTGGATATTGCCTCCTGGTACATGCACCATTTGTCTCTCAAGTTTAATTGCCAAGTTATATACCTCATTCATCTTCGAAAGAGGATTCATTAGAAGGATTTTCGATTTCACTGGCTCAAAGCTGTCATTTAATCCCCTTAAAAATGATATGATATAATCATCTTCAATGTAATCCTTGAACTCTTGAGTTGTAAGACATCCACATTGAGGTATGGGTCGTAACATGATCAATTCCTCCCATAGGATCTTCAGCCGAGTGAAATACTCTGTAACTGTGGAATTTTCTTGTCTCACTGCATAAATCTCCTCTTGAATGTCGGAGACCCTAAAAAAATCACCAGTTGACAACCTCTCTCGAAGATCGATCCAGACTTCCCTCGCTGTGTTGGATCCGAGCAAACTTTTCCCTATTGTCGGTGAAACTGAGTTAAGGATCCAAGAGAGTACCATATTATTGCATTGATTCCATGCTCCAAAGTGCCTGTCCGTATCTAGGGGACATGGAATTGTGCCATCGACGAACCCTAGCTTGTTCTTCGAAATCAATGCTCTTCTCACTGCGATGCTCCAACCGTAGTAATTCTTCTCCGTTAGTAGAGGTGAGAACGAGAATAATCGAAGGATTTTCGTTCGGGTGCATGTATAAAGGGTGCGAAGGTGTGATTTCATTTTCCGGATTCATCGCCATTGACGAAGCTCCAAAAATGCGAAATTTGAAGAAAAACACGAGAGATAAACGCTAAAACGGAGCTTTAATGCTCTGATACCATGTAGAAAACAATTAATCGGAAGAAAAATAAGCAAATCGGAGCTAGGGTTTCACCCTAGCAATTTGGGAAAGACGGGGAAGACAAAGAGCCGAATTTCGGTATAGTAGAATCAAGTAAGTGTTTTAGGTTTGTTTGTACAATTGCCTTATATATCCAACTATCGTAATGACCAAAAAAACCTTTATACTAATGCAGTAATTACAACTCTGTTACTCGGCTGAAAGTACAAATATTACACTACATTATTACAATGTATAGGAATAAAAACATGAGAGCTAATTACATCATTTGTTAATAGCAATACTTGTTAAGATCAAACGCTTACCGTTCTACTAAAACCAATTGGTGCCAGTAAATGCGCTACTTTATTTCTTAGGGTGATTGTCTCAACACTTGCACATTTTTTTTAAAATAATGTTCCAACCAGGGTTCGATCTCGTGACCTCTGTCTCTGATACCAACGGTTAAAGGATCAAACCCTGGTTGGAACATTATTTATAAAAAAAAATTGCAAGTGTTGGGAGAGATTGCCCACACTTACGGGAGGTGTTGAGAGAGATTGCCCACACTCTTGACTTGAAAATTGTGCAAGTGTTGGGACAGATTGCCCACACCTGAGGGGGTGTTGGGAGAGATTGCAACACTCTTGAATGCCTAAAGAAATATAGTACCGTCTTTATTGGCACCAATTGGTTTTAGTAGAACGGTAAACGCTTGATTCTTTAACAATACTATCTTCTAACACTTTTAGCAATACAAAACATAGTGCTAATTATAAGTAACCAAAAATCTATAAATACTACAATATATGTTTCTAATGACACAATACGATTCATGATAACCAACTTTTCTCCATACAATGTAGAAATCAATTTAAATGTATTTGTGTAGTTTTTTTGTGTTTTACCATTGCAATGTTTTAGACTTCATGTATGATAGCAATGCCAACTTTATTTCTCTTTTTGAATCACTAATTTATGCTCGAGGGTGAGCGAACGATGAGTAGGGGGTAGTTGATGAGAGTCAACCTGACTATCATTTTCAATGTGACTATACCCCATTTATATCACGTTTTATATGTTTTTGGAGACATTTGGTTGTATTTTCATTCATTTTACATATTCGTTATCTTTTCGAGACCTAGAATGTAAAGTCTAGAAATCTCGCCGTTTTTTAGTTTTTTGATTCATTTTCGGTCACCCTAGTGTCCTGTAGAGGTTATTATTGGTATTTTTTGTGATTATTTGCAGGAATTAGGTGTACCAGATGACCGGAAGACGAGATACGAGGGTAGGAGCATGTGCTCGAAGCTTAAACATTCAAACGGATCAAAACTGTTTGATGTCTTAAAATCTGCAATTTTATCCAGCTTAGAGTCACTTTTTGGGCTAGTATTCTTCATGAAAGTTGTAGACAAATAAGTTTTCATTCCAACGCATTTTGAATCACTCAAATCGGAGGTCTACAAACAAAGTTATGGTTGATTTTACGAAGATGTGTCCAATGCGCGCGTCTTAGAATACCGAGAGGTCGTATCTTCAGCTATGTGCTCAAGGCGTGCGCCCTAAAACTCAAGACGTTCCTTGCCTAAAAAATTCACTTTTTTCACCCACTTTCACCCCCAACAGTATAAATACCCCTCCTCCCCCCTCTTCAGTTAGATAATAGATCTGGATTGTTTTCTTCACCCTTTCAGCTGCTTTTTCACCTTTTCTTAGGTTTAGATTAGCTTCGTAATTAAGGCTTAAATTGTTGTAATCCGAATTCCGGAGGATCTCGAAGATACATATATATATTGATGCGTTATTGACGGGATTTCGTTCGGAGAATCGATTTTCAACGTCCTAGCCTATTCCGTATTTCATCTTCCTTTCTTGTTCTTGCTTTACATCTTGATGCATGTTCGATTTCTTGGTGATTTCTTGCTATTTGCTTTGTATAATGAGTAGTTACTCCGTTTTTAGTAGAATTATGTGAAGATCCGTGAAATCGAACCCTAATTTTTTGATGGGAGTGTTATGATGTGTTGATTGTTAGGTTTTTGGATTGTTGATGTTCTAAAACTTATGCTTAATGACTTTTATTTAATTCCGACTCGATAATCGTATTTCACTCATCATCTTTATATACGTATTTTGCGACATGGTGTGGGCATATGGGTTTTAGAATCACCTTGTAAAACTGACTAAGTTGTTTAGACTCGGTTTCACGTGTGAGGTTTATCAACATACGTAGGTTGGGCGTATCATAGAGAAAAGACCGTGCTAGGTCAGTAAAATCTGGTCAACGCACTATTGAATCCGAGACATGGTGCTAGATTACTGTATAATGTCTAGTCGCCAGAAATGGGAGACGGCAACCTTCAACCAATGCCATGAACACTGGAGTAGATCGAAATCACTTTTAGATACGGATTAGGGTTAGAAATTAGTCGGTCGGTTTATAACTCGGCTATTTCCTTTATATAGTTTTAACTCATTTCTTTTGTGCATATTTAGCTAATACACCGGTGATCTAACAAATCACCATGTTCATAGTAGTGTTGTCCTGAACTAGGAACGATACGACTTTGATACTTGATCAGATTCCTCGTGGGATACGACCTTACTCGCCATTTATAAGACAACCGACTCGGTACCTTTCCGGTTAGAGTTGGATGTACTGTAAAACGGCCATGACTTTTCCGAGGATAGTTGCCGGGAAACGGCTATAGTTGTATGTTTTTATGAAAATTTTGACTTTTGTGCTATCTACGAACCTATTTAAAGGTCAATAAAACCTTATTTAACCCTAAAATCACCGAAAAAGACAAGACCGTCGTCGACCTTACAAAATTACTGTAATAAATTACGTTTATCACATTCTTCCCGCTTAAAAAGAGTTTCGCCCTCAAAACTCGATCCCGGCATAGAAGCACGTAGCATGTGTCAATACAAGTAGCATGCATTGCACATAATTTCACAAAGCATAGAAGAAGTCCACATAGTTTTCACATAGATGAACATAAAGAACTTAGACACAAAAACAAGTAAATTACCGACAGATTCATCTACTTGTCTACAATGTAGGCTTGACCAATCTCACCTCCTTTATTACACACTATGATCCCTCACTCAGACTTCAACTTCCGTCTTAAGCTCGTTGAATAGTATTTCCTAATAGATCTCATCCGCAACACTTCAAGCTATCGACACATCCATCCACAAGTTTTCTAACTCTTGGCTAACCCACAAGATTTTGTTCATATTTCCACCCTAGTTTTCCTAACTCTGGACTCTACAAATAAGACTCCATCACCTTTCTACCAAGTATTTCTACCGTAACGATTCGTTCCTGAAATCCGAGTATATCCGAAAGAACAAGACATTCGACACCTTTCATTTTAAAAACCCAATATGACACATAAGCTTTACTTGACCAACAGCCAAGCGACAAACGCAGAAGCATTAAAACAAACTTAGCTCAGAAAATAAAACCAAATAATATTTTACAAATCGATTGCCTTAGTTATGTCTGAGTTGCGAAAATTGTTGAAGTTAATATATTTGTTAAAGAGTTCGTCTCATTTGCAATGGACCTGAACTTCTGAAGCATGTAATCTAAATACCAAGAATTTCATTCAAAATCTCTATGTGAAGTTTATGGGAAGTA
This sequence comes from Gentiana straminea, assembly GCA_036785695.1. Classification (NCBI taxonomy): domain Eukaryota; kingdom Viridiplantae; phylum Streptophyta; class Magnoliopsida; order Gentianales; family Gentianaceae; genus Gentiana; species Gentiana straminea. The sequence goes on along the minus strand of JAVUPR010000203.1, from coordinate 1,168,189 downwards.
CAATGGTGAATTTTTAATAAATCTCTTGAATTTCATGCAATGCTTTGTTTAACCTATTATTAAAGTTTTATTGCTATGGTATAGATTTCTCTATGTGAAGTTTATGGGAAGTTTATGGTGATTTATTGTTTAATAAATCTCTTGAATTTCATGCAATGCTTTGTTTAACCTATTATTAAAGTTTTATTGCTATGGTATAGATTTCTCTATGTGAAGTTTATGGGAAGTTTGCTACTACCTCCGTCCCAAAATATAATTCCATTTAGCTTTTTTATTTTGTTAAGTCCATTTAAAAAACCAATGAAGCATTTATTATATTTTTCTCTTTTTAACCTCATTTATTATTTACCCACCAAGTTTTCACTACTTTGCATTAATAACGGACAAAAGTTATTTTAGTCTTTTTAATCAAAATTAATGATAAATAACCAATTTAACCAACTTGCTTAATCTGTATAAAAAAACCCAAATGAACTTACATTTTAGGAAATGGGTAGTAGTATTTTGAAACTCTCTCTATGAATGAGAGAAGAATCGGTTGGGGTGTTTTGTATTTTCCTCCTCAAGATAAGGATTTTGAGTGCTGCCTCGTCTAAAATGACTTAGCTAAACGAAAAGTAAGTAGATAATTTTAGGATGCTTTCTTTCATTTACAATCCCCTGGAATCACAACTATGTTTTGTATCTAGTTGTTGTTTGTTTTGGCAAACAAGTTGTGAATGTTTGAGATATAAAACTTATGGTGAATTTTTTTCCCGTAAGTACAATGGCATATGAATAATGTCAAGAGATTTATTAAACAATAGCAAAACATACAAAATCTCGATTGATTCATGCTCAAATCATGCAAAAATAAAAGATAATTATTAACTAAGTTGAGAATGTGTTTTCTTAAAATCACTCACATATTGAGTTCGAGAAAATCGTGGGCTATTCATTTTGAAAGATAAGCCAACCATATCATACAATAACAATGGTGTACATGTATATAGCAACCAAAATCGTTCTCCATCATTTCTCAATGTCCAAATACATATATGTAGAAAGCTCATTTGAGTCTCCTGAATTTCAACCACGGATGGAAGACGTACCATCAATGTTCCGTAATCGAATGTTTGATGAAAAATTCATTGCCATACCTAGCTCACTCGACAAGGGATCAATGCGAACGTCTCTGTTATAATCTTGTATACCATGATAGATCTTAACGCTGTTTTATTACCGTTAACTACCCAATAAATAACACCATATATTAGCATATACTGGCTTGGTACCATAAACCATTGTTTTGTAACGAGACCATGGATTCTTTGTCTCCCTCCAACGAGGTTTCGGCCCTAAATTTAGCAGCTTGTATTTAACTCTTGTTTTGATTCCGAAGAATTCATGTTTGATTGCTCAACAACTTGCCTGAGTGTAAATATTCTTTCGAAATAGGATACAAAAACGCCCCGTAAATATCGGGGCGGCGAGCATGCTGCAAATGCAGTTCTTCAAAGCTTAGAGTTGTCGAAACGTCGTTCCAAGATTTGCAAACACATCGATATCGACACACATCTTTAGTTGGAAGTCTGCTTATGATATTACAGATTATCACGTCATCATCAAGGGCGGCTGCAGGATTTTCACTATGGGGGTAAAAAATTTATCAATTTTTTTTCCATATCACACATATACTTGGATATTCAATTCTATACATGTAATTATGGAGAAATGGATAAAAACAGAGGGTCAATACATAAAAATAAGGGGGTCAATTACACATATAATGTTTCAATGGTGAATCCATGAATATGATGCTTCTTATATGTATATTGGAGTCCTTCAAGTATGGTATGAAATTTATAAATAACGAGTTTCCATATTATCAAACATATTTTCAATATAATTGTACCGCAATAATTCGCGCATTGACCAACAATAGATGCGAGATATATATATATATATATATATATATATATATATATATATATATATATATATATATATATATATATATATATAATGAGTTTCCAAATTATTTTATCTTCCCGTTATGAAATAAACAATTATTCAATTTGAAATTATAGAAATTCCTTGAAGATAGATGCAGCATAACAAGTTTCTTAATTCTTCAAAAACAGAAAGAAAAAAATCTATAAAATATGTATGTGATATAAATAATTTGTATTTGATGAGACAATATTTGGTGGGATTTCCAGTGTTTAATTGTTATATATTTTGTCGGAATATGCTCTATATTAATATGTTTTTGATGTTCAGGGTTTAGATGCATGTAGAAGGTGATGAATTTTTTTGAACACATGGAGGCAAGGTGTCGATAAAAAGTGAAAGATTGAAAAAGAAATTTCCAGCTTTTGGGTTCCTTATCACCTAATGAGACCAAAAGGTAGCAGATCCAAGGAGGCCCGCAAATGGGTGCCCAACATGAGCCCAATTACAAATTATTTATCTCTTTATATACATTAGACCTTTCATTTTAGGAGTTTTACATTATTTTTAGGCCATTTTGATAAGTGATCGCTCCTTTTTTTTTAAGCGGTGCATGTAAGGATTTACGTGCTATAAATAATCCGTAAGCCTGCTAAATACAAGATTTATCATGTCTGATTTCATTGAGTTGTTGGTGTGACTTGAGCTAGTTTTGAGTTGATTCATGGAGTTCTTAGAATTCATTATGATCAAGGAGGATTTAGAGCCGAGTTTTAAGTGCATGGATGAAGACTTTAACATCCGACAAAGGTGCAAGGTTCTTAAGAAAAGATTTTGGTGCAGTCTTTGTAAGAATCAGTCCGTGAAGGGATTTGATGTTTGTTTGTAAGGTGCTAAGCGTTCTTGTTCATGAACACTTCAACATGACATCTAATTTAAGGTGCTATAAGTCCAAATTCAGACTTTGGCAAGAGAGGTATAAGTCCAAAGGGAGACTTTGACAAGAGGGATAGTCCAGAAGAGCTGAACCCTTATAAAATACTTGTGTTCTCTACTTTCAGCACTTATATTATGTCTGTCTTTTTCATACTTGTTTTGAGCTTCATATTGCTAGACATTACATTCTTAAACTCTTTTACATCTGAGCCTTATATATGAAGTCTGCATTATCTGATTAGCTTGTATGCTTATATAGAGTTCTAAAACACAAGAGTTTTCAGTAATAGACAACTGCCATTGTTGAAGTGACAATAAGTCATTCTTTTTCTTTAGATGTTTTACTTGTTCTTAACTTGTTGTACCTAGTCTAATTGATATAACATTGTCTTGTATTGATGTCTAGAAGCTTATAACTTAACTTTGACTTAGCAAGCTCAGCCGCAGCTCACAATTTAGATCTTTCACAGACATTGTCACCCTCACTATATATATAGTGACACTTAGTTAAACTTGGTTTAACTTGCTATTTGTGCTAATATCTTCATGTCATCTTGAACATTGCTCTTTATGCTCATCTAGTTATATGGTGAGTACGGTGAAGTTGATAAATATATGTGAAACCAAAACAAATCTTATTAAAGTTGGTTTGGTCCGGTTAGGTCTTACATATCTTCGGTTTGGTTTGATTCGGTTTTTTCGGATTACTATAAATACTACCGCAAATTAAACACCGTAAGTAACTAGATCTAACAACGCATATTTATCCCATGATTGACAAATTTCTTTCTATTTAGTTATTTGACTCATTATGTCATCACATTCTATTCAATAAGTATATAGTGCATGGGTAAAAAAGAGAAAAACATCCCATTAAAATATAAGGAGAATTAGGGATAAAGACACAGTTTGAAATATTTTTAAGTACATAACAACCACGTATTTATTATAGGGAGAATGACAACTTTTATAATTTTTATAGCGCTAAAGGAGAAAGCAAAAAAAAAAAAAAAAAAAAAATTTCGCGCTAGTTGAACGGACCTGTTTTTTTTTTCCTCCCACATTTTCAAATCCTCGTATCTTTTGATTTAGATCTCCAAACGCGATAAAGCTTTTCATTGAATTTTTTTATTTTTTCATTCTCTTTGATTTGAGACTTGGTTTGATATAATTACATCGTTTTTCGTGAGATTCACTATCGAAATTCACTTAGTGAATCTCCCCAAAGAATCCAGAAAATTAGTGAATATCGACAGTGAATTTCGAACAATAATGAATTTCGACAGCGGATTTTCTGAAATCGCGTCAGAAAATGTTGAATGTGGTCTCAAAATAAAGAGCATGAAAAAATAAAAAAATTGGTGAAAAAATTTTCAAATTTGAGTTCTAGATTGAGAGAGATATGAGTGTTTAAAAAAGATAGATGAGGGAGAAAGTGTGTTGGGTTTTTTTTTTCGGAAAAAAAAAGCCGCGCCATAAAATTAAAAAATGAAATAAAATTTGTTCGTCATTTATGTAAAATTTTCAAAAATCTATCTTTTCCTTAATTGATAAAATGATGGTGTCTTTTTCTCTAATTTCCAAAAAATATATATGCAATTAGTAGCGACAAAAAATGCTTCAATAATTTTTATTAAACCAAACAATAACCGGCAAACAAATGTAGAAAAATAAAATAATAAAAAAAGTGACAACACTAGACGAATTTCAACATACTACACCATTCGTGGATATATAAGTCAATATGTTAATATAATTTTTAAATTCAAGAGCAACACACATATATATAGAGAGAGTTGAACATTTATATTTTAATTATATCAGTTGTCGGCTCGGTTCGGTTCGGTTTTTTATGGGTTCAATTTTCATAGTTCTAAAACCATCTAAACGGTTCGGTTTGTATTGGTTTGACCCGGTTTGATTCGGTTTTGAAAATGTTGAACACCCCTTGGCCCTTGTATAACCTAAATTAGTGAACCGCTCTTAAAAAGATGAATGTATCTCTAGTCGTTTTTATTAGATGGTCTCCGTACCCTGATTACACACTAAGTTTGTTCTCTCGTTATCAACAAGTGTGTTAAATCATGTGTAGTTGCTCAATCTAACACAATTATCAATGTCAAGCAATGAGAAATAATTTCATAAAGTACTAGAAATATAAACAATGATTACCAAAAATTGCATTTTCTTGGCAAGACAAAAATATGGCATTACATCAAAGAAAAAGTAGTACTTCTTCATCTTTATCTCCCCGAAATGGGTTTGCAGTTCACACATCACTCAAATGGAGGAAACAAGGATTCCAAAAGAAGATTTACACTAATCTGGCAAATATGTTCAAGAAACTAAAGAGAAAGAAGATATAAAAGCTACTAAGTAAAAACTCATTTCAACTTTTACTACATTTTCTCCAAATGTTGAAGTTGTTCGGATATCTCATTTGCTCTTTGCTGATGATAAGTCTCATCTTTCTTCATGCCACACGGAATGGGGCTAATAGCTTAATACTATCCGGGATATTCTAGGCCGCTACGAGACACTATCTGGGTAGTTGATTAATACGCATAAGTCAATTTTGTATTCTAGCAAGTTGGTTGGTGAGAGGATAGCCAAGAGATGCTAGAGATTTTGGCCGTCCCTCAAGGGACGGGGACTGGGAAATACTCAGGGCTACATTTCATAACAGGCAAATTCAAGAAGCAGATCTTCGAGTTTCTAGATGAGATGGTGTGGAAGAAGTTTAGTGGATGGAAAGAATAGTTCCTATCACCTGTGGGGAAGAAAGTTCTCATTAAAAGTGTTTTGCAGACTATTCCTATATACATTATACAATGCTTTAGCATCTCGGGCTCCTTGATTGCGACGCCGAAAGCTATGATTCGTCGCTTTTTCTAGGGGGTAACGAAGGATAGGCGATGAATCTATTGGAAAAGTGGGAGGTCTGTACTATGCCAAAGGACATCGATGAGTTTGGGTTTAGAGACCTTAGGTGCCTTAATCTTGCGTTACTCGCTAAGCAAGTTTGGAGGGTTTTGAATAAGTAGCCGAGAGCATTAGTCAGTCACGTGCTCATGGCCAAGTACTTTAGTTGTTCAAACATCCGATGCTAGATTGGGTGCAAGGCCTTCCTATTGTGGAGAATTTTTTTTAAATGGTCGGGATCTGTTTGTAAAGGGACTCCGCTGGAGGGTAGGGGACTGTTCGCTGATTCAAGTTTATATGAATGCTTGGCCGCCTTTGTGGCCTTCCTTTCAGTTTAGTTATACGCATCCGGACCCTGATGTGAGGGTGATTGAGCTAAAATTCACCCCAACAAAAACAATTTATAAAGACTCGAAACCGTGGGTAAACTAACTCTCTAACCGGCAGTGTACCGGGTCGATTGCTAGAATAGCTACAGGAGTACGAGGTCGAACCCAAGGGAAAAGTGTTCGTGAGTACCAAAGTGAACGTGTTACTTAGTCTAGGTGGTCAATCTTTTTAAAGTGTTTGTTTACTACAACGACACTAAAGTGATTTTTACTAACGAGTCTAAAGATAGATAAGAAAGAAAGATGATTAAACTACTAAGTTTTAAAGATAGATTAAGGGACATAGCCGAACCATGATCAAAATAGCTAGTTTCAACCCCAAGGATAGACAAAACCGGGAGTGTGCATTATAACAAAAGAACTCTCGCAATCAATTTCACGGGTGCGTGCTCCTAATTCCGGTGCTAAGGTCTGAACAACTCTCTCCTAACACCTTATGCCATGTTGACTACCTTTCCCTAAAAAAGATTCACTAACAAAACATGTTATGCATTAGAGCCGCTTAAACGTTAAAACGAGTGACCTCACTTTGGTCTCGGACTTAACAACTAAGCCGAGTCTACGCCGTGATCTTAGAACCCCTTTTCCCACACCTCTCTATCTGAACAACTCTTTAGAGTGATGTGTTTGATTTTGACCTAGGTGATCAATCTAGCCCAAATCTGTTATAACAAGATCTAAGACGTGAAATATGCAAGATACAACAATAAAAAGCACTACCCACTCCCAATTTCATCACCCAAGGGGTGATTTCACCAAATTTCACATGATTCGATTATGCAAAGAGTTTAGCTACTCATCATACTAGTCAAAACATACATAAAAAAGTAAATGAAAGCCATAATAAGTAAAAGAGAAGAGAAATATACCATTAATTTGAAGAAATTCGAGTTTGAGATCCAAAAGTACAAAATAAAGAACTAATTAAAAGGTGGATGCTTTGAGTTTGGAATGGAGATTTGAGCTTGGAAATGGAATAATTAAGTTATGTTTATGCTAATTTATGCTAAGATAAAGTGTTCTAATCTATTACAAATTTCGAGCAAAGAGTGGGTATAGTTTTGCTAAGAGAGGGGAGAATAATCTAATAAAATTCGATGGAAACGGGTATTTAAAGGGGCAAAAATCTACAGAAAATGGCCCCAAACGCGTGTTTGGAGGTCTTCAAACGCGCATTTCAGTACCTAACTCTCTGTACAAAAAAAAACGGTTCCAAACGCACGTTTGAAATGTTCAAACGCGCGTTTGAGACGTTGCTGTTTTCTGGCTGCAGTAAAACCATGATATCTTCGCGTGTAGAACTCCGATTTGAGTGATTCAAAATGCGTTGGAAAGATATTTCAATTATCTACAACTTTCATGAAGAGACCGTGACCAGAAAATGACTCCATCATAGGTCAAATTGCTTCTGAACAGAACGTAGCGTGAAGATATCAACTATTTTTCTTCCTTTTCTTCATTTTTCTTCTTCCTTGGCTCATTCTTGCACCTTGATCATACTTCTCATCATAAATCTTCGCCTTCCGGGTTCTCATGACACCTATACCCTACAATCTCATGAACGAACAACACACACAAACGATTCCGGAGGGTAAAAGTGCTCGGGAATGGGTTAATATCACTAAAAAGAGGTAGTAAACCATCAAAGCGACGGATTTACTCCCCGTGCTATAAACTCACGATATTACCCGAAAATGGTCTAAAAACACCGAGAATGTGCTAAAAGTGGGATAAACGGGGGTGGAAAATGCACCGGAATCACGTAAAGTTGACTCCCATCAACCACCCCACACTTAGCCTTTGCTCGCCCTCGAGTAAATTAGGCGTTTTAAAACCAACCAAGGGATTCAACTTTGTGATGTAGGTGCTACTACTCACACTCTCGAGGTAACCACAAAGTAAGAAACACGAACATATACACACCGGTATAACATTATCAAGAAAATGGAGTGTGTGTGGTGCCAAGCTAAAGCCCTCAAAATGATTGTCGGGACTTGAATCCCGACCAAAAGTCTACCAACTGTCTCATACGAACTAGCCTCTCCACAAATCAAGGTCACCAAGTTTGGACACGATCGGGTAGGACTTGAAAGGTTATAATGTTAGGCTAGGGTGATTCTGGTTAATCGAAAAGGATATTTTGGGAACTGGAGAAAAAAAAGTACGAGTGAACCTAATCAACAAGTGTACCACCTTATCTCTACCATACAAACCATCCAAACTCATCTTTGATTAATTTAAGCACTTTGGGAACTATAGGATACTAACATACCCGAACTCATTGCCACACTCAACTATGTTTCAAGTGTTATGCGGCGAGATCGAATACATCAACACCTATCTCACTATCCCAACTCCAACATCATAGAAATCACTCCCGAGCTCAATCCTTTGATTCCAACCTTTTATTTCAATAAACTCCAAGCTTTTATTCATTGAGAGCTAATTTATTTTGTACTTTGATTGATCTCTTCTTCTTCTTTTTTTTTTTTTTTTTTTTTTGTAAGAAGGAAGAAATTTCATAGGTTTTTCTTTTCTTCTTGGGCCAAACCCAAACACTAGGCCCAAACGAGCTCCCCTTCTCCTTATAGCTTAACACCAAGAAAACACCAACCCATCAAAACTTCATTTCCCCCACCCCACACTTGCCTTAGCAAGTGTGGCCTAACAAAGGACTAAGTCCACTCGTAGGGTATAAATGAAGGAAATGTGACCATAATTAAAGCTCATGGTAGGTTTCTGACTAAGTAATAAAACGGCTATAAAACGAATGGTGGTCAGACCATTCTATCAAGGCTGAGAGGGGCTACGAAGGTCTAACGTTTCGGGATAAGGCTTATTTGGCTCTAGTTGGTCAAAGAGACGCCATGACCGTCATCCCGTATCCTACTTAGGTGAACCTTTCTATTTTGTCTCGAGATTAGTGGTATGAGAGGTGGTAGCAATCAGATTGTGCACAAAGTGTAGCTTGCGTGAAATTAATAAACTCCATTCTCAAGATAATATCAAACCGCAGTGTACACGTTCGGGGTCCCTACTAAAGTAATCACCACTCGAATGTGCAAATAACACACACAACACGGTGTTAAAAACCCTTGAAAAATTTTAAAATTTGCCCAAAATCGACTCGAGCCCGGTCATAGGCTAACTATACCACATATTGAGCACATTTAACAACGAAAACAAGAAAACGGCTAAGTCTCCTGATGGAGGTCAAGTTAAATTAATAACTCGATGCCTACTAACTCACTAGCAAGAGAACTAGGTTCAATTGTAGTACAGCCAGATAGAGTCGAGGTCGATCCCACAGAGACTCGGCACAAATAAAACACAACTTTATCCTATTAGAACTAAATCGAAAGGGCGGTCTACGACCAACTAAATGCGTAAAATAAAATAGTGACAACCACAAGACACAAAAGACCACAAAGACAAACTAAAGACTACTAAAACACGGATAATACGGTTGATATTATCTAGACAAATAGTATTGATTACGCTAGTAGATTATAACTCCCCCATGTGAATTAGGATGATAACGAGACAAAACAAACGTTTAAAGATTAATTATTATGACTACGGGAGTCATCCCCTAAGGTAGATTTAGCTCCAATTAGGTCATCTAAATCATCGTGCCTCCATTACGTGACTTCGCTTTTTAATGCCTCCATCTCATATAACTTCTGACACAATTACGAGACTAGGGATGCCGGTGTAAACCGTAACCTCATCTAAGCAACATTCCTAGGGTAAGGCGTACTTCTTAGATGCCGATTCAATCTATATCCTAAGTAACAATCACTTTTTAGGTTTCATGTTAAATTATGATGACGAATAATTAAGTTGATCGGTTTAATTACTCGTTTTAATTCCAATTCGAGAATCGACGTAGTCGAAGCCGATCATAATATTGCCCTACACATTGCCGGGCTCGGTCGACCGAACGACGACTCGGGCGACCGAGTGACACGTCTAAGTCAACCGAACACGGTTCTGTGCCGGAACAAATCATGATTACTTCTTAACGTTTCTAACCTAAACACACGGGTTCGTAAATAAATCTACATCACGCAATCAATACAAATAAAAACTACTCCATAATAAAATATACCAGATCTACAAATAAAGATTGCATAATTGAATAGTCATACCCTCGAAGACGAGAGTGACTCCCACTCTTTAATGCGCTCCCTAATCGGAGAATCCGATGAATCCACAATGTACGAACATAGAGAAAATAAAACTAAAACTTAAAGGCTAAAATTGTATGAATTGTTTTTGTGTTGTAGTGGTGTGTCTTCTCAATTTCGTAGCTGCTGCTTATATAGGAGTTGTAGCCGACATAGGGAGAATCCAGAAGATTGACATGCGTTTATCACATTAGGCTCGGGTGACCGAACCTACACGCTCGGTCGACCGAATGGCATGGCTCGGTCGACCGAACCTCCTTCCTCACGCGTTTTCACTTCGGTTCGTCTGACTTGTTCCCTACTTCACGCTTTTGAATTGATCTGATTTATCCTTTCTTCAATGCTCCGATTTTCTTCTCTTTTATCTTGAGACTTCTCGATTGCATGATAATTATCTTCCCGATTTATCATGATCTGCAAAATCAGCATTTATCACACAATTTAATTGCTCTTTTATAATAAAAACAGCTAAATACCAATTATCATATTAATAATCACTTATCATTAAATAATAAATATAAACACGTGATTAAATATGAAATATATACAATTAACTCCGATTTAAGGTTAGAAGTGATGACATAACTAGGTATATTTTAACTGTCATCAAAATGCCCCCCACTTAAACTTTGCTTCGTCCCGAACAAAGCATTAACAAGTTATTCCCAAGACAACATTTTCTGTGGTCAACTCATACTTACATAAGAAACCCGAGTCAAGTCATACCAGTCATGCTCATAAGTTAAGCATTATTCACTACTCGCTATGAATCGACGTGATTGTGTGCATGTGCATTGGTTTTATATAAATGTAGCAAGATTAGAGTTTATGCGGACTTCATATCTAAATCCACCAACATCAGCATTCATACCTCTTATGCCTCGCAATGGTTAAAGCACTAGAACAATAAGCAAGAGCGTATCTATAGGGTTTTTGGACTTGGAGACCGAGTACTACTCAAAGCCTCTGAAAATTCAAAAAATTTGTTTCAATTTTTGCATATTTTTCGAATACTACTAATCTCAAGGAAGAAAACTTTTCATAGATTACCCCCCTATCGTAGCCTCGAATATTACCACAAGCGCGGGGCTACTTTGGTAATGTTACTACAAGCCCAGTGTTTTAATGAATTGTCAAAACACAGGTACGTGCCAAGCTTATTATTCCGCTTTTGTTGGCTAGAAGATCAGAATACATCAGTCAACAAATGTTGACACTAGGTCCTCATAACCAATTATCTACGCAATGTACACATACTTCTTTCAATTATTATAATTCATGCGGTACTAAGCGATTCATATGTTGAGTCTTTGAACAATACCTAACTACTTGCAATTGTTGGCATGAATATCCTTAAGTTTACCAACAATTTATCGCAAAAGTATAATATGACCACATACTCACGCAACTTTGTTCATTTCCTATTAATTCTAAGTATAAGAACTTCACAAGTTTAAGGGTCCGAGTTAAACAAAAAAATTTTAAGTTTGGCTCAATATTGTCTCAGTATTCCGTTCCCCTTGACTTTTTCAACATATAGCACAATATATAGCTAAGTCCCCTGCCCCCCACTTAAACATGGAATTGTCCTCAATGACAAAAATAAATGAGAGTTCAAAATGAAAGACTTAGCTCTGTAAACGGCTCCCAAGTAAAGGAACATTATCGGAGTAATCATCGGCACAGCGTGGAGAGACAGACACATCCTGTATGAACAAACAAGCTCCACGAGATCGTCAAATACCATGTCTATGGAAGTTATAAAATAATATGGCAGTAATTAGATATAGATATCTAAAAAAAGTTTAAGCCACTTTATTTTATACTGCCATGGACAAGACCAATAGGGATAAAAACTCACATGACGGCTATCAAGGAAAAAACCTCGTTTATTCTGAACTTAGACTCGGAACATGGCGAGATGAAAAAAACCGTGATAGGCGCATGCTACTTTATTAAAAAGAGAAACGAAAAAGATAGTTATAAGTAGTAGTTCTAAGTTTATAGTCGCTAGCTCGACTCAACTCAAGATGGTTTATTCATAGACAGGGTCATCGAGGTACAAAACCTCCTCCTCAGCAGCAGGCGGAAGCCCGTGATAATGCTTAAGACGATGTCCATTGACCACAAATCTGGACTCGTCTCTAAAATTCAATAGCTCCACCGCTCCAGAAGCCAAGACTCGTTGTACTTGAAATGGGCCATACCATCTTGATTTCAACTTACCCGGGAAGAGTCTTAAGCGCGAATTGTACAAGAGAACCAGATCACCCTCTTGAAAGGTCCTCTCCAGAATCTTTTTGTCATGAAACTTCTTCGTGCGCTCCTTGAAAATCTTGGCATTCTCGTATGCCTCCAAACGAAACTCCTCCAGGCGAGTTAATTCTAACATCCTCTTTTCACCGGCCAACGTCTCATCAAAATTTAGCATCCTTGTCGCCCACATGGCCCGGTGCTCCAGTTCCACAGGTAGATGACACGCCTTTCCAAAAACAATTCTATATGGTGACATTCCAATCGAGGTTTTATATGCAAATCCTATAAGCCCATAAAGCGTCGTCTAAACGTAACGACCAATCCTTCCTAGTCGTATTAACAGTTTTTTCCAGGATACGCTTTATCTCTCGATTGGTGACTTCTACCTGGCCACTAGTCTGGGGGTGATAAGCGGTTGCTAGCTTATGTCGGACCCCATACTTAATCATCAGCCTTTCAAAAGGTTTATTACAAAAATGACTACCATTGTCGCTTGTAATCGCCCTCGGCGTCCCAAACCTTGTAAAAATGTTCTTCTTCAAGAATCTAACCACAACCCTAGCATCGTTAGTAGGTGAAGCAATGGCCTCAACCCATTTGGATACATAATCAACAAAGAACTAAGATATATCGGTTAGATAATGATGAAGTGAAGGGTCCAACAAAATCAATCCCCCAAACGTCAAAAAGCTCCACTTCTAAGATGCTCTTGAGTGGCATCTCATTCCTCCTTGAAATATTACCTGTCATTTGACAAGCATGACATGCCTTTGCATATTGGTGTGCATCCTTATACAATGTCGGCCAATAAAAACCGCATTGGAGGACTTTGGCCGCAGTTTTATCTCCCCCGTAGTGTCCTCCAACTTCATACGAATGACAATGCTTCAGGATATCATTATACTCTTCCTCTGGCACACATCTTCGAAAAACATTATCAGCTCCTAGCTTAAACAAGTACGGTTCATCCCAATAATAATGTCTAAGATCTTTAAAGAATTTCTTTCTTTCTAGGGCAGTGAGATTCGGTGGTAGGTACTTTGCGGATAGATAATTGACAAACAAACTAAACCATGGTTGCTTCTTCTCCTTTACAACCTCTATTCGCGAAGAAAGCTGCAAAGACAATCATCATGTTCCCGATGGTGGTGATGGAAAAAGTTGTTCATCGGGAAAAGATTCTCCTATCTCGGGTAATTCCTCACCATCCTCTAATTGTAAGCGCGATAGATGATCGGCCACCACGTTCTCACTTCCTTTCTTATCTCGGATTTCTACGTCAAATTCTTGCGGCGGTAGAATCCATCTCAACGATCTCGGCTTTGAATCTTGCTTTGCTAGGAGATACTTAAGAGCCGTATGGTCAGTCCACACAGTGACTTTAGATCCCACTAAGTAAGATCTAAATTTGTCAAAAGCAAAGATAACGGCCAAAAGTTCCTTCTCCGTTGTGGCGTAATTTCTTTGGGCAGCATTCAAAGTCCGACTTGCATAATAGATAGGTCTGAAGTGTTAGGAAATCTACGCGGGAACGCAGCGGAATTCAAAATTTTGATTTCCTTTTACCCAAGATCGACTTCGTTTAAGCAATAAACAATTAGGCTAGTAGACGGTGGTTACCTTGGTTGATCTAAAAGATCGACGCTTTGACCGTCTAAGGAGAGTAGTTCTGCATAGAGCCGCCCAAGTGTTCGGCCTCTACCGCTAGTCCACACGAACAGCCCGCCGGAATCCCATCATGGATTGCTATTGGAAAACTCCGGTTGCTAGACCAGCCCTTTTCCCCTCTCCAACTCTCCAAAAGATGCTCTCTATTTTACACAAGAACTATGAGCTCTTGCAATTGTGATGTTCAAAAGAGCTTGACACCCACCTCTTATTTATAGTCATAGGTGGCGCCCCAATAGAGTAGAAAGGAAGAAAACATTTTTCCAATAAAATAAGGAAAATATAATTGATTGATTTATCTCATTTATTATAATATCTTATATCAAATAAATCTAGGATATTGTCAATATCTTATATTGAATATTTCCAAGATATTGTCAATATCTAATATTGACTATCTTTATTTTATTACCATAAATCAATTTACACATGTGTATATATCACATATATATTACACAAATACATCTATATATATATAAATATATGGTGCGCATGAATCACCAATTTGAATTGGTGCAAACACACGCTGTATGTACATATTTATAAATATTAATATCTAATATTAATATATGGTAATACCATTAATTAAATTGCACAATCCAAGTGTATCTTATACACTCCAAAATTGCGCCACCTTTAGCCAATAAATTGGCATCCGGAATATTCTTTAATTAATATAATATTATTAATATCTTGTATTTAATTTATTCATAATAAATAAATACCACCATATTAATTTACCACTATAACCTTTATAGTCTCGAGATAAACTTTCCTTATTTGGTTATCATCTATAACCACATTTTAGTCCGACTAGATGTTCATATGTGTGTGACCCGATAGGCTTCCGAATATGTTGGCCGTAGACACAAAGTGCAAATTACGAAAATGCCCTTCATGCCTAACGATCACGGGATAGCGTCTAGCAACACACCGTGACCCCCAATCATCGGAAGAGTCAAATGCAATGACTACTACCTTTCATGTGAAACGCTTACCGTGTAACTTACAATCCTATCGCTGTAATAATATCCATACGGTCGTTAGTCGAGTGTCAAAACATCAACGACCATATCTTATAATCTGGATATCATGCTCTCTCGAAGTAACTCGTTTACTCCCACTTTGCAAAGATTCACGAGAGTAAGACATTCCTTATAAGAAGGCCATTTCGGATATTCGATCCCAATCATAGGATACGCGATTCCCGGACGACCAATCATGTATACTCCGCATGCTTCGATCATACCCAATCACTACCGCATGATCGCCCCGTGGCTGTGGGGAAACCTCAATAGTGTCAAAGCATGACAATCCACACCGTGATGCCATGAAGACTCCGGTCAAAAGGATAATTACACAACCGCCACATAGTGTGACACTTATCCGTGTAAGTGGGTCGATCCCAACGTACGCATTCTCTAATACACGTCCACGTACGGTCCAAGTGTCTCTACACTTCGATAGACGAGATCTATCCCCGCCCTTTTAGACGAAGACATCTAATACGTGCTAGTCCGTTTATACTATCAATGCCCCGTTTAATAGTACATCGGCCTAGAGACATTTAAGTATCAAACTTATTAAAGTGATTAGAGATCTCATCAACCATAATCGCCTATCATGGTTTCTCTACCACAGCTTAATACTAAGGACGTTATCATATAACAATTCACAATTGGTTCTTTAAAAGAACATATATATGACAACAGAAAAGCCATTTAATATATGTATAAACACAAAGAAATAGTAGAAATGATCCGACCCGGTCGGATCCGGTCCAACCCGATTGGGTTTAGGACACTATTCCAACATGAAGATCTTGTCTTTTCTTTGACCCAAAGCGGCGCCAACAGCAGTATCACTTGCATCACACATCAGCTCAAACGGAAGATCCCAATCCGGTGCGACCAGAACGGGTGTAGTAATCAGTCTACTTTTTATTTCGTTGAAAGCTTTTATGCACTCATTAGAAAACACGAATGGCACATCCTTGGCCAATAATTCGGTGAGAGGTCTAGAGATTAAGGAAAAATCCTTGATAAACCTACGATAAAATCCGGCGTGGCCTAAAAAACCTCGCAAAGTTTTAAGATTAGTAGGTGGAGGTAGTTTCTCGATCACCTCAACTTTGGCTCTATCCACCTCTATACCGTTCTTTGATATGCGGTGGCCTAGTACTATACCTTCCGTAACCATCAAATGACACTTCTCCCAGGTTAAGCACAAGATTAGTCTCTTCACATCTCTTCAATACTCGTGCTAGATGTGTGAGACATGAATCGAAGTCGTCTCCAAACACGGAGAAATCATCCATAAATATTTCCAAGAAATCTTCTACCATATCCGCAAATAATGACATCATACACCGTTGAAATGTTGCGGGGGCGTTGCACAATCCAAATGGCATTCGATTATACGCAAATGTCCCATATGGGCATGTAAATGTTGTTTTCTCACGATCTTCGGGCGAGATGTGGATTTGATAGTATCCCGAATAACCGTCGAGAAAACAATAGAAAGCATGCCCGCTCGCTCTCGAGCATTTGATCGATGAAGGGAAGAGGAAAGTGGTCCTTACGAGTTGCATCATTTAGTTTCCTAAAATCTATGCATACTCGATGACCGATGATTAGCCTCACAGAATTAACTCATTCAACTCATTGGCTTGCACCGTCAATCCTCCCTTCTTGGGAACTACGTGGATAGGGCTTACCCATTCGCTATCGGCAATTGGAAATATAATTCCCATTTCTAGCATTTTTATAACCTCATCCCTAACCACGTCCTTTAATTGTGGGGTTAAACGCCTCTGAGGTTGTGCAACCGCTTTCTTTTCAGGGTCCACGGAGATCTTGTGCATACATACGCTAGGACTAATGCCCTTAACGTCAGCTATGGTCCATCCAAATGCTCCGCGGTACTCTCTCAGAACTCTCATTAGTTTCTCCTCTTGTAAGTCCGTCAAGGAAGAAGATATAATCAGCGGCAAAGTCTCATCTTGAAGAAATACATACTTCAAATTCGCCGGAAGAGGTTTTAAAGTCAAATTTGTGGGAGGTTCTTCCAAAGAGGTCTTCAACTTTTGACCAGTGAGTTTGAGTTCGAAGTACTTATGCCACGTTGGTCTATGATAGAATCTTTCAATCTCCGCAAAGACTTACTTCCTCTACAGCTTTGGGGTCCCTCTACTACATCCCGGCCATATCATCTTCTCCTCCTCACTACTCACGTACTTGACTTCATCTTCTTCTTCTAAGACAAGTATCCAAGAAATCCTTTATACTTTCATGTTGTTGAAATTCTTGAACAATCCTATCAATGGAATCCAACATGAAACATGCATCCTCTCCATCATCGAAGTTGCTTCATAGTGTCGAAGACATTGAATGCAACTCTCTCTTCGTTCACTCTTAACACCAACTCGCCTTTGTAAACATCAATTAGCGTTCTACTAGTGGCCATGAAAGGTCTCCCTAATATCAACGGTACTTCGTAGTTAGCTTCCATATCTAATACTACAAAGTCGACGGGGAATACAAACTTTTCAACTCTTACTAGCACATCCTCAACCACTCCACACGGTTCCTTGACGAACGGTCGGCTAATTGCAATGTGATTGAAGTCTTCTTAAGATCTTTCATGCCTAGCTTCCGAAAAATAGATAGTGGCATCAGGTTCACGCTAGCTCCTAGATCACACAAAGCTTTGTTCAAACATATGTTACCTATGGTGCAGGGAATGAGAAAACTTCCCGGATCTTTGCATTTTGGGGGTAACTTATGTTGAAGAATGGCGAGCACTCCTCATTAAGGCATATGGTCTCTAAATCTAGAAGTTTCCTTTTATTTGAGACGGCGTCTTTTAAAAACTTGGTGTACTCGGGCATTTCGGCTAGTGCTTCAACTAGGGGTATATTGATTTGTAACTTACTAAACATATCCACGAACTTCTTATATCTCTTATTATCAAACTTAGGCTTCGGTTTTGGTGGAGGATAAGGTAGAGTTGAAGGATCGACATCAGTGAAAATTGGGTACTTGTTGTTGTAAAGTTCAACTCTAGGGCCAGCAGGTTCTTTATATGTTCTTTGCTCAGGCAAAGTCTCGGAAGTATTAGTCTCACTGCTTGGCTCACCATCCTTATTCTTTGTGATTTTCTCTTTCTCCTGCAAGGATGGTGGAGTTACCTCTTTTCCACTTCTTGTCATGATCGCGTTCAAATCCTTAGGGTTCTTCTCGGTGTTACTTGGCAACCCTCCAGGAGGTCTAGTTGAGACTTGCTCAGCTAGTTGTCCTACCTGGTGCGTGAGATTTTGGACTAGAGCTTCTTGATTGGTTACTTTGGCATCTGTATTCTGACAATATTGGCTAAAATTAGTGGCTAGCTCAGCCATAGATTTTGAAAGTTGACCCATATTGTCAGTGACGGCATTACTCAGTTTTTCTATCGCAGCTTCCCAACCAAAAGTTTTAGTCTGCTGTGGTACATAAGGGGTAGGTGGTTTAGGCCTTTCTCCTGCATTTATGTCACTATATCGGAATCCAGGATGGTTATGATTAGGTCTGTATCCTCCTCCGACATAATTGGCTTCTTCAGTACCAGCATTCTCACCTTGAGGTGCTACCTCGATTCCAGCCCCTTTCTCTACTCTTGTCATCCTCTCTTGCATCCCATCTACCTTATTGTTGATAACAGAAAGTTGTTCTAAGATTTTGGTAGATGCACTATCATCAAATATATCAGCGGCCATCTTCACGGTAGCTATGTCATTGCCTCCCCATTGGCTATTCATCGCTATTTGCTCCATCTTCCCTTGTGCCTCCTCGGGGGATAAAAGAACAAACGCTCCATTGCTGGAGGCGTCTACTCTAATCTTCTCAGTCTCTCTCAACCCATGGTAAAAAGTTTGCATTAAAAGCCAAAGAGAGATATCATGATGAGGACACTTCCTCATAGCTTCCTTGAAACGCTCCCAAGCTTGATCAAAACTCTCCCCAGGTTGTTGCTTAAATCCTAGGATGTCTTGGCGTAACTTAAAAGTTTTTCCTAAGGGAAAATACTTATTCATGAATTTTTGCAACAATTGTTCCCAAGTTGTGATAGATCCAGCCTCTAAAGAGAGAAGCCATTGCTTAGCTTTATCTTTCAAAGTGAAAGGAAAAAGCTTAAGACGAATGTTCCCCTCCGGGATTAATTCTGGTTTCACTGTACTGACGATTTCCAAGAAATTTGTCACGTGAACACCAGGATCCTCGTTTTGGACTCCATGAAAAGTAGAATAATTAGTCACCATTTGAATTACATTAGGCCTAGGGTGATAGACTTCCGCAGCATCTTGCGGTGCTACTATAGCGGGAATGAATTGTTCAATAGTGGGCGTTGTATAACTTTGCAAAGTGCGCCTCGCTCCTTGAACTAGGGCTTGGTTCTCATTATTAGCATTTGCATTCACATTATTGGCATTATTGATAACAGGATTAGGTACCTGGTTTGGATTGACTGGGTTGCCTTCCATTTCGGTTTCAGATTCGGATTGCTTAGAATGATCGGTTGTATGTCCTTCTTCCACCCCTTGCTCGCTTTCCTCAAGATTTGGATCCTCTTCTCCTTGCTTAGCCAGTTCCCTAGCTAACTTCCTATTCCTTCTCGCAAATTTTCTATCTCAGGATTATAAGGCTCAAGCGGTTCCTTCGATTTCCGAGTAGCGTACTATAAAATAATAAACAACAATAAAACAATTAATCACTAGTAAAGGCTAGGCCTTTAACTAACTAAATAAAACTAAAACAGACTCGAAATAAGTTTGAGAAAAGAAAACGTAAATAAAACAGAAACAGAATGTTGTAGAACTGATGCAGAACAGAATCAGAAAAGAAAACTAATTCTCGGTCGACCGAGGGATAGTGTTCGGTCGACCGAACACCCTTTTTTTTTTATGACACTGTTTAATATACAGACTCTTATTCACAGAATATTCACGAATCCAGTTCTAACAAAATAAGCTATATCTCAATTTAATGACTCGAGTCCCCGGCAACGGCGCCAAAAACTTGATGGAGGTCAAGTTAAATTAATAACTCGATGCCTACTAACTCACTAGCAAGAGAACTAGGTTCAATTGTAGTACAGCCAGATAGAGTCGAGGTCGATCCCACAGAGACTCGGCACAAATAAAACACAACTTTATCCTATTAGAACTAAATCGAAAGGGCGGTCTACGACCAACTAAATGCAGAAAATAAAATAGTGACAACCACAAGACACAAAAGACCACAAAGACAAACTAAAGACTACTAAAACACGGAGAATACGGTTGATATTATCTAGACAAATAGTATTGATTACGCTAGTAGATTATAACTCCCCCATGTGAATTAGGATGATAACGAGACAAAACAAACGTTTAAAGATTAATTATTATGACTACGGGAGTCATCCCCTAAGGTAGATTTAGCTCCAATTAGGTCATCTAAATCATCGTGCCTCCATTACGTGACTTCGCTTTTTAATGCCTCCATCTCATATAACTTCTGACACAATTACGAGACTAGGGATGCCGGTGTAAACCGTAACCTCATCTAAGCAACATTCCTAGGGTAAGGCGTACTTCTTAGATGCCGATTCAATCTATATCCTAAGTAACAATCACTTTTTAGGTTTCATGTTAAATTATGATGACGAATAATTAAGTTGATCAGGTTTAATTACTCGTTTTAATTCCAATTCAGAGAATCTGACGTAGTCGAAGCCGATCATAATATTGCCCTACACATTGCCAGGCTCGGTCGACCGAACGACAGCACTCGGGCGACCGAGTGACACGTCTAAGTCAACCGAACACGGTTCTGTGCCGGAACAAATCATGATTACTTCTTAACGTTTCTAACCTAAACACACGGGTTCGTAAATAAATCTACATCACGCAATCAATACAAATAAAAACTACTCCATAATAAAATATACCAGATCTACAAATAAAGATTGCATAATTGAATAGTCATACCCTCGAAGACGAGAGTGACTCCCACTCTTTAATGCGCTCCCTAATCGGAGAATCCGATGAATCCACAATGTACGAACATAGAGAAAATAAAACTAAAACTTAAAGGCTAAAATTGTATGAATTGTTTTTGTGTTGTAGTGGTGTGTCTTCTCAATTTCGTAGCCGCTTTATTATATAGGAGTTGTAGCCGACATAGGGAGAATCCGGAAGATTGACATGCGTTTATCACATTAGGCTCGGGTGACCGAACCTACACGCTCGGTCGACCGAATGGCATGGCTCGGTCGACCGAGCCTCCTTCCTCACGCGTTTTCACTTCGGTTCGTCTGACTTGTTCCCTACTTCACGCTTTTGAATTGATCTGATTTATCCTTTCTTCAATGCTCCGATTTTCTTCTCTTTTATCTTGAGACTTCTCGATTGCATGATAATTATCTTCCCGATTTATCATGATCTGCAAAATCAGCATTTATCACACAATTTAATTGCTCTTTTATAATAAAAACGACTAAATACCAATTATCATATTAATAATCACTTATCATTAAATAATAAATATAAACACGTGATTAAATATGAAATATATACAATTAACTCCGATTTAAGGTTAGAATTGATGACATAACTAGGTATATTTTAACTGTCATCATCTCCCACCCCACACTTAAACGAAACACTGTCCTCAGTATGTGAGAGATAAGAAGAGTAAAAGACTTAGCTGTTTGACCAAAACCCGGCAGAAAGGCGCACTAGTAGCCCACGTGACATCTTCTAGTAAGCTCCATCTCGAGTATCTAAAACCATAGAAACAAAAACCAAGGCAAACACATGCACGGGAAAAGTCCACGTGCCAAAAGATGGTGATAGATACGAGATATATAAAAAAATAGAAGCCATGCCACAAATAATGACTCGAAGCATATCAAGCATACTAGACGGGAATCGCACTGGATGTAAAGATAATCAAAAGAAACACAGAGCATCCATGCATAAAATAAAGCCACAGAGGCTCACATAAAAACATCCCCGTCTACGTACAAGAGCCGGAACCAAAAGGAAATTATCACCCCAACTTCTCTTTTAAGACAAAACTCTCCCATCTTGCACCTAAAGACCACTCCAAACACATTATTACTACCAAAAAGGTGGGTTGCCTCCCCCAAGCGCCTTTGTTTTGTGTCGTTGGCTCGACGGGATGACTTATACAGTGCCATTTTTTCAAAGTTATACTATTGGCACAGGCGAGAAAAGGTAGAAGTGCTTTGTTTAACGTCGTTAGCATCGACTTAATGGCACCAAACAGACTCATACCACAAAAGACTCAAGACAACGACCCGAACCACAAAGCATCACAAAGCACCTTAACACATAGCATATCAATCATAAGTATATTCATGAGAGACACCGCGAGGGGGTTTTAAAGGGGTGGAGTTAACACATGGGATACCTCTTCTAGCTCGTGAAGTTACCTCTTGCCAAACACTCAATATTTTCTTTTCTGGTTCCCGCTCCGGTTTCTTTTTAAGGTGCACATTGCTTAGGGTTCCCTTTTTCTTCAACTTGACTTTGAATCCAATTCCCGGGTCTATGATGAGTGGCTTATGGTCCGGTTGAGACAATGATGGTGAGACGGGCGAGCCCGGTTTAACCTCGGTCTTGATCTTCACTCCATCAACAACCTTTTGTGCATTCACCGTGTCCTCTTCAATTAGCTCCATCACTTTCTGTGGGTTAGTGGCAGCAACAACACAAGCAAAAGTAGATTCGACAGAATGACAAGCAAGAGATTTAAACTTATAAACATTCAATGTCACGCTCTCCTTACCCACATGAAAAGTAATATCACCACTCTTCACATCTATGATAGCATCACTCGTAGTCAAGAAAGGACGACCAAGCAAAACCGAAGTCTTAGAATCCATCGCCATGTCTAAGACGACAAAATCTACGGGAAAGGTAAATTTATCTATTTGCACAAGAACATCCTCCGCTACCCCCGTAGGTGTCCTAACCGACCTATCCGCCATTTGTAAGGTCATCCCCGTGGGTTCTAGCTCACCCAACCCTAACTTTTCATACAAGGCCCAAGGCATTAAGCTCACAGAAGCTCCTAGGTCACATAACACATTTTCAATCACAGTATCGCCAATAGTAATAGGGATGGTGAACCCACCTCGATCTCTCATTTTCGGGGGTATCTTACTATCAAAAATCGCCGAACATTCTTCATTCAAACATACCAAACCTTCCATTTTACTCTTATCATTTAACAAGCCTTTTAAGACTTTACAATAAGCAGGCATGTTTGCAAGTGCTTCAAGAAAGGGAATGGTCAAGTCAATTTTACACAAAATTTCAATGAAACGGTTCTGAGCTTGGTTCAAACGACTTTGTCTATGACCTTTAGGTGGATAAGGGAGAGTACTCAAATCAAAATCTTTAGGAGGGGGAGGGATCATACCTTTCTTACATTTGGTGCGTGGGGAAGACGGCTCTTTCATTGGCTCTTTCCCTTCTCTTCTAGTTGGTTCCTCCTCTTTCACATCAATCACGACATAGTCTCCCCTAGCTTGCGCTTATTTCCTCTCAACTTTCTTTTTCTTGACATACTCTCCATGATCTTCATCATCTTCAATCCCATCAATATCGCCATCCATGGCCCCCGCTTCGGTCTCAATAGGAGCTTTTCTAGCTTTGTCTTCCCATAGGACTTTCTTCTCACCACTAGTCCTTAACACTTTACCACTTCGAGTTAAGATGGCGCTTACATTTCTCGGATTCTTCTCGGTGTTACTCGGTAAGCCGCCCTTCAACTGTACATGTTCCACCACTTGACCAAATTGAGTCTCAAGATTTTTTATGGCGGACCCATGTTTGTAGTTCATCTCAACCATGTCCTTCTTTATCTCCGCAAAGTTTTTGTTCATTTGCTCCAATATGACATCGGTTGCACTCTTTTGAGTAATGGGAGCAAATGGTGGAGGAGTTGCTTGGTAAGTACCCCCTTGTTGTTGATGTTGAGATTGTTGAGGATAGTATTGGGCTTGTTGGTTAGGCGCTTGATAAAATGAACTTTGATTTTGCCTATAAGCTTGGGTCTGGCCTTGGTCAAAACACCGGTTCCAATTCTGCCCTTGATGGTTTTGATCCCAACCTTGATTATTATTTCTCCAAGAACCATCACTTTGTTGATCATAATTACCATCTTGACTTTGCCCCACATAATTCACCTCATAACATTGAGAATTATCCACAACCGGTTGCTCGTTTTGTTGGCCTTGTTCGGCGCTTTGAAATTGATTCGTAACCGGATTGTAGCCCAAGTGCCCCGCACTCGGTTGCCCATGGCATACATGTTCATCATTTTCTTGGCTAGATTGGTTGGACTATCTTGTGACGAAAAACTAGCTTGTCCTTGCATTGAGGATCGTGGATATGACATATTTTGAGATTTGTGTGTCATCCCACAATCCTTAGCCGAATGTTGGCCTCCACATATTTGGCAAAGCCTTGCCTTTTCATTTTCTCTTTCAAGGTTCTCCAACCTTTTCTCCATCGTTTGCATCTTAGCTTGACATTGTTCATTTGTCTCCACTTCCTTTACTTCAACCAATCCCGGCTTTTTACTTCTTGGCCCTTTTCTACTTGAAGACACATATTGCTTTGAGGTCTCGGCAATTTTCTCGATTTGATTCATAGCCACCCCAGGTACCATCCTCATAATATCCCCATTACACGAAGCATGCAAGGTCCCTTGATGCACCGGCTCCAACCCTCGGAAAAATGCATGAACTGCCTCAAAAGGTAGCAAGCCGTGCCCCGGGCACTATCTCAATAACGCTTTAAATCTATCCCATGACTCATACAATTCTTCTCCTTCATAGGCATTAAACAAGATAATAGCCTCTTTCATGTCCAATGTCTTTAATGGTGGGTAATACTTGAATAGAAATGTCATAACCACGTCCTCCCAAGTGTGAAAAGAATCATGAGCCAATGAGTCATACCATGTCTTGGCTTGTTCCTTCAAGGCAAAGGGAAATAGCATAAGTTTAAGCGCTTCTTCACCGACTCCATTTATCTTGGTAATGTGCACAATTTGTAGGAAATGATCAATGAACATATGAGGATTTTCAGTGGTGGTCCCTCTAAATATAGCATTATCTCCCAACAAATGTATGATATTTCTATTCAATTCCTAATTATTGGCGGCCACCGGTGGCATTCGAATTGGACTATGCCCCATGGTCGCCGTGGGTGCCATGACGAAGTCCCTACAAGTCAATCCGCCTTGATTTTGCTCTTGTTGACCGTTAAACCAATTAGGAATTGCATTTGCACCTTGATTGTGAGCTTGATTTTGGTTATGTTGAAATTGATTCAACATCCATGCATGGAACTGTTGCATAACAATGGGATCCATTTGATTCCTTTGGGCCTCATGTTGAGCGTTTTGTGGTATAGGCCCATTCGCATTCACAAAGTTATTTCCTTGTCCATTCCCACCTCTTTGTGCATTGTTGTTGACAAGAGGCGGGTTTTGATTCGGGACCCCATTATTGTCCCCCAAAGTTCCTTCCAATCCTTGTTCACCGTTTTGTGCCGTACCGGATTCCTCTCCCAAATCACCCAAACTACTTTATTCAAAGACCGGATTCGACTCCTCTACTTGATGACCTCTTCTTCTTTGACTATTTATACGCCTCGCCTAAGCCTCAATCCCGTCTATGCATGGCTCGAGTGGTGTTTGAGATCTCTAGGTCATGCACTACAAAAAGCAAACAATAAGAAAACAGTAAAATAAAACCTAGGCCCAAGCCTTCGGTTCACTTGCAAGATATCACAAATAGCACACAATTCCCCGGCAACGGCACCATTTTGATTGAGCTAAAATTCACCCCAACAAAAACAATTTATAAAGACTCGAAACCGTGGGTAAACTAACTCTCTAACCGGCAGTGTACCGGGTCGATTGCTAGAATAGCTACAGGAGTACGAGGTCGAACCCAAGGGAAAAGTGTTCGTGAGTACCAAAGTAAACGTGTTACTTAGTCTAGGTGGTCAATCTTTTTAAAGTGTTTGTTTACTACAACGACACTAAAGTGATTTTTACTAACGAGTCTAAAGATAGATAAGAAAGAAAGATGATTAAACTACTAAGTTTTAAAGATAGATTAAGGGACATAGCCGAACCATGATCAAAATAGCTAGTTTCAACCCCAAGGATAGACAAAACTGGGAGTGTGCATTATAACAAAAGAACTCTCGCAATCAATTTCACGGATGTGTGCTCCTAATTCCGGTGCTAAGGTCTGAACAACTTTCTCCTAACACCTTATGCCATGTTGACTACCCTTCCCTAAAGAAGATTCACTAACAAGACATGTTATGCATTAGAGCCGCTTAAACGTTAAAACGTGTGACCTCACTTTGGGCTCGGACTTAACAACTAAGCCGAGTCTACGCCGTGATCTTAGAACCCCTTTTCCCACACCTCTCTATCTGAACAACTCTTTAGAGTGATGTGTGTGATTTTGACCTAGGTGATCAATCTAGCCCAAATCTGTTATAACAAGATCTAAGACGTGAAATATGCAAGATACAACAATAAAAAGCACTACCCACTCCCAATTTCATCACCCAAGGAGTGATTTCACCAAATTTCACATGATTCGACTATGAAAAGAGTTTAGCTACTCATCATACTAGTCAAAACATACCTAAAACAGTAAATGAAAGCCATAATAAATGCCTCCATCATAGGTCAAATTGCTTCTGAACAGAACGTAGCGTGAAGATACCAACTATTTTTCTTCCTATTCTTCATTTTTCTTCTTCCTTGGCTCATTCTTGCACCTTGATCATACTTCTCATCATAAATCTTTGCCTTCCGGGTTCTCATGACATCTAGACCCTACAATATCATGAACGAACAACACACACAAACGATTCCGGAGGGTAAAAGTGCTCGGAAATGGGTTAATATCACTAAAAAGATATAGTAAACCATCAAAGCGACAGATTTACTCCCCGTGCTATAAACTCACGATATTACCCGAAAATGGTCTAAAAACACCGAGAATGTGCTAAAAGTGGGATAAACGGGGGTGGAAAATGCACCGGAATCACGTAAAGTTGACTCCCATCAACCACCCCACACTTAGCCTTTGCTCGCCCTCGAGTAAATTAGGCGTTTTAAAACCAACCAAGGGATTCAACTTTGTGATGTAGGTGCTACTACTCACACTCTTGAGGTAACCACAAAGTAAGAAACACGACCATATACACACCGGTATAACATTATCAAGAAAATGGAGTGTGTGTGGTGCCAAGCTAAAGCCAAGTGCTCAAAATGATTGTCGGGACTTGAATCCCGACCAAAAGTCTACCAACTGTCTCATACGAACTAGCCTCTCCACTAATCAAGGTCACCAAGTTTGGACACGATCGGGTAGGACTTGAAAGGTTATAATGTTAATTAGGCTAGGGTGATTCCGGTTAATCGAAAATGATATTTTGGGAACTGGAGAAAAAGAAGTACGAGTGAACCTAATCAACAAGTGTACCAACTTATCTCTACCATACAAACCATCCAAACTCCTCTTTGATTAATTTAAGCACTTTGGGAACTATAGGATACTAACATAGCCACCTCAGGTACCATCCTCATAATATCCCCATTACACGAAGCATGCAAGGTCCCTTGGTGCACCGGCTCCAACCCTCGGAAAAATGCATGAACTACCTCAAAAGGTCGCAAGCCGTGCCCCGGGCACTCTCTCAATAACGCTTTAAATCTATCCCATGACTCATACAATTCGTCTCCTTCATAGGCATTAAACAAGATAATAGCCTCTTTCATGTCCAATGTCTTTGATGGTGGGTAATACTTGAATAGAAATGTCATAACCACGTCCTCCCAAGTGTGCAAAGAATCACGAGCCAATCACCGGTGAGGCTGGATCCATGTATCGTGAAAGTGAATGTGGATGGTGCTACGAGTGAAATTGCTGAATGAGTAGGGGTACTCTTCCGAAACCATGAGGGGGACTTGTTGAAGGCAATTTCCTATCGTCTCATTGGTTCTTTTGATGTCCCGATGCTTGAGCTTCAAGCCATAAGTTGGGTATCAGTTGGATTGTTCTTTTGAGTCCGATTCGCTTTCTTCGGTTCATAGTCTGTTGTCTCCTTCCGAGGACATGTTTTCCTTTAGCCGTATTGTGGCAGATTGTTTAGCTTTGGCTAGGACTTTTACTTTTGTTTGTTCTCTTTTGTTAGGCGTATCGAAAATTTCCCGTCTCATCTTCTTGCAAAGAATGATTGCGGGCTTGTGGTATGATGGATTGGGGGTCTACTCCCCTTGTTCTTGTAATTTGACTTTTAAATAAAATTCGCTTCAACAAATCGAAAACCAAATCATATTATACGAATTTCGTTTTACAATTTACTAATCCAATTTGAACCGCTTAATTTAGGTTTATCGGTTCAATCGGTTTTAAAATAATTGAACACAAGAGATAATGCGAAACCCCTTCGCCTCCACCACCCTAAATCCGCCTTTTCCCCAAATCAGCTATCTGTCTTTCGAAAAACCTAACCCTAGAATTCTCACAAATCACCGTCTTCCTGCTTAGCCACAGCAACGATGAAGCGATCGGCCGACGACGTTATCGCTGCGCCGGACATTCCGATCAAACCAGTCTTCCTTACTAAAGCTCAGCGTGTAGAATTAGCTCTCAAGCGCCGCCAGGATGAAGTCGCTGACCAGAGACGCCGGGAGCAGCTCGTTCCTCTGCCCGGTCGCCCTAACGGAACTGAATCCGCTTCACAACCTCCTTCCTCCGACCGGGACCGGGACCGTGACCGCGATAATCGAGACAGGGGCCGGGAACGCGAGAATCGAGATAGGGACAGGGACCGGGAACGTGAAAATAGAGATCGGGACAGAGATCGAGAGAATAGAGACAGAGATCGAGAGAATCGAGACAGAGATCGAGACAGAGACCGTGATCGAAGGAATAGAGATAGAGATGGTCGAGATCGTGAACACGAAAGAGATGGTCGAGATCGTGATGTGGACAGGCGAAATCGTGAACGTGAGGATGAACACAAGCTGCGTGAGACTAAGCCTAGGGACCGGGAACGTGATAAAGAGTTGGAAGCTATAAAGGAGCAGTATTTAGGTTCTAAAAAACCTAAGAAGAGAGTTATCAAGCCCAGTGAGAAGTTCCGGTTTTCATTCGATTGGGAGAACACAGAGGATACTTCACGTGACATGAATTCCCTCTACCAGAATCCCCATGAGGCTCGTTTGCTATTTGGCCGTGGTTTCCGTGCTGGGATGGACCGCAGGGAGCAGAAGAAGCTAGCTGCTAAGAACGAAAAGGAAATCAGGGATGAAATTAGGAAAAAGGAAGGCATAGAGGAGACTGAAGTGGAGGTTGAGGAACAGAAGCTGAAGGAGCAGATTGCCAATACTTATGATACTTTTGACATGAGGGTTGATCGTCACTGGACTGAGAAGAAGCTGGAGGAGATGAATGAGAGGGACTGGAGAATTTTCAGGGAAGATCACAATATCTCCTTCAAGGGTTCCAAAATTCCTCGTCCTATGAGGAGTTGGGCCGAGAGCAGGCTGAATGCGGAGTTGCTCAAGGCTGTTGAAAGGGCTGGTTATGAGAAACCATCTGCCATTCAGATGGCTGCTATACCGCTTGGCCTTCAGCAACGTGATGTCATTGGCGTGGCAGAGACTGGGTCTGGTAAAACTGCTGCTTTTGTTCTTCCTATGTTGACTTACATATCTAGGCTTCCTCCTATTAGTGAGGAAAATGAGGCTGAGGGACCCTATGCTGTTGTGATGGCACCAACGAGGGAGTTGGCTCAACAAATTGAGGATGAAACCATCAAGTTTGCACATTATATGGGCATCAAAGTTGTTTCTATTGTGGGTGGACAGTCAATAGAAGAGCAAGGATTTCGGGTTAGGCAAGGATGTGAGGTTGTGATTGCCACGCCAGGTCGGCTTCTTGATTGCTTGGAGAGGCGATATGTTGTGCTCAACCAGTGTAATTATGTTGTCTTGGACGAAGCAGACCGTATGATTGACATGGGTTTTGAACCCCAAGTTGTTGGGGTCCTAGATGCAATGCCCTCCAGTAATCTGAAACCTGAAAACGAGGATGCAGAGCTTGACGAAAAGAAGATTTACAGGACCACATATATGTTTAGTGCTACCATGCCTACTGCTGTGGAGCGGCTAGCCAGGAAGTATCTGAGAAATCCTGTAGTTGTGACCATTGGCACTGCTGGAAAGACAACCGATCTCATCACCCAGAATGTTTTCATGGTCAAGGAATCAGAGAAACATTACAGGTTGCAGAGGCTACTCGATGAACTTGGAGATAAAACTGCTATTGTCTTTGTGAACACAAAGAAAAATGCTGATACCGTTGCTAAAAACTTAGACAAGGCAGGTTATCGGGTAACTACGCTGCATGGTGGGAAGTCACAGGAGCAAAGAGAAATAAGTCTGGAAGGTTTCAGGACCAAGAGATACAATGTTTTGGTTGCCACAGATGTTGTTGGACGAGGTATTGATATTCCTGATGTAGCCCATGTAATCAATTATGAGATGCCTGGCAATATCGAAGCATATACCCATCGTATTGGACGAACAGGTCGTGCTGGAAAGACTGGTGTGGCCACAACATTCTTGACTTTGAGCGACAGTGATGTGTTTTATGATCTTAAGCAAATGCTCACTCAAAGCAATAGTGTAATACCACCTGAACTTGCTCGGCATGAGGCGTCTAAGTTTAAGCCCGGCACCATTCCAGACAGGCCTCCTAGGCGAAATGACACTGTTTTTGCTCATTGACTGTGGAGTCCATATGTTATGATCAAGCATTATTCTCCTACGAAAAGCTTGAAAATTTGCTTTAATTCTACTGTTGATCAGGGGCACTTTAGGTATGTTTTTTGCTGAAACTAAGTAAACTATGGCACCAATGATGCTATTAAGCCTTTGCTTACAACCACCTTATTTCTGTATTTATGTCTTTTTACTGTCTCGGTCATACTGTTCTTTTTTATTTTATATTTGGATTGCTTAACATGGATGTGCTATTATATTTTTCTTTTGGCAATATAGGTGCATATATCTTTGGATGGTTTGATTATATGCCCACTAGGATGATACGAGCTATGAGCTTTTCACATCATCATCATCAGACAAACTAGCTTTGGAATATGTTGTAAGAAGATTTCTGTTAAATGGTGTTTTGAGTTCGTCGTCCTCAACAATATAGTTAAGAAACCAAACCATATTTCCTACTTTTTGTGTATATATTTCCATATTAGATGTACCGAACCTTTTATTCATGTTATTGTCTTGATTTTGTAGTTCAATGAGGGGGCTCTCTACCATGTGTGTCTGTCTTTCACTCGGTTGCAGGGGTCAAGGTTTAGTATTTAAGTGAAGTTAATTATGTGAAGAATTCGTAGCACCGAAAGTTAAATTGCAATGAAAAGAAGGTTCAAGTAGAGCTTGGCTCTAGTGTGTGTAAGCGACTTGAGAATGTCTAGGAGTTCATATGTTCGATTCTACTCTAAGGCGTCATGTTAAAAGAGCTCTTAGCTAGAACTTGATTTCTTGTAAATTCTTCTAAGAGAATCTCTTTTGTTCGATCTTAGCCTGCTTCTGCGTAGTAATGCACGTTTTCATAGAGTCCTTTTGAAAAATTGTATATAAAAGAAACTTTCTTCAGACAAAAAAAAAAACACTTAATAGCACGTCCTCCTATGGTAGTGCAAACAAACAATAAAGGCAGAGGCAAAGGCAAACGCAAATTACCTTCCTAAGATGGTATATTCTTCCTCTTTTTAGGTGGTGTTTCGTTAAATAGCGTCGTACAAATTATTCACTTTGAGAGCATCAAGGCTCGGTGAATCTTTGGTTTCAGATCTGTTTACGGTGATCTGAACCTGGCAATTCAAGGGTTACTCTCGTATCACCGTTGAGATTCGTTTTCAGTGAATATTCTGATGAAATAACATATTTGAATCCCATCAAGGCGTTTCGATGGTTTTAGGTGGTTGGAGGGCATTTTTTTTTCCAGCAATTTCTGACAGTTTAGGCGGTAGTTATTTTTGTTTCTTCACCAACGGTTTCAAGCCTGGACTTGAATCGGTCGGGGAATTTTATAATAATTATGTCGAAGCGTTTTTCCCCTCCTATATATGGAGTTTTGTCTTTCTGTGGAGTATTTGTTCACTTTCATAGAATGATAGTGAAATTTGTTTTTCTTCAATTGGGTTTGTGAAGCCAGATATGTAATATTTGTATCGTGTTGCTTTATTATTAACTAGTTTTTTACCCGTGTGATGCACTGCGAGAGAGTATAAATATATCTGGATCTATACTTTATATATATATATATATATATATATATATATATATATATATATATATATATATATATACAATTTTACACACATTAAAAAGATACTACCTCCGTCCCAAAATGCTCCATCCGTCCCGTAATATAAGTCATTTTGGCTTTTTAGTAGTGTTCCAAAAAATAAGTCCTACCTTAAAAAAAAAAAAAGGTCCTCACAAAACAATACAATTTTAATTTTTTTTTTCACTTTCACACAAAACAATGTAATATGATTAGTCAGTCTCAGAAAATAATATAATATTTTGTATTGAAATATTAAAAAATTCCTTATTTATTATATTTTCTTAAACTGTGTGAAATTACCAAAATGCTCTTATAGTATGAGATGGGAGGGAGTATAAGTCATCGTACACATTTAAGATTTGTCACACAATATAACTCATTTTATGTTACCAATGTAACATTTATTGCCCATTTCTCTATCTTTATCCCTAATTTATTATGACATTAATGATAGTCAAATGATATTTTAGATATTTACCTTCAAATTTATCACATTCAACCATTACTTTAATATGTGTGAAAAATCTTAAAATGACATGTGTGAAAACTTGACTTATATTTCGGGACGGGTAGTAATAATTTATTTAGCTAATATTAACACCTAATATTTTCCTTAGAGATAAATATTTTTTTTAATCATATCAATTTGGCTTGAAAGATATCTATACAGCTAAAAACCTTATGAATGAAATAATATAAAATCAAAGACTTAAATGAATTTTAAAATACAATATATAGGGAAAAAAAAGGTTCCTTCAAGTGCATTATATAACCGGAATCAATATCCATATTCAATCAAACACCTACATCATAAGGAATCACAAAAGAACAATAAATACAGAGGCTATAGAAATTCACCCAATAAATACAGAGGCTATAGAAATTCACCCCCCCCCCCCCCCCCCCAATGCAAGTTTATACAACTATACAATGCAATTTTATTTTTATTGCAATAAATTTTAATAGGCCGAAACATATAACGACATTCTTCAATCAACCGCCCACCATACGACATTGCTGATTTTTTTTATTATTTTCATATTTCTGAATAACAAATGTCGTCCGAATTAGTAAATGCTTTCGATTGTGCCTCCGATGAAAGGACTGAGCATGTGGGTTGTCGGCCGATCCTTACAAAACCTTCACTTCTATTGGTCAAGAAAAGCAACAATGGGAAGTAAAATTAAAAGGCACCAACCTTTCACATTTTCAACTCTCGATTCGACATCTTGCCTAAAAAAATCCTCTCATTTTGACATAAATATGCTAGTGCGAAAAAAAAAACCCTCATATTTTTAGGTTAATGGATGAAACAACTCGATAACATTTTGCAGCACTACTTACTTGCGAACTAATGAAAGAATGATGATACGCTTAAAGTTGTAAAATCTAAAGCCATGGGTTCACACTCCCTGTATAACCAAATAGTAAATTAAGTAGTGCACAAATTCAAAGAAAATCATATCAATGGATCGGAAAGAAAAGTAGTTCGTGGACTCTTTTGAGCGCAATTGGAATCCATAATTTACCTTTCTAAAATCTCACTTGATGATGGTTATAATGTCGCCACCGGATGGTCCCGGAAACAGCCATCGAAGTATGGCTCAAGGGGTTCTGCGACTACATCTCCAGCGACGCCATGTGATACCATGTCAGGGCCACCGCCATCCGTCCCTCCTGCCAGACTGGGAGGCCGGTTAACGACCCTGATTGAAATAGTCCACAAGAGGTCGCCCAAGACTTGAGAGGAAACAAAGGGTGAAGGCAGGACAGATAGGGCCGGCGGTTCATGCTACTACAGAAGAGCGCCGCCGGGATATTCCCCCACTTGCAACCTAGATATTTGATGCATACTTAGCTGTTAAGTAATATTAGTGACTAAGCAGCTTAGTACCGCCAGTCTTAGCTTAGCCTTTAAGTTTTCTCTTCCTATAAAAGGAGGTCTTGTGCAATCTAAACTACATACACATTCTAATAAAAAATAGGCCAAAACTCTGCAAAAATACTCTCCTTCTATCACCGCCGTGCAAACTCCGGCCAGTATACTCAGAATTCTCTCACAATCAAGCCAGATATCCACTAAACATCCACCGTTGCGCCACCGTGATGATTTCTGCATCATCAGTTGGCTCCGTTACCGGGAACTCACGGTGCGAAAATCACCTAAAGCTCATGTCGGAGAGGAGGTAATCTTGCAAAGAAAACCCTCAAACTGCCTTCATTTCCTTCCTTTGGCAAAGAAATCATCCAAAAGCCACCCCACAGAGATGGCAGGAAGTAAAGGACACCTAACACCTCAAACCCCTGCAAAAGGTGTTATGATACATCAGACTCGTATAGAGGGCGTAGGCGAAACGCTTGACAATCTCCCCCCAGAGGGAGAGAGATCGCAGAGAGGGGCCCTGGCACCTAGCGACACTCGAAATGTCATCAATCAAAAGGCCAAGTCGAATGAGGCCATTGCTACTCTTGATGAGGCTCACAGAGAACGAGAAAGGTCGCAAGGGAGCCTGAGGCCGACCCCGGAGGGAGGACCAGGTCTTCAGGAGGATCCGGAAATAGCAGAAATGAGAGAGTATGCGAGGTATGCAGAAACCATGTATCTCACCAACTCTCGTTTAGTGGCCAAGGGCCAAGCCCCAATGTCGATTCGACCCCCGAATCCTCCCAGAAATGAAATCGCTCCTGCGGTCTTAGGTAAAGGTCGCCAGAGTCAGATCCAGCAGATCGATATAGAGGAAAGTGTACACTCATCGGGTCGCAAAGGGCTGAGGAAAGAGAACCCGCAAAACTCGACCCCCCTAGAGCGTGACCACCAAAGAGGAAAGACAGTTGAAAAAGGCTCGGCTTTCAGAAGGTTAGGTGAGAAGGACAAGGCTTCGGCCCCAAGTCGTCTCAGCCTTCCAGGGGGAAGAGTCCCCCCTCAACAAGATAGGAGCGCGCAGGATGCTCGCACAATTATCAGAGAAAAAAGGGCCCACTTGGAGGGATCGCGAGAGCATAGGGAGTCAGAGCATCGAGCGGAGCGAGCTGATACGCAAGCACCGTCACGACCCGGCCCGACCCTATCTTGGCCGAACGATGGAAATAATGAGAAGAGAGCTTGCAGAACTCAAAAAGGCGAGACCTGTCGAGAGGGTCGCTCCAATCTCAGGGATCGATGTGCTCGCTAAAGGGATTACTGAAACGTTGCCTCCCAGCAGAGAAAAGGTTAGTTATCCCAGTTACAACTATTACAATGGGAATTCATGCCCGAACGACTGGCTCACCGCCTTTCAGGGTCGCATTACCCTTGCCACACAAAATAAATCCGCATGGTGCATCGCATTAGTCGGCGGCATGCAAGACAGGGCTGCGTCCTGGATACGCGGGCTTCCTCATGGCTCAGTTGAAAATTGGGAAGATTTGTCGGAAAAGTTTGTCAGAGAGTTTGAATCGGCAAGCAGACCAAAGAAAACCATTGAGGACCTATATGAGGTTCGCATGGGAGGGCATGAATCCGGAAAGGAGTATTACGAGCGGTTCATCAGAGTATATGATCAGACAAGGAACATCCCGGATGAGTCAGTCATCACGTGCTTCCTCACCGGAATCGCTAAAGGCCCAATGAAAACTGAATTCAACCTGCGACCCCCCAAAGCGGGTCTCAGGGAGATGTTAGAAAGGGCCAGGATGATGGGGGTCAGCGAGGCGCCATCCTCAGGGAAAACGAAGCCTAAGACAGAGCCACGGTCACCAAAGGAGGACCGCACGGAGGAACGTAAAAAAGAAAAGGGTCGAGAAGCTAACCGTGATCGTGAGGTAAAGAAGCCATATAAATTCAGCGAGGATAATTTTACCCCACTCAACGCCAAAGCATCCCAAATACTGTTTGAAATTCGCGAACATTTTGACAAACCCAAGCCCATGAGAGGCGACCCTGACAACCGTGATAAATCCAAATACTGCGACTACCACAAGGACCATGGCCATATCACCGATGAATGCTTCACCTTAAGGCGCGAAATAGAAAGGCTGATCCGTGAGGGACCAGCGAACAAATATAAACGCGATGGGAACAACGCCCCCAGTCAGGGACGCCAACCCCGCATGTATCAAAAAGAGGTTCAGGTCATCCACGGGAATATTCCCAGCAACCATTAGCTGAAATCTCAAATCAATCAAATCAATACCCGCGGCTTCGAAAAGCCGATAGTGTTGGGAGAGAATGAGAAAGGAATCATATTCACAAAAAATGAGCTGACAACAGTCAACGGCCCTATGGAAATACCCCTCATTCTAAAAATAGGAGTGAACGACGAGCACGGCGTCAACCGAGTAATGGTCGACACGGGGGCCGGCCGCGATGTCATCTATCTCGGCTTGTTTGAAACGGATCGGGTTTGGGGAGGCCAAGTTAAAACCCTACCTTGGGGTGCTCGAGGGCTTTACCAACGACACAGTACGGGTCAAAGGCACGATCGACCTGAACATCACTTTAGGCGACTATGAGCCCTGTCGAACTGAGGTAATAAGTTTCTTGGTCATTGACCTCCCCTCCTATTACAACATGATTTTGGGGATCCCAGCTATGAAAAAGTTTCAGATGGTGGCATCTGTTCCCCACCAAAGGATCAAATTCCATGTAGGGGATGAAATTGGGGTCGCCACAAGTCGGCCCGGATTTTTCCTCGAATATATGACCAAAAATAGGGTCGACTCTAAGCGATCCCGAGTGGAAGGATTCAACCTGGCTATGAATCAGATCGCCACGATAAAAGAAGTCCCGGAGGGAACAGTAGAGGTTGAAACGTTGCAGATCCGGGACGAACCCGATTTCACTGCTGAGGATGAGCTGGTAGAGGTCGTCATAAACGACAAACACCCAGATCAGAAGATAAAGATAGGGTCGCAAACAACCCAGAAAGATAGGGAAGGACTGATCGAGCTTCTGAGGGCAAACTTGGACGCCTTTGCCTGGGAGGTAACCGATATGAGAGGGGTGGAGTCGGAGGTCGCCTTACATTATCTAAGTATCGATCCCAACTTCGAGCCAATACAACGAGAGGGCGCGTCAATTCTCTAAAGAGAAAGAGGTCGCAATAAAAATTGAGGTCGAGAAACTTTTAGCGACGGGCATAATCAAGGAGCTTCATACCCCACCCGGCTAGCAAACGTGGTAATGGTGAAAAAACATAACGGCAAGTGGCGGATGTGCGTCGACTTCACCGATCTAAACAAAGCTTGCCCAAAGGACCCTTACGCGCTGCCCCGAATTGATAAAATGGTCGATGGGATCGCAGGGTTTGAAACCCTAAGCTTTCTGGACGCCTACTCCGGCTATCACCAGGTCAAAATGGCAAATGAAGACAAGGAGTTGACGGCCTTCAGGGCCGCCGGCGGTCTATATTACTATGAGATGATGCCGTTTGGTCTAAAGAACGCAGGTTCAACCTATCAGAGAATGGTGAACAAAGTTTTTAGCACACAGATAGGCAAAAACATGGAGGCTTACATTGATGACATGGTCGTGAAATC
Source organism: Gentiana straminea (assembly GCA_036785695.1). NCBI lineage: Eukaryota > Viridiplantae > Streptophyta > Magnoliopsida > Gentianales > Gentianaceae > Gentiana > Gentiana straminea. Next base: position 1,129,908 of record JAVUPR010000203.1, on the reverse strand, counting down.
GAGTCGCCAAGACCACCTGGTGGACATTCGCGAAACCTTCGCAAATGTGAAAAATCATTCGATGAAGCTGAACCCCGCTAAATGCACCTTTGGGGTCCAGGCAGGAAAATTTTTGGGCTTCATGGTGAGTCAAAGGGGGATTGAGGCCATCCCCGAGAAAATCGAGGCACTAATTAATATGAGCGAGCCCACTAGCGTCAAGGAAGTACAGAGGCTGAACGGAAGGGTAATAGCCCTGGGAAGATTCATTTCAAAATCCGCGGAGAAGAGCCTACCTTTCTTCAAAATCCTAAAGGGGAATAAAACCTTCTCATGGACAGAGGAATGCTCGCAGGCTTTCAACGAGCTCAAGGCTTATCTCTCAAGTCCGCCGCTGCTTACTAGCCCCGCGGTCGGAGATGTTCTACTACTATACCTAGCTGCCTCGAATAGGGCCGTCGCCGCAGCACTTATCAAGGAAGAGGGTACTTCGCAAAGGCCTGTTTATTATGTTTCTAAGGCTTTGAGCCCGGTAGAATGCCGTTATTTTAATATTAAAAAATTAGCCTACTGCGTTGTCATAGCCGCCCGAAAATTGAGGGCTTACTTTTCATCACATTCAATTATAGTATTGTCAGACGCACCGCTACGACAAGTCCTTCACAAGCCAGATCTGTCAGGTCGCCTGTTACGTTGGGCCATCGAGCTCACCGAGTTCGACATCCGCTACGAACCTCGGAGGGCTATCAAGGCGCAGGCATTGCCCGATTTTATCGCCGAAACAAGCTTCAACGAAAATGTCCGGGAGCCCGCTGAAACGGATACTAACCCCGACAAAGGTACCGCAGCGGACGAGCCTAAACGGCCAAGTCACTGTTGGCAACTCTACGTCGATGGCGCCGCCAACCTTAAAGGTTGCGGTGCGGGGATCATCTTACTAGAGCACGGAACCTCGAAGAGATTGAGAAGACCCTAAGGTTTAACTTCACCGCATCAAACAACCAGGCAGAGTATGAGGCGGTCATCACAGGACTTGAGCTCGCCATAGCGATGAAAGTAGAAAATGTTCAAGTCTTCTGTGATTCGCAGTTAGTAGTAAATCAAGTGACTGGGTCGTTTGGCATCCATTGCGAGATTCTGCAAAAATATATAAACCTCGTCAAAAAACTCGAAAGCAGCTTTAACTACTGCGAGTTCACCAACATCCCTCGAGAGGACAATCATAGAGCTGACTATTTATCTAAGGCGACCGGCGAGGACGAAACTAGCAACCCATCAATCATGGTAGAATACCTGTCAGGGCCAGCCATCGACAGGGTCGTGGTAATGGACATACAATCCGCCAACTCCTGTTGGGTTGATACCATAAGGGATTACATCGATTCCGGAAAACTCCCTGATGATCCAAACGAGGCAAAGGCCCCGGTAAGAAGAGGCTGCTAGATACACCATCTTAGACAACGTTTTATATCGGCGATCGTTACGCAAACCTTTGCGAGATGTGTGCGACCGAGAGGAGGTTGATGGGATTCTTACAGAGCTGCACGAGGGAGCATGTGGCGGCCACCCAGCCAGCCGCACCCTCGCACAAAAGATCTTATTGGCCGGATATTATTGGCCTAAAATCACCGAGGACGCCAAGGCATATGCCAAGACATGCGACGTATGTCAAAAATTCGCGGACATCCCCGAGTCGCCGTCGGTCGAGCAAAGCATCGTCGTCGCCGCTTGGCCGTTCGACATGTGGGCCATCGACCTCATTGGGCCGCTCAAAAAGGGCCGCTCCGGATGCGAATATGTGGTAGTCGCCGTTGACTATTTCACCAAATGGATCGAGGCTAAAGCTCTGGTAAAAATCAGCACCAAAGATATAACCTATTTCCTGCTCGATCAAATATGGACTAGGTTCGGCGTCCCCAGAGTAATAGTATCGGACCACGGACCTCAATTCAGAGAAGAATTCGACACTTTCTGTGGAGAAAACAACGTCAAGCATTGGCAATCGTCGGTATGCTACCCACAAGGAAATGGTCAGGCTGAAAACGCAAACAAACAGGTACTCAGCGTGCTAAAAAAGAGTTTGGGTGAGAAGGCGGGTAAATGGCCTGATCATCTCCCCGCCGCCTTATGGGCCCTCAAAACGACGCGAAAAACGACTACAGGAGAGACTCCATTCGCTCTAACGTATGGATCCGAGGCTATGGCACCAGTGGAAATGGCCCTACCAAGTTTGAGGGTCGCCCATTTCAGCGAGGCCGATAACCCGCTCAAGAGAAAGCTCGATCTTGACTTTGCGGAGGAACGACGAACTGAATCATATGGGCGTCTGCTCAATTGCAAACAGGCCGCCAAACGTCACCATGACAGGCGCATTCGAGGTCATCACTTCGCCATCGGAGATTATGTTCTGCGAAAGAGGCAGGCCACCGGCCACGAGGCCAAGAAGGGAAAATTATCGGAAAACTGGGAAGGCCCAGTGAGGATCGCTCGAATAGTCAGAAAGGGAACTTACGTGCTAAGTGATAACCAAGGCCGTGAATACAACCGACCTTGGCATGCAGATAATCTAAAAAGGTACTATATGTAAAGCATACATCTGCCACGGGCAGATATGGCACGTGGGGAACAAAATCGACATAAAAAAGAGCATTTTCATTCATCAAAAGGAATTACAAACTGTTTCAAGAAAACCCACGGCTTACAACCCCACCACCACTAATGGGTATACCTATAGCAATCCAATGAATGTTTCGGCACCCTAGCTAAATTACATAGCTTGGTTATTAATGAAGCAAAGGGGAAGCGACGATTACGTTCCATAGAAAACGCGAAGTTAACCGCCTCGCGGTGAATCAGGATCCCCCAGTCAATGTCAACCTGGTGGTCGCGGATTGCATGCAAAAGGAAAGCTTCGGCTTCACTAACAGCCTCGCCATTCATGTTGGGAAGGGCGCGTGAGTTGATAAACTTCCTCCACTCACGATTGCCGCGAGACAAATCAGATGCAGGTCCTATTACATAAGGCCGTTCAGAAGTTGGAAAAAGCTCGCGGATTGCCCGACGCAGGCGAGTTTGCCTATTTAATTCATCATCAAGGCCCCAAGCGACCTCATAATGGGAGGTGGGGTCGACAGCAGGTATACCAAGGGCACCATTGATAGCTTCCGGAGTAAAAGCAACCACAACGCCACGAAGGGTAATACCGTTAGTGGTCCCTTCGGATGCAGCTTCAGACAGTATGGAGTAGAACTCCCTCACCATCGTAAGATTGGGAAGTATTGATGAAGGTGGCAAGACAAAATCCGCCCACACGGAAAAACGCACCCGCAGTAGAGAGCCATCACCCTCAACCTTGCTCTGATTCAAACCCCTCTCCCTTGCAGGCTCGATCCATTCAAAATAACGCCAGAAATTCTCTTTAGCAACAGGAGAAGCCGTAAGAAAGAAGGGGGACACATCACGCACGGGACGGGCTTTAAACACTCGCACCCTACCATCGCCAGAAGGAGAAGACATTGCTCCAACACCAAAGATCACATGCAAAAAAAAAAAAAAACTCAACGAATGGCGAATGAAAGAGGAATGAAAAAGAGGTTAGGCCAGCCTCCTTTTATAGCAAAGGTTAGCGGAAGGAACGGCCCTGATCACTTAGATCCTACGGCCAGGTATGACGCGGTTTATCTGATATTTGAAATTCAGAGGGCACATTTAATGCCTGTCAGTTATCTGCCCAAGATTCTAGGCTACCTTCACGCATAGCTACTAGCCCGATATTTTAGGCCATTTTGAACACGCATACGTTACAAGTGAGCTGTCAAATCGGTTCAGATCCCTGGATTACCGGATGACACGCCAGTCGAGAAAGGTTCAGTCCAATCAACTCAGTTCCCAAGTTTCAAGCGAGCCTCTGCTCAGCCTCAAACTTAGGGGGCCGCATACAGAAATTTTCAAACTATAAAGTGCGATACGCTCGCCTTCAGCAAGGGGGCCGCAGGAGTCAGAAACTCGCAAAATCTATTTCCATTACTTACAAAGGCCGCAGGAGCCAGAAATTATCTCGAGCTGCGACGACAAGTTGTTTCCGCTCCAATCCCCCTGCGCCTCGACCGAAACAAAGGGGGATTGGAAAATTTTCGCGAGGCCATCTGTCAGTTCGGCAGCTTTAGTTACTTTAGCGAGCCCAAAAAACCTCGCCAAAATAAAGGGGGCATACACAAGATGCGGAAATGCGGAAATCAAATCAAAGAAAAGCCAAGGAAACAAGTACAACATATAAGTGGAGGCCATAAACGGCCACAAATCAAATCCAACAAGCCAAACATGGCCGCAGTGTCAACAAGAAAGAAAGATAAGCCAAGTTATTACAATCAAATGAGGACGCCGAATAGTTCAAAAGAAAGTTATTATTACAGAGCCGCAGAATCGTAAAAGTTTCAAAGCAAAAGGCATTTAAACAGAGCCGGAGGAGTGTCAATGTACTCATCACCGGGTTGATCGTTCGCAGGAGGATTCTTCAAGATTGCAAAGTTGACAGGGTTGGCTGGAGGGGGGTCCCATACCGGATCGCCGCGCTCTATCGATTGGTCCGGATGGCAACAATGTGATCTGCGGCGTAAGGGATGTCTGGATGAATAGCCAGTAGGTCAGGAGATCGTTGAGACTGGTTGACCCATCGGAGCATTTCCTCAAAGGTAATGCTCTCCCGGCCATGATAAGCCCAGAGACAGCGGGCGAGATGGTTGAAACCTTGGTCAAAGCTCGCCTCCTGATAGTCGAAGAATTCCTCAGACCGCTTGAAGGCTTCCACAGCCGCTGAGCTAGCCTCCTCAGCCGCCTTGTTTGCAGCAGCAAGCTGCTCCTTCAAACCAGCAATCTCCGCAGCGGCCTCGTTAGCAGCATCAAGTTGCTTCTTCAAGGCGGCATTCTCCTCACGCGCGACCACCAACCTTTCCACAGATAGACGGGTTTCTGCCTTCAGCACCGCCACTTTCTTCTGCAACTCCTCATCTAGTTTGGCGCTCTCCGCCATAGCTTTTTTCATCCGATCAACCTCGGCAAGCGTCGTCGCATTATTGTTCTCAAAATTAATCCTGGCTTTCTCTGAGGCCCCAAGTGCCGCTGTTACTTTCTTCAATTCGTCCTTGCGCCTCTCAGCTGCGTTGATGGCCTTGTTTATGCGGGTCCCGAGCTGAAAGGAAACAGGATTATAAGACCGGCGAAAACGCGAAATATAAAAGGGAGGAAAAATACAAGATAAACAAAGCTTACCATTGAAGCGGCAATTCCAAACTGGCCCAAGAGATCTTTTAGTTCGGCGACCTCATCGCCGGGCGGGGCGTCATCTTGAATAACGACTCGAGAGGTGATGCCCCTCCCGATCTCCAGCTGGACCCCGTGCGGCGAGTCCCATGCCAGTCGACCCAGGGGGATAACATCGGCTATGGCCTCTCGTATCTGGCTCGCTTTGTTCATATCAAGGCTTTGGGTGAAAGTCGGGTCCAGCCACACCGCCTCTTTCCCTTTATAGCCACGGGGCAGTGTCCCGGACGGCAACAGCTCCACCTCCTCGGCGACCTCCTCAACAATAGACTCAGGTTGCACAGAGCCCTTATCAGCAGTCCGCTTATCCGCGCGATCCGACCCTTTACCTGCGCAGCCAGCAGTTTTGGTTTTATCAGTCCGGGATCGCTTTTGGCCCTGGGTTTCTTTCACAATCTCCTCAGCCTGCGACCTTTTTTGACCAACTGTCTGGCTCGAGCCCGCACCAGTGGACGTCGCTACGACTCGAGTAGGATCATATGTCTCATCAACAATAGTAGCATCCACTGTGCGGGGTACTTTCCCCAGAGCTTGCTTCAGGGTCGCCTGTCGAGTCTTAGCTTGCTCCTCAGCGAGCTTCTGCTTTTAAGCTCGGCGTTCAGTCGCGTCCATACCTGCAAAACGGGTTCGTTAGAAACGGATCCAAAAGAAAAGGGCAACACAGGAGAATAGGGTAATTTATGAAAAGAACAGAAATGCAATAAAATTTACGGGGCGGTCTTCTTTCCGGGTCGCCTCCACATACGGGACATTCAGACGGGAAGCACTGGCCTATGTGGCAATCCCCTATCCAGTCAAGATCGCTCTCCTCAGGGGTCATAACAACCAACGGTTTCACATCACCCGGGCCCATAATGCCGGCCTTGCGCCCAAATTGAAGAGCCAAATCAAGAAAATCAACCCAAGCGACATTCCTCAAAGAAGCTTCGATTCCATCAGATTGTATAAGCGTCAGGAATCCTTTCACAAAGCGCCGCTCCGTGACTAAAGGCTCGCCAATCGACAGGGTGGATTTGGTCATACGCTTCGCGGCCCTAGGAAAAGGCCAGCCGACCTTGGATTCCACCTTAAGGATCCGCTCATGCCATCTATGAATCTTGTTCGGCAGCAAGAATAGCAAGCGAGGCGTTTTGGTCCTCAGAGATATTTGTCCTGGGATGCTCGTCCCACAGAACCCGTAGAATTGGCCCAGCAAAGTCAGGGAAGGCTCTATCTTCATTGTCCGGCACATTACAATAAATGCCAAAATCTGAATAACGGCACCAATGGCAAAATCAGAGGGCAGGGCCCCCATAAGCTCGCAAATCCTAGTGAAAAAAGGATCGAAGGGAGGTCGAAGCCCCGCATAAAAATGGTCAAAGTGTAGGATTAGGGCGTCATCTGACCGGCGAGCACAGACGTAATCCTCGCGGTCCCCTGGTTTAAACTTGTCCTCCTCCTTCTCGTAGTCGAGCAGAGAAAACCGGTACACACTGGTATCGATTTTAAATCGACGACTGATGGACCGGTTAAGGTCGTTGCTGTCACGAAGCTTCGCCCACTTTTTCTCCAAGTCCTTCTCATATTCAGCTTGGATCGCAAATTCCCTTAACGCTTCGGGATTATTGGGCGCAGGTTTCTTAGCCTTGGCAACGGCCTCTCCTACAGTGGTTTTGGGCCCCCTTTTTCTCTTTGGTTTTTTGGGAAGCTCCCAAATGGTCCGCGGGGTAAAAGGGCGTTCTCATCCTCGGCCCAGACCCCATCGGCTCATGAAGCGCGGCGTCCTCCGGATAAGCCCCGTCATGATCAGCGGCGCCGCTGGGACTGGGATCAGCGGTCTGTTCTTCCACGTCAGAAATCCCTCTATCGCCAGCTTCGCTGGTACCTGCCTCTTGGGCCCGCGCCATTTCCTTGCGACTCTTCTTACGTCGCGGGACGGGATCGGGAAACAAAGAATCTAAGTCAAAGGGATCGTCGCCTGTTCGAGCTGCGGTCTCCCCGCCAACCATCTCGTCCAGAAGGTCGTCCCCGGCGGACATTTCAGGGCTAGAGGAATAGTCGCCTTCTTCATCCCGGGCATAATCAAAGGCCTCCCGCTCCTCATCAGCTACGCCTCTTAAGGAATGCTCACCGTCGGACATCCTGCAAAAACAAGAGGAAAAGGTGGAGCTTTTAGACATGGGATAATAAGAATTAAACCAGGAAGGTAATCGCACCCATCTCGACGCCCTCCCCTCCGTTTTTACAGAAGAAATGGAAAGCAAATTGCCAGAAAAGGAAACACAAATTCAAGAACAAACATAGCTAAAACAGGGGTTTTCTGGGCTCTAACGCCTACTTTTCCCCTCCTTGACCCTTTTTCCAAAAAGATCACCCCACAATAAGAACACCAACCCCAGAAACCCTAACTGCTACTCCAGAAACATTTTACATACAAGCATATTGCCCAACAACGGATCAAACGCCCTAAAAATACTTGAAAAACGAACAGAAAAGCGAAGAAAAAGGACAAGGAGGAGAGAATTTACCTGTTTGTGAAGGGAGATGAAAGGAGCAATCTGGAGAACACGCCGGAACCTTCAACTCTGGCCAGAAACCTCAAACTCACTCCAACCACCACCAAACCCTCACCGCTATCCTTCGCCGGAAATCTTTGATAACACCAGAAAGAGGAGAGAAAACGTAGAAGAAGAATTGTGGGGAATAGGAGGAAAAGTGAGAAAGCGTGGAGGGGGCCAGCCTTATATAAGCGCTAAGTTTCAATCGTGTGGCTGGGAGTTAATCCATCCAACGGTTGAGGTTCGCGCGGTCGATTCAAATTCCCAAATTCAAAAAAAAAAAAAAACCTGCAATCATTATGGAACTCAATCAATGCCCACGTGCCTGCTCGGACGGTTACCCAGGGCGTTACTACCCACGAAGTTGCAGTTATCAAGGGGGACGACGTCAGCCACGATCTGACCAATAAACTACCCCGACGATCCCTGAACAAATAGATAGCCTCGCAAATACAGGCCCAGAGTTGCTTCGAAGGCCGCATGCTTTGAAGGCACGGCCCTTAGTGAACAAGTCGCATCAGACGACGAGGTCGTAAATACAGGCCCGGAGTTGCTTCGAAGGCCGCATGCTTTGAAGGCACGGCCCTTAGTGAACAAGTCGCATCAGACGACGAGGTCGCAAATATATTGTCCCTGAGCTTACTACTCCATGCTCGGCATTTCCACGAAAAACGATCAAGACATAGAGTAGGGGGCCATTGATGATGGTTATAATGTCGCCACCGGATGGTCCCGGAAACAGCCATCTAAGTATGGCTCAAGGGGTTCTGCGACTACATCTCCAGCGACGCCATGTGATACCATGTCAGGGCCACCGCCATCCGTCCCTCCTGCCAGACTGGGAGGCCGGTTAACGACCCTGATTGAAATAGTCCACAAGAGGTCGCCCAAGACTTGAGAGGAAACAAAGGGTGAAGGCGGGACGGATAGGGCCGGCGGTTCATGCTACTACGAGAAGAGCGCCGCCGGGATATTCCCCCACTTGCAACCTAGATATTTGATGCATACTTAGTCGTTAAGTAATATTAGTGACTAAGCGACTTAGTACCGCCGATCTTAGCTTAGCCTTTAATCACTCAAACATAATCAGTACTTGATCCGTAGGGAATCCATGATCAGTAATGCGGCAGAATTCGACCTTGATCCGTAGGGAATCAATGATTGATGTAGTCCTCGATGTCTTAGTTTTTTGCTCGAATTCGGCGTCAGAGCTGAATAATCAAGTGAAAGGTTACAATTACAACAAAAAAGGCATGTCAAAAAGATATAAAAAGTAAAACTGCGATGAAATTGGGCTTAAAAGTCTCACATTTATCTTGCATTGCACCCGGTGAGGACGTAGTTATGGATTGATATAAACGCAGGATGGTATTGTAAGCCCAGACACGCAACCGGAAAAGCTGAAATTTATTCAATCAAAACTTAAACAATCACTTTGAACGCAACCATGATCAAAACATCATTGATGCGTTCATTTTAAATAACAACAAAAATGTGTTAATTAAAAAAAAAACGAAAAAAAGAATTTAATAGAGAACCTGTAGAGGATGTTTGCTCCACGAATTAAAACGACCCATGTCTTCTCTATCGTACATAATCCATTTATCGAAAGAAAGAAATTTAATGTGGACGGACGATGCAAGATTATAAAAATTTAAAATTAAATCTGGTGTAACCGAACCAAATATTTCAGGAAGGATTATGGGAGCCTTAAATCTTGTCTAACTGATCGAACATTAGTTGCGGAGAGAATAGAGAGTTTGAAAGATTTGAGTTCTATTCAAATAAGTTGTTATTTTGTAGGATATACATTAGTTTTCTTTATTTTTTGTGTTTTTTTTGTTTGGTAATGCATTTTTCCCCGGAAATGAAGCAGGTTAATTGGATAACCGTGTTAAAATGTGCTTTTAAATATGTATAGATTTATATCTCGCTTATTGCTGCTTAGTCTTATGGAATATATGTATGAAAAGTTTAATTATAGTGCATGGTATATGGATAAAACCTGAAACCCAAATTCTTGTTTTGTTTTGTTTCCCCCCGTCGTCAAGCCTGGTCATTGACCCGACTCTTTTCCCTGCCTCCCGGACTATCCCTTCCTTTCATTCTTTTTGTACCAAGTCGTCGGCATATCGTGTGTAACAAATCGTTATTAAGTAACGGTTTTTAACTTTCAACTTCCATTCAGGGAATTATTAGATAATCGAAACCTGGTGATCTTGAATACTATTCGAAATCTAGAAGGACTGAACGGAGGGGCCATTGAACAGTTGGAAAAAGTACGGGCTCAACCTAGACAGGGGCGGACGCAGGATCCCGGGTAAGTGGGGGGGGGGGGGGGGGGCGATACTATGGGCGAGTGTAAATTTTTAGGGGGGGGGGGGGGCAAAAAAAATACACAACATACATAATTGTGTGTTTTCCGGATCTAAAAGGGGGCGCTTGACCCCCACCCCTCCTCTTAAATCCGCCCCTGAACCTAGACCAACCCAAAACCAGCCATTGCGGACAGTCATTTGGTTTGGTTTGAGTTTGCATTTTTTAAAACTAATCCAACTAATATTATGTGACATCCATGTATCTCAAATCAGTTCAATCCAAACTCAGTCCTAGTGCATTTAACATATGCCATTTTTAACAAATAATACAGAAAGGAAGTACTATGAAAACTGAGAACTCCCTTGGGGATTCTCTCCCTGGAAGTTTCTTCCTTCTCTCTCTATCCATTCGGCCCTTCCCACAGGAAAAAACCTTCGACGCCGGTGGCCTCCGGCTGCCGGCGTCTCACCCTTTTCCTTTTCTTTTATGTCTTTTAATCTTTAGCTTTTAATTTGGAGAAGGAATCCTGGGAAAAGGTTGGTTTTTCCCAATTTTGGTGGATTTGTTTGTTAGTTTTCCTTCTCCGGCTGCCTTCAAACATAGCGATGGCAGCGGCGGCGTTTTCCGTTATGGATGGGGATCTTCGGGTCTAGATCTATTCCGATCTGCTGCTTAGTTTCTGAGATCTCGTCATTCGTGGCAATCGGAGGCGGATTTCTGGATGAGCGACATTGTTGTCTCCCTTACCGGCTGGAGGTGCAATCCATCACTGCGTGGCTTACATAATTCCGTTAAGGCTCCGGGCTCTTAATTGGCGGTTATGGCATTCATTCTTTTGATGGAGGAGTTAGTCATCTCTTACGGGCTTCTCTCTCCGCCCGGAGGCGGCGGTCGGTGGCAGTGGTTCCCGGTGGCGTCATCATGGTTCATGGGTTCAGCTTTGCTGCTTTGATTTTGTTCTCTGGCGGCGCCGCTTTAGTTGTTAATAATGTATTAGTTTGTTTGTTTTCTTTAGTCTTTCTCCGTAAATGTTGTTTTAGTCCTATGTCTGTGTCTGTCGAATAATAGATTGCCTAGAGGATCCACGTGTCTGGATGTCTTATTTCAGAAAAAATATACTTTCCTTCTGTTCATCACCCTCGACCCGATCTATTATTCGGCTTTGTTGTACTGTTTGTTGCTTGTTGTGCGGCTAGGCCGCGTTGTAGTGCAGTTTTTGGCCGCGTTGTCGTGCGGTTTTTAACCGCGTTGTAAGTTTGGTTTATCCGATGTTAATAAAGCTTTCTTCTTTCGGGGAAAAAAATACATAAAAAGACACAAAGTTGTTCCGTATATTTCTGAAATGCACATAAAAAATTATGGATTTTGTGTTTTGTTCTCGAATCTCTGGACTATTTGCAGTAGAATTTTCCACATTTTCCTTTTACATGTTGTAGGAGATCTGTACCTGTCGTCATAGTCAATGTCGGACGCACCTTTACCTAAATGGGGTCCACAGACCTCGCTTAAAATAAGAAAACCTACATTTTTTATCTATAGAAAAATATTTCTAACCCCGAGAAAACAAATATGGAGAATTGTCCGATTGATATTTTTTCAAAGTTTTTTTGTCCAAGTAGTACTCCTCATTGGGGAGTCATTTACAAAATAAAATTTAACTCAAAAATAACCATATTTAAAACACTTACCTTATCTCTACCTTTCTAATTTATTCTTCCCCACAAAAAAATATTTGTTCTTCTCCACAAAACACTCCCCACATTTTTGCTTCAGGTCGATAAAAATGGAGAGCTCCTCTCCCCCGCAACTCTGCTTCGTCGCCATTTTTCCTTATGAAAAAGACATAAGCATAAACATAAACATTGCTGCTGCGTTTTACCTCTGAGTAATAGTCAGACTCTGCAGACACGACTCAGACCAAACTCCGAATTAATCGGACCAGTGTGTTCCGGATATCGGGGGCTTTATGCAAAAAAAAACATAAACTGTAATGTCCCACATCGGTAAAATAAGAGAATGCTCACCCCCATATAAGTGTGAGACATAAAGGTTTTGTCAACTCGGGTTAGCCCTTTTAGACCAAGCGAGGACGGCGGTCTAAGCAGTTGACCGGACATTTATGACTCATTTAGTGCTACCAGGCCCGAGGTCTGGGGGCGTTACACAATGGTATCAGAGCCGACTATCAGACTGAACTATGCGCTGCACCGTACAAGAAGACGGTGTAAGTATGGCCTCTAGTTACCTCTGGTAGGGACGATCCGGGAACAGTCTTGGCTGTCCTGGCGAGGACGCCAATCCCTTATAAGGGGGGAGAATGTAATGTCCCACATCGGTAAAATAAGAGAATGCTTACCCCCATATAAGTGTGAGACATAAAAGTCTTGTCAACTCGGGTTAGCCCTTTTAGACCAAGCGAGGACGGCGGTCTAAGCAGTTGACCGGACATTTATGACTCATTTAGCGCTACCAGGCCCGAGGTCTGGGGGCGTTACATAAACATAGCTGCTGCGTGTTTTATTTTTTTATTTTGGGTTCTGCTGTGTTTTTTTAAACGAATGCTGTTGAAAGCGTATTGGTTCTGACGGCGGTCAGGTGGGTTGGGGTTTAACGGCATGAGTGGGTGTTAAACATAATTAGGATTCTACGATTTGGGGTTTAGGGTTCCTCAATTGCATTTAGACGTTTGTGTTCTTCAATTTAGGGCTAGGGTTGTTCAATTGCAATTAGGGGTTTGTGTTCATCAATTTTGGGCTAGGGGTTGTTCAATTGAAATTAGGCTTTGGATTCTTCAATAGGGGTTGTTCAACTACAGTTAGGGTTTGGATTCTTCAATAAAGTGGTGATTAGGGGTGTTATAGGTATGAAAATATTAGAAAATCAGGTAAAAAGACACATTTTAGAATATTTTTGGGTAACATGACACCCAAATATTATAGGCGAATGATAATTTTTATAATTTTTAAAACCTAAAGGACAAAAAAAAAAAAAAAAAACAAAAAAAAAACAAAACAAACCCAGCACGTGTCTACTGTAGCTGTTTTTTTTTTCCCTTCACCTTCATTTTCAAACATTTATATCTTTTAATCTAGCCAAACACGATGAAAATTTCACTGGATTTTTTTAAATTTTTTTTCCATACCCTTCGTTTTGAGACTTGATTTGATATAATTACATCTTTTTTTGTGAGATTCAATGTCGAAATTCACTCGGTGAATCTCGACAGTGAATCCGAAAAACAGTGAATTTCGACAACGGATTCTCAAAATTACGTCGGAATATGGTGAATGTGGTCTCAAAATAAACAACATGAAAAACAAAAAAATTTGGTGAAACAAATTTTCAAATTTGGAGTTCTAGATTGAGCGATATAAGTTTTTAAAAAAGATGGATGAGAGAGAAATTTTGTTGTTGTTGTTTTTTGGTTTTTTGGGAAGGAATAACATCCAGAATTTTTTTTAAAAAAAATTAATTATATCTTTTATGCAAAAGTTTTGAAAATCTATCGTATTCTCTAATTGATGAAATATATTTGTCCTTCTCGTCAATTCCCCCTAAAAATATTGTTCGAGGATGAAAAATCTATTTTGAGGAAAAAAACATGTAGAATGACTATTTAAACAATAAAACTTGTACAAAAGACTATATAAACTTTTCTCAATAAATATTTACAAACCTCACTAAATAAAATTTATAAATCCGCCACTGGTCAAAGTCATAAATAAATTTTTGGACCCCCACTTGTCATTGTCATGTAGTCAAAGGCCGGCTCATATGCTTTCTTTCCTCAATTTCTTTAATGGCTTTTTGTTTATAAGGATTAGTTTGAGTGCTTAATTAGCTCTTAGGACACTTAAATTTTAATTGATTATAAGGACATAAAATTAGTACATAGACAAAACTACCCCTAATTAATTAAAAAAACTGCCTGATCTTTTTTTTTCTTTTCTTCGGATGCTAAAAAACCGCGATGAAGTGACACCACATTGCATCGGGGGTGGTCAATGCATCACGGTGGTCAATGCATCGCGGTGTCACTGGATCGCGGTTGTTAGTGCATCGCGGTGTCTCTGCATCGGGGGTGGTCACTGCATCGCGGTGTCTCTACATCGGGGGTGGCCACTGAATCGCGGTGGTCAATGGATCGAGGGTGGTCAAAGCATCGCGATGATCACCGCATCGGAGTTGGTCACTTCATCGGGATGGTCACTACATCGCTGCGGTCAATGCATCGCGTTGGTCAATGAATCGCGGTGGTGAATGGTAGAGGGTACCTACGTGGGGCATTTATATATGATGGCATTCATATAGAATTTGGACCGATTTAATCGAATTTCCCGATATAATTCCGTATCGCGGCGTCTGCGGTCGCGGGTGGTCGATCTTCACGCATCGCGGTGTCTTTGCTTTCGGGTGTGGTCAGTCGGATATGTGTACTAATTGCATCGCGGAGTCTTTGCATCGGATGTAACCACTGCATCGCGGTGGTCAATGGATCCGGGTGGTCAATGCATCGTGGTGGTTAATGTATCGCGATGGTCACCGCATCGCGGTAGTAAATGAATCGCGGTGGTCAATGAATTGCGGTGGTGAATGCATTGGGGTGGTCACTGCATCGCGGTGGTGAATGCATCGCGATAGTTTAAGTCCTTTAATTATGTGTTTTGATATATAAATCGCCATCCGCTGCGCGTAGATCTAATTCGTTTAGATCTAAGAACCTGCATCCTTCATCGCGATGGTCACTGCATCGGAGGTGGTCACCGCATCGCGGTGGTAAATGAATCGCGGTGGTCAATGAATTGCGGTGGTGAATGCATTGGGGTGGTCACTGCATCGCGGTGGTGAATACATCGCGATGGCCACTGCATCGCGGTGTCAATGCATCGGGGTGGTCAATACATCGCGTTGGTCATGCATCGCGGTTGTCAGTGCATCGCGGTGTCACTTCTTCGAGGTGTGTCTGCATCGCGGCGTCTCTACATCGCAGTGTCTCTGCATCGGGCGTGGTCACTGCATCGCGGTGTCTCTACATCGGGGGTGCCCACTGTATCGGGGGTGATCAATGCATCACGGCGGTCAATGCATCGATGTGGTCACCGGGAAAAAAAAAACCTTTTTTAGCGTAAAAAAAAACCTTTTTTAGCATCCGAAAAAAAATAGCGTTCAGAAAAGAATAGAGAAAAAAATTCAACGCTGTTTCTTTTAAAATTAATTAAGTATGTAGTTTAATTAAATCGATATGTGTCTTTTTTTTTTACCCTTGTCCCTTTCTTTAAATGACTATTAATTTTATTTTTATTTGGGGGAATGAGGGAGAAGGACTATTTCATCAATCGTGATAAACAAAACTTACGATTTAAATATGTCATATTTACCTATTTAAATCTGATATGTGTCTTTTTTTTTTACCCTTGTCCCTTTCTTTAAATGACTACCTTTTTATTATTTTTATTTTTATTTTTTCCGAGCCAATCTTTGCCACTTGGGGGACAATTTTTTTTATTTTTTAACCAATCTTTAAATGACTAGTGAATCCTAAGTATCGTTTTTGTTTTGAATATAAAATGTTTTTGCTTCCAAATAAAAAAAAATAAAAATAAAGATGTTTAATTAGCATGGCTTGCCTGCAGCATTCTAATCTGCCGGCTCTCAAAATCATTTAATCTTAATTACAACTGCACTAACTAAAAAATAAAAATAACAATATCTGCCACTAATGACAGTTCGGCAATTTAAGTGAGAAAAATTATACTACTATAATATAATGAGTTTTAGACATTTTTAGGATCTAATGTTTTAACATTCTCTCAAAATTGATCTTTATCTTTTAAAATAATACTTTTAGGACCTCATATTGTGTTTTTTATTTCAGTATTAGAACAATTTCAAATCTTCCGTCCAACTTAACGTGAATTACCGTTATGATCCAAAGGGTTTTCATTCTGTTAAAAATCAAACGATTACCGTTGTACTAAAACCAATTGGTGGTAGTAATTGCGCAAATATATTTATTTATCATTTAAGAGTGTGTACAATCTGTCCCAACACCCGCCCCTCAAGTGTTGGCAATCTGTCCAACACTTGCACTATTTTTTTCAAAAGTGTGGCAATCTGTCCCAATACCCCCCTCAAGTGTGACAATCTATCCCAACACTTGCACAATTTTTTTAAAAAAAATAATGTTCCAACCAGGGTTCGATCACGTGACCTTTGGCTCTGATACCATTAGGCCTGTAAGTGAGCCTTAAAGTTCGATTCGATTCGGCGTGTTCGGCTCTAAAAAGTTCGGTTCGGGGCTCGGCTCGTATCATCAAACGTAGAATAGGGCCTTGGAAATTGGTATTCGGACAAACGAGCCGAACATGTTCGTCTCGTAGAGTTGCAGGGCTTCAACTAGTTAGTAAATTCAACCTATGTTACTACTTATTATGAAGTTATGATTTATGAACTTGTTTAAACTTGAATTCATTTTGACGTTTTGGGCATGTAATATTTTGGGATTGTAAGTCTTTAATATTTTGGACATGTTATGTTATATTTTGGGATATGTAATGTATTATTTTGGTTTTGGACATGTATTTTTGAACTAAAATTATTTATTGGGTATTTTTGAATTTTCGGACCGAACATATTCGAACTATTCGAACTGTTCGAGCCGAATAATACCGAATTTTTTCCCATTTTTTTAAGTTCGAATACGAACCGAATCCTGATATTTTAGGCTCGAAAATTTCGAGCCGAATCGAGCCATGTATTCGAAAATGTTCGAGCCAAACCGAACTACTCCAGGGTTCGGTATGGTTCGGCTCGTTTACAGGCCTAGATACCATGTTAAAGATCAAGAGTTTACCGTTGTACTAAAACAAATTGGTGGTAGTAATGGCGCAACTATATTTCTTTATCATTTAAGAAGTGTGGGCAATCCGTCCCAACACATTCTTTTCATGCATACCGAATACAACATGCATGAAAAGAATGAAAACCCTTTAGATCATAATGGTAATTCATGTTAAGTTGGACGGAAAATTTGAAATTTTCCTAAAGCTGAAAAAGAAACACAAACATGAGGTCTTAAAAGTGTCATTTTAAAAGATAAGGGTCAATTTTGAGACAATGTTAAACACGAGGTCCTAAAAGTGTCAAAAACCCATAATATAAGCTTTTTGCGTGTTTAGCATATTTGAACTAATAAAAGCTTTTTTTTCCGAGTAAAAAATGGATATAAATTATACTCCCTCCGTCCCATTTTGTTTGGGACTTTTGGGAACTCATAAAAAATAAGGAGACATCATTTAATGTCTTTTTTTAAAAACATAGCCAATTACAATTACATCCTTTAGTGTTCTTCTAGTTATATGATGTCATTTTAGACATTTAAGAGACAAATTTAATAAACATTATGGGATAATTTTGGGACATCCCAAAAAGGAATAAGTCCCAAACAAAGTGATACGGATAGAGTATTAAATATTGATTCCACCGTCTTTTGCCTTCTTTACATTAATATAGGTGGCTAGTTTTGCCCACCACCATAATTCGCGAGTCTTCTTTTGGGGTGATACTAAGAACATGCGCAACGTGCACTGGAAGAATTGGAGGCTTGCTGTCTGCCGAAGAGTTTGGGAGGCTTGGGTTTCCGGGATTTGGAGTGTCTTAATCTGGCTTTATCGGCAAAGCAGTCGTGGAGAATCTTCAGTAGTCCATGTTCATTGGCATGCCCGGGTTTTACATGCAAATTACTTTGAAGATGCCACAATTATTGGGGCTGGATTAGGGGCTAGGTCGTCCTATCAGTGGCGCAGTATCCTAGAGGGGCGGGACGTGCTGCTCAATGGGATGGGATGGAGAGTGGGAGAAGGGGATTCGGTGTATGTCTTCCATTATGCATGGACCACTAGGCAACCTTCATTTCGCATTCCTTTTACGGGTCATGAGATCCCACCGGATTCTATTGTTTCTGATATCTTCGTTCCTGGCTCGAGAATGTGGGATGCACAGGAGGTGAGGCAGTTATTTAGACTTTGGGAATCTGATGCTATATTGGAGACCACAGTGGCCCCTGGAGGGCACCCAGATCGACGGATTTGGCACTATGATCGCAAGGGAGTCTACACTGTCCGGTCTGGGTATTTTTTGGCTTTATCAATTTACAGGCCATCTTCAGGTGCAGGATCATCCACAACGGGAGAAGGAGTGCGATGTGGAGACGTTGCTGGCAACTTCCTTTCCTGCCGTGCATCCAGCATTTTCTGTGGCAATGCTTGCATGACTGTCTTGTTATTGGCCAAGGCTTGCAACGGCGGAAAATAGGTGATGGTATTTGCTTGGCTTGTCCGGGAGACTCTAGAAAATATGCCCACGTGGTATTTGAGTGCGAGATGGCAGATAGGATTTGGAGGGTGTCGCCGTTTTACGGAATTTTACAACTTCTTCACTTTACCTCCATTGCGGAGTTCTTCATGAGGCTAATAGAGGAGCATGGTGTTCATGACACATCGCGATTTGTGTTGCTTATGTGGGGGATCTGGAAGGCACGTTGCTCTGCTGTGTTTGATGATCAGGCGGTCTATGTCTCAGCGGTATGTATGCGATTTTTGTCTGTTGCAGTTGTTTATAGAGATGCGATGGAGAGCTTTCGGATAGATGGACGGCGGACTCGGGAATATCGATGCATCGCTTACCGGATAGATGGATGAAACCCCCAGGACCCCGGGCTGTGCGCGCTAAATGAGTCGGTTCGTGGTGCGTCCTCGCTTGGTATCGATGCATCAATTATGTGGGGGTGAGCATTCGGTTAATTTACCGATGTGGATATCACATTCTCCCCCCTATAAGGGACCGACTTCCTCGCCGGGTATAATCGGGGTCATTATTTTCCGTGACTCGCGGCTCGAATACCATTCGCTCGCCCCCGACCCCGGGCCCGTTCATTCCTTTGCATATCATTTTGATCCTTTATGTCTCGGTATGGGGGTGAGCATTCACTTAATTTACCGATGTGGGATATCACATCAGTCCTTCATTCCTTTGCATATCATTTTGATCCAGGTGAACTGATGGAGTTTATGGAGCTCAAGGCTATATCCTTGGCTTTGGAAGAGGTGGAACACTTACGATTCAGAAGCTTGAGGTGGAGAGTGATTGTTTGGCGTGAATTTCGTGGTTTCGACATCCATGAGTAGATCTCACAGCTTTGGGATGTTTAACTCAGGATTGTTTGGCTCATGTGCCTAGTTTATCTCTGTTTCCTTTTCTTTCATTCGACGTGTCAGGAATATCCCTGCCCGTCTTTTATCTAGACATGAATTGTATGTTTCGGCCCGGACACTCTAGGGATCTTCACCCCCGGGTGACGTTCTTCCCGCCTGTTGGCGGATGTTGCTTAATAAAAGTTATGTTTCCTAAAAAAAAAAGAAAAATTTGATAAAAGGGAGAATTTAAATTATATATAAACGTGGAGTATTTTTTTTGTTTATTTTTGATTAATTTAGGGGTATTTTGGTACTTGTGTCTCCTAAATTGTCGTTTTTTTCAAAAGTAATTATAATTATGTCCTGTTTGATAATTTTGACAATCTTTATGCACTTTTCATCAATTCTTCCTTGATAAAATATAGATCATTGTTCATGAAATGTACTTATCCGGAAAACAAAAAAGAAAAACAAAATTGTATAAGCGGAAGGTTAAATGATATTCATTTCATATTTTTATATGAATATGGAGCGTAAAAGTACGTTGTAACTATATATCCTTGTTGCCAAATGATATCGGTCCCAGTGGTAAATGCTGCGGTTATTAATTCGAAGGTTTCGGGTTCGAGTTTCAGTGGGAACAAAAGTGTGCGTGCGTGTGTTTATTTCGTTTCGAAAAAAAAAACCGATATATCCTTGTTAATGTTATTATTTGTGCTATATTAATAGCTTGCTATTGTTTTATCAACCATAAAGCTGGTTTTTTTCCTTTCCATCTCATAGCCTATTATTTGAGGCCAAGACTTCTAACATACATTTTTATCGAAGTCAAATCAATGTTTTGGCCGTGTTCATTCGGGCCATCACGGACTTGGTTATGTTTCAATCGCTATATTGAAATATTGACTTCATTTATCTTATACCATATGTTTTGAGGTTGAAAGTTGAAACCCTCTTGTTATATGTTGTTAGTGATACATTTCATCCTTTTCACAAACAATCATCCCTTTCAATGTTGTCTGTTTTTTGCATATTCGTTCGGTTACTAGACTCCTCACACTCCTAGTGAGACCATCACGATAGATATTATGTGGTGTCACTAAAGATATTCTAAGTGATATGGCAAGGGACAAAGAATCTATTGGATCCAACGTCACATTTGAATTGAAGTATCCATGATTAGTGAGGAGGATAAATTCCGCCTTGAGAAAAAAAACCTATTAGACAACTCATACCTCGATCGGTCAATACCATTTAATAGCTTGGTCATGAACTATCTTCATAGTGGCAAAGTGTCCATCTCATCACGGCCAACAACTTTAGGTCCTTTAACGTCTGGCTTGACAATTAGAAGTCATTCTCAAAGAGACAACACTAGGTCATTTATAGCATGTTTGTTACGCATTAATGTAATCTAATAGAAATAAAACAATAGGAATGAAAATGAATAAATTAATTTCTTTATTGCGTTTGCTATGTAAAAAAATGGAATAAAACAAATTATATAAAATGTGACACATTAAGTGATGAGTATGAAATGGTAGTGGATTAAGGTTGGGTGGGGTAGTGTATGATATGGTTAATAATGTAGGATATGGTAGAAGGCGTGGGGTTAGGAGGGTGGGGTGGGTGGGGTAGCCCTACCCCATCACCCACTTTACCCTACCATACCACTCTACCCTACTCTACCAACCATATTACCAATCATCCAACCCCTATCTTACCCATCATCCCACTACCACCCCTCATCCTACTACCATTCTCACTCTACCCTACCTTACCTTCCTTACCCCACCACCTACTCTACTCCACCATTACTCACCCTACCTACCTTGCCCCACCCTACCTACCCTACTCCATCACCTGCTTTACCCTACCCTTCCACCCACCCACTCTTACCCATCACTCACGTATTTTGTCGGTTTTTTCATGTTATTCCATCGCATTCCATCCATTTTTGGAAGGAATGAAAATGGACATTTTTCATTCAATTGGAATAAAATTTCATTCCATCTTATTCCCTCATAATCACACAAAATTATTAGAATGAAATAAAAAACCATTCCATTCCATTCCATTCTCACCTAACAACTGCGTTTGGATTGTTGGAATGTAACAAAATGAAATGAAACTGATGGAATCGAATGCAATGGAATGGAATGAAACCGATTCCATTCCTATGTTTGGCATGCAATGGAATGAAATATGCAACATTGTATTAGATGTAACAAGTAACATGGTGGGTGATGAGCGTGTATGATAATGAGTGTAGCAAGCGGTGGTGGGTGGCGGAGGATGATATGTGAGGTGTGCGATAGTAGTGGTTGTGGTGGTGGTGATGGTGGTGGTTGTGGTGTGCGATAGGTGGTTGATGTGGTGGTGATTGTGGTGGTTGTGGTGTGTGGTGGATGTGGTGGTGGTGATGGTGTGCGATACCATTGGTTGTTATAGCGGCGGCGGTGGTGGTGGTGGTGGTGTTGTGATGGTTGTGGGTTGGGTTATGATGATGGATGGTGACGAGTTGTGATGAGGGTGGTGACATGGTAGGCGGCAGTGGTGGAGGGTGGTGGTGGTGGATTGCGGTGGGATGGGCAGGTGCCACGGGAGATTGCGGGCGGGCGGTGGTGGTGGTTGATTTTTTATCAGTAGGTTATGTTTACATTTCATTCCATCGAACCATTCCATTTATTCCATCCATTTTTTGATGGAATGAAAATGATAAAAAATCATTTCACTGGAATAAAAACTCATTCAATTCTCTCGTAACCAAACACGTCAAAATGATTGAATGAAATGAAAAAACATTTAATTCCATTCCATTCAAGCAATCCAAACTTACGGCGTTTGATCGTCTTTGCAAGTCCGTAGTACTTAACAAACTTAGCCTAATAGCACAAAAACTATAGGGTTAGAGGACCCACCTTTTCTATATTTTAATGGCTATGATTATTTTTACCTACTCTTTGACCCGATTGGTTAAATACAAAGTAGGTGATTAATATAAAGCACTGTAAACTTATATTTAATGCAACAAAAACCATATTCACGTCAATTGTCGAGAATCAGTCTACCTTTCAAAAAAAAAAAAAAAAAAAAGAATCAGTCTAGAGAGGGGAAGACAAAAGTCATTGTGGGAGGGCTGCACTATATTGCAACGGCGGATCTAAATACATCCAAGATATGCATTATTTTTATAGTTTATCCTCCTTTAATTTTTATATTCGTCTTAAAATTTTTAAGTGTCACTCACTTATCCGAAATCCTGCGTCCGCGACTGCTGTATTGTCAAGTGAAAGAAGACCATAAACATTTGGGGCATTCTATTCAAAGCATGGCTATATTAAATATGTACAGTGTAATTTACTACAAATGCAAACCACCCCAAAATTCTCCATTCCATTCTCTTAAGTCTATTCAAAATTCTTGAACTAAATTCTTTCGAAATCATTATGGTGAGCTCCTCTCTTTTCTTCGATCTCGCTACGTACACCGTCTACAAACGTGTAGTGACACACTGTTTTATATAATAGTATCATCATTTGTAGTTGTTATAGTTCTTGATTGATATCCATTGTCATGCATGCAGGAGGACAATTTGAATGCAAGAGAACAATTATACAATGATCCTAAGTTGAAGAAAGGTGGATTCAGAGCTTCACTTTTCATATTTGGTAAGATGTTTGAATTCCCACTTTAGATACTTATGTGTAGTAGTGATATATCTGTTACGTATATATCCAACACAAATACGCAACGGACACTTAGGATACACACATGTGAGTACAGTGTATTTGTAATTTTCAAAAGCAGGTTATGAGTTTCGGATATGCATTCATATCCGAACATTTTGAAAATTACAAATAATTACGCACATGCCCCCTCGGTACCTGTATCCTATAATTTTCGGAAATCCACAGCTATGCATACGTATTCGTACCCATGCAAGCTAACATAAATTTCAAATAGGCTTCTTAAATCATCAAAGTTACATGATTTACCATATCATAAAGATTGTATATATATTCTGCTCGTCTTTATTTAATTTTTTTTTTGTAGCCTTTACATCACTAGAGAATATGGGGTTTGTTGCAAACTTGGTGAGCTTGGCCTTGTACTTCAATCTCCAAA
Source organism: Gentiana straminea (assembly GCA_036785695.1). NCBI lineage: Eukaryota > Viridiplantae > Streptophyta > Magnoliopsida > Gentianales > Gentianaceae > Gentiana > Gentiana straminea. The sequence continues at coordinate 1,106,432 of JAVUPR010000203.1, read as the reverse complement.
TGCATTTCGACGTCTCAAGCTCAGCAAACACGCTCACGAATTTGATTGGTTCAACTTTCTTGCTATCTGTTGTTTGTGGTTTTGTTTCAGACAGTTATATAAGCAGATTCAATACCATTCTCATCTTTGGAACTTTTGAACTATTGGTAACTAGCTTCTTCTACCTTGTTAAAACGGATCTAACGGTTGAAAACTCGAATCTTGATCCATTTATTGCCAACTATCTGCAGGGATTGGTATTGGTAACAGTTCAAGCTCATTATCATAGCTTGCAGCCAAAACCTTGTGGCCAACCAACTTGTGTTAAAGGTGGTATTGCAGTGATGTTCTATGTTTCACTTTGTTTACTAGCCACCGGATTCGGCGGTATTAGGGGTGCCCTTCCGGCTTTCGGGGCCGACCAGTTTGATCAGAACAATCCCAAAAAAGCTAAAGAAATTGGTAGCTACTTCAACTGGTTTATGTTGAGCAATGAAGTTGGAGCAATCATCGGTGTTACGGTTATTGTTTGGGTCGGGTCGGATCAGGGTTGGTGGAAAGGTTTTTTGATAAGCCTTATTGTTGGTTTTTTGGGGTTGGTTTTTCTTGCTGTTGGAAAGTATTCTTACAGGCTTCATTCACCTGGTGATCATAGTCCTGCCCTAAGATTTGTACAGGTATGACAGTATCACGTGACCCCACCCTACATCATATAGCTAGATTCGCCCCTGTACTGTGGTGTATAACTTATTCTCTTTTATGCTTAAAGCCCCCGGTATCTCTGACTAATCCTGAGTTTAGCCTGGATCGTGGCTGCAGTGTCCGACTTTTACTCAAGGATAAGAGTTGGATTCTACTGCCATGGTCAATCTGTCTTTTAAAAAACATTTTTTCAAAAGTTTCTTTTCTTTTGCAGTCATACAGACTATATATATATGTATTGATTACTTTTCTCAATTATTAACAGGTCATAGTGGTGGCATTCAAAAACAGACACTTGAATTTACCAGAGAGATCAGATCAATTATATGAACTTTATTATGACTCTGAATCAGTGGCCAATTACTCACCAAAGATCCTCCACACTAATCAATTCAGGTTCTTGGACAAGGCAGCTGTGCTTCCCAGCAACATAGAGCCAACTCAATGGACAGTTTGCACAGTGACACAAATCGAAGAAGTTAAGATTCTTACAAGAATGCTCCCTATTGTTTTCAGCACAATCATAATGAACACATGCTTAGCCCAACTACAAACATACTCAGTACTACAAGGCTATTACATGAACCGTAAGCTCGGTTCGTTTCAAATACCCGCACCATCGATTTCAGCAATACCCTTAATCTTTATGAGCATCTTAATCCCTGTTTACGAGTTCCTTTTCATCCCATTTGCTCAAAAGATCACCAAGAATCCATCCGGGATCACCCAACTCCAACGTGTTGGAGTCGGGCTTGTACTATCCGTTATTTCAATGGCGGTAGCTGGAATAGTGGAAGTTAAAAGAAAAAATCAATCTTTATCAAATCCCAATAAGCCTATACATGTTTCTTGGCTTGCAATTCAATTTAGCATTTTTGGAGTTGCTGACATGTTTACCCTTGTAGGATTGCTTGAATGTTTCTATAAAGAAGCACCAAATGGGATGAAATCACTCTCCACATCATTTACATTTCTATCCTTGTCTATAGGGTATTTTTTGAGTAGTATATTTGTGGAGACTATTAACTCTTTGACTAAAAGAATTGGACATAAGAAGCAGGGATGGTTACAAGGTAAAGATTTGGACATGTACAAATTGAACTATTTTTATTGGTTCTTGGCTATTCTTAGTTGTTTGAACTTCTTCAATTACCTTTATTGGGCTTCATGGTATAAATACAAGCAATAAAAGGGTGTTTCTGGAACGACAAAAGAAATCGCTGCGGCTGAAATGACTGAGGATGAGACATTAAATGATACAACAATAAACGGTGCAGAGGACGAAGAACCTAAGACATATAGAAATGATATCGTTGTCTCCGAAGTTGGGAGATTTTAAGAGGGAAAAACGAATAGAGTAGGGGTGAATAAAAAATCACAACCCGACCCAATCCGATCTAATTCAACCTAACTCAACCCGTAATTGCGGGTTAAAAATGGATTTGGGTTGGGTATGGTTTTAATATATTTTGACCCGCATCATATGGGTTGAGTATGAGTTATACCATAAAAAACATATTTGAACCCAACTCAACCCACACACACACACACACACACACACATATATATATATATATATATATATATATATATATATATATAACAAAACAGATATCCACGCTAAAATACATTAGTTCAACGGAAATCTCTGCATATCCTTCAAATCCAAACTTACTCAACCAATTCTCTCTCTTCAGTCCTAATCTCCAGCTTTCTATGCACAAAATCAAATCTTGAAATCAAATCATAACAAACAAACTCTTCAAATTTAACTAGACGCAAGTCTTCAAATATAAGAGGGAAACACAGGAGAAAAAAAACAATTGATCAACATTTTCCTGAGCTCAAAGTCTTGGAGGCCGGTTTAAGGCCATGGATACTTAAAAAGGTTCGTGATGAGGACGGGAAACTAGGGCCTAATAATAATCCGCCTTGCCAACGTGCTTTGTCAATGTGGGGTTCCGGCGGACATGATTGTACCTTATGTGCGCCGTTGTGATGATGTGGTTGATGGACTCAAAGTGTTTGATAATCAAGCCTGCCCGCCATTCTTAATGTACTGAGGTTTTTTTTACAAAGCAAGTCTTTATTCCTACTTACTGTACATTTGTGATAGATTCGTTTTATTAAATAACTATGTTCAAAATTTGTTGAATTTGTCATCTGTAAATTGTTTGATTTGCGTAAAGTGTATCTATGTTTTCATATAAAAAATAATGAATTTGATGAAACCAAACTGAAACTAATTCAAACCAAATCATTGGTTTGTATATTGTTTTGGTTTGGATCGGGCATATAATATTCTCCGGTCACTAATTTCCAAAATAGTCTTGGAGGTTTAAGGCCATGGATATATTATGCGATCATTAATTTCCAAAATAGAAGGATCAACTGAGAAAATCGGGAGTTCTCAGACCAAATTTCACATCTCACGGCCGTCCGTAAAATTAGTTACCAATTTAAATGTTGGTGAAAATAAGGTAAGGTTTTATAACCTAAAGGCTTTTGACCGCCGGCAGGCTAATAAAAAACTTTTTGGGTACATCTACTCCATTATCAATTGATTTCAGGTGCTTTAATGGATGTATCATGTGTGAATTGTATGTTGTTTTTCTTTTGAATTAATATTTTGTCTTTAGTACTATCTTTTAATGATTTAGGTTTCAGATTGTATTGATGAATTTTTCAGGTGAATTGTTTTGATGAATTTTTCAGGTGAACTCCGTGGAACGAGCAAGTGATTATATAGTACACAATGCATTTATTTAAAACATGGTTCATTTCAGCTGCTCGACGGGAAGGATGCTTCCATTGACGACGATTTATGTTGATATGAGGATAGCAAGTGATGGGTGGTAAATTTGTAATTTACCCTTATATTTTTTTTGCTTCGTTTATTTTGTTTGCCGTATTTGTTTTAGAAAGTGTTGGGGTATCTTATTTTCCCGAAGATGTGGGAGAGTGCTTGGACCACGCTTGATGCATAGATTTCAGTCACTCTCACACCGGTATTTTTCGAACGCAGTCATTATTTATTTTCTTGTGTTGGGGTTTGTATCTCATAGATTGTTGTTAGATGTTCAATGATTTCTTTCTCTCTTTTGATGAAGATGTATTCATTCCGATTTCAGTGACATGTTTGTGGTTTAAAGTTCTATTTGTTTGAAGAGGAATCATGATAAGGATTTAGATACCAATAAGGTACCTTGCACTTCATTCATCCATATAATTTTGTGAAACTAATTTTTTTGTTTTGGTTCACTTTACATGTGTTTAGCCAAATGAATGAAAGTGTCCGTCTTTTCATGAGTTGAGATAAAGTTAATTTGTTAATAGTGTGTGCAGTGATTTTTTTTCTTAGTCTAACAAACTTTTGAAGGTCATAAAATGATTTGGCTATAAGTTGCACTCTTCTCATTCTTAGTCTAACATACATCTTCCATATTTTGATGGTTTGTAACTTTTAAGAGCTAATAATTCTTCAAAACCTGAACTTCTTTAGTTAAATATTCTTAGCCAATTATTTATTGTTAAACTTCACCCATGAAGATGTGCAATTTTGAATGTAGTAGGAATGCATGTTATTCCCAATACAAAATTATGGTGTAGAAGTAGGTAAAAGTACCCGTTAGGCATATAATATTTTTCCCTTTAAGATTAATATTTCTATCTGCGGAAAAATTTTCTTCATAATTTCTTGAATGTTGGCTAAAGTGCGTTTTTGCGGGTTGTAATTCTCACAACGCATAGCATGGTCAAGTTTTATTATAATAGTATTTGAAGAGCACATCATCAACTTATGAAAATCTCATGAAAATATGTTTTGGTTATAGACTATTAAGACAAGCATGTTTCATGGTAATATATGGTGATTAAGACGATGATTGAAGAAAAATATATTGAATGGAAATATGTAGATGAAATTTCAAGGTCTTTAGAATGAGGGCCTTCGGGGATAAATGGACAGAAAGAAAGATAAAAGGATTCCTGGCCTCAAGAGGAATACATAGCTTGAGCTACTTTGCATTTGTTGTGAAATTGAAATGTTTGGAATCAACTTTTTGACTTTAATTTTTATGAGCGAAAACTAAAGCGGTTAATATCCGTGTAATGCATTTGCTTTTAACATCAATATATTTAATTTTATATTTACTCCTTTGTCATGAATGATTCAAACACAAAAATTATGTTGGCTACGTTAATATATTTGGATACACAATGTTTGAATCCATTATCCGGTAAAAGTTTCCATACTAATAATTCCGCATGTAACATATGTAGTATAGATTTTTTAAATTTTATTTTATATACACTCACATGGTTGAATTTCCCGTGCATTATGCACGGGTTTAGTTACTTGTATATAATATATGGAGGAGTGAATTTAACCCAATTACCCGCTTTGACCCGCTCCAAACCCGTAAAATATAAAAAAAAAATCAAACCTACCCTAATTAGAAAATTCGGCTTCTTAAAATTTGATTTCGCTAATAAATACCTCATCTTTCCCAATCAGGCTAATTCAAATTCGACAATCAAATGCATCCTCAAATCTCGCCAATCATTGAATATAATACACGTTTATTTATTCAATTAATAAACAAACAGGGTTTGAATATGTAAATATAAATTTGTAAGTTATTTTTCTGCAACTCAATTCTCAAACCCCTTACGCTTATTTTGCTTGCATATTTTGTTCATTCACACGAACCCCACGGTTACGGCATTTACAAGGGTTACTTTTTCAAGATTCTTCACCGTAAGTTATTCTTATGGAACTCAATCCCAAATTCTTTACGCTTATTTCGTAGGCATTTTATTCACTATTTCTCATTCATTCACAGGTACCTACGGTTTCGGGATTCATTAAGGTTATATTTTGAGAATTTGGTGATGGATACGAATTTTTACATGCGTCCAATTTTATGGACCTCTAATCGATTTAGTTGATAGATTTATTATCTAATTTCTTGATTGCTCTAATGTGTTAATGATTTTGAATTAGTTGGATAATGGTCCTGCAGATTGCGTTTTTGTTAACGACTTCTCCGACGATTAAAACAAATTACATATTATTGGAGAACATTCAGTTCTTATAGCAACCTAAGCTTTGGGGAGCAAATCAAAACCATCACATCCTTAAAAGGTGGAACCCGGTCCAACTCTGCTACATATGGAGTGAAGACTTTGCAGTGACATTGATATTTTACTTACAATGCATCTTTTTTCATCCTTTATTTGATTTTGCACTTGCCAATCATTTTTTTTAATTGACTTCTAGATGTGTTGTTTTTAGTAGTTATATCATTGGGAAAAAAAGAGTATTTATAAGGACAAGTTTGCGAATTCGATTCTTCCATTGCAAGTGACCTCGCATTTAATGGATGGTGCTTCTTTGCAAGACAAAGCAGTAACTCAACTTTTTAATTTTTATTTTTTTTATTTTAAAGATCATTACTATTATGTTTTGTATGAAACATTTTTTTCTTCACAAAACGCTGCTAGGTTTCTTAATTATGTTTGCGTATTTTTTGTTAGCCGTTGATTTGTTTATTCACTCCTTAGATGTTTATCTTGAATTTAAGGCAATTCTACCATAAAATTAGGATAACACCGCAAATACGGCGTGCTTATCCGATGTTGGATGTACACGGGATAATAACTTTTTTCATTTCTTTGAGATGCTTTTCCATCGGTCATCGGCGTCGCTGGATAGGTACACTTTATTATGCTATTCGGTTTATTTTTAAAAATGCTCTTTTCCTCTCTGTACATGTTCCACATCATGTTTTTTTTTTCTTCCCTTTTCCTCTATCTGTTTTCCTTAGCTACAACAATTTCTCACTTTCTTTTATGTTGGAGAAGTGTTGAAATTTCTGATCTTTAACATGTTTTTTTGAAATTCTAAAGGAAATATTTCGCGGTGCTTAACAATCAAAGTTGGGGCTTGAAATCAGTTTCCTCACTCCGGTAAGATGTCTGATCTGAAGTTATCTACTCATATTTCCCTATTATTTTCTGTTTTATCATCATTTATAATGTATTGCCTTTTATTGTCTCTTTATTTGAGGTTCTTAATCCTTTGTTTTGCAATTTTCTTGCAGCAGACAGGAAATCAGAATATTTAATTTATAGTGTAACATACGGGACGGTGTAAATTTTTTGACGTGGAACTATCACTGCGCATCTTTTAAATAGCCATGAATAATGTAATGCGGCAAGGAATATGGAGGTGCATCTTTTAATTTTTTTTTCCTTTCTATGTTGCCGTAATCATCTCCCTTATGACACAATATGTTATGTTGCCGAAGGAGTTCACTCTCGAAGTTCTGATAATTCACATGTTATGTTATTGACGGAGTCACTTTTGAAAGTTCTGATAATTCACCACATCCATTTGTTTTTCAATAGAAATGTTATAAAACTTCTTAGGACTAATATCAACATATATTGTTCCATGTATTCTTATATATTTTGTGTTTTTAACAAACCCGTGCATTATTCTTCCGGCATTTCATCATGGGTTTGTGGTGAATAATACCGTATATATGTTGATTTATATAGTGAAATTAAAATACTTGACCACCATAAACCAATACTAACAAGAGGACTAGGTCCATCGTAGTATAACTATAGCGAATCAAGGTCGATCCCACAGGGAACCGATTGTGGGTCATTTATATACAAACAACTAATCATTCATATCAAGGACACAAAGGCGGTCTACGACCAACGAAAGACAAGAAAGGTAAACACGACTCGACACAACACATAAACAACGTAATTAACCTCCCCAATTATCATGTTGTCGTTCGGATCTAGAGATTCTATATAATTAAGCTAGACTCGACAACTATTAATCCGATTCGTATTTCTTTTATATTGGCTACGGGAGTCATCCCCTAAACTAGATCTAGCTCCGGGTAGGCCATCCAGATCACTATGCTACATCACGTGACTTCGCTTTTTCGGCCTCCATCTCATATGACTCGCACGCTTATAAAACTAGGGATGCCGATATTAACCGTATTCCTCACCTAGGCAACATTCCTTTGTTCAGGCGTACTTCCTAGACGATCGCATCAGTCTCTGTTCCATTAACAATTACTTGGACGGTCTCATGTTAATCTACGATTTACATATAACTAGGTGTGCACAATTCCCTAATATAGAACGGTCTAGATCTCGCCGAAAGTCCCGGAAGATCAATTCATGAGCCGACCTAGGAGCACTATATTGGTATTTCCGATCATACGCTAATTAAAACGACGAGCAACGTAGCCGTAGCCATACCTACTAAGATAAGAAATTCTAGGTGGACAATCACACCATAAAGACGTGGCTAGATTGACTCGGCGAAAAACTAAATCTTAGCGTTTCTACATACGTAACGGATAAAATAGAGACTCATAAAGCAATTATATAGATCTACTAAAAACACGGTTGTCGATCCTACCAAAGTCATCTATAGGTCACCGGATAACAGATCTGGGCGTGTGGATCCTCATAGACAAGCTATCCCCACTGCCTCATATCGTATCCTTAGATCTACATCGTTCGGAGAAGAACGAACAACCTCAAACGATAAACAATAATTGGGGGCTTAACTACAAAGAACTAAGAACAAATAATACAGGAACTTACATAATTGCAGAACTTGTAAAATAAACTGCTCTAAGAAAAATCGAGAACTTTATTATAATTTGAGAGAAGTGTCTGAGGTGTTTTTGGCGTGTATGACATGCCTTTATTTATAGGAGTTCAAGCTAATTAAGAGATATACTTCAAAATGTCAAAACAAATAAGAGATAACTCTCGGCCGATCAAGAAAAGATGAAGTGCCCCCCCCCCCCCCCCCCCCCGCTTATGCGTATCCTCAAAGTTGGCGCCATCTTTGGATTGGTTTGCCGGCTTTTGTCATGCTTTACTCCTCTGCTCGTGCTTATCCGATATTTATCTTTAATGCATCTTGGATTTATCTTGAGATAAAATTCTTCCATTTGTATTTATCCTCCATAATTATCCAAATCTACAAAATAGATATTTATCTCAAAATAAAATAATAAACCGGATAAATACTAATTTATCTCTTTTAAATAATAGAAACGGATAAATACCAAATTATATAATAAAAACGGATAAACACTAAATTATATCTTATAAATCACATAACATTAAATAATCAATATAAACAGGTGATTTAATATAAAATATATATTATTACTCTCGATTTAAGGTCAATGTTGATGACTTTTACGGGTATAATTTGACCGTCATCAATTTCAAATTTTTATAACCCGCAACATAAAAATGGGTTTGAGTTTTTATGAAACCCGCACGACCCAAATCATGTGCACCCCTAGAATAGAGTATTCAGTTTACAACAATCAGACAGTAATGCCCATGTCATTAATTTTTGTCAAATTTTACCATCTTATAAATTATAATAGTAACAACATGTATAGTAAAATGTGGTATAAATGGAAAAAACAGGTTAAATATAACTTGATATAACTATAATACTTGTACCCTAAGATCTCTCCTAAGTTTTCTTTTGAAATGTAGGATATAATTGGTTTAATGAAACACAATGAAATGAAATCAAAAGAATGAATTAAAATGGAATGAATGAATTTATTTCATTCATGCGTTTGGAACGCGTAATAATGAAATGAAACAGATTCCATAATAAATAACATAATAAGTGATAATGGCTGGTGGGAAGCAAAGTGGAGGTGGGGGGGGGGGGGGGGGGGTAAGGTAATGTAAGGTAGGATGATGTAAGATGGGTTGGTAGGGTAAGATACGGTGGGGTATGATTCATAAGAGAAGGTAAGGTGGATGGTGGGTAGGCTGGAAGGGGTAGGTTATCCTTACTTCACTACTCACCTTACCCGACCAAACCTCACTCCACCTACCCGCCCTACCTCACCAAACCCCGTTCACCCACCTTACCGCACTTACACCACACCTACCCCACCTCACCCTACCCTACCATACTCTACCTTACCATCCATACTTACCACCCACCATCCACATGATCCCACCCCACCCTACTTTTCCACACACTCTACCTTACCTTACCATACCCACCGCCCCTTACATAACCTTACCATAATCCACCAAACCCATCCCACTACCCAACATTACCGTACTCTACCCCATCACCATGCCCTATATCCTACCCCATTCACCATACCATACCCAACTTTACCCCACCATCCACCCAACCTTACCTTACCAGTTTTTACCACACACCTTACCCCACCACCCACATTACCCTACCCTACCTCGATCCCATCCTATCTTATCCTACCCTATCTTACCCCACCACTCACCTTACCTTACCTTACCGCACCATCATATCTTATCCTACCCTACTTTACCACCACACCCTATCATCGTATCTTCTCTATCTTACCCACCTAGCCCGATCCCACCCTACTCGCCTGCCCTACCACCATACCCAACCATACATAACCTTAAATTACCTTAATTACCCTACTCATAAATACCTATCCTATCCGACCCACTTTACTCTACCCACCCCACCTCACTCTTACTCATCGCTTATGTGTTTTGTCAATTTTTATTTCATTCCGTCATATTCTATCCATTTTAGGAGGTAATGAATATGAACACTTTTTCATTCCATTCTATTACCTTATAATCATACTCAATGAATAGAATGTAACAAAAAAATCATTCCATTCCATTCTAACAATAGGAAACAAAGAAGTCATTAATATCTTGAAAAGTTAATTCGTTCTCAAACATCCGTTTTCCACATGTGTATGTATGTCATGAAGTATTATTCGAGGTTTTTCTATCAACAAAATTTTATAAAAGATGAGAAGGTTACATTAGGGGTGGAACCTTTAGACTACGTTTTACTTTCTTTCATACTACTTACAGCCTCCAATTGGTCTATGTCTTTCTTATGTTTCGCATCCGTTTAATTAAGCCTAGAGTAATGATATGAACACAACCTCTGAGACAGAATGAGTGACAAAACCATCATATGCTTCATTGATCATGGTGTATGGACCATCATGATCAAGGGTATAGATGATTGTTGTGTCACCGTTGTATCTCACTTGTTGTGCCCGTATATTAGTGTTCGGCCTCATTTATATCTTTTATTTAGTCACCTTCGTCAGTAGGCCCATCAAACAACTTATACATCTCGACAGCTCATGCATGCAGCTGATCCGCCGAACCTATGCCTTCTAAATGACCATAATTATTTTTAGTTAATTGGGTTACATTTAGAAAGATGTCAGGATTTCAGGATGCTAACAAAAGATTTGAGGCAACAAGTATAATACTAATATCCAATATTATTTATTCATAATAAATAAATACAAATATTAATTTCCACTATTACACTTTATACTAGGCATAACTAAATCCTCATACGGTTATCACTATAACCACAAATTAATTCCGGCTAGTTATTCATATGTGTGATATGATAGGTTTCCGAATATGTTGGCCGTAAGCATAAATTACATTTATCAAAATGACTTCACACCTAACGATCATGATCAGCGTCTAGCAACACGTATGGCCCCTAATCATCGAAAAGAGTCAAGTGCTATGACTACAACCTTTTACCGTGTAAATAGAATCCTACCGCTGTTATAATATACATACAGTCGTATCTTGAGTGTCATACATTAGTGACCGTATCTTATAATCTGGATATCCTACTCTCTCAAAGTAACACATTACTTCCACTTTGCAAAGACTTTGGAGAATAAGATATTCTTTATAAGATGGCCCTTTCGGATATTTAATCCTACCATTAGGATACGCGATTTCCGGACGAGCAACATGAATCTTACACATGCTTCAGTATCACACCCACTCACTATTTCATGATCGCCCCATGGCTAGGGGAAACCTCAATAGCATCAAAGTATGACAATTCACACCGTGATGCCATGAAGACACTGGTCTTAGGATAATTACACAGCCACCACATAGTGGGACACTTAATAAAGTAGTGGGTCAGTCTAACGTATGCATTCTCTAATACACGTTTACGTATAGTCCAAGTGTCCATTCACTTCGATAGACGAGATCTATCCCTATCTTCATAAGATAAAAGACATATAATACGTGCTAGTCTAATCATACTATCAATGTCCCATTTAATAGAACATACGATTAGAGACATTTAAGTATCTATCACAGCTTGACACTAAGGACATTATCATATATACAATATCTTAATTGGTCCGTTAAACTAACAAATATATAATAACATAAAAGCCATTTATTATATGTACAAACATAGAGACGTAGTGAAGTGACCCGACCCGTTGGGATCCGGTCCAACCCGATTGGGTTTAGGGCACTACATCAACAATCTCCCACTTGACCTAAAGCCAATCACTCGTACACACAAGACCAAGTTGAAACACAAGAATCACTATCCGTGGGGACTCATACTATCTTAATATCACTCTCCAAATGATCGAGTCAAAAGGAACCGCCTCAACACCCACATGAATCTCTGATGAGACCATGGTCCTTGTGATGTAAGCCAATTTTATGATGCATTCACTATGTTTTTAGCCCCGTTTCCCATGATTTTAATTGTAATTTTGCACCTATCGGGCATCGATTTGCATATTTTCATAAGGATACAATAAATAGTAAGTAGTAATAATAAAGTAGTTTTAATAGTATTTTTGGCCTATTATGACAAATCTTTGGTAGGCGGGTTTACGATTAGTATTTTCGGCGTGTCATTGCAGGATCTTAGGTTGACCAAGCCTCGGAAGAGATGATTTTAATGTTGACAAGACGCGTTTGTACGGTGAGAAGTATGTACCCAAAGCCACTGAGTTCTTACGGATCGATTACCTCAAGCATTTCTACTCACAGATAACTTAAAGTGACATTTGACCCATCTTAGAGGCAGCATTCGGTTCGAATTCTTCACGAGAGTTGTATATCGTTGAACAAGATTTCCAACGCATCTTGAATCACTCAAATCGGAGGTCTACACGCAAAGTTATGGTCAATTTACTAAAGACGATATAGTACCGAACCACCTATCGGACCGAACTTCATACAGCTCGGCTCGTTACGCGTTTTTCACCATAGAAACGGGTTTTTTCAACAGATTTCTCATTCTCTCCTTCCCAAAACCCTTAGAGGCCCTATTCCTCCATTGTAGGACCTTGGGGAGGTCACTCAAACACAAAATCATGTAATAAAAAGTGTATATTAGTTAGATTAAATTGAACCTTGTGAAGATTTATTCCAATATTTCTTTCTTCTTCCATGAGTGTAGTTAGTGACAAGCTATACTTGGGGTGTAAATTGACAACTTATGCTTGGAGAAGATGAAGTTAAAGAAGTGAATTTTCATATGAGTAATTTCTTATTTAGCTAATTGCTCTTTAATTTCCTCTCTTTTTGTGTTTGTTTTAGTTAGATCTCTACTTGGATTTTTCACCTGCTTGTGTGGTGTAAAACCCTTTTTGCGAGGATGGAGATGAAGATGTAGAAATCTAACCCAAGAAATGTGATTTGTGATATTGTGGAATCTTGTGGTTCGTAAGAATGAGTAATTTATTTACTTACACTTGTGAATTTAATTTTTCTTGCATATGCTCATTGCTAGTTGTGCTGGACTAATTGCCTAACATTAACACAAACGCCACTTTTATAAATGTATGTTGCGAAGGGGTGTGAGAAAAGGGGCAAGGGAACCAATAGGTAAAATCGAACCTTGACACGGTGTCGGTCTCCTAAGTGGGGTTTGTAGCTTGTCTACGCAACCATAGAGTTTTATCATGTTTATCCGCTTGTTTGATAGTTAAAATCAAACTGGTGACGCGGTGTCGGTCTGCTAAGTAGGATTGTGGGTAAGCATAGTTGTAGAAGATTACCGGTTTTAAGGGCTTGACTACAAGATAAGAGGTTTACACCATTAAATTAACACAAGGCCAAAAGAACTACTCTATCCATTGTCTTGGCTAGCCTTAGATTTTACTTTTTTTTTTTAATTTTCTCTTTTGGTGGCAATTAGGTGGTGAGTGGTGGAGTGACATCATTGCTCACATTTGTATAAAGTTTTTTCTTTTAGTCTTTGTTGCCTGAACCAAACGAGCAAGTGATTTTGGTAATTAACCGACATCCTTGTGGGATACGACTTTGACTCACCAATTTTAGGCTACAATTGACCCGGTACAGTGTCGGTAAGATTGGACACTTAAAAAAGGTCGATCAAGTTTTTTGACGCCGTTGCCGGGGATGTGTCGGTTGATCTCATTGTAATAATGAGTTAGTTTGGGATTAGGTGTTTTTGTTTCTTTTATTTTGTTGGAAATTTTTTGTTATCAATATGTCACTTACCATGTCTATGTGGTGTTTGTCAAAATGCTCTAACAAAAGTTTTTCACCTTTTCTTTTTCTTTCTTGTTCTTTTTTTTTTTTTTGTTGGAAGTTGTTGTAATCTATTTCGATGTTTGCCTTGTCTCTGAGGTACTCGTCATGGTTCGTTTAACGTCAATTTTCACCCTTTAAAATAACTATCCTTAACTTTGTTTTGGGTAGAAAGTCGAGCTAAGGACTCTAAACTTAGAATGTTTATGTAGAATTTTCTTTTCAAGTGAATGAAAGTTTTTTTAATTGCCATGTTAATGAAGCTTTTGGATAAAAGATGTGCAATTTTTTTCTTTCATCCCACTAAAATCATCTCGGAAAGGTTTTTAGCTTCCTCTCACTTGAGAATTTTGTGGTATTTCAACTTGCATGATAACTCTCTTTAAGTATAATTGCAATGTTGATAGCCTTGGGAGCAACGTGCTATTCAAAGAAAAATTTAATAATAACTTTTGTTTGCAAATCGATGATTTTTGTTTACAAAATTAATTCTTACTTATTTTCGTGCATCAAGTAGCTTGATAAAAATTATTTTGACTAAGGCGTATACTTGAGATTTATAGATGTTAATAGTATTCTAAATATGTAATGTCGATAGTAATCTTTAATTGCATTTTCGTCTTATATTTAGTTGTGACTACTTGATATCTTGCGCACATATAGTCTTGATATTTTGTTAACAAGTATTTTGGTGTGTAACCATGCACGTAATTTTGATAAGCAACTAGAAGGGTGTTTTGAGTCAGAGTTAGGGATGACGGTCATGGCATTTCATTGACTCGACCATAGCCAAACGGCCTTCCTGAACATATTTTCAACATGTCCCCATCTCAGCCTTTGTAGAGTGGTGAGACCACACTCGAAACTAGCCATTCATGATTAACGTCATTATAATCCGACCCATAGCCTAATTTTGGTCTACATTCCCTTGGCATCCCGCAAGCTTAGCAAGTTTCTATGTTTTGTGTGGTGATGACTTTGGAGTTAAGAGTTGGATGACATTGTTGGCATAAGTTGAGATGATATCTTTTGAAGTTCGAAGTCCATTGGTGTATTCAAAAACAAAAACAAAAAAACAAAAAATCAAAAATCAAAATTTTCTCCAAAAATTTCAAAAACAAATCAAATGAAGTTCAATAAAGTTATATATAAAGATGCAATAAATGGTGAGCCTTGGAAATCAATTTCGGATGACAAGCTCGACAAGTCCAAGTAATGTAAGTTTGGGTGATGACACAATTGAAGCGGTACTTGATCGATGAGAAGAAGGTATAGATTCTTGCTATCTTGCTTATTCTCTTTGATTTATCCTTTTATATCCCTTCGATTAGCCAACTACCCAAGCCTAACGTCACAAGCCATCAAGTCCTACCCGATCAATTTTTGACTCTTAATGCCCCCGATTAGGAGAGATAGATATTATTCTTAAGCCCGTGGTTTGCTATAATCTATTTTGCTCGCATGATTACAACTAATATGTTTGGATAACATTTTTGATATACTATTCACACACACACCTCGTAGCACAACTACTTATAGATTAATTTGTAGTTACATGATTCTTGACGCATTGCATCATTTTCTCTATCTATTGCATCTTCCATTTGTTTAAGTATATTTCCTATTCTAAATCATTTTGATCGCTCCTTTTTGCATGATGATGATTAAGAACTAAGTGGGGAGTGGGTCACCCTCCCTTGATACCCACCATACTTTTCTAACTCTTTTTTCATATTGGAAACAATGCGTTTTTCAAGTGAGGAGTGGATGTGTAATGCGGATAAGAAGTGAGTTTGATTTTCGTAATAATTCATAAAGTTTGCATCATTTTATTGACTTACATTCTTTTTCTCACCTTCTTGCTCGAGGACGATCAAGAACTAAATTGGGGTTGTTGATGTAAGTCAATTTTATGATGCATTCACTATGTTTTTAGCCCCGTTTCCCGTGATTTTAATTGTAATTTTGCACCTTTCGGGCATCGATTTGCATATTTTCATAAGGATATAATAAGTAGTAAGTAGTAATAAATAAAGTAGTTTTAATAGTATTTTTGGGTCATTAGGACCAATCTTTTGTAAGCGGGTTTACGCTTGGTATTTTCGGCGTGTCATTGCCGGATCTTAGGTTGACCAAGCCTCGGGAGATATGATTTTGATGTTGACAAGACGCGTTTGTACGGTGCGAATTAAGTACCCGAAGCCACAGAGTTCTTACGGATAATTGTCTCGAGCATTTCTACTCACAGCTGACTTAAAATTACATTTGACCCATCTTAGAGGCAGAATTTGGTTTGGAATTATTCACGAGAGTTGTAGATCTTTGAACAATCTTTCCAACTCATCTTGAATCACTCGAATCGGAGGTCTACACAAAAAGTTCTGGTCAATTTACTGAAGACGATCTAGTACCGAACCACCTGTCGGGCCGAACTTCACACAGCTCGGCTCGTTACGCATTTTTCACCATAAAAACGGGCTTTTTCAGCAGATTTCTCATTCTCCCCTTCCCCAAAACCCTTAGAGCCACCATTATTCCATTGTAGGACCTTGGGGTGGTCACTCAAACATAAAATCATGTAATAAAAAGTGTCTATTAATTACATTAAATTGAACATTGTGAAGATTTATTCCAATATTTCTTTCTTCTTCCATGAGTGTAGTTAGTGACAAGCTATACTTGGGGTGTAAATTGACAACTTATGCTTGGAGAAGATAAAGATAAAGAAGTGAATTTTCATATGGGTAATTTCTTATTTAGCTAATTGCTCTTTAATTTCCTCTCTTTTTGTGTTTGTTTTAGTTAGATCTCTACTTGGATTTTTCATCTTCTTGTGTGGTGTAAAACCCATTTGGAGAGGGTGAAGATGAAGATGAAGATGTAGAAATCTAACCCAAGAAATGTGATTTGTGATATTGTGGAATCTTGTGGTTAGTAAGAATGAGTAATTTATTTACTTACACTTGTGAATTTAATTTTTCTTGCTTATGCTCATTGCTAGTTGTGTTAGACTAATTGCCTAACATTAACACACACCACTTTTATAAATATATGTTGCGAAGGGGTGTGGGAAAAGGGGCAAGGGAACCAATATGTAAAATCAAACCTTGACACGGTGTCGGTCTCTAAGTGGGGTTTGTAGCTTGTCTATGCAATCATAGAGCATTATTATGTTTATCCGCTTGTTTGATAGTTAAAATCGAACCCGGTGACGCGTTGTCGGTCTGCTAAGTGGGCTTGTGGGTAAGCATAGTTGTAGAAGGGTACCGGTTTTAAGGGCTTGACTACAAAATTAGAGGTTTGCACCATTAAATTAACACAAGGCCAAAAGAATTACTCTATCACTATGACCATTGTCTTGGGTAGCCTTAGATTTTACTTTTTTTATATTCTCTTTTGCTGGCAATTAGGTGGTGAGTGGTGGAGTGACATCATTGTTCACTTATTGTATAAATTTTTCTCTTTTAGTCTTTGTTGCCTGAACCAAACGAGCAAGTGATTTTGGTACTTAATGTTGGGGAGATTTTGCATCATTAAAACAAAAGAAAATTTATAAAACCTATACTACCATGCAAAACTACCTCCTAACCGGCCGAATACCGGGTAGTTGCTATTAAAGTTGGATAAGTACGGGTATCGATCCTCAGGGAAAAGGGATGTTGAATCTAATCTAATTAATTCTTCTTTATTAACTAAACCTAAACCTAAACTAGAACGGAAAAATAACTGGACGGAGGATTGTTAATCCAAAGCCGGGAAATATAGTTGCGGACAAAATAAATAAAACTACATCTACGAAAACAAGAAAACTAACTAATAACCGAACAAACATAAACAAACCATGATCAACCTATTCCCAACAACCATCACCCCACCGAAATCAGTCAGATAGACAAACATTCATTCTTTAGTTATCTTGGATTATTATCTTTTCTAATGAAGCGTTTCCTCTTCCGATTTATCACGCCATTAATTAGTTTACCTTCCGGTCTTGACTAATATCGATACGAATCAAAGATATGGATTGAATCCTAACCTAACAACATTATCCCTCAACTTCCGTTTGTTGGAATAATTATTGTCAATCTCCCTCACGATAATCTAATGAATCTATTAACTTCCGTTATCTAAATTCGATTAACATAAAGCATACAAAACATGAAAGAGAACAAGAACAACGTAATGAAATAAACACATGAACAATCTCATCTTTCCGGTAACGGTGATATCCCTCAATTCCAATCTAAGATAATCTTGCAATGAATTAATTAAATTGTGGTTCTCTCGTAAACCTAGATATTTAACCTACGAACTTCCGTTATGTATAGATTAAAGATCTAATCTTTCCTATGGTGATCTAAACTACACCGACTTCCGTCATACGGTAGCATCAAATCATACAATCATCTTTCGATATAAAATTGCACGATACAAATAAACATAGGAAACGAAACAATTATAATTAAAACTTACAAAATCATCCATGAACCGAAATTAAAGTGCTGCGTAAAACAGGTCTCCATGGCTGCTCCATGGATGAAAGCTCCAAGCCTTCATCATAATTCGAACAAGAAAAGAAAACGAAACGAAAAATAAAACCTAATCTAACCCCGATCACCCAAGCACAAGGCTCGGGTGACCGGCCTTGGAAGCCTCAGAAAATAAGGTGTTCTTGCGGCTGCTGTGTGTAAAATTCGATGTGGTACGATATTAGGGTTGAAAAGCTGCTGCTATTTATAGAAAATCAGAGGCGGTTGCTACAGTAACGGTGCCGGACGCCCGTTCACTATTTTCAGCAACAGCATCCAAACTTGTAACGCTCATATCTCGGGCCTCGTAAGTCGGAATGGAGTGATTCAAAATCCTGTAGAATCCTCCCTTCAAGCCCTACAACTCTTCTCTTGAGGTACAGAGTCAAATCGGTTGTTATGATATCAAGAACTTCGTTGCAAGGTCGTCACTACCCGGAATCCTGATTTTCCGACATTTATCTTGCTTGATTTCTTTTCCACTCGAATTTATCTCTTTAAAATCATCCTTTCCATCAACAATTGTATCTACAATGTAGGAAAGACATACCAAAGCGTAACACAATCCTAAAATAATATAAAATCATGATTTAAACACATAAATCACTACGTTTTGCAATTTAACCTATTAGAAACACCATTTACTCAATTAATCGATTATAAGCTCGATTTCTATAAAAATCCTAAGAATATGGGGAATATTGACATAAAATATATTCTTATAAAACGTATAAAATCACCCTTAACACTTAACCGACATCATTGTGGGGTACGACATTGACTCACCAATTCTAGGCTACAATTGACCCGGTACAGTGCCGGTAAGCTTGGACACTTAGAAAAGGTCGATCACCTTGCTCAAGCAATGATTCCACTACTATATCAGCTATACAATAAATGTGGAAGAACCATGCAAGGTTCAAGAATCAACCTCTTAGATCCACGTAGTGCTCCCACTGCGCCTCCAAGGCAATATTTTGTTTTGGCTCAGTTGTGAAATCTACAGTGATCTATTGTTGAGAGCATTTCCAGCTCACGGTATCACTTGATTAAAGTGATCAGAAACCCATATTGTAGTTTCCAATATCTTTATAAGACTCAGGGTATATATCTGTATATCCACGTTTATCCAATTCTATGTTTCAATAAACTAGGAATCCATCCTTAACACTTTTAAGAATATTCTCGACATTCATTAGAATCACTTTCATACTTGCTTATGACTCTTCATGAAGTATGAACATCTAGCACAACTCTTATGATGGATCCTACTGCAATAGTAAAGGGAAGCTTTCATAAGTATCATCTTTCACCTTATCTTAAGGACTGAAGCATTGTCATAGATAGATCCCGAGAAAACTGGTCAGCAGTATCTCTTGATGTGATCTATGCTATACTATTTTAGCATCGCATATACAAGGGTGAATTATGATAATTAAGCATTATCCAGATCTATCACTATAGACTCTTATTTCCAAATAAGAACTGCAACTTCCAAGAACTCTTACTCAAAAATCGTAAGGTGATTTGACAATTCTCGAGAAGGATATGCATCACCTTACTCAAAAATCGTAACACTCCCACTAACCTTCTTTACTTTTGATCAAATCAAACTCCTTTGATTCTCAAAGTAAAGAACTCATACAAGAGATACTTGTTTGAATCCATAAATGGATCTCGCAAGCTCGTATAGCATGTTATTATCTATGAACATCAAGCCATTGACCCAAAGTTCTCTACACTATCATATAGCCATAATACGTGGCCACAACAAGCACAATCTGAATAGATTTAAGCATAGTTGGCAGCAAAAAATGTAATTACAAGGTTTACACCCCGTAGCCTTCAACCATCAACTTAGCCTTATGGAAATCGTATTACCATCCATGTTAGCCTTTCATAAAGACATGCTACACCTTTCAGAGACATTCACTTTATGTAAGACATACCAGGTTCATAACCCGTTTGTCACTCATTGAATCCAATTCAGATACTATGGCTAATAAGTCATGAGAGCTTAATTCTTCAAGATGAACACACCGGCAGCCTTTTCGGGTACGTGGTTATCTATAGACTCATATAGTACTTGTGTGCACTGAGCAGTGTCCTGCACCTCATCACTATGCGTCGTCTGATCATGTTCCAATGGTTGAATATCTCTTTGTGGTTCTCAAACTCTTTTGAGATCTCAATTTATTCTCATTGTTTCTTTTGGAAGAAACACTTCATCTAGAATACATGTTTGGGGACAAACACCTTTGCTCCGTGGTAAGTAAATAACATCTAGCCTACTTGCCAAGATATTTCACAAAGTTGCATATATCATACGAAGCTCCAAGACTTTCTGACTGTGCTTACGGAAATTCTAAATCATCGATTAAGATGGATTTGATGTAATCGCCTTCCATAATTTATTCAACCCGATTCATTGGAACTTGGTTAATTAAGTATGTGTATTGGGTAGTGACACTATCCCAAAACAAGTAAGAGATACTTCACATGGCTTAGAATTCATTTATTTGATCATTTATCCCACATTGTTTACATGACAAAATTTATTAGATTATTATTATTATATTTTTATTTTTTATTTCTATTATTTACTATTGTCCTACATTGGCTAGGAGTTGTTTTATTTCTTTCGTTGTAGCCTATAAAAAGGTTTTAGTTGTACCATTTTTAGACAGACAAATTTAGAGATACCGTAAATATATTTTATTTGAAGCTTTAAGATTTGTTGAGTTTTCTCACGTTGGACGATTTCAAACTGGACTTATCGGGGTTGTGAGCGAACCTCGTGGGTGTTCATATATACCACGGTTTTTGGTTACAGGTTAGCCAAGGGTCGATGTGCTTATCTTATTGGTGCCTTCAGTGAATTCCTCGGGCACTTTCGGATTTAATTCGTTTACGAACACATCACCCAAAAGTGTCGTTCAAAAGATTAGGATTATTTCAGAAACAACTAAAATATAGGAAACAAAAAGGTGTCAAACCCCATTTCATGAAATGTTGTTATCCGGAAAACAATAAAGCAAAGAAATTGTATAAGCGGAAGGGTAAATGATATTTATTTCATATTTCTAATATGAATATGGATCGTAAAAGTATGTTGTAACTATATATCATTGTTTTTTTTGTTGACAGAGGGTAACTACCGTTGTTAAAGTTAATATTTGTGCTATATATATCAGCAACCTGGTGTTGTTTTATCAACCATATTAAAAGTTGATTTTTATTCTTCTCATAGCCTATTATTTGAGGCTAATTAAGACTCTTTCTTTTATATGTTGTTCTAATTAAGTTCTAACATACATTTTTATCAAAGCCAAACCTATGGTTTGCCCATGTTGATTCGGGCCACCATAGTAAAAGGATATTTCTCTTCAAAAAAATAAAATAAAAGGATATTTGGGAGTAGAGGACCCACTGATTATTTTTACACTCTCTTTTATCGACCATATTTGTTAAATACCAAGTAGGTGATTATAAACTCTATAAAGCACTGTAAACTCATATTTAATGCGTCAAAAATCATATTCATGTCAATTGTCGGGAATCAGTTTAAAGAGAGGAAGACAAATTAAAGTCATTGGGAGGACAGCACTATATAGTCAAATGAAAGAAGACCATAAACATTTGGCATTCTATTTAAAGCATGGCTAAGTGTAATTTACTACAACTGCAAACCACCCCAAAATCCTCCATTCCAATATTCTCTTAAGTCTATTCAAAATTCTTGAACTAAATTCTTTCGAAACCATTATGGTGAGCTCCACTCTTTTCTTCGATCTCGCTATGTACCGTCTACAAATGTGCAGTGACACACTGTTTTATATAATATATAGTATCATCATTTCTAATTGTTATAGTTCTTGATATCCATTGTCATGCATGCATGCAGGAGGACAATGCGTAAAAAGAGAGATAATCAGTCTCTTGACTCTTGAGCGGCTAAGAATGTGACCAATGACGCGGTGCATATATGATATTTTAAGGTATAAGTGGGGTACCTAAGACAGATTTGCTTTCAGGGATGGAATGAATCCAAGAACTACAGAGAAAGAAGGTAAAAAAGTCTTTTTTTTCGTATAAGAACGACGAGACCTCCCCTCGGTTGCCGAAGAAGATGTCTCCGTTTGGAGTCCAAAGAATTCAGAAAACTTGGAACTCCCCCAGCTGGATAGCGAGTTTATGGGGGATGAGGGCAGAATAGGGAGTTTTGGGCTAGAAGCTCCTTCATTCGCCCCCGCCCCAGCACCTAACGGCCCAAGTTACGGCAGCTCCGGATGAAGGGGGAATAAGGGTATTAAGAAAAGGGATTTCCCAAGGATCTAAAACCTCAATCCCTTTTGGGGGCCAAATACCTCCGATCTCTACCGTAGGTGCCAAAGAAGAATGAGAAGAAGCCCGAAAAAGAGCAAAAAAGAATATAACCTCTGATATGATAAAAAGAATAAAACCATATCGAAGTCCTAATTGTACGACTTTGAATGCAAGAGAACAATTATACAATGATCCTAAGTTGAAGAAAGGTGGCTTCAGAGCTTCCCTTTACGTATTTGGTAAGATGTTTGAATTCCCGCTTTAGGTATGAAATGTATAATGCACTTATACTTATGTGTAGTAGTGATATATCTGTTACATATATATCCAACGCAAATACGCAACAGACACTTAGGATACACACATGTGAGTGTGTATTTGTAACTTTTCAAAAGTTGGTTATGAGTTTCGGATATGCTTATCCTTAACTTATTTATGCATATCCACACCTTTGTATACATATACATACCCGTGCAAGCTAAACATAAAATTCAAATATGCTACTTAAATCATCAGAATTACATGATTTACTATTCAAAAAGGCTATCATAACTTATTTTGCTTGTTGTTGTTGTTTTTTTCTTTCTTTCTTTTTGGTAGCCTTTACATCGCTAGAGAATATGGGGTTTGTTGCAAACTTGGTGAGCTTGGCGTTGTACTTCAATCTCCAAATGCATTTCGCCGTCTCGAGCTCTGCAAACACGCTCACGAATTTGATGGGATCAACTTTCTTGCTCTCTGTTGTTTGTGGAAGATACATTAGCAGATTCAACACCATTCTCATCTTTGGAACTTTTGAACTATTGATAATTAGCTTCTTTTTATTACGATAGATTGCCAACACTTGAGGGGGGGGTGTTGGGACAGATTGACCACACTCTTAAAATGCCTAAAGAAATATAGTTGCGCCTTTGGTACCAATTGGTTTTAGTAGAATGGTAAGCGCTTGATCTTTAACACTTTTACCTTGTTAAAACGGATCTAACGGTTTTGAAAAACTCGAATCTTGATTCATTTGTATTGCCACCTATCTGCAGGGATTGGTATTTGTAACATTTCAAGCTCATTATCAAAGTCTACAACCAAAACCTTGTGGCTAATGGCCAACTTGTGTTAAAGGTGGTATTGCAGTGATGTTCTATGTTTCACTTTGTTTACTAGCCACCGGATTCGGCGGTATTAGGGGTGGCCTTCCGGCGTTCGGGGCCGACCGACCGTTTGATCAAAACAATCCCGAGAAAGCCAAGGAAATGGGTAGCTACTTCAACTGGTTTGTTAAGCAATGAAGTTGGAGCAAATTAATATATACTCGCTTAAAACTTCAATTATACTCGCTTAGCGAGGTTATTCATTTATCGAAAATTATTTTAAGCCATTTTGCTTAAGTCGGGATCGGAGAAAATTATTTATTTGACGAGGTTATTTATTTATCGAATATTTATTTATCGAGATTTAACTATACAGTTGTTAAAGTTATTATTTGTGCTATATTAACAACACTATTAGACAACTCATACCAACTCTTTTATTGACCATATTTGTTAAATACCAAGTACACTAAAACATTTATAAATTAATACTCTTTAAATTAATAACATCTCTAAAATAATATTTTTCTCCGGTCCCGACTTGGGCCAATTCAAAAAATGACCAATTTCGATAAGATAATAAGATAATAATTTTTAGAAAATCCCTGTATAGATATACTGTCCCAATAATATCATAAATTAATAATTCTCCATAATCACAAAAATATATATGTTACAATTTTGTAAAATATGATTCTATTGTTGTCTGTTTTTTTCTTAAAGTTTAAATCTGCTTGAAGCTCATCTCTAATCTTCCTTATTGCATCCAAAAGTTCGGGTGTGGTGCTTTCGAGCTGCATCAAAAAGTTGTTAAGTGCCTTTGATGCGTTGAGTGATTCTTTACGTGTAACAGGTTCCAAAGGTGTTGTATCGTCTTCAACATCATCTTCAGCATTATTTTCAAGAATGGTATTTGCAATTTGATTCATCTTCAACATACAAGATTCAGTGTACATGCTATCATTATTATACACTGAATATTTTTGTTGTAAAAATACAATGAATCAAATTAATGTATGTACACTGAATCTTGTATGTACAGTACATTGAATTTGTAACTAATATACATTGAATTAAGTATAATACATAAATTAGTACAGTTCATTTTATTTAAATTTATATAATTAAAATTTAATTTTGTTTGATATCAAAAACTCTCTATAAATTAATAATTATTAATTTATCGATAAATTAATACCTCTCTAAATTAATAAAATCTTCCGGTCACAACTATATTAATTTATAGAGGTTTTACTGTAGGTGATTATAAACTCTATAAAGCACTGTAAACTTATACTTAATGCATCAAAAACCATATTTATTCTTCCCCTCTTATTTGTCCTTTAAAACCACCTTCTGCGAAAAACACACTTTAACTTTCATACACGGACTAAAAATCCTTTTTAGGAATATAATTAGGGGGGTTCTATTGGCACCCCCTATTTACTATTTGCACTAACTTACTACTTGTACCACAAAATTTTACTTTTAGCACCACAAGATTATTTTGATTATTTTTATACTTCTCACACTACACAATTAAGAAAAAAAAAATTACTACCTACACCATATATTTTTGAAATTATAAACAAGTCCTCATAAAACCTAAATAAACAATTTTATCCTTCTATTCAATTAAAAACCATAAACATAAAACACTTCATCATCTTCCTCCCTCTACATCCATGGAACCTTCATCATCACCCAATTCAAATTTTGAAAGTCAACATTTTGAATCAATTCATAATAATGAACAACAAATGCATTGTGATATAGAAGATGTAGCAATCTCACTTGAAGATATATCATTTTCAAGCCAAGTTGAGAAGAAGATGGATTCCTCAAATATGGTAATTTCTTGATTCAAAATTTCGTTTCTTATGTTCAATGTGTGATTTAAGTTAATGGGTAATCTTCCTACATACATATTATCATGTTTAGAGCTCATATATGGAAGAAAATAGTGTTATTTCGCCATTTCCGATCACCTCTAGGGCTTCTCCTGGCGTTCTTTTACATTTCGCAGCATCAATGGCAAGTTTCTGGGACGTCAGCCATACAATCGCCCGTAAGGCAGTACTAACGTCACCATGGTTGACGTTTACAACACCATAGAAAATGTATATGCATGTCCAAAACGTTATCCTTGTTGACGCTGCTTTGGCCACTACAACGTCACACTGGCTGACGTTTTTGTTGCCAATCAACTTTAAACATATTTCTTTTTAACGTCAGCCTCCCTGACGTTTATTTGGCCATTTCAACGTCAATACTGAAAACGTTTTGGTTGACTCTTAACTGCAAAAAGGCTTCCTTTACAATGTCAATCACAACGACGTTGGGTTTGCCAACCCAACGTCAGACACACTGACGTTCTGGATCTGTATTTTTTCATTTTGCCAACATGTGTTTTACTTGGTTTTATTACTATTGAATCCATAGAAACAATGTAATGACGCAAATCATGACAAAAGCAATGATGAGGGGCCAGTACTAGACGACGACGAGGAGTATTTGAAGGTGAGAAACTATTAAATGGATATGTTATTTTCTTATTCTCATCCAATTGACTATGACAAATATAGCTTCCTTGCAGTTTTTGGCTGATGAAATGATTGAAGAAGATCAAGAAAATCTTCAGAATGTTCGAGATACCACACTCGCAATAATGGATGACCCACTTGAAGAGTTATCAGTCGATTTGACTTCAATTTTTACTACTGATCAAGTAAGTCTCTAAAACTTATACTATTTAAATGTATGTGATTTTTAAACTTTACTTGCTATTCATTACATTCATATATTATTCATAGGTATTTGAATCACATGAAGTCGTCACCAAACAACTCAAGGCATTGGCAAGAGAGAATGGCGTTGTCATTGTGAAAAAGAGATACAACATGACCGGAAAGCGGACAAATTTCTTTTTATTCCAATGTGAGAGGGGTGGATTGCCAACAGATCATTTGAAAGGAGGAAAATACGAGAAAAAGGTTGGCGGTACCGGAAAAAATAAGCCAAGAGAATCGTCTACAAAGAAATGCGGTTGTCCGTTTCTATTGAAAACCTTGAAGGATAACTTTAGGGAGGTGTGGACCGTTAGAGTATTGAATGGTGTACATAATCACAAGTTATTCAAGTATGAGGAGGGTCATGCATACCTCGGCCGGATTGATAGAGAACAAGTTGATTTTGTTGCAACAATGACTCGCAACGGTATTTTGCCTAAACATATACGTATGTTAAGAAAGGATGATAAAAAGAACTGTACGTCATCAAAGGCGATCTACAATGTTCGTGCTAAGATAAAGAAGAAGGCACGAGAGGCCGTACAGTGATGCAAGAGGTTTTCAATTTGGCAGATAAGAACACATCATTTGTGGCATGTAGGCATGACGAAGGAAATGTAGTGAAGGATGTTTTTTGGGCCTTTAATGAAAGCTTGTCCCTTGCAATGTGCTTTCCTACCGTGATGCTTATGGATTGTACATACAAGACGAACAAGTACAAGATGCCCCTCTTGCAATTGTTGGCGTTACGTGTACGGATATGACATTTTCGATTGGATTTGCTCTACTTTGTTTGGAGAGGGAAGAGAACTACACGTGGGCTTTGACTATGCTTCGGAAAGCAATTGGTGAGAAAAGTGATCAAACATGTTGTATCGTGACAGATATAGAAGAAGCATTAATGAACGCTTTACGGGTGGTTTATCCAAAAGCAAAGAACTTGATATGCAGGTGGCATATAGAGAAAGGTCTTGTGGCGAATCTAAAGACGAAGACTACGAGCGAAGTTTGGCAAGATTTGATGACTGCTTGGACAGAGGTTGTTAAATCAGAATCAGAAGATGAGTTAGATGAGAGATTGGAAGAGTGTAAGAAGATTTTTAGTGAAGACGCCATGAGTTATGTCTCTTGTACATGGTTGAACGCACATAAGGAGGCATTCGTCTCCGCATGGACCAACTCTGTTCTTCATTTGGGAAACACATCAACCTCGAGAGTCGAGGGAATGCATTCAGTATTTAAAACCTGGCTAAAAACTGGGCTTGGGGACTTGGTTGCAGAGTGGGAAGCCGGCCTTTGCTTGATCGATCAAGAGATCAAAAACATCAAAAAGTCATTTGAGACGTCTCTTTTCATGGAGCCAAAAAAATTTAAAGATGTTGTGTTGTTTAAAGAGCTTAAACATCGTGTATCCATATACGCATTGGGCTTGTTGTATGCTGAGTTGGAAAAAACCAATGATAGCGATGCGTTGAATAAGGAGTGCCGATGTACTATTCGAAAGACACATGGATTGCCGTGTAGACATGAGATGGCTAGATTTAAGAAGAAGCCATGATGCATCCCTTTATCAGCGATCGATATTCATTGGAAGACCCTAGATATCAAAGGTCCACCTCCAAATGAATCCGAGTTAGACTATGTGCCAGTTCTGAATGCCTTAGAAGAAAAGTTGAAGATGGTAGATGTTTGGGAGAGACAACGGTTGATCGTGAAGATACGTGACATTTGTCAACCGGTTAATACGGTTTTACAAGAGCCAAAAACAAAAAACCACGGGTCGTGGCCGCCCTAAGGGTTCTGGAAACAAGAGGAAGTTAGTTGAGGACTCCTCAACTAAGAGAGAGATGAGCAAGTTTGAACACGTTGAGAAAGAATTATCGAGTGTGAATGCCGTGATAGCGTCTGAAGGTGTTTCTTCCGCCCCAACTCCACCTACATCTCAAGGTGCTTCTAATGTCAAAAAGAAAAAAACCCCAATGACTCGAGCGGCATCCAAAGGTAGAATACCAAAGGTTCCAAAGTTTGAGTGTAATGTATCTTCTACCGTCGGAAACAGGTATCTTAAAGAGTTTCCACCAAATGTTCATGAGCACATTACGTCTATGGTTGACATAGATGGTGATGGAAATTGCGGGTTTAGAGTAATAGCACATGCAATAGGTCTTACAGAAAACGACTGGCCATTGGTGAGAAAAGCACTGCATTATGAATTGATGACGGACATGGATCATTATATTGCATTATTTGGCGGACAAGAATGGATCTACGAAAAATGCATGGATTGTGTTTGTCATGAAAAAGGACCATGAGGAGTGGAAAAGTATTTTGACAGTCACCTTGGTTGGGTTGTGTGCAATGCATATGGTGTGTCCGCAAGCATATTATCTGTCTCGCATGGAAACCAAACATTCTTTCCTAGTAAGAAAAAACCTTCGGTTTGGCCCGCTCGCCATATATGGATGGGGTTGTGCAAGGGTATCCATTTTGTTCGTTTGTTGATGAAAGATACTTGTCCACTTCCTAGAGTGAGCGTAAATTGGCATAAGGCTCGGATGTTGGAAGCAATTGAATGGTATGAGAAATATCAACATAGGATCGATTTATGGCGTGATGTGGTCAAGGATCATTGGATGGGGGATCATATTGATTTGGACAATCTATCTGACTGAGCGGGGTGTAGGATGGAACACGGTTTTGTAAATTCAAATGGTATATGTTGAACTAGTTTAATGTATTTTGGGAAACTTTAATGGAAATACCAAATCCAACTCCAAATGACAAGTATAATACCAAATCCAAATCGAAATACTACAAATCCAAACCAAAGCCAATGTAGTCTACCAAATCCAAATACTAAATCTAAACACCAATTTAAACAACCCAAACATTAAACTTATCAAAGTAATAAACGTGTCACGGTTATAAATGTGTCAATGTTATAAGACAACTAAGTCTTTTTCGCGGTCCTCGAACGCTTCTTTGGTCTTTTTTGCTTGTATCTGACTAGATTCTGCGGCTTCGACACCGTCATCTTCAACATCTTGTGTACATGCACCTGTAGTCAGGAACTCTTCTACCATCTGAAGCGCTTTCACTAAATCCTTTTTGCTTTTTTTAGAAGCATTTCCAATCGCATCTCGTACCGCATCAATCACTCTACCCTTGCTTTCATCCTCCTACATGTTAAACATAAAAACGTTCATTAAATTGAAATAGGAAACACAAAATAGATTGTATATTCAATTACCTCTCTTGAATCTCGTTGCTTTCTTTTGCTGACACCGGTCAAACGACGCACGGCAACACCTCAATACCAAGTCATGTACTCAGACGTGCATTCCCAATCCAACCTGGCTTTTCCAATCATTTGTTCCTTATTGACTAGATGATTTGCAAAATGGATAAAGTCATCGTCGCGTGATTCATGAGTGACATTGTACTGTTTCACCTTCCCGCTTCGATTCGATGCCTTTGGAGGAATTGGTGACTGAGGGATAGCTTGAATATGGCCAAATTGACGAACGACACGGTTTGGGTGATACACTTATTCAATGTCCAATGTCCTTATGCACCCATAGAACCAACATACATCATTCTCAGGCACCGTTCTGAATTGCCGATAAGCATCCCAAACAACCTACAAAATAGAAGATAATGTAAGTTGAACAGAACCAGACAAGTTACAACCTACAAGATAAATTTAGTTAACTTACTTCTCGGGCCTCCATCAAGTCCAAGTCCTCTCTTGTATGCCTTAACGATGAAAATGCCACAGTGTCATTACTTCCCGTAACATGTTTCCACTTTAATGTCCGTACCATCTCCCCTTCAATGAATTTCGTGTTGGGTGGAGGTCGCAATGAAGGAAAATGTTCGTACACCCATGCCTGCAAAACACATATTACAAAATATTTCTATAAGAATTCAAACATAAACACTAAAAACAAAAAAAAATGTAAAAAACAAGTGTTACCTCCAACAATGTTAGGTATCCAGAAATTCCAACAGTACTGTTCCTAGTGGCCTTCGATAGCTGTCGGTAAAGATTTGCCAGTGTGGCGGCACCCCAATCACCAACCTTATCCAGATCCCGTAGAAAATGAAGGTAGTTAATGTTTATCTTATCCCCACTACGGTCTTGCATCAAATTAAGTACATGCAAGAAGATACAACAGATATCCGCGCACAGCTTGATCCATAGTAACTATCGGCGCAGTCTTACCGGAACTCGATGCCTCACCCTAATTGCTTCTTACACCGTATTTACCCGCAAGACTGTTCTTTAGCCAACTTTTGGACAGTCGTAGTCCATGAACATGTTCTAACTCCTTTGTCACGTCTGCTGTTGGAATCCCTAACAGCTCATGAACAGATGTAAATGGGTTGTCCTTTTTTGCAAATTCATAGTTCACGACCATTCCATCAACCGGTAATCCTGTGATATATCGGACATCGTCTAATGTGATCGTCTTCTCACCGAATGGCAAATGGAAAGTGTTTGTTACCGGATTCCATCTCTCAACAAAAGCACTAACTACCACATGATTCGCTTGGCTATATGAAGATTGTACCGGATTGTACAATGGGTTAGCTCTCAGCCTTGCCTTGAATTCGTCACATTCTGCATCAATCTTCCATAACTTCAAGGAAGATGTGTACTGCTTACATCCAATTATACCTCGGTCATGTTCAAATGAGTTTATATATAAAGTTAGATATGTGAAAAAAAAAATAAGTTCACAAATATGTAATAAGATTATAAAACCTAAAAAACATACATTCTTATTCAACAACGCGTAACCAACATGCTCCTTCCAATCCTTCCCCAATAGAACATCAGTGTCTACCATCACACCATCATCACTGTCATATTGTGAACACTCAGCTGCTTCTGCCTCTATCGGTGCCCCAGCACTTCCGGATGTCTGTCCTATACTTGCACCAGCATTACCTGATGCCTCACCTATAGTGGCCCCGGCTGGATTGGCTCTCTGTTCTGTAATGGCACCATCAGTACTAGAATCTGCAACGGATCAATCGTCCCGCAAAGGAGGCTGCACTCCTGTTAACGGTGATTTTTACGATATATATGATATTATTTCGTAGCAATTTCCTTCGTGTTTTATTACTTTTTATAGAAAAGTAAGTGTTTAAAGGATTTATTGAAAGAATGAAGTTTGAAAGATGTTTAAGTGCAAAATCGAGTTCTTTACGTGACTTTATTATCTATTTACGTGATTTTACATTTTGCATGTTTTTGTCGTGTTGTAGGTACGCTTACATGTTATGGATGAAGCTAAAACGACGTTTAACTGAAGATTGAATAGAATGAGAAAGATGCATATTGAAGACTGAACGCACGTTTGCCATCCGTCCAACCTGGACTGGTGTCCAGAAGCATGGACTGGCGTCCACTGGAGCTACTCAATTCAGGAAAGCATGATTTTTACCCAAACGGGCGTCCAGAAGAGTGGACTGGCGTCCAGGAGGAGAAGTTGGATCAGGATGTTCAGATTTTTAGTGAATGAGCGTTTGAAAATGTATATGACGGGCGTTTGAGAAGACTCGGCCCGACTCGAAGATTTTTGACACTATGGACGGGCGTCCAGCCACCGCCTTTGCTGAAACCGACCTAAAAACCTATTTATAGTCGCGTTTTTTCCAACCCTAAACACACAATTCGATCCCTGGCCGCCCCAGGCCCCTTGGGGGCGCCCTAGCTGCGTTTTCCCACCATCATAAACATCTTTTTATCTTCTTTTTATTTATATGATTTGTATTCCAACGATGGGCTAAGGCTAAGCCTAGAACGAGCTTTGTGAAGCCAATTCTCAGCAGCGTTTTGATTCCGAATCTTGGATTGTTTTGTGAGTTTTTATTTAAAGTTTGTATCTTTATTATGTGTTTTATTGATTATGCAATTTAAATCAAGAGATGGTTGCTATTTGATGTTTAACGTTTGATGAGAATCGTTGTTAAACTCTAGATCACCATATTAAAGATTGGACTTTTAACCTAAAAATAACGAGAGTTGTTAGGATAATTTCTAGGTTGCTAGATTGAGAAATCTTACACCTTGGCTATGGAAGCGTTAATCTTTAAGATCGAGAGATGAAAGATTAATAGGTGAATTATCTACGAGAGTAGGAATTCATACCTTTGATAGGTGAACCACATCTTTATTAAATCTTCACTAAACGATCTAGAGTAGAAATTGAGGGTTGCGGGATAGGTGGATCAATGCTTGTTCTTCGTTAAAATTAATTGAAATTATCTTTGTGCCTTGTTCTTCGTTGTTATCTTAGAAGTTTATTTTCTTTTATAGATTAGAGTTATTTTCGTTCGCAACTATCTTTCCTGGCTTTGGATTGACAACCCTCTGTCCAGTTTATTGTTTTTTTTCGTTTTCGTTTTTAGTTATTTCTCGTGACAATTTAGAAGAGTTAAGAACTAGACCAACCTCGATTCCCTGTGATTCGACTCCGGTTGTAGCTACTATACTACGATTCCTGCACTTGCGGTAAACCGGATTTATTTTATTACTTGTTTGTTTTTCATTAGATAAAATCCGAGACAACTCCCGATTGTGTCTCTATCTCCACTATCTCAGTGGTGGCCCCAACATTACTGGATCCAAAACTGGATCAACTGTCCCAGAAGGAGGCTGCACTCCCGATTGTGTCTCCATCTCCACTAACTCAGTGGTGGCCCCAACACTGGAATCAAAAACTGGCTCAATTGTCCCAGAATGAGGCTGCACTCCCGATTGTGTCTCCATCTCCACTGACTCAGTGGTGGCCCCAACAGTACCGGAATCCAAAACTGGCTCAACTGTCCCAGAAGGAGGCTGCACTCCCGATTGTGTCTCCATCTCCACCGACTCAGTGGTGGCCCCAACACTAGAATCAACAACTGGCTCAACTGTGCCAGAAGGAGGCTACACTCCCGATTGTGTCTCCATCTCCATTGACTCAGTGGTGGCCCCAACAGTACTGGAATCCAAAACTGGCTGAACTGTCCCAGAAGGAGGCTGTACTCCCGATTGTGTCTCATCTCCACTGACTCAGTGGTGGCCCCAACACTGGAATCAACAACTGGCTCAACTGTTCCAGAAGGAGGCTGCACTCCTGATTGTGTCTCCACTGACTCAGTGGTGGCACCGACACTGGAATCAACACCTGTCTCAACTGTCACAGAAGGAGGATGCACTCCCGATTGTGTCTCAGCTGACTCAGTGGTGGCCCGAACGCTAGAATCTGCAGCAGCCTCTACCCTCTCAACTGTCTCTCCTAATGATGCCTCAGTTGGCTAATCTTCTTGTGCAATCTCGGCTTGTATCTTCTTTTGCCGTTTCCGAGTTCTTTGATATCCTACAACCTTTTTTGGCTGGTCTTCAGCACCACCTTGATCCACTGCGGTACCTTCATCTGCAAAGGTTACAGTTTTACCGGACCTCGTCTTCGTCATTAATTCCTACACATGAGACAGGTAAAGAATTATCAATCAAATTAAGTAATTACTCTCTTATAATAATTCAAAGATTCATAAACTCATACTAACAAAAAACAACATTACTTAGGATAAACAAACTCATGTACATGTGTTACTTAGAATAAACTAAAATAAACATGCATTCAAAGGTATACTAACTCACGTACCTGTGTTACTTAGGATAAACTAATTATGATAAACAAACTTATAAGATAAACTCATAACATGATACTTATAAGATACATTCACATTCAAAGATAAACTAACTAAAAGGTAATAAACACTGGACACAAACAACGTCACTATAGCTGAAACGACACCACCAGGGACGTTGTAATCAATGACATGTAGTATAAGGTTAAGGCATAAAACAACAACATATAGGGGCATAAAATATCCTATATAAAACAACCTATTAATGAAATTATGGTAATCAATTAACCTATGTAACCTCTAAACTAACTCTAAACCCTAATCTGACCTCAAACGTCACCAGTACTGACGTTGAACAAGCCTTTACAGCGTCATCACCAGTGACGCTTAGGGTGCAAGACATTGTCATGGCAATCTTCTGGAACGTCACCAGCACCAGCGTTTCATAGGCCCTGACAACGTCCACACCACTGACGTTTAAGAGCTAACAAATTGCCAAGCCAATGTTCTAAAACGTCATCACCCCTGACGTTGCCCAACATCTTACAACGACAACATCATTGACGTTTTAAAGAAATAAAATTTGGATACCTGACTGCTGAAACGTCACAACGACTGACGTTGTAGAAACAACTACAACGTCAGTTATACCAGCGTTCCAGGGATAACCCTATTTTCCCACACACAGGCTGGGACGTCAGTGTGGGTGACGTTGAAACCTACCACGGGCGTCGCTCACACCGACGTCCCTGTTTCATCATCTTCTCCGGCCTTCCAACCGGAAAAATTGCCGGAAAAACCAAAAAACAACCCATAAAACATCAATCCAACTAACCCATTACATCCAAATACTAACCCATTACATACAATATAAACCCATTACATTCAAACACAAATTCACTTCCATTTAAACACAAATTCACAAACATTCAAACACATTTTCAAAAATTCACATACCTTGAATAGATTGAATTGATTTTCCCTCTCCTTCTTCTTTTCTTCTACAATTCGAATTCCACTCTCCCTTCTTCTTCTCTTCTCTTCTCTTCTCTTCTCTTCTCTTTCAATTTTCAGTTTTTTTTTTTGTAACAGCCGGTGGGGAGGTTTGGGGGGGGGGGGGGGGGAAGAAGGTTAATGAGTTTTTGAATTAAAGGGGTGGGAGAAAAAAAGGTGTATGTATGTAGTAGTTGTTATTTAATTAGTACTTATTTTAGTGTTTTGTATAAAGTGTAGTTTTCAAATATTTGTTATTTTTATGTTGTGTAGGTAGTAATTACGTGGTGCGCGAAAGTAAAAAAAAATTCATTAATGTGGTGCAAGTAGTAAATAGGGGGGTTGCCAATAGAACCCCCCTATAATGCAGTTTTATTTTATTCTTTTTTATACGAAAAATACACAGGCATGCACACTTTTGCCCCAATAGGGGCTGGAACCCGCAATCTTCGGGTTAAGAATAGTTAATAAACACTACATCCGTCTCAAAATGTAAGTTCATTTGAGATTTTTTTACACAAATTAAGAAAGTTTGTTAAATTAGTTATG
This sequence comes from Gentiana straminea, assembly GCA_036785695.1. Classification (NCBI taxonomy): domain Eukaryota; kingdom Viridiplantae; phylum Streptophyta; class Magnoliopsida; order Gentianales; family Gentianaceae; genus Gentiana; species Gentiana straminea. Next base: position 1,070,426 of record JAVUPR010000203.1, on the reverse strand, counting down.
TGTTATTAATTTTGATGAAAAAGACTAAAATGACATTTGATTGTTATTAATATAAATTAGTGAAAAGTGAGTGGGTAAATAATAAATGATGGGTAAAAGAGAAATGTTATAAATGCTTCCTTGGTTTACTAAATGGACTATATTATGAGACCAAAAAAAAAAAAAAACTAAATTAACTTATATTTTGGGACGAATGTAGTAAATACTACATCCGTTTCAAAATATAAGTCATCCTACACTTTTAATTTGTTCCACAATATAAGTCATTATATATCACCAATGCAAAATTTATTACTTTTTTCTCTAATTTAATTTATTATCAACCTAAACACTTTCCATTACTTAACAATTATTGTATTAATGATAATCAACGGGCATTTTAGACATTAACATCAAATTTATGACATTCAACTACTTTCTTAATAGTAGATAGATGTAGTAAAATACAATAAATACTCTATAACTCAATGAAATAAACAGGAACACATTTTTTTAACAACTTCATCAGTTAAATTTACGCATAAGTATTTTTTTTTGAAGGAACGCATGAGTATTTCCGAACCTCGTAATTTAGAGTAGAATTTCCACATTCTACCCACATTGGTAGCTTAGTTAGTTCCCGGATGGCAGATTGCACCAAGGAACATATGATCGAATCTCGGAAGCAGCAGTGTGAGTTAGTTCAGGGTGATTCCTTGTGGGTACTGGGTCATGATCCTTCCACCTAAAGGGCTATGATTAACCTCCTCATTATTCTGTCGAGTCGGGATGGAAGGGTTTTGTACCAAAAAATTTCCACATTCTTGTTTTAAATGTTGCATGAGATGTAGAGTTGTAGCTATCGTCATAGTCCAATGTAGTAAAAGGCCGGCTCATATGCTTTCTTTCCTGAATTTCTCCAAATGACTACTGAATCTTAAGATTAGTTTTTGAAATGAATTTAAAATGTTTTTGCTTCAAAAAACAAAAAAATAAATAAATTAATAAAGATGTTTAGCGTGGCTTGTCGACGTTCTAATTTGCCGGCTCATATAATTTAATTATTTTTTTCGAAAAAAAAAATATAAATTTTCATTTAATCTTAGGTACCATGCACTGCAGAAATACTATAAACTAAAAATAAAAATAACAATATCTGCCACTAATGACAGGTCGGCAATTTAAATAAGAAAAATTAATATTAGCTTTCTGCGTGTTTGATTTGAATTAATAAAAGGTTTTTTAAATAAAAAAAGAAATTAATATTAAATATTGATTTCCCCCTCTTTTGCCTTCTTGATATTAATATACTGTAGGTGGTTAGTTTTGCAGCAATTTGATAAACATAGATCATTGTTTCATTAAATGTACTCATCCGGAAAACAAAAAAGAAAAAAATTTATATAAGTTGAAAAGGATAAATGATATTTATTTCATATTTTTAATATGAATTGAACATATGGATTGTAAAAGTATTTTGTAACTGCATGTACAATTAAACATCGATAAATGAATATCCTCGAGACCAGAAAAAAATATTCGTTTAGCGATGTTATTCATTTATCGAACATTATTTTAAATTATTTTGCCCAAGTCGGGACCGGAGAAAATTATTCATTTAACGAGGTTATTCATTTATCGAATATTTATTTATCGAGATTTAAGTGTATATGGTTGTTAAAGTTATTATTTGTGCTGTATTAACAACAATACTATTAGACACCTCATACCAACTCTTTTATTGGCCATATTTGTTAAATACCAAGTAGGTGAATATAAACTCTACAACGCACTGTAAAGTTATTAAACGGAAAAACAATCAATTGAGTAGAAGCGAAACTTTTGCATAAAGGACAAAACTATTTATCCACCGTCGAAAATTCACTTGTGTTCGAAATTCACAAAAAAATAACAAACGGAAGGAAAAAATTCACCGAAAACATCAAATTTACGGGATTCAACGTTTCTCAATTGTCCTTCTCCCTAAAAAAATATGTAATTTGTCCATTTACTTAAAAATATTCCGTATTACGGACGATCCCTAATTTTCCAAAAGATAAAACATCAAATTTACGTGGTTTCCAGTAATGTGCCAACTAGTCCACGGACGAAAGAGAAAATATTACAATAGAGGAGGATTACAAAATATACAACGGCAATTGGAAGTTTATCTTAATTGACACAAATTGATACATCTCAATGATACATTGGTACACTGTAAAATAAAAAGCCTAAGACTACTTAAATAGTAGCTTGAGGCGGCTGCTCTTCCCTCAATTGCCTAGGTGGGATAAAGGCAAATTAACAATTAGACAATTTGTGTTTTGGCCCACTAATACTAACAAATCTCCACCTTGGGACAAATGCCCAAATCCAGAAATAGTAATATACTCTTTCTCCACAAACTTCAAAGTCTTCAGACAATGTCAAATAAGTCCAAACACTGTTTGAATTTAACAAATGGACGACGCTTCGTAATGTCTAACTTTGAACGGGATGACATAAGGATTGCAAAATTGCCAATAATTGTGGATCCTTGAAAAACATACAAACCATCAGACCTGCAAGCTTTCATAACAACAAGAGCACCTTTAATTAGCTTCAGAACTCCACCTTCAGCGATGTACCTAAATCCAAGAGTCTCAAATGCGCCAACGAGATGAGATTTTTCTTCAAATCTGGAATACGTTTGACTTTCTTAAGTGTTCTGACAACACCATCACGAGTCTTGATTCTAACCGTACCAACACCTGCAACCTTGCAAACTGTGTCGTTGCCCAACGAAACAACTCCACCTTGAACTGAATCATACATGGAAAACCAGTCCCTATTAGGACATATATGATACGTGCAACCAGAATCCATGATCCATTCATCAACATACCTTAATTTATCATCAGCAAAGAAGATATCTCCATCACTCTCATCTTCTATGATACCGTCCTGAGCAGACTCTTTACCACGCTATTTCTTACGATTTTCTTTGTTCTTAAGGCAAAAGCAATTAGATTTGATATGCCCAATATTTTTACAATAATTGCATGTCAAATCTTTATGTTTGGGATTCAAACATAATTTTCACTATCTGCATCCTTCTTGTCTGATCTGCCCCGAACTACCAGCACATCTGCCTGACTACTACTACTTCCCCCAGTTATATCTTTATCAATATGCTCTTTCGATTTCAAAATCGACTTAATTTCTTTGTAAGAAATAGTATCCTTACCATAAAGCATTGTTTCCCTAAAATGCTTAAACGAATGGGGAAGAGAACACAATAACAACAGGTCCTGATCCTCATCATCAATCTTAGCATCTATATTACTCAAATCCATAAGCAGGGAAGCAAATTTATCTAAGTGCGATAATATAGATGACCCTTGAGACATACGAAGCATATACAAACTCTGCTTTAAATAAAACCTATTCTCAACGGTTTCTTCATATATAAGGATTTTAGTTTTTCCCACAAATCCTTAGCAGTAACCTCAGTGGCTACCTCTCTTAAAACCTCATCAGAAAGACACAAGATGATACATGATCTGGCCTTCTTGTCGAGACCATCAAACTCCTCATTTGACTTTTTCTATGGCTTTTTCTCCTTCCCAAGTGGCGCAATATCGAAGCCCTCCTGAATCAGCATGGCCTCCATCTTCAACTGCCACATCCTGAAGTTGATGTTTCGGTCGAACTTCTCAAAATAATACTTAGTTTCCGTCATGATGGCTAATTTTCAAAATCTCGAAAAATCTCAACAAAACCTCGGCTCCGAAATACCTCAGCTCTGATACCAATTTGTTAGGAAAAACAAACCGAGCGATAGCCTTTAACGACGGTAACAAGAAAATAACAAACGGAAGGAAAAAGACAAAACACCAAATTTATGTGGTTTCCAGCAATGTGCCGACTAGTCCACGTACGAAAGAGAAAATATAACTATAGATGAGGATTACAAAAAATACAACGACAATTGAGAGTTTATTTTAATTGACACAAATTAATACATTTCAATGGTACCTTGGTACACTGTAAAATACAAAGCCTAAGACTACTTAAATAGTAGCTTGAGGCGGCCGATGTGGGATAAAGGCAAACTAACTGATAGAATAATAGAAAAAGATATTGTATTGCATTGCTATGATTGAATACAATGGTAGACTATTTATACTAATAGTCATAATTTGAACATAATAATAACCATAATGAGATTGATTACATAACCATAAATGCATAATATAAAATATAATATAAATCTAAATATATCTCTAATAGGCCCCCTCAAGCTCATGGGAGCGCAGCACACATGAAGCTTGAAACTTGTAGGCGTGGATGGCGGTCGGAGGCATCTTCAAACAGTAACCGGGAGGAAGGAGTGGGTGGTGGAGGAAGAAAATCCTGGGACGCAATTGTGGGATAGACCCTAAAGAGAACCGATGATCAACCTGTGTAAACAGGAGGGAGGGATATACCCTTGCAGAAAATAAAATATCTTGGGATATACCCATGCAGAAAATAAAATTTGTAGGGATTTACTCTTACAGAAAATAAAATCAACCTGTGTTAACAGGAGGGAGGGATATACCCTAGCAGAAAAGTAAAAGTGTAGGGATATACCCTGACAGAAAATTGAAAAAGTGGAGGGATATACCCTAGAATACGTTCCCAAAATTTCCTCGTACCCCAAACCTTTACCTCCCATTATTTGTGGTGCTGCCGAGATTTTGTTGGGCCAAGGGTGGGCTGCTGCGAATCGGAGAAGAAGAGCTGGTGGCCGGAGGCTATAGCGGAGTGGGCAGCCGCTGAGGTGAGGACACGGTGGAGCTGTGAAGGCGGCGCTGAGAGATGCATCAGGTCTGACGGCGGCCAGAGTTGCCGGAGAAGGAGATCCGTCGGCGGCTGGCTTATTGCTGTTGCTGCGATGAGAAGGAGGGTGGGGCTAGCCATGGCGCTGTAGCCATTGATGCCGGCGATGGTGCCGGTGGCGGCTAGGGTTTTATTCAATAAAAAAAATCTGGATATTAACTATTAAAAAAAAAATGCAACGTGAAAAAGAAAAAAAAAAAATTTGGGAGGGGTGAGGGTTTGATCATATTGATGTCACAAACCCCCACCCGGGCATTCTTTTTCGTAGATCTTGCTCAGGATCGAAAGACGTTAGTCTAGAGCTCTGATATCATGATAGAATAATAGAAAAAGATATTGTATTGCATTGCTATGATTGAATACAATGGTAGACTATTTATACTAATAGTCATAATTTGAACATAATAATAACCATAATGAGATTGATTACATAACCATAAATGCATAATATAAAATATAATATAAATCTAAATATATCTCTAATACTAACAATTAGACAATTTGGGCGCCCACTAATACTAACATAATAAACTTATATTTAATGCATCAAAATCCGTATTCATGTCAATTGTCGGGAATCAGTTTAAAGAGAGGAAGACAAATTAAAAGTCATTGGGAGGACTGCACTATATAGTTAAATGATCGAAAGAAGACCATATAAACATTTGGCATTCTATTTAAAGCATTGCTATATTATATATGTACACTGTAGTTTACTACAAATCAAACCACCCCAAAATCCTCCATTCCATTATTCTCTTCAGTCTATTCAAAATTCTTGAACTAAATTCTTTCAAAACCATTATGGTGAGCTCCTCTCTTTTCTTCCATCTTGCTACGTACCGTCTACAAATGTGTAGTGACACACTGTTTTATATAATATTTAGTATCATCATTTCTAGTTGTTATAGTTCTTGATATATATCCTTTGTCATGCATGCATGCAGGAGGACAATATGAAGGCAAGAGAACAATTATACAATGATCCTAAGTTGAAGAAAGGTGGATTCAGAGCTTCCCTTTTCATATTTGGTAAGATGTTTGAATTCCCACTTTAGATATGAAATCTATGATGCACATATATATACTTATGTGTAGTAGTGATATATATGTTACGTATATATCCAACAAAAAAACACAACAGACACTTACGATACACACACGGGCGGCTCTACCTTAACCTTTGGGGGTGCGGCCGACCCCCAAAAATAAAAATATTATGAATAAATATAGTAGAGATTTTTTTATAGGGCTTAAGGTTAAAAAGGGTGTTTGACCACAAATCTTGGGGATATAGTCTTTTTTGTTCACAAATCTTGGGGATATAATCTTGGGGATATAGTCTTTTTATAAACAAACTTATATGTGTAATTGACCCCCTTATTTTTATGTATTGACCCCCTGTTTTTAGCTATTGCCAAGGGCGGCTGTAGGATTTTCGACATGGAGGTCAGAAATTTGTCAATTTTTTTTCCGTATCACATATATATTTGGATATTCAATTCTATACATGTAATTATGGGAAAATAGATAAAAATAGTGGGTCAATACATAAAAATAAGGGGGTCAATTTCACATATATATATATGTGTTTATAAAAAAATTATCTTCTATTGATACATAATATTTTTATTTTAGGGGGTCAGCAGCACCCGTATTAACCTATGTAAAGCCGCCCCTGGCTATTGCCCCATAATTACATGTATAAAATTAAATATTCAAATATATATGTGATACGGAAAAGATTTGACAAATTTCTGACCCTCATGTTAAAATTCCTGCAGCCGCCCTGGATACACATCACTATTTATGTGTAGTACTGATGCACCTATGTATACGTATTCGTACCCGTGCAAGCTAACTTAAAATTCAAATAGGCTACTTAAATCATCAAAATCACATGATTTATTATTCAAATATATAGGCTATCATAACTTATTTTGCTTGTTTTTTTTTCCTGGTAGCCTTTACATCACTAGAGAATATGGGGTTTGTTGCAAACTTGGTGAGCTTGGCGTTGTACTTCAATCTCCAAATGCATTTCGACGTCTCAAGCTCTGCAAACACGCTCACGAATTTGATGGGATCAACTTTCTTGCTCTCTGTTGTTTGTGGTTTTGTTTCAGACAGTTACATTAGCAGATTCAACACCATTCTCATCTTTGGAACTTTTGAACTATTGGTAATTAGCTTCTTCTACCTTGTTAAAACGGATCTAACGGTTTTGAAAACTCGAATCTTGATCCATTTGTATTGCCACCTATCTGCAGGGATTGGTATTGGTAACAGTTCAAGCACACTATCATAGTTTGCAGCCAAAACCTTGTGGCCAACCAACTTGTGTTAAAGGCGGTATTGCAGTGATGTTCTATGTTTCACTTTGTTTACTAGCCACCGGATTCGGCGGTATTAGGGGTGCCCTTCCGGCGTTCGGGGCCGACCAGTTTGATCAAAACAATCCCAAGAAAGTCAAGGAAATCGGTAGCTACTTCAACTGGTTTATGTTAAGCAATGAAGTTGGAGCAATCATCGGTGTTACGGTTATTGTTTGGGTCGGGTCGGATCAGGGTTGGTGGAAAGGTTTTTTGATAAGCCTTATTGTTTGTCTATTTGGGTCGGTTATTCTTGCTGCCGGAGAGTATTCTTACAGGCTTCATTCACCTGGTGATCATAGACCTGCCCTAAGATTTGTACAGGTTTCTTTCATTTACTCCACTTTAACATTGAAGAGTCGATTTTAGAATTGACTTTTTCAAAGACGATTTTCATTAAAGAGAAACAATTTTCATCAAGATTTGACTTTTCGAAGGTTGAGCCTCACTTTCGACCTATCGAGATTCAGAATGTCGATTTTTGACTCAAAACCGACTTTCAAAATGTCGATTCGGGTGTGAAATATATATATAGTGTGGTGTATAGTAAATTCGCAAATAGAGGGCTCTCTTACAAAATTGCATGTGTAGTGTCACCAATCTAAATGGTGAGGTTCCATTAAATACTCTATCAGTTGAATGTTTTAGATCTTTTAGGGTCAATGGTATACTATTTATTTTTTTCTTCTACCCTTTCCTTATATATAACTTATTCTTGTCAAAAGCCCCCGGTATCCGGGATCAACTGACCCGACTAATACTCCGAAGTTCGGTCCGGATTGTTCCTGTCAAGTCTGACTGTTACTCAAGGGTAAGAGCATCAGCATCAAAGTCCCTACACCATCTTTTATCTCCACAATAGGGTTAAAATGTAGGGATATACAACCAAAAATACACTCCATCAGCCTCCTCATCCTTTCACTACAACAGTGTCACCTCAAATGTAGGGTGGTACTGTAGCTCACCATACATATTTTTTTATTCATTCTCACAAAAATTAATTTTGAAAAAGTTGTTTATAGATAAAGAATGAACATTTTAATGGTGTAAGGATAAAGATAGAGATGTTGATGTAGGGTACTCTGAATTTAATTATTGTAAAATAGGAATATTTATTTTTTAATAATATGTTTAGGGATAGGGACTTTGATGATAATGCTAAGAGTCAGACTTTACTGCCATGGTTAATCTGTCTTTTAAAAAAACCTTTGTTCAACAGTTTCTTTCCTTTTGCGGTCATACACAGACACTATATATTGATTACTATTCTCAATTATTAACAGGTCATAGTGGTGGCATTCAAAAACAGGAACTTGAATTTACCAGAGAGCTCAGAACAATTATATGAGCTTTATTATGACTCTGAATCAGTGGCCAATTACTCACCAAAGATCCTCCACACTAAGCAATTCAGGTCCTTGGACAAGGCAGCTGTGCTTCCCAGCAACATAGAGCCAACCCCTTGGACAGTTTGCACAGTGACACAAATTGAAGAAGTTAAGATTCTTACAAGAATGCTCCCTATTGTTTTCAGCACAATCATAATGAACACATGCTTAGCCCAACTACAAACATACTCAGTACAACAAGGCTATTACATGAACCGTAAGCTCGGTTCGTTTCAAATACCCGCACCATCGATTTCAGCTATACCCCTCATCTTTATGAGCATCTTGATCCCTCTTTACGAGTTCGTTTTCATCCCATTTGCTCGAAAGATCACCAAGAATCCATCCGGGATCACCCAACTCCAACGTGTTGGAGTCGGGCTCGTACTATCCGTCATTTCAATGGCGGTAGCTGCAATTGTGGAAGTTAAAAGAAAAAACCAATCTTTATCAAATCCCAATAAGCCTATACATGTTTCTTGGCTTGCAATTCAATTTAGCATTTTTGGAGTTGCTGACATGTTTACCCTTGTAGGATTGCTTGAATTTTTCTATAAAGAAGCACCAAATGGGATGAAATCACTCTCCACATCATTTACATTTTTATCCTTGTCTATAGGGTATTTTTTGAGTAGTATATTTGTGGAGACTATTAATTCTTTGACTAAAAGAATTGGACATAAGAAGCAAGGTTGGTTACAAGGTAAAGATTTGGACATGTACAAATTGAACTATTTTTATTGGTTCTTGGCTATTCTTAGTTGTTTGAACTTCTTCAATTACCTTTATTGGGCTTCATGGTACAAATACAAGCAAGAAAATGGTGTTTTGGGAATGACAAAAGAAATCGCCGCCGCTGAAATGACTGAGGATGAGACATTTCATGATACAACAATAAACAAAGCAGAGGATGAAGAACCTAAGACAGATAAAAATGATATTGAAGTTAGAAGTTAGGAGATTTTAAGACGGAAAAACGAATAGAGTATTCAGTTTACAACAATCGGACAGTAATGCCCATGACATTAATTTTTGACAAATTTTATAATACGAGAGTAAAACAACCCGAAATCCCAGGAGCTAATCCAAAATCACCTACTCGATTGACAAGCATAGCTTTTATAGCTGCTTTATCTGCCTGAAGTCGTGAGATGGGACCGGACACACATAAGTGGATAGAGAGCCAGGAAATGAATCGGTGAAGTTAGCCTGCCAGCCGATAGTGTGAAGATTGAGTCCGGACACGAGCACTATTACGAGAGTGATTTATTAAGTGCCATTCATTATTTATGTTGGATTGAGAGACTGAGGGAAAAGTCGTTTTTTAATTACAAAATATATAAACAGGATACACCTTTTTTTTTAGTTGTAAAAAGGACAAAAAATTTCAGACGGACAAAAATACCCATTTATAGAAGGGACGCCCGCATATGCATAAGTACCGCTGCTTGAAGCACCTTCAGAATTGTGTGTGTGTGTGGTTTTTTTTTTTTTTTTTTCAAAAATCGTAACTTTTGATTTACAACTCCGATCATCGCAATTTTTTCACCAAAATTCATATTTTTTTTTTTGCTCTTTAATTTGAGCCTAAGTACGATACCCTTCCGACGTATATTTTGAAAGACGAAAAAATATTTGTATTAACCGGAGCGCCTTTTCTTATAAACGACCGTAACTTTTGATTTAGAACACCGATCATCAAAATTGTTTCACCAAAGTTCATATTTTTTTTAATCTTCATTTTGAGACCGCTTTTGATACCCTTTCGACATTGTATTCGAAAGCCGAATTTTATCGAAGCGTTTACACTAACACAGTATCATATCAATAACAGTATCAGTATCAGTATCAGTAAACAACTGCATATGAGGTAATCAGTATCATTTAAAGCTTAATTCAAGTGACTACTTCAAGGCACACAAATCTGGCTCATATAAGACTCATTTAAGGCTTAATTCAAGGGATACGATATCATATATGGCTCATATAAGGCAAAAAAAAAACCCTTCAACAAAATGCTTCTTGCATATTTTCCTCATATTTGCAGTGAAGTAAAGCTCCAATCTTTGCATATCTCTCTTAAATTATCAGCAATAATTGACAGAAATTAAGGCCCAAATAAACATAAAAAATGGCAAACCATAATGGATGAAAGAACATTCCAAAAAACAGCAACAATGGCAGAAGAATAAAGCTCCAATCTTTACATATTCCACTCAAATTAACACCAACAGCAACAGAATTCAACATCAAAAATAGCTGAAAAGTAACACCCCAACCTTCGTACATACTATAACAACCTTTTTACCTACATATCAGTATCAGTATCAGTATCATGAAACAGTTGCATATGAGGTAATCAGTATCATTTAAGGCTTAATTCAAGTGACTACTTCACACACATATCTGTCTCATATAAGACTCATTTAAGGCTTAATTCAAAGGACACAATATCATATAAGGCTCATATAAGGCAAAAAAAAAAACCTTCAACAAAATGCTTCTTGCATATTTTCCTCATATTTGCAGTGAACTAAAGCTCCAATCTTCGCATATCTCTTTTAAATTATCAGCAATAATTGTAAGAAATTAAGGCCCAAATAAACATAAAAAATGGCAAACCATAATGGAAGAAAGAACATTCCAAAAAACAGCAACAATGGCAGAATAATAAAGCTCCAATCTTTACATATTTCACTCAAATTAACGCCAACAACAACAGAATTCAACATAAAAAATAGCTGAAAAGTAATACCAAAATTCATATATATACCCCAGAAAAACAAGATATCGATCGTATCAAGAAACGATGTCGGACTCATTTAAGGCTTAATTCAAGTGACTACTTTAAGACACACATATCTGGGTCATATAAGGCTCATTTAAGGCTTAATTCAAGTGATAAAAACATTATAATCATGGATGATGATGATGATAGGTTTTTGCTGATTTTCTTTTCCATTCTTTTTTCTTTTTTCTTCAGGGATTTTTTTCTTTCTTTTTCTTGTCATGGCAAGTAGCAAGTTCATTTTGTCTGTCCATAAAGTTAACACTATACCAATAACCACATACTCTATTGTTTGAAAAAATGAACATTACGATTTCATGCTGAACAAGAAAAAGAAACAGATCCAGATAAAACCACTACATCAATGAATGACTCAAACATCATCTAAGAGCTCAAAAACAACACAAGTACAATCAACAAATGCAAACACAACCAAGGCAATTCTCACTTATCCTACATTGCCAAAAACTCGCAACCGAATAAAGGAAAAAAAGCACGGCTAAAAAGCGAAGAGAATCGTTAAAGTAAACAAATTGAGGTCATTCAAACTTTGAAAACCTTGATGTTGTCCTTCAATTTCAGAAGCTTGGAGTTGAAGGAATGCCGCAAAATCAAGGATGGTTTCAAAAGAGGACAACCCAACAAAAGAAAGACCCACAAATAAGGGAATGATTTCATTACTTAAGAAGGTCCTTCATGAATCATGATGAGGTACCTGAAAGCAATATTATGTGGAACCCATTCAATGCTCTTGCGTGACTTCCCTATCCGAGACTTCTTTATGCTCTTTTTAACATTCGGGTAAAGATTGCTTTGGATCGTTTCGATTACATCACTTTGACATTGACCCGAATCCTTGATGAAGGATTCCACAATTTTCGGCAAGACTATTTTTTGATCCTTCCTTACACCAAATGTAGCCCGGATATACTCTTCTTTCGCCGCTTCCGCTTCTTGCATTATTCTCTTCGATGTATAAACACGAACCCGTCGCATTTAGTGAACTTGTTTAACTATATCATATATTGGAATCTCAACCTCTAATTCTCGCTTTCGCTTTTTGAGGATTTTGAGGATGACATCGTACGGTTTCGCTTAGAACCAAACCGAAGGTAGTCCGTATCCGGGTAGTCGTCGGTGGTGCTTTGCGGCGTTTCTTCTTGTCTGCCATTACTTTCACTTTGGGGTTCCAATTATTTAGGGGCAGAGACATAGGCGGGAAATTGAAGTAGAGGGAGAAGGAGGAAGAAGAAACGGTGATTGGAAGATAATGGTAATTTAGTCCGACTGAAATTATTTGTCCTTATTACAACTAAAAAAAGATGTTTGGATTAATGCTTAATTAAAGGTAGAAAAGTGGACTTATACCTAATTTTTCCTTTTGTATTTCTACCATCTTATAATAGTAATAATATGTATAGTAAAATGTGGTAAAAATGGAAAAGAAAAAAAAAAAAAACAAAAAACAGGTTAAACATAACTTGATATAACTATAATACTTGCACCCTAAGATCTTTCCTAAGTTTTCTTTTGGAATTGTAAAGTTTACTGACGCCTTTTTCTTCTTAAAGCTCCCGGTATCCGAAACCCACTAGTCCGACTAATCCGAAGTTGGGCCCGAGTCGTGCCTGTAGAGTCTGACTTTTACTCAGGGGTAAGACATGACCAAGAGTTCTTTAAACATGAAGTCTCAGAAGAGAATCGAACCGGTGATCCCTCTAGGTATTCTCAAGTCACTTACCAACTGAGCCAAAACTTGGTTAAAGTATACTGGCACTTTAATTACATATTATTGGTAGGAAACAATTGGTTACAAAAGAATGTTAAAAAGGTCAACGTCGATCTTATGAGATGTTTGTTCACATTAATGAAACACAATGAAAAGAAATCAAAAGAATGAATTAAAATGGAATGAACTATTTCATCCATCCCCAGCATATGCATATTGCTGCCGTGATTCAAACCGATGATCTCGTGTTAATACCAGTCAGGATGCTGATACACCCCAAAATCCCTCACCATTTGCATGCTGCTGCCGTGATTCAAGCCGGTGACCTCGTTCTGATACCAGCTGTTAGGATCAAGCACTTACCTTTATACTAAAATCAATTGGTGTTAGTAAATATGCTAATTTATTTCTTAATACAGTACAATTTTTCAGCACATTAGTCGAATCCTCTTACGTTTGGGCAGGCTGGAAGCTCGTACACCCCAACAGTGGGAAAGGGGGAGGGTATCCTTACTTCACTACCCACCTTACCTTACCCCACCTACCTACCTTTCCACACCAAACCCCGTTCACCCTCCTCACCGGTTACACCACCCTACCTACCTCACATTTCCATACTCTACCTCACCATTCCATACTTACCACCCACCGTACACATGACCCCACCCCATCGTACTTTTCCACACACTCTACCTTACCTTACCCTACCTACCGCTCCTTACATAACCTTACCATACTCCACAACACCCAACCCACCACACAACACTACCCTACCTTACCCCATCACCATTACCTATATCCTACCCATTCACCATACCATACCCAACTTTACCTCACCATCCACCCTACCTCACCTTACCATTTTTCACCACACACCTTACCCCACCACCCGCCTAACCCAACCCTACCTCATCATCATATCTTATCCTACCCTGCCATACCCCACCACACCTTACCCTACCCTACCTCACCATCATATCTTATCATACCCTACCTTACCCCACCACACCCTATCATCGTACCTTCCCCCTCTTACCCACCTAACCCGATCCTACCTTACTCGCCCACCCTACCCTGCCACCATACCCAATTATACATAACCTTAAATTACCTTAATTACCTAACCCCACCCTACCTATCTTATCCGACCCACTCTACCAACCCGCCCCACCTCACCCGACAAACCCCATCCCACATCACTCTTACTCATCAACTATGTATTTTATTATTTTTTATTTCATTCCATCGTATTCCAACCCGCTCCACCTCACCCGACAAACCCCATCCCACATCACTCTTACTCATCAACTATGTATTTTATTATTTTTTATTTCATTCCATCGTATTCTATCCATTTTAGGAGGTGATTAATGCAAATGAATCCTTGTTCATTCCATTCTATTACGTTATAATCATACTGAAAGAATGGAATGTGACAAAAGAAAAAAAAGAATCATTCCCTTCCATTACATTCTATTAATGTGAAACAAAGAAGTCATTAATGTCTTAAAAAGTTAATTCGTTGTCAAACATCTGTTTTCCATATGTGTATGTATGTCAAGAAGTATTATTCCAGGTTTTTCTGATCAACAACATTGTATAAAAGAGGAGAAGGTTACATTAGGGGTGGAACCTTTAGACTACGCTCTACTTTCTTTCAGACTACTTCCCGCCTCCAATTGGTCTATGTCCTCCTCTTGTTTAGCATCCGTTTAATTAAGCCTATTGTAATGATACAAGCACAACCTCTAAGACACAACGAGTGACAGAACTAACATCCGTATCTTTGATCATGGTGTATGCACCATTATGATCAATGGTGTAGATGATGGTTGTGTCATTTGTTGTATCTCACAGTCATGCCCGTATCATTAATGTTCGGCCTCACTTTTTCATATATATATATATATATATATATATATATATATATATATATATATATATATATAGCCTCCTTCGTCAAAAGGCCCATCAAACAACTTATACATCTCGACAGCTCATGCATGCAGCTCCGCCGAACCTATGGCTTCTGTATGACCATCGCTTATCTACTAACCATTCATCGACTTTGAACGACGGAGACCATAATTTTTTTCCTTGCATGTCACTTAATCTTAAATCATGTTTGAGTTTATTCACTCAAATACATAGGTCTTATCTTATTATGGTCTTAACACGGTTAATAATCACTCACGCGACACGTTTTTTAGAACTACTAGGATCAGGGACGGAATAAGGAATTGGAGATCGGGTGGGCTAATGGACTATATTTGTATTGGCGGGTGAGCTGAATTATGACAACCAAGTGTGTTGGATTGAGTTATATAAGGTTTTTGATGTATCGGAAATATAATTTGGGTGGGCGCTACCTTTGGGTCCGTCCCTAACTAGGATCTTACTTAATTAAGACGATTTTAGACATTGTTCTAATGCACATTAAATTATAAAAATATATACACATCCATCCCTTCTCCGCCCCAATCTCAATATATGACAGTTAGTGTAACACCCTTGTTCTCGGGTAGCGAGTCCTTATTCAAAAAAGGAATGATCGGCACATGACAGTTAGAGTAAATCTTAAACTCCATATAAGCCTCATTTTGAAAGCGTGGAAGAAAAAAAAAACAAGCAAGAGACTCGAGAAACTATCACTTAAGATCTTCAATTAACTAACTCAACTGATTACAATTGATGTCAAACTAAATCATGAATAAGTACTAACATTAATTACAACTTGACTTAACTAAAAAGAAAATTGTTGATACATAAAGAATTTCATTGCTCCACTCCTAAACTTGCTCTCCAAGCTCATAATCCAACCCGTCTTCAACCTACATTTGTTTTTATTCCAAATAAAGGAGTGAGCCCGCGCACAAGCTCAATAAGGAGAAAAAAAGATCAAAATAGAGATTCATGTTTGTTGGATGCCGGAAGACATGACATGAATCTACTTCACGCAATTCGCGAAGCAAGTTGAAAACATAACCTACAGAATGCACAAAACACCTATAAAAGCATATCTTGAAACATAAGGAAATTCAATTTAAAACCAACTTGAACAATGCTTTGAAACCATGACTATTAACTACGTTGAATTCATCTAGCACATACTTGTTCATTACATTAATTACTTACTTATTATGTTTTGCCTGCTGATCAAATTTATGTAAGCTGTCTACTAACCTATACTTTACTTGTCCAAGAACTATAACATGTTTGTGCCTCGTCGTGTCTATCATGTTCATGTGTCTTTTTTACTTGACATAGGGGCATGATGCGACATGAGAAACATGACTAGTCATACGTCCAACGTGGGGCTAGGCCATGGTACCCTGTTCGGTACATCGTCTTAGAAACGACGTGGGAATACAACTAGTCATACGTCCAACCTGGGACATTTAATACCTATGGTACTCCGTTCAGTACATCGCTAGATCACTAACTATAAACATGTAGGAGCACATAAAGCACACAAGTCCATGTAAAAGTCCATATCTAACTTACACGAACATACTAAGGCCATAGCAACATCGAAATCCTATCATATCTCTACTATTCGTAAACAAAATGCATAAAACGGTTTATAGGAAAACAACTAGAAACCATAATAACGTTCTCAAAACACAATTTAGCGGATACCCGAGAAGACATAATCATGTCTAGTTTTATGCAGTTTAACATAAAGCAATCTTCAAATCAAGTTAAAGACATAATTTTAATTGAAGTTGAGCAAATTATTAAGGATAACGAGCAGAACTCGACCACCTGAAAACTTGACTCGAAATGTTCACGAGCTCTATCGAGCTTTATTATATTATACTAAAATTTATATTGTTTTTTTTATTTTTTGACGAGCCGAACTCGAACACTTTAAAAATTAACATTTTTTTTGAGTTGCTTGATTTCTAATTCGTGCTTGAAAGTGCTTAATTTTTTTTTTGAGTATAATCAAACTGAACTTGAGTATAATTAAAACTTAATCAAGCCGATCTCAAACACTTTTTCCTTTCTTGAATGGACTCGAGCCGAGTTCGAGTATCACTACTTTGAGTGATCGCTCAACTTTGTTTGACTCGACTCGGATCGTTTACACCCATAGGTCAAATTCATTTCCTAACAAACCATAAATGCTATTTTGTTACTTTGATCATTGTCTGGTTAATAATTAAATATTGAGTTTGTGAAGTGACATTCCAACTCGCTCATAGTTTAAATACTATATTTCTTCCTTTTGATTGCCTAAAATAGATGAGCTAGTAATTTTGGAATATGACCTTACACACAAATGTAAGCTACAATTGACCTGATGCATTTGTCGGTGATTTTAGACCTTCAGAAAAGACCGATCGTCATTTCCAAAAAAGAAAAGAAAAGGCCGATCGTGTACTTTAAATTCTGCAAGGAACCCTTCACATACATTTCTCAACTTCACAGTATACACCATAACTATATGAGCATAAAGAGCAATGTTCAAGATAACAAAAAGATACACAAATAGCAAATTAAACCAAGTTTAACTAAGTGTCGCAACACGTACGTTGACACATTGACAAAGTTTGTGACACATTGACTAAGTGTCGCTACACGTACGTTGTCACATTGACAAAGTTTGTGAAAGATCTAAATTGTGAGCTAAGGCTGAGCTTGCTAAGTCAAAGTTAAATTCTAACCTTTTAGACAAATACAAGATAATGTTATAGCAATTAGACTAGATACAACAAGTTAAGAACAAGTAAAACATCTAAAAAACAAGAATGGCTTGTTGTCACTTCACCAATGTTGGCAATTGTCTATTATTGAAAACTCTATTGTTTTAGAACTCTAAATAAGCATACGATGTTGAAGAGTTTAAGAATGTAATGTCTAATTTGAAGCTCAAAACTAGTATGCAAATGACAAACATAATGTAAGTGAAGAAAGTAGTGAACAAAAGTATTTTTTATAGTGGTCTAGCCCTTCTGCCCTACCCCTCTTGCCAAAGTCTCCCTTTGGACTTATACCTCTCTTAAATTAGAAGTCATGTTGAAGTGTTCATGAACAAGAACGCTTAACACCTTATAGACAGACACCCAATCCCTTCACGAACTGATTCTTACAAAGCCCGCACCAAAATATTATTTTAAGAATCTTTCACAGTTGTCGACTGTTAAAGTCTTCATCTGTGCACTTAAAACTTGACTCTAAATTCTCCATGATCAGAATGAATTCTAAGAACTCCATGAACCAACTCAAAACTAGCTCAAGTCACAACAACAACTCAATGAAAACATACTTGATATATCTCGTATCTAGCAAACTTTCAGATTCTTTATAGCACATAAATCCTTACATGCACAGCTTAAAAATAAAAAGGAGTGACCACTTATTAAAACGGCCTAAACAATATAAAACTCCTAAAATAAAGGCCTAATGTGATAAAGAAATAAATAATCTGTAATTGGGGGGTTCAGATCATCTGTCCAGGAACCCTGTCTAATTTGTCTGTCCAAAGTGGAACGACGTCGTTTTTGTTATTTTATTATTATAATTATTATTTTCTTTTTGGTCCCTTTTCTATTGCTGGACATTTACCCGCCTCCTTCATAGTCGTCTTCTTCGTTATCCTCTGTTGCTTCCTTGCGATAATCAACTAGATGAAAGGCGCAATCTTCTTTCTTTGGTGGTTTGAAGGTTGTTTTTTCATCTTCATTCGTAGGTTTTTGTCGAGGATATGAAATTGCTACACCATTTTAAGAACCCTAATAAAGCAAAAAGGGTTTATTTTCTTCTCATCTTCCAGGTATTACATGGAAATCACTCTCACACTTTCTTTTCAATTTATCTTTTTTTATACTACTTCTTTTTAATTGCGTTTTTTTTGTTTTGGACTTGCAATGAGAGCTTAGTATCCTTGACATTTCAACGAGCAGAACTACTATATGCACAATCTATTTTTTTCTAATTTACGATGCCGTACTTCCTCAATTCAACTAGGGTTGTTAATTGCATGTGTTGTTTTTTATTCTTTCTGTACGGCATCGTAAATTTGAGGAAGTACGGCATCGTAAATTAGAAAAAAATAGATTGTGCATATAGTAGTTCTGCTCGTTGAAATGTCAAGGATACTAAGCTCTTATTGCAAGTCCAAAACAAAAAAACGCAATTAAAAAGAAGTGGTATAAAAAAAGATAAATTGAAAAGAAAGTGTTTCCATGTAATACCCTAAGATGAGAAAGAAAATAAACCCTTTTTGCTTTATTAGGGTTCTTAAAATGGCTGTAGCAATTTCATATCCTCGACAAAAACCTACGAAATTGAAGATGAAAAAACAACCTTCAGCCACCAGCAAAGAAGATTGCGCCTTTCATCTAGTTGATTATCGCAAGGAAGCAACAGAGGATAACGAAGAAGACGACTATGAAGGAGGCGGGTAAATGTCCAGCAATAGAAAAGGGACCAAAAAGAAAATAATAATTATAATAATAAAATAACAAAAACGACGTCGTTCCACTTTGGACAGACAAATTAGACAGGATTCCTGGACAGATGATCTGAACCCATGTTGGGCGCCCAATTGTGGGCCTCCTTCAATCTGCTAGACTGCTACCCTTTTGGCTTGTTAGGATCATATCGTACACAAAACTGGAAATTTGCTTTTTCACCTTTTCTCCAATCTTTCACAATTCATCCAAACATTGCTACATAAGTCCAAAATTTTCTATCACCTTCTAATGTATCTTCTTTTTGGGTTTTTTTATTTTATTTTATTTTATTTTTTTTTATTTTAGTGGTCCTTCTAATGTATCTATCTAAACCCTGAAAATCATTAAAAAAAAATAAAAAAAAAAAGAGAATACTAATATAGAGCATATTCCGACAAAATATATAACAATTAAGCACCGGAAATCCCACCAAATATATATGGTCTCATCAAATACAAATTATTTATATCACGTACATATTTGATAGATTTTTCCTTTCTGTTTTTGAAGAATTAGGAAACTCGTTATGCTGCATCTATCTTCAAGGAATTTCTATAATTTCAAATTAAATAATTGTTTATTTTATGATGGGAAGATAAAATAATTTGGAAACTCGTTTATATATATATATATATATATATATCTCGCATTTATTGTTGGTCAATGATACGCGAATTATTGGGTACAATTATATATATATATATTATATAGAAATTAGGGATACATACCTATTGATCCACGAAATATTTTTAAGAAACATACTACTTAAAATAATGCGTCGATATTTTTTATAGGGAGAATATTTTAATTTAGCAATCGCATAATTTTTATAGCGAGAAGGATAAACAGTGAATCCCGAAAATCAGTGAATCTCCCCAGTGAATCCCGAAATCAGAGGCAGTGAATCCCGAAAATCAGTGAATTTCTACAATGAATTTTGAAAATAAGTGAATTTCGACAGTGAATTTCGGCAGTGAATTTAAACAGTGAATTTCGAACACAAGTGAATTTCGACAGTGAATAAATAGTTTTGTCCTTTATTCAAAAGTTTCAAAAAACTGTCTTTCTACTTATTTGATGAAATATTTATGTCCTTCTCCCTCAGTCCCTATTATTTTTTTTTGAGTAAAAAGGAAGGGTACAATTATATTGAAAATATGTTTGATAATTTGGAAAGTCGGTATATATAAATTTCATACCATACCTTGAAGGGCTCCAATATACATATTAGAAGCAGCATTTTCATGGATTCACCATTGAAACATATACTGTTTATCTTTTCTTCTCTTGACCATTGCCTTTGGTCTTCTTTTCTTCTCTTGCATTTCTTGTTAAAGTCAGAGAACACACCATGTGTTCGCGAAAAAGGGTTAAAAGCGAATCGTTACCAGATATTCCTGATGATGTGATAATCTGTAATATCATAAGCAGACTTCCAACTAAAGATGTGTGTCGATATCGATGTGTTCGCAAATCTTGGAACGACGTTACGACAACCATAAGCTTTCAAGAACTGCATTTGCAACATGCTCGTACGGATCTTCTTGTTCTGGACATCAACAACAGGTATACAATGAGTCCTTTCTTGCTTAGTAAATGGTGGGATCTTGATCATCTTCTTAAGCCAACAATTCACAGATTAACCAACTATCGTAAAGATGGTATAATCTCAGTACATGATGGATTTTCACATGATGGTTTAATTGTCTTGAAGGAAACAAATTATTCAGATCAAACTTCAAGAGATTTTATTATGTTCAATCCTATTTATGGTCAAGAAGTGAGAGTAAGACTTCCTCCCAAATTTATGGTCCTTAGTGATATTTACGGGGCATTTTTCCATCCTATTTCGAAAGAATATTGTACACTCTGGCGAGTAGTTGAGCAGCCAAACATGAATTCTTCAGAATCAATAAGAGTGAAATACAAGCTGCTAAATTTAGGGCCGGAACCTCGTTGGAGAGAGATAAATAATCCATGGTCTCATTATATATCAATGGTATATAGTACCTCTACCGTATATGCTAATGGTGCTATTTATTGGATGGTTAACGGTAATCAAACCTCGTTAAGATATATCATGGTATACGAGATTATAACAGAGACATTCGCATTAATCCCTTGTCCAAGTGAGCTAGGTATGGCAAGAACATTTTCATTACACATTCAATTACTGAACATTGATGGTCTTCCATCCGTGGTTCAAATTCAAGAGATTCAATGGAGCGTTCTACATGTCTGTATTTGGACATTGAGAAATAATGGAGAACCGTTTTGGACATTATCAACTTATTTTGCCGTTGGCGATGGAAAAAAATTAGATGTTGAATACATTTTGAGACCGATTGCTGTTGTTGATGGAGTATTAGCATTTCACAATCAAAAAAGAATTTTTCTTTGCAGTCTTAGGAAAGGAACAATAACAATTTATGGGAGAGGAAAGTATAACAGGTATGTTACATTTTGGTCTCATGTTGCAAGTTTTTATCTCTGAATTGTAGGCCTATAATAAACATGGAGGAGGATACACGAGATGTCTAGTAGAAGGTACATAGTATACCTTTTAGTATTTTATCATGTATTGTGTCTGTATTTCATGTTTCCTTCTTTAGATAGTGAAAGTGAAAACAAAGAAATTTTGAATTTTGAAGCTAAGTTTTTTTAACTCTATTACTCTTGTTGAATGAGTTTTTTTTTGTGGATGATGATGGAGCTAAACATGCTATCATTGTCACGTTTTAACTAGCCTATTTTGAAGGAGCTATGCATGCACCATTGTTATTGTATGATATGGTTGGCTTATCTTGCCAAATGAATAACCCACAATTTTCACGAATTTAATATGCGAGGATCTTAAGAAAACACATTCTCGACTTACTTAATGAATATCTTTTATTTTTGTATGATTTGTGTAACGCTCGGTACCCTGCGCCCGATAGCTATGGCTAAGCGTTAAGTGGGCCAAAGGATCCATCAAATCGTTTAAATCCGTCGTCTTCGCTTGGTCTAGAAGGACTAACCCGAGTTGACTAGATATTTATGTCTCACACTTTTCCCACATTCCCAATGTGAGATATCACAATTTGAGCACGAATCAACCAAGATTGCATGATTTGCTATTGTTTAATAAATCTCTTGACATTATTCACATGTCACTGTGAATTAAACTTAGTACTTACAGGGGGAACTCGCACTAAAAGTTTTATATCTTTAATGATTAAAATTCTTGTTGAGAATTCTTGGGGGCTTAGAATTCATATTTCAGAACTTTAGGTCCGTTGCAAATGAGACTAGCTCTTTCTTTCTCACTAATCTACGTACGGCTTTTTATATCTCTTCAGAAGTTACGATAATGTTGCAATTATCAATATATAAGAAGATAATCATAAATTGTAACTAAGAATTTAGGATAATTTTGCAAACATCAACATGAACAAAGATAATCATAAATTAAGGCTCAATCTCACAAATATATTAACTTCAACAATTTTCGTAACTCAGACATAACTAAGGCAATCTATTTGTAAAATGCTGTTTGGTTTTTTCTTTTAGAGCTAAGATGGTTTGAATGTTCCTACGTTTGTTTGTCGCTTGGTTGTTGAATCAAGTAAGACTTCATATTGAATTTTTAATATGACACGTGTTGAACGACTTGTTCTTCCAGAAATACTCGGATTTCAGTAGCGGGTTGTTATAGTTGGTATTAGAGCCCAATGTTAGGAGTACTTGGATAGAGAGGTGATGGAGTCTTATGTGTAGGTGTTGGACATATTTTAAGTTTTAATGATGAGTGTCAGACTAGCTGTTATAGAGCAAAGACAAAAAGATGTCTAGATTAAATGTATATGTTTACTAGAGTTTGATTTTTATAAAGGTTTAATCAAACAAGCACTGTAAAAAGGTCAGCTGACTTTATCAGCATATATACCTGTCTAGGTCAGTAGGGTCTCTAGGTTAGTAGACTAACTAGGAACCTACTGATGGTTGAAGGCTGAGGGCTCAAACTCAGTTATTGAAGGCTAAGAGATCAAATTTAGTATTTAAAGTCTAGGATATGGAATCAGAATTTACAAAATTCTGTGATGACATAAACTGATTATATATACCTTATGTACAAGGTCTAAGTTCCATGTTAAGTGGTGATTGAAACTTAGTTATAATCAAAATGGTGTACTCTAACTTCACAATAAAAGTTAGATGAAAAGCAGTCAGCTGAAGTGTTTTTGAAACACAACAAACTTAAACCAGCTGACAGATATCTACATCAGCAGACTGATATACTTCTAATATTTGCTGAATGTAAATCTCGATTTAATCAAAAGTTACATTGGAAGATTAAATAGATAAGGATGTATTACAAGCCTTGATTTTGTCAATAGGTCAATGGTCAAGATAAAAGGAATGTTGGAAAGAATCAGATGATTATCCAATGGTTATAAGTCAAAGGGTGAACAGTCTGGAAACTGACAAAAAGCTGCCTGACAGTGTCAGTACTATGAACAGAGACAAAAAGCAAGTCAAGACGGAGACAAGTCTGAAACGGCTACATTTGAAATTCAAAAACAAGTCAAAGGATTCACACCTATAAATAGGAGACTCCTGATTCAGTTTGAACATGATGAAAAACAATATAATTCATATGAAGCTATCAAATTACTGATCAAGAAAACCGCCCTGCTGACGTTACTGAGCTTAAATTTACTAATCAAGAAATTTCTTCAAGTGTAACCTGCTATCAAGTTACATCAAGTATACACACTTGAAGACCTCAAGCTGCTGATTATCTCATCTTGATCAAGATGATGACAACTGAATCATTTATATTTGATTCAATCTTTCTTTTACAAGAAACCTGCTAAAGATAGAGAAGCATTTTTTGGGTGTCAAGAACTGTTGTTTGTGGTGGCTCTGGTGAAGAGGCAATCCTACCCTTCGAGGACCTGTGGAATACTTTGGAGCAGCAATCCTACCTGTTTCAAGTGTTCAGTTTGTGAAGCCATAGTTATTGGTGAAGGACAAACACTTTAGAGATTTTTGTAACTGCAACCTCAAGAATCTTTAGTGAATTACCTCCAACATCACATAAGAGAAGAGTGGACTGACAGGATTATACCACCTGGAACCACTATAAATCTTGCCTACTTTACTTTACTGCATTTACTTTCTACATTTTAGTTTATCAACATACTGATCACATCAACCTACTGAAACTAGCAACTGAATCACACATACACTACTGAGTATCCAATACTTAGTATCATCTTTTCAACAACAAGTAATAAGGCTTAATTTAAATATAATCCCGTTGCAACAAATTCAGTAATCTTATTAGTCGGCGGACTCGAGTGGTCGAATCTTAGTCGACGGACTAGTCGATAGTCGACGACTACTAACCTTGCTGAGTTTGCAAAACTCCGAAAAGTTTTTAAGTGTTAAGTTTATTCACCCCCTCCCTCTAAACTTAACCAAAGTCTTTTCAAGGGACCAACAATAGGGCCTAGAGTTAGGAAAACTTGGGTGGAGATATGAAGGAAATCTCTTGGGTTAAGCCTAGAGTTAGAAATTTTGTGGATGGATGTGTCTATAGTCTGAAGTGTTATGGTTGATATCTATTAGGAAAGAATGTTCAACGAGCTTAAGAAAGAAGTTGAAGTATGAGTGAGGAATCATAGTGTGTAGTAAAAGTGAGATGTCTAAGGAAGAGGAGTTCAGATAGGTCAAGCCTACATCGTAGACAAGTAAAGTAGGTGAATAGATCAGTTATTTATATGTCTATGTTCTATATGTGCATCTACGTGAAAAGTATGCAGACTTCTTTCATGCTATGTGAAATTATGTGCAATACATGCTACTTGTTTTGTTACATGCTACGTGCTTCTATGCCGGGATCAAGTTTCGAGTGTGAAACTCTTTTTAATGGGGAAGAATGTGATAATTGTAATTTTTTTTACAGTAATTTTGTAAGGACAATCTTGTCTTTTTTCCGGTGCTTTTAGGGTTAAGTAAGATTTTCTCGACCTTTAAGGTGTTTTTGCCACCCTAGACTTGTAAAAACCTATAAATATTTTCCTAGATAGCACATAAGTCATATTTTTCACCGAAACATAAAACTTTAGCTGGTTTTCCAGCAGCTATCCTCAGGAAAGTGATGGTTGTTTTATTGCATAGCCAACTCTAACCGACAGGGTACTGAGTTAGATGTACTATAAATGAAAAGCAAGTTCGTATCTTGTGAGAAATTCGGTCAAGTATCAAAGTTGTTCTCTTTCTTAGTTCAGGCCAACACTACTATGAACATGGTGATTTGTTAGATCACCGGTCTATTAATTATATATGTACAAAAGAAATGAGTTAAAATATATAAATTACATAGCCGAACTATGATCCGGCCGACTACTTTCTAACCCTAATGTGTATCCGGAAGTGATTTCGACCTACTCTAATGTCCTTGGCATTGGTTGAGGGATGTTGTCTCCTAATACCGGTGACTAGATACTATGCAGTAATCTAGCACCCTATGTCAGATTTAACACTCCGTTTACATTATTTAAATGAATTAACATGGTATTTTCTCTATGAGACGTCCAACTTAAGTTGATAAACCTCACACGTGAAACTGAGTCTAAACAACTTAGTCGGTTTTACAAGGTGATTCTAAAATCCCGGTTCTCACGGCCTCTCAAAAAATACATATATAAAGACGATTTTTGGTATATACGATTATCGAGACGTAGTTCAATAAAAGTCATTAAGCTTAAGTTTCAGAACATCAACTATCCAAAAAAACGAACTTTGTGCGTACACCTTCGATTTGAGTGATTCAAAATGTGTTAGAAAGCTCATTTAATTGTCTACAACTTTCATGAAGAAGTCCAGCCAAGAAAATGCCTCCAAGTTGTATCAAAATGTAGATGCAGTGAAGGTAAGGTTAAGACATCGAAGAGTTTTGATCCGTTTGAAACGCTTAACCTTCGGGCACACGCTCCTACCTCCTCGCCTTCCGGTCATCTAGAACACCTAATTTCTACAAAGAATCACAACAAATACCAAACATTACCCACTATGAAATTCATTTTCTTGGTCTCGCGAGTGTGTGTGTGTATATATATATATATATATATATATATATATATATATATATATATATATATATATATATATATATATTAAGTGAACAATTCAGTGCAAAACCTTTTCTTGTAACTTGTACATCAATTTGATCATATAAAAATTTGGATGATCTAAAACATATCCCTTAAAGGAGATGGACTTATTGGAAAAAAATGGAACACCATTTTATTCCAAGGGAAAAGGATGAAGCTCAGTTGGTTTTTTAGTTTAGTTTTGTTTGTTTTTTTATTTATTTATTATGGAAACGATACGAATTTATGAACACCATTTACAACATTATTTGTGGATTTTACATAAATTGCAACGTGGAAGAAAGTTCATGAATAGGAAAATTAGCCTGGATTGCCTCCGGCCGGTGTGGATTCAACAAGTGACATCTTGTCTCTAGACCTTAACACAAGCCAACTCGACTAGCTAGGCCTTAGTGGCAGACTGACATTTTTTAACAATTTTATTGACAGCAAGAGTTGAAGAAGTTGAAGTTATTACATCAAATAACCAACCACAATAGAGTTCCACCAATAGCCAAAACAAAAGCGAAGGAGCAACAAAAGATTGACTTAAGTAGTTATTGAGTCAATTATGACTCTAGTGGAACTGATAGACTCATGGGGGTTCTAGGACATTACATATCAAAGAAAGATTTTACACGGAATTAAGTGCCATGAAAGATTATGGGGACCACCTCTTGATTCCTTTGATAGGGTCCTACCATGGATGTCAGTTTTCTTAAAAAGGGGAGAGACTATAGTAGCTCGTAATGAAAAGGAGGGAGAAAATGTAACTTGATAAATTAATACTAAGAAATAGTGGATTCAATAACTTAATATAATAATATTGAGAAATAGTGGACCGAGTAACATTAATTAATCATTTTTGCTAAGTAAGGACAATGGATTTAAGTAGTAAAGCCACTCCTAAAACGCTGAGCGAGAATATTCAGCTTCAAACCCTAGTTACGCCAACTTCAACCGAATATCATGTTTTGTGATTGAACTTTCGGGAGGGAAGCATATACATGATCAATGCGAACAAATGATCGGCGTAGCACATAAAAATTAAGTGTTGCAGCATGGAAGACACCCCTCTAGACGAGGGTGAGGCTGCACCTCCCTCAAAGTCATTCACGACATCGATAAAATGAGATCAAATCATGATGAGTTTGGGATCATTGTCATGACATAAAGGTAAGTCTTCTTTCAAAATTTCTAGGGAACAGATGCAACAAATTGCAAAAAAATTTCAGAACGCCAATTGGTTTCTTGTTTCCTGGATTATAGGCTGAAATTAGATGATTTGCGTAAAATCATCATTCGTTTAGTGTTTAAAGCAGATTGTCTGATAGATTTGCTTGACAACAAACGTGTGTTGATTCATCTTTCATCTCAAGAGGATTATAACAACCTTTCCTACAAAAGATTCGGGTCAATTGGTAAAAATTCAAATATTTAATATAAGTGGACAACAGATTTTCGCAAGATGCATCTTGGGTTCATGTTTGGATAGATCTTCTTGAATTGCTTCCACCAGAGTTCCTATACCGAGTTGCTTCTGTTATAACCAAATTGATTCGGCTACTATTAATCATATACAATTTTCAGCTGGTTAGGTTATGATTAGACTAGATTTGTTAAAATAGAAAGATGACCGAATATGAACTGGAGATGACGAGACAAGATTTTGGCAAGTGGAGATTATGAATCCTGGTATGCATACTGTCAACGCAGGCGTATTGGGCAAGTAAATAGTGAGTGTTCAAAGAAGATACTAGCTTAAAGATGAAAGGAAAATAGACTCAGTTAAACAATAGTATAGAATGAAGGAGGATGTGAAAGAACCTGCTCAGTTTCCGAATACTAAGGAAGCCACTCTCGGTAGTGCTAGTAAGGATGATGCTGAGGTTCGGGTGCAGGAAGGGGTTGACCTACTGATTCAAGAGGAAGTTTCACCCATCGATGTTGAACGTTGTAAAGAAGGCACAAAAAAGACTCGCATATTTAACATGGTTCACTAACGTTGTGTTAGCTATATACATAGGCAGAAAAAAAAATATATTATTACGACCAGATTGTTCTGTTAGGTTACAATATGGGAGTTATATAGTACTCCATACATACCTAAGTGGGCCCGATAAACAGAAGCCCAAACATATACATATACATAAACGTGAACATAAATAGAGATATGGATGGCTTGGGGATCAAGTCACCCGACATTGGCAAATATGGGTGTTTCACTTTCTTTTCATACACCAATGTATTATGAGAAAATGAGTTCTATTCAAATTGGACACTATGCAATATTTCATAAGCGTGCCAAGCATATTGAGATTGACTGTCGTTTTACTTGCCATCATCATCATCATCGTGGCACTATTTCTTTTCCATCTACTTAGTCTTCTTTGCATCTTGCACACTTTAACGAAGGCCCAACTATCGAGCGTCGAGATTTTTTCATTACCAAACTCTCGATGCTCCTTGTTGCACCAAATTGAGTTTGAGGAGGATGTTAACATATATATTTATATCATATTTTATATTTTATTATATAGAAAGGCATTTCTGTCTTTTGTTATTAGGCTATATAAACCTCTCTCGTAAACCCTTGTTATAACAGGATAGGAAATCCAGATGCAAGATACATAATTAATAGATGCTGTCAGTTTGTTGACTTGATCTCTAAACTGATAAATGATCTGGTGCAACCAATCTGAGAAACTGAAGACTGAGTATGATGGTTAGTTTCAGTTAAGTATATTCAGTTCTGTGAAAGTCGGTTTGATGAAATGCAACTGAGTTTATTCTGAAGTCAGTAGTCGAGTCTCTGGTTTGCAGAGTTATGCTGAGTATAGATGAGTTCTACATCTGGGTAGTTGATTACAAGTCTGGGAAGTCAGTTTTGAGCTGAGTTTCGTCTGGTGTATAACAGCTGAAGCTGAGGTCCACATCTGGGGTATTTATGACAATTCCAACAAAGATCTTTGGCGGTTAGGGTTTGGGATTTGTGCCCATAAATACCGAAGTTGTAATCAATGCAAAGTGTGTATTTAAAAGTGTTATTCACACACTTGTGAAAACCTTGTAATTCTGTGCATAATACATATATCTCCTTTTCTGTCCGTGGAGTAGTCGGCACAACGCCGGAAACCACGTTAAATCACTGTGTTCTTCTTGTCTCTGTGTTTTATCAATTCCGACATCTTTACGTTTGCATTGCTTCTGTGTTTGTTTCTTTCTTAAACTGCAAGCTTTCTGTCTGTGCTTTTAACAAACTGGTATCGGAGCCAGGTTCAAGATTCAGGAGTTGCAGGTGAACAAAGTTGATATTCAACAAGACCGGTGACCGGTGCTAGGATTTTGTGATCAAAGGTTTGTTCTTTAATTAGAAAGATGTCGGCAATGAACGTGAAGATTTATAAATTTACAGGGAGGAACAGTTTCAGTTTGTGGCAAATCAAGATGCGGGCCTTGTTAATATCACTTGTAGGATGTAATATCGCCGGATGGATCATAGATCCACCCGATTACGCAGCGGAAAGTGCAAGATTTAGATCTAAGAACCAAAATACATAAATAAATAGATCTAAACCTACGAGGGGGTTTAGATTGTTTACCGGTTTATTGTGAATAAACGTCTAGAACAATCCGAGATCCAAGAATTGAGAAGCCACCGTCTTCCGACGTGTATCTCCAAGCAACACCAAGTGGATGGTGATTCAAGCCGCTTGACCTCCTCGATATGCTACCTTAGAAAAACCCGAAGTTTTCCTAAAACTCAAACCCAAGTACTTAGGCCGAAAATTCTAAGCCTAATACTTCTTCTAAGTCGAAAATTATGTCATGTAATTTGGCTTGGGAGAACTCTCTTTATATAGGAGAGTAATCCTTGTCCTCCAAGGATTATTTAATTAATACAAAATCAATCAAATTAATCATTTTCCTTAAAAAGATAAATCTAGAATATTCCCAAATTAATAAGGATATACAAAAGATTTTCTTTTCCTTAAATTATTTAACACATAAATAATTTTATCACATGTCTTATTATTTATTAAGAAAACAAATTTCCTAATAATTAATCAACATAAAATGCGCCCCACCCTAGAAAAAATAGGCCTACACGCATTTTTGACACATTGGGCCGAGTCCACGAAAAAACTCTTTTCCATGTATTTAATTATCTAGTCCAACTAAAAAATTAATTAACATATCAATTAAATAGTCCAATCCAACTATTTAATTATAATTGGGGCGAAACGTCGAGAAAACCTATATGCTATATTAGGAGCCACGTCGGGGACCATGGACCCATATTCAGTAGCTACAATAAATTAAATAAAATTATTCGTCAGACCGAACAATTATATTTAATCTATTAATTCCGGGATTACACTCCCATAAACCCGAAACTGAACTCTGCCGAATATAGATAACTTACACTCAACCATGAGTTGATAAGCGTCTACTGATATAATCATTACATACGGATAAATCCTCCATATACTGTTCATTTCGAGTCGGGATATTTCCGTAAACCCTTCTCGAAACATATTATCCTTATTTACCATTAACCCCTAGTGATCAATTAGTTCACATACCGGACTAGTAGCTAATTAGTCTAACATGAACTCCCGGAATCGATCATTTTCTTAGGGCTAACAAATAAGGGAACTGTCTGTCTACTTCCCGAGGGAAGGAATGGATCCCATATCTGCGATAGCACAAACTACTCACTCATCCCAGAATAGAGCCAACAAGAAGTGTTGGACCACATACTACGAAGTGATCATTACTAACACATCAAACCTTACCCTAGTCTAAGCAGTTGTCTGTGATCACCTCAGGATTGAGATTAATCCATATATGATCATCTTGTGATTCGATAGGACTTCTCGATTACAGAATTATATCGAGAACTCAAATTAAATCGGTCCAGCCCTATATGATTAACATCATATATAAATGCCCCACTAGCTACCCTATTACTGACAGTCCGAATAAGACTGTCACACCGCAAAGTGTTCTGGGCGCATTATTAGCATTTTAATCATGAGACCCATACTCAGATTAATCAACGCTACGGACTAAGTTAATTTTAAGTACATCTCACTAACTCAATCCTCTTGTGTATAGCCATACACTGAGTTATGTGATTATATAAATGAGGTACTTAAGGTTTTCAGTAGTGTCTTAATTATAAACATACATGCATATAATAAGATGAATTATTAATTCTGTCCTAAAACAATTATATAATTGTCTTTCGGGCACTACACCTAACAAAAGCAACAAGGATTGTGGACTCCTTTATCTGGTAGAAGGGATGCCAGTTCTGCAGATTATGCCAGTCTGGAGGAGAAAGAACATTCAACCATCATGTTGTGTGTTAAGGGTGAATTTATACGATTTATAATGCTATATTTTATGATAATTTCCCTCATATTTGTATAAATTTGCATAAGAAACGAGTGTTTAATGGAATTATTGAGTAAATGAGGTTTTTAATGAGTTAATCGCAAAATAGGTTAATTTTGGTGTTTTAAATTGTGATTTTATGGTTATTTGGACGATATTACATTTTGTGATGTTTTGATGTGTTATAGATACATATTTGAGTCTCAAGAGATGATCAAAAGAAGATAAAAGACGAATTTTATGATGAAGAAGAGATAATGATGATTGGATTTGATGAGAAGAGATAAAGATGAAGAAATCAAGATTAAGTCGATCCTGGACTGGCGTCCAGAAGCTTGAACTGGCGTCCAGAGTGGATGGGCGTCCGGAATAGTGAACGAGCGTCCAGGAGGAAAAAGTTGATATAGAGAGTTTGGACGCTGAGTGGACGGGCGTCTGAAGCAAGTCCAGAGTATTCTGGACGGGCGTCCGGTACCTTGGACGGGCGTCCAAGCGCCGACCTTGCTGAACCGACTTACTTTTCTATAAATACCAGCGTTTTCTCACACAATGTCATATATATTCGAACCCTAAACCCTAGGGGCGGCCTAGCTGCGATTTTTACCAGTTTTTACTCAAAGTTTATGCTTTTAAATTTCTAGTTAGATCAAACACTTTTTATGTATTTTTATTCAAGCAATTCGAGCTCAAAGGTGATGTTGAGAGGCTAAACCTCTCTTGAACAAGCGTTGTGAAGCCATCCGATCAACAATTCAATTTCGCTTTTCAATTGTCTTGTGAGTATCTAATTCAAGTTGTTTCTTTATTATGTTTATCATGCTCTTATGCAATTTTATATCGAAAGATCTTTGCATGTTGATTGTTTATATTGATGAAAATCATTATTAAACCCTAGATCACCATAATAAAGATTAGATCTTTAATCTAAATTAACGAGAGTTATTAGGTTGAATTTCTAGGTTAGAAATTGAGAGATTTCACACCTTTGGTTAGAAAGCGTTAATCTTTAAATCGAAAGATAGGAGATTAATAGGCAAACTTGTCTAAGAAATTAGGAGTTCATACCTTGGCTAGGTGAATCACAACTTGGTTGGAAATCACGAGATAATCGGGATAGAAATTGATAGTTGTAGGATAGGTGGATCAATTGCTTGTTCGTTCGTAAATCATTGATTAAACCACTCGAATTTGAATTGCTTAGTAAATTTACAATCTTTATTTCATAATACATTTAGAATAGATTTAGTTTAGTTAATTTGTTCGCAACCCGTATTTTCCCTGGCTTTAGATCTCGATCTTCTGTCCAGTTTACTTTTATTGTTAGTTTCGTTTTTCGTTTTAGATTTCATTGCTTTATTTCCGTATCTCTTTAGTAGTAATCGTGACATAGTTAGGTTAGAATTAATAAACTAGATTAAACAACCTCGGTTCCCTGAGATCGACTCCGGTATTAGTCACTGTACTACGATCCCTGCACTTGGGGAATACCGGATTATAAATTTATTACTTGTTAATAAAATCCGTAACAAGTTTTTGGCGCCGTTGCCGGGGAATCGGTACGGTTGTCTAGTTTTTTAATTTTTCTGATTTTCTGTTATAAGTCGGGATAAAAGGGATCGTTTGGGCACATGGTAGTATTTTGGCCGTAACTTTCGGCTCGAGTGTCCGTTTGACGCGCAGGACCCCAATTCGGAAAGCTCGTTCCGACGCCGACGACGTGGTGAACGCCGGAGGCCGTTCAACACCGTTTTCGAGGTCAAAATTTTCTGTTTTCCCTTCCATTTTGGCCCCAGAAGATTCCGACACGTTTTTTTTCACCGTCTTAGTGTTTTTTCTGTTTTAAATTTTTCGTAGGTAGGTACCCTTAGTTTTGTATTATTAATTTTTATTGTATAGCTTCGTCTTTAGTTTTTGTGTTTTAGTTAGGACGACCTGATTCTAATCCCTATTTCTGTTTTTCTGATTTAGACCAAACGGGCGTCCAGAATAAGTGGACGCCCGTCCGCCCAAATAGAGCCTACTCTGTATTGTTTTCAGCTAGTCAGACGAGCGTTCGGGTTATCCAAACGCCCGTCCAGTTCATCCTCCAGGCAGACGCCCGTCCAGGACCTTGGACGCCCGTCTGTTTTCTTTTATTTTATTTTATTTTATTTTCTTTTCATAGGTTTTAACCTTCAGTTCTTAGTTTAACCTCTATTTTTTAGTTGTGCTTGAGGATCGGTTAGCTGAGGAGATCGAAGACATAGTCATTATGGCTGCAGAAGATAGACGTACGTTGGCTGACTACTCCATGCCTGGCGAAGTCAAAGTCAACCCGGCTATCGTCTTACCAACCATAAATGCACCTACCTTCGAGCTCAAACCTGGGCTCATTCAAATGATGCAGCAAGCATCAATCTTCCATGGTTTTCCTTCTGAAAATCCTCATACACACGTACACACATTTCTGGAGATATGTGGTACGACTCGCATCCAAGGAGTCAGTGAGGATGCCATAAAGTTGAAACTTTTTCCGTTTTCCTTGAAGGGAGAGGCAAAAGAGTGGTACAACTCTCTCCCCGCTGAATCCATTACCACCCAGGCCGGACTCGAAAAGAGTTCCTAAGTCAATATTTCCCACCATCCAAGACGACCCGATTGTCTAAGAGAAATATTTAATTTCTATCAACCGGAAAACGAATCATTCTTTGATGCTTGGAAGAGATTCAAAGCTCTTCTTCGTAAATGCCCCCACCACGGTGTGGACTTGCGAGAGGCAAGTCAACACGTTTTTCGATGGATTGACCGAGCTCACGAAGGGCATGGTTAATAGTTCTTCGGTGGAGCATTTTTAAGGAAAACACCGAAGAGGGGTGGGCATTATTCGAGGATATTGCCAAATACAATTATGCCCCCTCGTATCAAGCTATTCAAGCACCACCTCCTCCTCCTAGGATCGAGGAGGTGAACATGCGAATGAAATCGCCATGCTTTGAAACGACGGTGGCTACTCTTACCACGTCTCCAAAGCCGAGTTATCGGACTCCCTCATTTCCGCGAACTCTCAAGTTCTGTATTGTGACAATTGTTGTCAAACTGGCCACATGGTTGGCCAATGTCAATTCATTTCCCCATCGACCTATCAAGTCAATGCTGTCCAGAATCATGGACAGTACAATCCAATCACATGCCAGGTATGTGATGATATGGGGCACACTACTCGTTTCTGTCCCATGATTGGACAGAATGCAGAAATCAATGCTTTTAATGGCCAACAGAATCAGAGATTCAATAATCACTTCTCTGGCCAAGGCAATCTTCAAA
Organism: Gentiana straminea; assembly: GCA_036785695.1. Lineage (NCBI taxonomy): Eukaryota > Viridiplantae > Streptophyta > Magnoliopsida > Gentianales > Gentianaceae > Gentiana > Gentiana straminea. Next base: position 1,034,998 of record JAVUPR010000203.1, on the reverse strand, counting down.
ACCAGGGTTTCCGTCAGAATCAAAATCAAAATTTGAATTTTAATCAAAATCAGTATTTAAATCGAAACACTAGTATCAATCAGAACCAGAACACTAATTTTCCCAATCAAAATCAGAGGTTCAATCAAAATTGGCCAAACGATTCAAATCCTGCGTTTCAGAATAGTTCCAGCCAATCTTTCCCGCAGAACTTTCAGAACTCTCAAGGCTCCTCGCACTTTAATGATCTTGAAGCTAAAGTGGACTCCTATAAGAAGGAGCTAAAAGATGATTTCCAATCCTATCAGAAAGAGCAAAATAATAATTTCCAATTGTTGTTGAGTACAATCAAGAATCTTGAGAGGCAGCAAGGGCAAAAGGATGGTCAGGTAGCTCCAACTGATTTGAATTACGGCCAATGCACTGACCTAGTTCCTTCAATTCCTTACGGTAGAGAAGAGGCCAGTGCAATGAATTTAAGGTCTGGTACTCAACTGAGTGGTCCCCCTCACCAGGGAAACCACTAACCCCTCCTGCCAATGGTAAGGCAGGAGGGGAAGTCGAGCACCCACATTCCTCTTTGCTGCAAGAGAGTCCTCAGGTGGCTGATCCCCTGAGAGGTGAAGAAGTTGAAAGTCCTCCGGTGGCTGAACCCCTGAGGAATGAAGAAACAAGTGAGAGTCAGGAGGCTGATCCCCTGACTAGTAAGAAGAATGAGAAAGTAGTAAGGTGGAAGGACTTGGAAGACAAAGCTATCAGTTCATCCTCGAAGAAAGTCTTTTCTGAGAGTGACTTGAAAAAGCTTCCATTTCCACCTAGAAAAAGCAACATCTCCTTGAATGAGGATAAAAAGTATGAAAAAGTGCTTAATCTTTTGAAAAATACTCAGGTTAATCTTCCACTATCTGATGTTTTGGTTGAGATGCCTAAGTATACCAAGTTCATCAAGGATGTTGTTTCTTCTAAGAAGAAATTAGCAGACATGGATCGGTTGATTGATGAAGACTGCTCTATGGTCAATTATGAAGATCTACCAACCAAGAGGGGTGACCCTGGGAAATTTGTGCTCACATTGCTAATGGGAGGCCTAGTCTTCCCAAACTCCTTATGTGACCTGGGTGCATCCATCAGCCTGATGCCATTGTCTGTGTGCAAACAGCTTGGTTTACATGACCTTCTAGAACCCACTACCATGAATTTGCAGTTCGCTGATAGATCTTCTAAGAAAGCTGCGGGGATTCTGAAGGACGTCTTAGTTCAAATTGATAAATTTACCTTTCCCGTTGACTGGTACGTCCTAGACATTGAAAAGGATGAAGATGTCCCCCTGATACTTGGAAGACCTTTTCTGTCTACGGCTAGAGCCCTCATTGACTGCGATGGTGGGCGAGTGACGATACGAGTTGGTGGTCAAGAGGTAAGCTATAATGTCTCCAGATCCATTCAAGTACCCTCTGGTCCTCCAACCGGTTTTTCCATTGAGGATACGTCAGATGACTTCGATGATTTGATGGAAAAGCAAGTCATGGCTGTTGCAACGGAGTATGAGCGACTGGTTGATAATTTGAATAATCATGGTGTGGTAAGTCTAGAGCAGTTAGAAGCAGATATTGAGGATGAGTTATTGAAAGGAGAAGCTTTGGCAGTGGGACCACTTGATGTTGAGTTGAAAAGTGGAGATCTCAAATCGAGTTTAGAAGACCCCCCTGCAGACTTGGTGTTGAAGCCGTTGCCTAAACATCTTAAGTATGTGTTTTTAAGAGAAGGTGACAAGCTTCCATTGATTATATCTCGCTAAGTTTGTCTCGTTTAGAGGAGATGAAATTAATCAACGTCTTGAAGAAAAATGAAAAAGCCTTTGGATGGCAAGTAGGAGATATCAGAGGGATATCTCCGGACATCTGTATGCATAAGATCAAGACTAATGAGGGTACGAAATGTGTTAGACAGCCCCAGAGGAGGCTCAACCCTCATATGCAAGAGGTGGTTAAGAAGGAAATCATCAAACTTCGGACATGGGAATCATTTATGCCATCGCCGATAGTGAATGGGTTTCCCCGACTCGGGTAGTTCCCAAGAAAGGTGGAATTACGATTGAGAAGAATGAGAAGGGAGAGGAAATAGCATTGAGACTTGTCACCGGTTACGTAGATCCGCATCGATTATCGAAAGCTCAATGAGGTAACCATGAAAGATCACTTTCCCCTTCCATTCATTGATCGGATGCTTGAGCGTACGGCGGGACATGCATTCTACTGTTTCCTAGATGGATATTCAGGATACTTCCAGATACCCATTGATCCAGCTGACCAAGAAAAGACCACATTCACCTGCCCATATGGTACGTTCGCTTACAGGCGAATGCCATTTGGCCTCTGCAATGCCCCAGCTACATTTCAGCGATGTATGCTAGCTATCTTTGACGGGCTTGTAGAAAAGTGTATGGAGATTTTTATGGACGATTTTTCGGTTTTTGGTCAGTCTTTTGATGATTGCCTTGATAATCTTGATCAAGTGTTATCCAGATGTGTGGAAAAGAACTTAGTACTTAATTGGGAAAAATGCCATTTCATGGTTGATGAAGGAATAGTTCTTGGCCACAAAATTTCCGCCAAAGGTATAGAAGTTGACAGGGCAAAAGTAGAAGCTATCGAGAAGATGAGCTATCCTAAGAATGTGCGTGAAGTGAGAGGCTTTCTTGGACATGTCGGTTTCTACAGAAGATTCATTCAAGACTTCTCCAAGATAGCCAAGCCCCTGTCTACTTTACTAAAGGAAGACGTTGAGTTCAATTTTGATGAGAGCTGCAAGCAAGCGTTTGAGGAGCTTAAGGATCGTTTAATAAATGCTCCAATTCTTATATCACCCGACTAGAACCTACCTTTCGAGCTTATGTGCGACGCATCAAACTATGCTTTGTTGGTCTTTGTTCTAGGACAAAAGATCAAGGGAAGTTCCGGCCTATCTATTACGCCAGTCACACATTGAACCCCTCTCAAGTTAACTATACCACTACTGAAAAGGAACTTTTGGCCGTAGTCTTTGCTATGGACAAGTTTCGTAGTTACTTGTTAGGAGCTCAAGTGATTGTGTGGACTGATCACGCTGCTTTGCGGTATCTGATGACGAAGAAAGAGGCCAAACCGCGCCTACTACGTTGGATATTGACCCTACAAGAGTTTGACGTTCAAATTAAGGACAAAAAGGGCAGTGAAAACGTAGTGACTGATCACGTTTCTAGGATGTTAAGTGAGGAAAAGGATGATCCAGATGATATAGATCTTTACTTTCCTCTAGAGAACATTATGTTGATAGACGGTTGTCCTCCTGATGTTCCATGGTATTCTTCCATTGTAAACTACCTTCATGCCCGATATCTCGATCCAGAATTGTCTTATCAGGAGAAGAAAAAGTTCTTCTCTGATTTGAAATCTTTCGTTTGGGATGAACCTTATCTTTTTAAGATCTGTAAAGATGGTTTGCTTAGAAGATGTGTTCCTGAATCTGAACAACGGGATATTATTGAGCAATGCCACAGTGGACCCACTGGAGGTCACTTTGGTCCGTGGAAAACCGTTGCTAAGATCTTCCAATCCGGTTTCTATTGGCCTACGATCTTTAAGGACACAGAAGCCTTCTGTAAAGCTTGTGATAGGTGCCAAAGATCCGGTGCTCTGACAAGGCGTTTTGACATGCCTTTGAAACCCATCCTAGAATGCGAGGTCTTTGATGTATGGGGTATCGATTTTATGGGACCATTCCCATCATCTTGCGGTAACAAATACATCTTAGTCTGCGTAGACTACGTGTCTAAATGGGTAGAGGCTCAAGCCACTCCGCACAATGATCATAAGACGGTCATGAAATTTCTAAAGAAAAATATCTTTGTGAGGTTTGGATGTCCACGCGCCTTGATTAGTGATGAAGGGACACACTTTTGCAACCGACCCCTAGAGAAAGTTCTCGAAAAGTATGGTGTTCGTCATAAGTCGGGAACACCATATCATCCGATGACTAGTGGTCAGGTTGAGAGGAGCAACCAAAGTATCAAGAAAATCCTGGAGAAAACGGTAAACAGTCATAGAAAAGACTGGAGTTTGAAGTTGGATGATGTACTTTGGGCATACGAACTGCCTATAAAACCCCTATGGGTACATCTCCATATCAAATGGTCTATGGAAAGCCATGTCATCTGCCTGTCGAGTTAGAGCATAGAGCTTATTGGGCTACAAAGTTTCTGAAATTTGATTCCCAATCTTGTGGAAAACATCGATTGCAGCAGTTACATGAGTTAGACGAATTCAGACTCCAGGCCTATGAAAGTGCCAGGATTAGTAAAGATAAGATGAAACTCCTCCATGACGCCAAAATTAAGAAAAGAGAATTTCAAGTCGGAGAACAAGTTCTTCTATACAATTCCAGGCTACATCTGTTTCCTGGAAAGTTGAGGACACGTTGGTCCGGCCAATTCGAAATTCTCCAAATTATTCCTGGAGGCGTTCTAGAACTACGAGGTTATGGTGACCAGCTGTTCCGAGTGAATGGTCAAAGGTGCAAGCATTACATTGGTGAACCCAAGGAAAAGCCTTTGATTGTTCGTTTCCTCGATATCCTCGGGTGTGGTACTAAAGAGGTCGAAGAATTTGATGAGTTTTCACCCAATCTGTTTTCAGAGGATAACGGTAGTGGTCGATCTGAAGAAGTTCTAGCAGGTAGTTGGGACATGGAAGAGTTTGAGAAGGAGCAACGGTTGAAGCGTCGTCAGAAGCAGAAGAAATCGACCATGGGAAGGTTTAAGCGTGTGTGGAAGGCAATTAAAGAATTCACCCCATGTGTTAGATGTTGTTTCGCACCACACTACGATCAAAGCTTACACGAGGTAGTGGGCGGCGAGAAAAGTTAAATGGCTGATCCAGTGAGCTAAAAGAGTGTCGAGCTAACGACATTAACCAAAAGCGCCACTAGGAGGCATCCTAGATATCCATTTCTGTTTTGGTTACTTTCGTTTTTGTTCTTTTCTTTGATTTATTTGTTTCGTTTAAGTCTACTTAGGGTAATTGTTGACTCTGCCTTGTCGGTTGATTCGATTTCACCTTGTCCTTCTCTTTATCTTTATTTTGCCATGTTATTCCCCTATGTTCCCCAAGATGTTGCCATGTTTGTTCAAGTGTGCAGGGTATTTTCGATAGCAATTGTGAGCGTTTAGACGATATCAGTTTTCCGGTGGATGGTCCACAGTCTACTGATTTCCTCAGGCATTTCTGGATCTGATGCTGGCCACTTCCAGAATTGCCACCTTCGAACTACAATCAGCTAAGTCCTTTATCTTTTCTTTAATTCTGCACAACATGAGGACATGTTGATATTTAAGTGTGGGGGAGGGGAATGATTTGATATGTATCTATACATTTGATTAATTCGTTATGTTTCTATGCAAAATGAGCTGAAAATGCGCTAGAATTTTCGAAATTTTCCGACATTTTTGTTTTTGTTTTGTCCCGAGTAGGCAATTCACTTCCATGTTCGTTATTTTTAGTCATTGATGCTATATATCATATGTTTGATAAGTTAGTTGTTTCACCTGAGATCTATTTTTCACGAGCCATAGTAAGCGATGAGCTAATTTATAAAGCTATACCCCTTTTGATTAGTGATTTCTAATTTTCTTATAAGTCATGTGCTTAGTGCTACGTATATATCTTGAGATTTATGATAGTTTGTATTTAGATCCAGAGTATGTTATACTGTGAATATCTAAGGTTTGAATGTGATAAGTGACACGTAACTTATTGTCAAATGAAAAAGTTGAATTAAATGAATTAATTGGGTGTGTCGGAAGCTGGTCGATGATTTGAGTGCGATAGGGTATACCACGTATGTCCTATACCACTATGATGACTAAAAGCTCACGACAGTCAGGAAAAGCTGCCTGATGATTAGAGTAAGGTAGGGTATATCTCGAATATCCTATTCTGCTATGACAGGGCAAGAGCTCATTCTGATGTGTGTTTAAAAGTGAAATAGTAAATCAACTAAAGAAGTGGTATGAAATGAATGAAAGACTAAGTTATCGTCTATCTTATCCCCAGTAGAAACTGATAGATATGCTGTAGGGACTATCCTCTGAGTATCTCAGAAAGGCCCTAGATATATTCGATCATTCTTTTCGGGATATTTTACGTTTGTAGGGTACATCTTATAAGTATCATTTATTGCTAGTTTGAAGGGGGTATTAGCTAGTTTTGCTTTGAGTTTCTCGAGTTTGGATTTAGTGGAAGTTTACTATGGCTTTGCACACACACAGTGGTGGACTTCTGATTTATTGGATCTATGCTATATTGTCTAAGATGTCTGTTCTTTTTCCGAGCCTTGACTTTCGTTTTGTTTTGCTCGGGACGAGCAAAAGCTAAGTGTGGGGGAGTTGTTAAGGGTGAATTTATACGATTTATAATGCTATATTTTATGATAATTTCCCTCATATTTGTATAAATTTGCATAAGAAACGAGTGTTTAATGGAATTATTGAGTAAATGAGGTTTTTAATGAGTTAATCGCAAAATAGGTTAATTTTGGTGTTTTAAATTGTGATTTTATGGTTATTTGGACGATATTACATTTTGCGATGTTTTGATGTGTTATAGATACATATTTGAGGCTCAAGAGATGATCAAAAGAAGATAAAAGACGAATTTTATGATGAAGAAGAGATAATGATGATTGGATTTGATGAGAAGAGATAAAGATGAAGAAATCAAGATTAAGTCGATCCTGGACTGGCGTCCAGAAGCTTGAACTGGCGTCCAGAGTGGACGGGCATCCGGAATAGTGAACGAGCGTCCAGGAGGAAAAAGTTGATACAGAGAGTTTGGACGCTGAGTGGACGGGCGTCTGAAGCAAGTCCAGAGTATTCTGGACGGGCGTCCAGTACCTTGGACGGGCGTCCAAGCGCCAACCTTGCTGAACCGACTTACTTTTCTATAAATACCAGCGTTTTCTCACACAATGTCATATATATTCGAACCCTAAACCCTAGGGGCGGCCTAGCTGCGATTTTTACCGCTTTTACTCAAAGTTTATGCTTTTAAATTTCTAGTTAGATCAAACACTTTTTATGTATTTTTATTCAAGCAATTCGAGCTCAAAGGTGATGTTGAGAGGCTAAACCTCTCTTGAACAAGCGTTGTGAAGCCATCCGATCAACAATTCAATTTCGCTTTTCAATTGTCTTGTGAGTATCTAATTCAAGTTGTTTCTTTATTATGTTTATCATGCTCTTATGCAATTTTATATCGAAAGATCTTTGCATGTTGATTGTTTATATTGATGAAAATCATTATTAAACCCTAGATCACCATAATAAAGATTAGATCTTTAATCTAAATTAACGAGAGTTATTAGGTTGAATTTCTAGGTTAGAAATTGAGAGATTTCACACCTTTGGTTAGAAAGCGTTAATCTTTAAATCGAAAGATAGGAGATTAATAGGCGAACTTGTCTAAGAAATTAGGAGTTCATACCTTGGCTAGGTGAATCACAACTTGGTTGGAAATCACGAGATAATCGGGATAGAAATTGATAGTTGTAGGATAGGTGGATCAATTGCTTGTTCGTTCGTAAATCATTGATTAAACCACTCAAATTTGAATTGCTTAGTAAATTTACAATCTTTATTTCATAATAGATTTAGAATAGATTTAGTTTAGTTAATTTGTTCACAACCCGTATTTTCCCTGGCTTTAGATCTCGATCTTCTGTCCAGTTTACTTTTATTGTTAGTTTCGTTTTTCGTTTTAGCTTTCATTGCTTTATTTCCGTATCTCTTTAGTAGTAATCGTGACATAGTTAGGTTAGAATTAATAAACTAGATTAAACAACCTCGGTTCCCTGAGATCGACTCCGGTATTAGTCACTGTACTACGATCCCTGCACTTGGGGAATACCGGATTATAAATTTATTACTTGTTAATAAAATCCGTGACATTGTGCTTGTCTGATGATGTTGTCACATAAGTTGCTGAGGAAGACACCGCTGCCAAGTTATGGTTAAAGCTTGAAAGCCTGTATATGACTAAGTCATTGACCAACAAGTTGCTGCTGAAGCGGAAGCTGTTCAGCTGAGGATGCATGAGGGGACTCAGTTGAGAGATCATCTTGATCAGCTGAACACAATATTACTTGATCTTAGGAATATTGATGTTAAGATTGAGGATGAAGATGCTGCTTTGATTTTGCTGGTTTCATTACCAGCTTCCCATGAGAACTTTGTGCAGTCCTTTATAGTTGGGAAGGATACAATTGCTTTAGAGGATGTAAGGTCATCTTTACATGCTAGGGAGCTGAGACATAAGACAGTTTGGGGCGGACAATCGAGGCGGGACGATAGTCGGTAAACGAGCGATGGAAAAGAGCATGGTCAGTCTAGGAAGAAAAGTTCCAAAAAGACAAGGTCCAAAGGCCCTAAATCCATAGATGTCTGTAATTACTGTAAGGAGCAGGGACATTAGAAGTCCAATTGTCCAAAGAGGAAGAAACAGTAGGAGAACGGTTCTGGCACAACTGTTGTAGCAGCTGAGCATGATTCAGATGAGGACATGGTCCTAGAGGCAGGAGAGTCAGCACCTCAAACTGATGTGTGGTTCTGGACTCTGGGGCATCCTTTCATATTTACCCTCATAGAGAGTGGTTCTCAAGTTATCAGCAGATAAATGGTTGTCATATATCTATGACAAACAGCAAGGTCTGCAAGGTAGTTGGGATTGGCTCAGTTCAGTTGAGGACAGAGGATGGAAGATTCTGTAAACTGAGTGAAGTTAGACATGTTCCACAATTGACCAAAAACATGATATCTCTCAGTTCTTTGGACAGCAGGGGATTCAGTTTTAAGGGGAAAAGTGGTGTGTTGAGTGTCTATAAAAACTCAGTTGAGGTTCTCAAGGGAGTCAAGCAAGGGACTCTGTATATGTTGCTAGTTCTGTTGTTGTGCCATCAGCTGAGATTCATCAGTCACAGCTTACAAAACCGTGGCACATGAGACTGGGTCACATGGGTGAAAAGGGGATGCATGTTCTTTCTCAGAAAGATCTTCTTGGGAAGTGTAAGGTCAAGCATCTAGACTTTTGTGAGCATTGTGTGTTTGGGAAGCTTCATAGGAGCAAGTTCTCAAAAGGGGTACACAACACAAAGTCATCACTTGATTACATTCATTCTGATTGTTGGGGGCCATCAAAGGTGAAGTCATTGGGTGGTCACAGATATTTTGTGTCCTTTATTGATGACTATTCAAGGATGACTTGGGTGGTGATGATGAAACACAAAACTGAGGCATTCAAGAGCTTCATGCAATGGAAAGCTCTAGTTGAGAGAATCAGTTGGGAAAGAAGATCAAGAGGCTTCATACAGATAATGGTCTGGAATTCTGCTAGACTGAGTTTGATACATTATGCAAAACTGAGGGTATTGCCAGACATCATATAGTTAGGAATACTCCTCAGCAAAATGGTGTAGCTGAAAGGATGAATCAAACTCTTCTAGAGAGGGCAAGATGTATGCTTTCTTATGCTGGTTTGTCAAGAAGATGTTGGGCAGAGGCTGTTACCACAGCTTGCTACTTAATCAACATGAGTCCTCACACAGGGATCAGCCTCAAAACACCAGTTGAGATATGGTCAGGCAAGCATGCAGATTATTCAGTTCTAAGGGTATTTGGAAGCACAGTTTACTATCATGTCAATGAAGGGAAACTGGAACCAAGGGCCAAGAAAGGAGTGTTTGTAGGGTATGGTGATGGAGTAAAGGGGTACATAATTTGGTCATCAGCAGAAAACAGAGTCATTCTCAGCAGAGATATAGTTTTCGATGAAAATTGTATACTCAGTTCATCAGTGGGGAGGATAACTGAAACTGAAACCAGTGCTGAAACTGTGAAAACTGACAATAAGGTGGAGCTTCAGGTGGAGTCAGTTGGAATGCAACAATCAACTGATCCAAGTCGGTTTTCATCGATCAGGTTGCTAAACAAGAGCTGAATCCAAGCCAGTCAGCTGAGCAAATGTCAGTTGAGCGTCAAACTGAGAACGTGGGTCAGCAGAGTATAGCGGTCAGCAGAGCTAGAAGATCCAATGTTGGGGTACCTCCCAAGAGGTATGGGTTTGATTATTTGGTTGGATACGCACTTCAAGTTGCAGAAGAAGTGAATAGTTTTGAACCTTCTACTTACAGGGAAGTAGTGACATGTTCTGAAGCATCTCAATGGCTTGTTGCCATGGGAGATGAGATGGAGTCATTACTGAAGAATTAGACTTGGGATCTAGTTAAACATCCAGCTGAAAGGAGAGTTGTTACTTGCAAATGGATTTTCAAGAAGAAGGAAGGGATAACTGAGGCAGAAGGAGTTAAGTATAAGGCATGTTTGGTTGCAAGAGGGTCCAGTCAAAAAGAAGGGGTGGACTTTGATGATATTTTTTCACCAGTGGTCAGACATACTTCAATTAGAGTGTTATTAGCAATGGTGACACAACAGGACTTAGAACTTGAGCAGTTAGATGTGAAGACAACTTTTCTACATGGTAAGGTAGACAAAGAGATATACATGACTCAGCCAGAGGGTTTCCAAGTTCCTGGTAAGGAAGATCTTGTGTGTAAGTTGAAGAAGTCCTTGTATGGACTGAAGCAAGCTCCTAGACAGTGGTATAAAAGGTTTGACAGTTATATGATCCAGTTGGGTTACAGCAGAAGTCCTTATGATTGCTGTGTTTACAACAGTCAGTTGGAAGATGGATCTTACATCTATCTTTTGTTATATATGGATGGCATGCTGATAGCTGCAAAGAAGAAGTCTGTGTTAGGTGTGATGCCCGAAAGACAATTGTGTAATTGTTTTATTTAATGAATGAATTGGCATTATTATTCATATTTATTATTTCTCATATTCACCGATGTGACAATAGTATTTACACTACAGAAAACCCTAAAGTATATCGTTTATGTAATCACGTAACTCAGTGTATGGGATATACACGGGAGGATTGAGTTAGTGAAGATGTACTTAAAATACAATTAGCCCGTAGTGAAGTTAATCGAGAGTATCGGGTCTCTCCTTTAACGTGCTATTAATGCGCCCAGAACACAATAGGTGTGATTGTCTTATCCGGACTTTCGGTTAAGAGAACCTAGTGGGGCATTTATATGTGATAGATATATCGTATAGGGCTGGACCGATTTGATTAGAGTTCACGATATAATTCCGTAATCGAGAAGTCTTGTCGAATCAATCGATGATCATATTTATGGATATATCTTAATCCTGAGGTGATCACAGTCAACTGCTTAAATCAGTATGAGGTTTGACTTGACGGTTAAGGATTACACTGAGTCTGTGATCTGAATTACCCCATCTTGGCATTGTACTAGATTGAGTGAGTAGTCTGTGTTATCACAGATACGGAATCCATTCCTTCCATTTATGGAAGAAGATAGATAGTTCCCTTATTTGTTAATCCTGGAAAATGATCGATCCATGGAGTTCATATTACACTGATTAGCGACCAGTGAGTTGTATGAATTAATTGATCACTAGGGGGTTAATGGTAAATAAGGATAAGAGGTTCTGAAAAGGGTTAACGGTAACTTCCCGATTTAGAATGAACAGTCTATGGAGGATTAATCCTTATGTAATGACTATATCAATGGACGCTTATTATCATTCTCGTGAGGAGATAAATATAATCTCATAATCGGAGGAGTGCAGTCACGGGATTATGGTGGCATATTCCTGTGATTGATTTATCGAATATAATTATTCTGTTCGTAAGATAATTATTTATTTGATTTATCGGAGCCGCTGATTATTAGTCCATGGTCCCCGACGTGCCTCCAATATAGCATAGCTATTCTCGGACGTCGAATCCTAATAATATTAATTTAGTTCTTATTAGAATTTAATTAAAACGAAATGTGAATTAATTGTTTAGTGGACTATTAAATTAGTTGGGCTAAATAATTAAATATGTGAAAAATGAATTTTTCATAATCTTGGCAAAATAAGTGTTGTGGCCGAAAATTATATATTGACTAGGTCAATGCAATTTTCGGCCAAGGCATGTGTTTTAGGAAACAAGAAATTGTTTTAAGACATGTGCACAAAATATTTATTGGATAAATATTTATGGTAAGAAATAAAGATAAATATTATTCTAGATTTGTTCTAGAATATTATGAGATTATTTTTATTTATTGGATTTATTTATTTGCAAAATAAAATCCTTGGAGGACAAGGATTACTCTCCTATATAAAGAGAGTTCTCCCAATTCATAAACATACACAATTTTCGACTTCACCTCTTAGAGAGGAGAAGGAAAATTTCGGCCAAGGGGAAAAGGGAGGAAAATCTTGGAGGTTTTCCGGGTAGCATATCGGGAGGGTTCGAGGCGAGAATTTCCTTCCACCGGGAGTTGCTTGGATCACACGTACGGAAGATCGTGGTGCTCTTCACACCATCCTTTGTTCTTCCTATTGCGGTTCTTCTACTTGGATTTTGAGATCCAAGAGGTATGTTCTACAACCCCCTTGTAGAGTAGATCTAGTTATTTTATTACGTGTAATTTATAGATCTAGATCCTTAAATCGCTTCCGTTGCGGATGGTATTAATATCAGTCTGATGTTCAGTATCTGAAAAACCTTATCAGTGCTGAGTTTGAAATGAAGGATTTGGGTGCAGCCAAGAAAATTTTGGGGATGGAGATCTGGAGAGATAGAAGTAAGAAGAAACTGTTTTTATCTCAGCAGGGCTATATACAGAAGATTTTGTCAAGGTTTGGCATGTCAGCTGCTAAGCCAATAGATACTCCTATGGCATCAAATGTTCATTTGTCAGTTTTTGCTTCACAATCAGCAGAGGAGAAATAGTACATGTCAAAAGTTCCCTATGCTAGTGTAGTTGGCAGTCTGATGTATGCTATGGTGTGCACTAGGCCTGATCTGGCTCAGACAGTCAGTGTTGTCAGCAAGTTTATGGCTCAACCTGGAAAGGAACACTAGAAAGCTGTGAAAAGAATGTTCATGTACCTTAGAGGTACAGCTGTTGTTGGTCTCATTTATGGAGGTGATACTCAGAAACTGATCACAGGATACTGTGATGCTGATTATGCAGGTGATGTGGACAGTAGAAAATCTATGATTGGTTATGTTTTCACTTTGGGGAATTCAGTTGTCAGCTGGAAAGCAACTCTTCAGAAAACAGTGGCTTTATCAACTACTGAAGCTAAGTATATGGCTCTTACTGAAGCAGCCAAGGAGGGTGTCAGGTTGAAGGGACTAGTCGGTGATTTGGGGCTACATCAGGATCAAGCTGAGATTTATTGTGACAGTTTAAGTGCAATTTGTCTTGCTAAGGATCAGGTTCATCATGAGAGAACCAAGCATATTGATGCGAGGTATCATTTTACGAGAAATGAGAAGAGGGTTGTAGTGAAGAAGATCGGCACCAAGGATAATCCTGGCGATATGTTCACTAAACCGATTCGGCGAGCAAGTTTCGGTTGTGTCTGGACTTGCTTTGAATATTCAAAGCTTGTAAACTGAAATCTGGATACTCAGTTGAGGACAGATCAACTTGACTGGATTCTGTGGAGAAGTCTGGTACTTGTACATCCTGGCATTGACGAATGCATCTGGTACAAGTACATCTTATTATGCAATCAGGTGAAGTTGAATGAGAGTTCAAGTCAAGGTGGAGATTTGTCAGTTTTAATGACTTGATCTCTAAACTGATAAATGATCTGGTGGAACTAATCTGAGAAACTGAAGACTGAGTATGATGGTCAGTTTCAATTAAGTATATTCAGTTCTATGAAAGTCAGTTTGATGAAGTGCAACTGAGTTTCTTCTGAAGTCAGTAGTCAGTCTCTGGTCTGCTGAGTTATGCTCAGGATAGCTGAGTTTTACATCTGGGCAGTTAATTACAAGTCTGGGAAGTCAGTTTTGAGCTGAGTTTCGTCTGGTGGATAACAGCTGGAGCTGGGGTCCACATCTGGGGTATTTATGACAATTCCAACAAAGATCTTTGGCGGTTAGGGTTTGGGATTTGTGCCTATAATACCGAAGTTGTAATCAATGCAAAGTGTGTCTTTAAAAATGTTATTCACACACTTGTGAAAACCTTGTAATTCTGTGAATAATAAAATATCTCATTTTCAATCTGTGGAGTAGTCGGCACAACGCCGGAACCACATTAAATCACTGTGTTCTTCTTGTCTCTGTGTTTTATCAATTCCGCCATCTTTACGTTTGCATTGCTTCTGTGTTTGTTTCTTTCTTAAACTGCAAGCTTTCTATTTGTGTTTTTAACAGATGCAGTCTAACATAAACAATCACACAGAAGAACGGAAACAAGAAGAACACAGGATTTAACGTGGTTTCCGGCGTTGTGCCAACTACTCCACAAAAAAGAGATATTCTATTATGCACTGAAATCCAGACGGATTGCACACTTTACAACGATCAATATAGTTGGTATTTATAGGCACAGATCCCTAAACCCTAACCGCCAAGAATCTTTGTTAGAGTGCCATAAATGCCCTGGATGTCGGACACTCTGCTGATCCCACCCGGCTGATCATTGCCCAGATGTAGAACTCAGCTGTATCCAAAACACTCTGCTGACCTCCAGCAGGCTACTGATACCAAAAGAAAGCTCAGCAGACTCCCCAGCTGACTTTCACAGACTTGGATACACTTCTTAGCAGACCATCACTATGCTGACTTCCAGATTATTTCTAGCAGATGTATAGTTTAAGTCACTTTGCTGTCAAATCTCCACCTTGACTTGAACTCTCATTCACAGTCAACCGGATTGCACAAACAGATGTGCTTGTACCAGATGCATTCATCAATGCCAGATGTACTGTACCAGATTACTCCATATAATCCACTCGGTAACTTGCCCTCAGACGAGCTTCTAGATTTCCAGATTATAAGCTTTTAATATTCGGCAAGTCCAGACACAACTGAAACTTGATCTGCTGAACCGTTTTAGTGAACATATCAGCAGGGTTATCCTTGGTGCTAATCTTCTTCACTTGAACCCTTTTCTCATTTCTCAAAAAAAGATACCTCACATCAATATGCTTGGTTCTCTCATGATGTACTTGATCCTTATCTAGACAAACTGCACTCAAATTGTCACAATAAATCTCTGGATGATCCTGATGTAGCCCCAAATCACTGACTAGTCCCTTCAACCGAATACCCTCATTGGCTGCTTCAGTAAGAGCCATATATTCTTCCTCGGTAGTTGATAATGCCACTGTTGGCTGAAGAGTTGCTTTCCAGCTGACAACTGAATTCCTCAATGTGAAAAAACATAACCAGTCATTGATTTCAATGTCCACATCACCTACATAATCAGCATCACAGTATCCTGTGATCAGACTCGAGTATCACCTTAAGGTACTTGAACATTCTTTTCACGGCTTTCCAAGTTGAGCCATAAACATGCTGACAACACTGACTACCTGAGCCAAATCAGGCCTAGTGCACACCATGACATACATCAGACTACCAACTGCACTAGCATAGGTAACTTTTGACATATACTCTTTCTCATCTGCTGATTTAGAAGCATAAATAGACAAATGAACATTGATGCCATATGAGTATCTATTGGTTTTGCAGCAGACATGCCAAATCTAGCCAATATCTTCTGTATATAACCCTACTGAGACAAAAATAGCTTCTTCTGACTCCTAGCTCTTCAAATCTCCATCCCAAAATCATTTTTGGCGGACCCAAATCCTTCAGTTCAAACTCGGCACTGAGAATGTTCTTCAAATTTTGAACATCAGACTTCTTTTCAGCAGCTATTAACATATCATCCACATACATGACAAGATAGATATATGATCCATCTTTCAGCTGACTGAGATACACACAACAGTCATATGGACACCTGTTATAACCATGCTGGATCATGTTACTGTCAAACCTTTTATACCACTGCCTAGGAGCCTACTTTAATCCATACAAGGACCTCTTCAACTTGCACACAAAATGTTCCTTGCCAAGAACTTGAAATCCCTATGGCTGAGTCATGTATATCTCATTATCTACCTCACCATGTAGAAAAGCTATCTTCACATCTAACTGCTCAAGTTCAAGATCTTGATGTTCCACCATTGCTAGTAACACTCTGATTGAGGTGTGTCTGACCACTGGTGAGAATATCTCATCAAAGTCTACCCCTTCTTTTTGACTGAACCCTCTTGCAACCAAACGTGCCTTATAATTGACCCATTGTGCCTTAGTCATTCCTTCTTCTTCTTGAAGATCCACTTGCAAGTAACAACTCTCCTATCAACTTGATGTTTAACTAGATCTCAAGTCTGATTCTTCAATAATGACTCAATTTCATCTCCCATGGCAGAAAGCCATTGAGATGCTTCAGAACATATCACTGCTTCCCTGTAAGTAGAAGGTTCAAAACCATCCACTTCTTCTGCAACTTGAAGTGCATATCCAACCATATCATCCAAACATACCTCTAGGGAGATACCCAATATTTGATCTTCTAGCTCTACTGACAGCTATACTCTGTTGACCAATGTTCCATGTTTGATGCTCTACTGATTCTTGTTCAGCATACTGGCTTGGATCAGACTCTGGTTCCGCAACCAGATCAGATGAGTGCTGACTTGGATCAGCTGATTGTTGCATATCAGCTGACTCCACTTGAAGCTCCACCTATTTCTCAGCCCTCTCAGTTTCAACAGATCTCCCCACTGATGAGTTAATCATTGAATTTTCATCAAAGACCACATATCTGCTGAGTATGACTCTGGAATCTGTTGGTGACCAAATTATATAACCCTTAACTCCATCACCATACCCCACAAATACTCACTTCTTGGCCCTTGGTTCCAGCTTTCCGTCATTAACATGATATTAAACTGTGCTTCCAAAGACCCTTAGAAATGAGTAGTCGGCGAGCTTGCCCGACCACATCTCAAATGGTGTCTTGAGATTGATCCCGGTGTGAGGACTCCCGTTGATTAAGTAGCATGTTGTGGTTACGGCCTACTCGCCCAAAATCTCCTTGATAAACCAGCATTACAGAGCATACATCTTGCCCTCTCCAGAAGAGTTTGATTCATCCACTCAACTACACAATTCTTCTGAGGTGTATTCCTGAATGTATGATGTCTGGCAATACTCTCATCCTTACATAATGTATCAAACTCTGACCACCAGAATTCTAGACCATTATCTGTTCTGAGCCTTTTAATTTTCTTGTATGTCTGATTTTCTACTAGAGCCTTCCACTACTTGAAGTTGTTGAATGCCTCAGTTTTGTGTTTCATCATCACCACCCAAGTCATTCTTGAATAGTCATCTATAAATGACACAAAATATCTGTGACCACCCAATGATTCCACCTTTGATGGACCCCAGCAATCAAATAGGATATAATCAAGTGATGCCTTTGTACTGTGTTTTCCTGCTGAGAACTTGCTCCTGTGTAGATATTTTGTGTCATTTATAGATGACTATTCAAGTCTAGATCTCAAGTCTGATTCTTCAATAATGACTCAATTTCATCTCCCATGGCAGAAAGCCATTGAGATGCTTCAGAACATGTCACTGCTTCCCTATAAGTAGAAGGTTCAAAACCATCAACTTCTTCTGCAACTTGAAGTGCATACCCAACCATATCATCCAAACATACCTCTAGGGAGATACCCAATATTTGATCATCCAGGTCTACTGAAAGCTATACTCTGCTGACCAATGTTCCATGTTTGATGCTCTACTGATACTTGTTCAACATACTGGCTTGGATCAGACTCTAGTTCCGCAACCAGATCAGATGAGTGCTGACTCTGAACAGCTGATTGTTGCATATCTGCTGACTCCACTTGAAGCTCCACCTATTTCTCAGCCCTCTGAGTTTCAACAGATCTCCTCACTGATAAGTTAATCATTGAATTTTCATCAAAGACCACATATCTGCTGAGTATGACTCTGGAATCTGTTAGTGACCAAATTATATAACCATTAACTCCATCACCATACCCCACAAATACTCCTTTCTTGGCCCTTGGTTCCATCTTTCCGTCATTAACATGATATTAAACTGTGCTTCCAAAGACCCTTAGAAATGAGTAGTCAGCAGGCTTGCCTGACCACATCTCAAATGGTGTCTTGAGATTGATCCCAGTGTGAGGACTCCTGTTGATTAAGTAGCATGTTGTGGTTACAGCCTCTGCCCAAAATCTCCTTGATAAACCAGTATTAGAGAGCATACATCTTGCCCTCTCCATAAGAGTTTGATTCATCCTCTCAACTACACCATTCTTCTGAGGTGTATTCCTGACTGTATGATGTCTGGAAATACTCTCATCCTTACATAATGTATCAAACTCTGACCAACAGAATTCTAGACCACTATCTGTTCTGAGCCTTTTGATTTTCTTTCCTGTCTGATTTTCTACTAGAGCCTTCCACTGCTTGAAGCTGTTGAATGCCTCACTTTTGTGTTTCATCATCACCACCCAAGTCATTCTTGAATAGTCATCTATAAATGACACAAAATATCTGTGACCACCCAATGATTCCACCTTTGATGGACCCCAGCAATCAAATAGGATATAATCAAGTGATGTCTTTGTACTGTGTTTGCCTGCTGAGAACTTGCTCCTATGTAGCTTCCCAAACACACAGTGGTCACAAAAGTCTAGATTCTTGACCTTATATCCCCTAAGAAAACCTACTAAAAAAAGGACTTGCATTCCTATTTTACCCATGTGACCAAGTCTAATATGTCACAACTGAGTCTGCTGTGATCGATGAACTGGCCGAGGATGCCACAACGAGAGCGGATACAGTAGAGCCTTGTAATATATACAAGGTTCCCCTCTTGATACCTTTGAGGACCACAACTGAATCTTTGTAGATATTCAGCTCTCCACCTTCTCTCTTGAAATTGAACCCTTTTGATGTCCAGTAAACTAAGAGATACAAAATTCTTGGTAATCTGTGGAACATGTCTAACATCTTTCAGTGTGCAGAATCTACCATCCTCTGTCCTCAACTTGAATGAGCCAATTCTCACTATCTTGCAGACTTTGCTGTTTGCCATAGAAATATGACCACTATCTATCTGCTTATAAGTAGAAAACCACTCATTGTGTGGACAAATATGATAGGATGCTCCAGAATCTAGGATCCAAACATCAGTATGATGTGCTGAATCCCCAACAACTAGAACCAGATCCTCATCAGAATGCTCAGCAGCCACAGCTGTTGTGCCAGAATTGCTCTCCTGTTGCCTTTTTTCTTTGGAAAACTGGACTTCCAACTCCCCTGCTCTTCACATTAATTACAGACATCTATGGCTCAAGGACCTTTGGACTTCTTGGATTTCTTCTTCCTAGACTGCCGTCCATATCTTTTCCCACTGCTGCCGACTAATAGTCTAGCAGCCTGATTGTCTGTCCATTATGCCTTGTGTCTCGGCTCCCTGGCATGCAAGGCTGCCATCACATCCTCTAAAGCCACTGTATCCTTCCCAACAATGAAAGACTGCACAAAGTTTTCATATGAACTTGGTAATGAAACCAACATGATTATGGCTGCATCTTCATCTTCAATTTTAACATCAATATTCCTAAGGTCAAGTAATATTGTGTTCAGCTGATCTAGATGTTACTTCAACAGACCTCCTTCATGGATCCTAAGACTAAACAGTCTCCGCTTCAGCAGCAACTTGTTGGTTAATGACTTAGTCATATACAAGCTTTCAAACTTTGCCCACAACTTGGCAGCTGTGTCTTCCTCAACAACTTCATTGATAACATCATCAGATGAGCACAACATGATGGTTGAATGTGATTTCTCTTCCAGACTGGCAAAATCTGCTGAACTGGCATCTCTTTTACCAAATAAAGGAGTCCATAATCCTTGTTGTTTTAACAAGGCCCGCATCTTGATTTGCCACAGACTAAAATTGTTTCTTCCTGTAAATTTGTCGATATTTACATTAACTGTAGACATCCTTCTTTCCAAAGAACATAACTTTTATCACATAAGCCTAGCACCGGTGAGGGTCTTGGTGAAGATAAAATTCATTCGTACAGATGATTCCCAGAACCTACGCTCCAATACAAGTTTGTTATAACATGATAGGGAATTCAGATGCAAGATAGATAATTCACAGATGCAATCTAACATAAACAATCATACAGAAGAACATAAACAAGAAGAACACATGATTTAATGTGGTTTTCGGCGTTTTGCCGACTACTCCATGGACAGAAAAGAGATATTCTATTATGCACTGAAATCCAGACGGATTACACTTTTACAATGATCAATACATTTGGAATTTATCGGCATAGATCATAAAACCTAACCACCAAGAATCTTTGTCGGATTGCCATAAATTCCCCGGATGTCGGATCACTCGCCGATCCCACTCAGCTGATCATTGCCTAGATGTAGAACTCAGCTGTATCCAAAACACTCTGCTGACCACCAGCAGACTATTGATACTAGAAGAAAGCTCAGCAGACTTCCCAGCTGACTTTCATAGACTTGGATACACTTCTCAGCAGACCATCACTATGCTGACTTCCAGATTAGTTCTACCAGATGTAGAGTTTAAGTCACTTTGAGGACAACCCTAAACCTAAGTTCTCCACAATCAAGACATGAATGCTAGATCTCCACTTTTATGTTCACTTAATTCATAGATCTTGACGGATATAACGTATGTCACTTGATATTACTTGTAGAATAATTTCGTTGTGGGTAATAGCATTACCTTTTCCCTAATTTCCTCAAGTATTGAATGCTAGTTCTCCTCATGTTTTCTCTTAACTTGAATCATATATAATGCATGTCACTTGGTTTAACTCGTACAAAAAGTCTGTTGGGGTATAATAGCATTACTATTTCCCAAATTAATTTCTTCAAGTATTGAATAGTACTACTAACAATGATGAAAGTCCAACTATTCAGCCCATATTCAAGAACAAGCCAAGATATAAGAAAAATTCGAAAATTCAGATTCAATCACTACAAATAGTGGCCCAATGAGCAATATGGCCCAAGAAATTATGTGGATCAGGAATTTTAACAAACACCTTGTAGGCATCGACTCTTCTACAAAGATAAATGCAAAAAAGTTTGAATTTTGATACAAGAATTAAGATATATATACCATTTGGAGTGATAAGGATGAAGAAACCTGTACATGTGGAGCGCAATCCATCTTGAATCAAACACTATAAACAATGGATCTGGAACAATTTAATGGATAGAAGCAAATATGGTTTATCTACTTCCTAGCATATGAAAAGTTTTAGATCAATGTGTTTTTCTCTTAATGCAATTTTGAATGAAAAGATAAAGCAGACTCCTCTGGTATAAAATAATGCATATAAGCATCAACAATGAAATGTATAAAACCATTAATAAGAAAAAAAATTCTTCAGTTATTACCTTCAAATTGTTTTTTCTCATGGTATCACAGCCCATCGGTTCTTGATCATCACTTCAAATTGTGTTTTTTCTCATGGTATCAGAGCCCATTGGTGCTTGATCACCACCAAAATCATACACACATCATGACATCCTTATCTCTAAATGTTAGCACTTTCATCTCCCTTAAACTTACATAAAATAACTATCCCCTATGGAGAATAGGCCCTAGCTTTAGCAAGAATCCATGATCTGATGCGTCATCTCAACAATGAAACCCCTACACGTGATCATTTCATCTTCTCAAACACAAATGGTGCAGGCAGTGACCCAACAACAAAGACCGCAAATCCACAATATGCAAAAAGGAGAAAATATGACAGGTTGCTTAGGGGTTGGCTTATTGGATCCGTATCAGAAGAATCCCTTGGCCCAGTCATAAGACTAGATTCTGCTCAAGCCATATGAGATGACCTCAAGTGTGCATATGCATAAGATTCACTGAAAGTGAGTTTAATCTAAAGCAGCAGATCATTTATATGTGGAGAGAAGATGACAAGAGCATCACAAATCACATCCAGCACTTTAAAGGACTCTGTAATAGCTTGGCTGCCATTGGTCAACCTATTCCAGATCCAGAAAATGTCAACATCCTACTGAATAGTCTTGGACCCCAATATAAAACATTCATCACCACAATGTTGAAACCACCTAGGCCTACATATGCAGAACTGGTCTCACTTTTGTAGAATTTTGACCAAAGAATGACAGGTTTTCAAATAAGGGGTTAGACACTCAACCACCATCACATATGGCCTTATATGGCCAGGCACAACAGCAACAGAATGCGGGGAATGCAAGGACCTCAAAGTTCAATTCTACAGGAAGAGTGTTTCAGGCACATCAGACCAAAGGAGGATCCACTTCAACCAACAATCAAAGAAGGGTGTTCAAGAGGATAACCAGAGAAGAGATAGATCAGTACAAGAATGAGACATGCAAACATTGTGGTGTCACAAGTCATATTGCAAGGATATGCTGATGGAGGACTCAAACACAGGAAGACAACATACCTAAAGCCCTTTATGCCTACCTTGGACAATTCTATAGCTAATACAGAATGGGTCATAGATACCGGAACATTTAATCATATCACGGGTAATGCCTCTACTTTATATAAAAATGCAAAATATGACGGCTCAGATTCAGTTTTAATAAGAAATGGAGAAAGATTAAAAATTCAAGGAATATGAGAACTGCATATAAACACCAATACTTCTAAACCCTTGGTTATAGATGTTCTTCTAGTCCTTAACATGGAAAAAAATATTATCTTTGTCAGTCAATTAACACTGCAATACTCATCCATCTATACTTATACTAACAATGAGTGTGTGTTTAAGAGACATACCATATGACAGGTCCTATTGAAGTGACAACTTAAGGTGAACCTTTATGTCATTCCTAGTAGATTGGAGGTACACTTCTCTCAAAGGTTTAGATCTTGCTCAGCTGAGTTATGGCACCAAAGATTGGGGAACATATGATTTCTTATAGTTCGGTTATTAAAGAATAAAGGGCTCATTGAGGTCCTAGGTCAGAATAAACAGGAACGCCTTTGTGAAAGCTACCAACTTGGCAAGCTTAGCAAGTTTCCTTTCAGTCAGTCAGCATATTTTAGTACTAGTTGTTTTGAATTGATTCACTGTGATTTGTGGGGCCCAGACCTTGTTATTTCTTTAGGAAAATTTAAATATTATTAAAGTTTGGTTGATGATTATACTAAGTACATGTGGATAATACCTTTAAAATATAAATATGATTTGTATGATGTCTTTATTGCATTTGAAAAATATGTGCTCACTCAGTTTGATAAATAGATAAAAAGGCTACACACAGATGGGGGTGGTGAGTTTATAAACACTAAACTATGGAATCACTTCACCAATCAAGGCATTTTCCACTTCATATCTTGCCCTCACACACCACAACAGTCTGGCATTGTTGAAAGAAGGCACAGAACTATCAGAGAATTAGGGCTAACAATGTTATTTCACAGTAGAGCCCATTTATACCTCTGGATAGAAGCTTTTTCTCTATCTCCTAAACATAGTTCCCTCATCCACTCTTCAATTCAACTCTCCATACCATGCCCTATTCAACAAACATAATTGATTATGTGAGCCTAAGGGTTTTTGGATCCAAGTGTTATCTTACACTTGGGATACCAAGAAACACAGGTTTGAGCCTAAAATTATACCGTGTGTGTTCATAGGATACAATAATCAGCACAAATGATACAAATGGTTTCATCCCACTACCAGAAAGACCTCCATCTCCCGACATGTCTCATTTGATGAGTCACAATTTCCCTATCACTCTAAACCTACTGCCACCAATATTCCTTATGTCCTAACTATTTTTGACTCCTTGATCCCTCCTACTAACCTTCAGTCATCCCACCACCCACCATTCCAAAACCATGCCCTAGTCATATTCCATCCTATCAAATGCATAAAGACCAGTTAGATCCTATACTCTTAATTCTTGAATCACCCACTACTACTACTACTATACTACTACTACTACTACTACTATCACAGACTCTATTCTCGACCACACCTCATCATTCTCAGATATTTCCATTACCTACACTCAAGATACACTTGCTCCATCATCCACCTCACATGATCAAGATATACCTGCATCACCTGCCTCTGATGCATCATCTATCCCAGATATACCTGCATCACCAGCCTCTAATGCACCATCGGAACCAGACTCCTCAATTCCTTCCCCTCCTATGCATACTAGACATGGCACGTTGTTCCCAGACATCCAAACATGCATGTCATAGCTTGTAAGTGGGTTTTCAAGGCCATACCCAAGACAAATGGAACCCTAGAAAGACTTAAGGCAATGTTAGTTGCAAAAGGGTATAGTCAAGTAGATGGTCTTGACTACAACGAGACCTTTTCTCCTGTTGTAAGACCTAGTACCACCAGAATGGTTCTCAGTATTGCACTCTTCTTTGGTTGTCAAGTTAAGCAACTAGATGTTAAAAATGCATTTTTACATGGAAATATTGCAGAACTATCTACATAGAGCAACCCCCATGTAGGCCAACACTCATTATCCATCCCATGTGTGTAAACTAGACAAGGCACTCTATGGGTTAAAACAGGCTCTTAGAGCCTGGTTTGACAAATTCAGTACCTTCGTGCTCACATATGGTTTTACTTGTAGTTTCTCTGATCCTTCTTTGTTTTATTATCATTCTAATAACGGCACTCTAGTGCTTCTTCTATATGTGGATGATATACTACTTACAGGATCCAGTGGTCATATGCTCCAGTATTTTGTCCAGTTACTCAGCAAAGAATTCTCCATGAAAGATCTAGGACCTATCCACCACTTTCTTGATGTCCAAATTTAGCACACATCTACTGGATTACATCTCTGTCAAGCCCACTATGCCATCACCAATCTAGACAAGGCAGGCATGCTAGAATGCAAGCCAATGAGGACACTCATGGACACAAAACTTAAAGATGATCTAGATTCCCCAGCTCTCCCAGACATTACATTCTATAGAAGCCTCATTGGTTCTCTCTAGTACCTCACATTTACAAGGCCAGACATCTCATTTGCAGTTAATTACTTGTCACGGTTCCTACATGCTCATACTCAAGACCATTTTCATAGATGCAATAGGACCCTTACTCTTGGAGTTTCCCGCTTAGCATCCCCAGATTTCATGCTATATCCATTCTCAGATGCAGACTGGGCAGGATGCCCACTCACCAGAAGATCAGTCACATGCTACTGAACATTCCTAGGTTCCAACATCATTTCCTAGTGTGCAAAGAAGCTACCTACAGTATATCTAGGTCCAGCACTGAAGCAAAATACAGAGCCATGACCCATACTAAAGATATTCTTCAAGAACTTAGAATTCCTAGACCTTCAATGCCAATTCTTTACTGTGATAGTTTGAGTGTTTTATTTATGGCCATCAACCCAGTTTTTCATGCCAGGAGTAAACACATTGAACTAGACTATCGTTATGTCAGGGAGCAGGTAGCTCGAAAGCTTTTAGTCACTAGACATGTTCCAGCTCATAGATAATTGGCAGGCATATTCACTAAACCTCTGCCCAAGTTGCCATTCACTGACATTAGACCCAAACATTGGCATAGCTTCTAGCCCTAGCCAAGTTTGGGGGGGGGAGGTTAATAACGATTAAAGTCAACTATTCATCCCATATTCAAGAACAATTCCAGATACAAGAAAAATTGAAATTTTTTGATTCAATCACTAAAAATAGTGTCCCAATGAGCAATATTCCCCAAGAAATTATGTGGATCAGACATTTTAACAAACACCGTGCATGCATCGATTCTTCTACAAAGATAAATGCAATAAGTTTGAATTTTGATACAGGAATTCATATATATACAATTTGGAGTGATAAGGATGAAGAAACCGTAGCAGAGCGTAGTCCATCTTGAATCAAACATGCACTGCAAACAATGGATCTGGAACAATTTAGTGGATAGAAGCAATTAGGGTTTATCTACTTCCTAGGATATGAGAAGTTTTAGATCAATGTGTTTACCTCTTAATGTAATTTCGAATGCAAAGATAAAGCAGACTCCTCTGTTATAAACACAGATAGGAATATGCAGTTTAAGAAAGAAACAAACACAGATAGCAATACAAACGTAAAGAATGGGGGAATTGATAAACACAGAAACAAGAAGAACACAGTGATTTAACGTGGTTTCCGGCGTTGTGCCGACTACTCCACGGACAGAAAAGGAGACATTTTATTATGCACAGAATTACAAGGTTTCCACAAGTGTGTGGACAACACTCTTGAAAGACACACATTGCATTGATTACAACATTGGTATTTATAGACACAAGTCCCAAACCCTAACCGCCATAGATCTTTGTCGGAACTACCATAAATACCCCAGATGTGGACCCCGGCTCAAGTGTTATCCACCAGGCGAAACCCAGTTCAAAACTGACTTCCCAGACTTGTAATCAGTTGCCCAGATGTAGAACTCAGCTATACTCGACATAACACGAGACGTACCGAGCGGCTGCGACTTCCGAAGAAAACTCAGTTGTGTTAGAATTATCATTCAGTTAAAAGATAATTATATGTGGCCCTTAAGTTATTTAATTATTATGTTGGTAAATATATTATTGGTTTATTATTTAACTAAGGGTATTATGGGAAATTCTATGATGGTTAGGGTTTTCATTCCGGAATATTCCATAATGCTTTAGGTCCCTAGTCTTGCCTATATATAGACTGCCTGTGTACCATCGGTTGGTGATCATACAGAAAATAGGCATAGACCAGAAGACCTAATAGCACCATATGCCACATGTGCATATGGAGTTCTTCTTTTCTGTTCTAGGGTTTGGATCCTGGCGGCAAACTGAGACGGAGTCGAATAACAATGGATGTAGGAACGGTCCTGTTGATTTCTTCCGCTTCCGCTTATTCAGGTAATCTGAATATATCGTTTTTCTATCATGTGGTAGCAGAGCCACCCTATAATCCATGTTGTTCGATGATTGTAGATCGGTTCTTTTAGCAATGAGATTGTTATGGTTTTGTTGTTTTCCCGTTGTCGGCGATTGAATGAATATATATGTCTTGAACTTTGTATTTGCTTTGTTCAACCTTGATTACATATGATTATTGGTCATGCGATTAATACATATATTTTGTCTTGTTGCTTTATGTGATACTATGACCCATCACAGTACTGTATATATTCTTTTCTGTCTCGTTCTTCCGTCGCCGGAATTTTGAAAACAAACCAAACCTATTCGATCCATAAAATAAATATAAAAAAAACAAATAAACAAACAAACCATTGTATTCTATTGTTGTTGAATATAATTTTGGTTGTTGTATGGTGGGATCAATCAACCTTTTCGTTTTGTAAGCCGACCACCACTACCGTTTTGTTTCCGGCATATTGTTGACGGTTAAAATATTGCCGTCATCGTTTGTTGGTGTTTCAATGACCAAATTATGGCTATATTGGTAGTCTTTTCGTCGAATTTTATTGATCGTCTGAATGATTTGATCGTCTTAATGATGAAGATTGGTCGATCGATTTACGTACATAAATGACTAATGGTGATGGCGTTTGTATCCCACCGGATTGATTTGAAGGCGGCGCTGTGTATAGCCACCATTTTTGGCAGCCACTATATACTGCTTTTGTTTGTTTTAGGGTTGTTAGATTTTCGGGTATGGGCCGACACTGACAGCCATTGGGTTGAACTATTATTATCATTTACTTCCTTTTGTAATTGATTACAATAATATGTGGGCCTTTGACCATAATAATTTTTATTTTATTTTGTATTATGCCTTAGCTGTGTGTCGCGATCCTTTTCTGTGCGTTCATATGTGCAGTACATATAAAAAATAAATAAATAAACAAATATTGTAACTGCCGGCCGTATTCTTTTAGAATATTAGGTTGTTTCACATATGTGTCTTGGGCCGAAAAGTTCTTTGGGCCATATGGTCATGATTACTGTTTCTTTCAATTTTGATTATAACAGAATACGGGCCATTGACAATGTTATTAGTTTAATGTATCTTATTTTGTAAAAGGTAATGGTTGGTCCGATTAGTTGCATTTTCATTATTATACGGCCTATTATGAAACTGCACATAATTTAATGTATTTTGTTTCACATTAATAATTTGTGATTATAATTGTTACTGCATATATGATCTGAATTAGTCCATTAATGACTCTCGTAAGTATTCATTATTTTGTTTAATAATGTATATGTTTAGCGTAGATTAATTGATCATGCCTTATGTATCACATTGAGAGATTATTTTTATGCATATTGGAGTGTATGACAATAATAAATAAATTATTCACATAATGATATGTGATTAAAGTAGTGATACATACCTATTGACTTAATATCGTTGAAGTAATAGTTGTTGGTTCGTGAAACATATACACGTCATTAAGTATATGCCTTTGAATTATTGATCATTTGCAACATTGAGAAATATGTCGTATAGTTGTGTTAAATTTGGAGTTTACCCACGGCGGCTCAAATTACGGACATATAGAGATTGATCGCATTATGTTTAGTGATCAAATCAAGACATATTAATGTTGTAATATTTTTAGTAAGGAAATAAATATGCATACTTGAACCACATTTAAGTATTAAACTGCACATGTTTATGTCAACATTAGATCTAGTTGGCTTATGTAAAATTGTCAATATTTTGAATGTCAATAGTGTCAAATGTTGGGTGTAGCCACAGCAGCCTGACATGATGATGCATAAAAGTTTCGATCACATTATGTGGAGTGATTGAAAATTCATCGATATTCAGTTGAATTGACAAAAGGTTCAATTAAATGGTGTGTAGACATAAGAAATACATTTGTATATAGTAACTTCTAAAATATGCCATGTCATACGGTCGATTTTGAGTGTAGCCACAGCAGCTCATTTGTTGACAAAATACTTAATCACATCTTGTTGGTGATTAAGTTGACGAAATTGATCGCATTCTGTTTAGGGATCAATTTAATGCATATTTTAGCTACAACTAAAGGGATGATTGACATATATTAGTGAACCATATCTTGTTTGTGCATTTGGTGGAACCTAATAATTAACTGGTTTGATCATTAAGGTTGTAGTCTTTTCATATCGTAATTAATATATATTATTTGATTGTTTGTATTAAATGGAGAGACTATATAATCAAACCGTATGTGTCACATTAAGATATTATTTCTCTTGCATCTCTTGGAGTAGCCACAGCATCCGGAATGCATGAGAAGTAATGCAACCATTAATCACATAATGTTTAGTGATTACATGAGTGACTCATACGATTCATACCAATTAGTTCATTTAGATAATACTCGGCCCCACAGGGAAGCAATTATCTTTATGAGACTAATTGAAATAAGATGGAAAATTAGCATAAAGATGAGGGGATTTATCTTATGCCCACATGTACAGATGGTCTCGCTCCACATAGTTAATTCTCTAGTCTTATTATTTATGATAGTAAATTCTATGTAGTGATTACAGCCTCTACCCACAGGAAGGCCCTGAATTCACTTTTAAAAGAATTAACATTGGTTGATTCTGTCTAAGGCAACTCATATGATTAATTTTGGAATGCATTGGTTAGGATCTTGTAATTCGTATGGGTGCTCCACCACTCACTACGGAATCACATTTATCAACTGATGGGTTGATTTATGAGCATTTTAGCGAATCAATCGCTTATGCAGGTGCTCTTAAAATAAAATTAGACCATTTTAGACATGCATTTCAATTAAGAATAAATTTTATATTGACCACCCTAATGTTAGAGTTGTCCTCAATGACATAAAATTATTCAGTACGTACTTCTCATAATAAAAATTGGGTTATTAGTTTTGGTTTGTAGATCATTTTCGATTACTAATATTATGATTTTCTTATGGTCTTGGGTGATTTCTATTTATGGTAGTGTAATTAAATACACTTTTCATGTTCAGAGTGTTCAATCTTATGAACATAGAGAAACACGTGGTCTATAGTGTATTTGATCATTTGTATTCTGACATGATGAGTGAATTTTGCGAGACATATACGGAATACCGTATTGTCTCATTTTAAGAAATTACACTTGGAGGTAATCTTGTTCCTATTAGTTAAATGTCATCTTAATTTTGGTTAGGGACATTAAAGTATGTTACCTCATTTGTAAGGAAATTGCTATGTGTAAGATCTCATATTTAGTGGTGATATAAGGTGATGTGTTTTAGATATTTACTTCACATTGTCACATACGTAGGTAAAATTTTCATCATTAGATGAAAATATGAGGCTATCATCTTTTTGATAGTGAATCTCTTGTGCTCAACTTAAGATTTCAAATCTTTTTTTTTGTAGAGCACGATAGCCCATTAAGTTATATCTAACCTACATCAGATAGTTGACGTCAATGAATATATCATTGTTTCGACACATGAAGTTGCAATATACTTCTTTAAAGTAAACTAAAATTGTGGTGAGTTTTAAGGCTTAATAGCTTTATGTATAGACATGATTGATTTGTGGGTTTGTATAAAGTTTATGACAAGCCATAAAGTCCACATATATAATGTCGAATGTTTATTGAGATCTTGATATTGTAAATGTCTTTTGTTCTGAATTTGGGATGGTTTGAGAATTAGTCTCATATTTTGATATCATCCATTATTGAGGCTTATTATCCCTTATTAGAACTTATATTGTTCACAAAGTTTTTATACTTGAGGATAGAGTATGCTATTTATGATAGTATAGAACGAAAGATATTCATGGCAGGAAAATATGTGTCATTTTCTCCTTGAATTGTCCAATCACACTTGTTTGTACTATCGTGTGATTGCGTGGGAGAATCTCGTCGAAAATGACATTTATTAGTATCCTAAGGAGTTAGAATCTATTTGAACAATGTGTAATATTGTTAGATTCTCTTCAAGGTTGTCATCTTGACAACATTGTGTTGTGGAAAGAATCATGCTGAAATATTATACATTTGAATTTGACCTTATTTTGAGTAGAGCTTATAACTCGAAATATAGAACTTTGGTCAAATGAAGTGTTCATATATAAATAGATATTTTGATTGATTCATTGGAATCACAAGAGCTTGATCACATATTCTAACATAATGTGAAGTTAGGAACCATAAGGATTTTGGGAAATGCGGATTGAGTGGGAGTGATTGTTCTAAGTGATTAATCATAAGGTGAATTGCATCTACGTTTGATCACATGTTCTAAGTGATTGTTCTGCTTTTCATTGAAGAAACTTAGTTGATTCTAAATGGAATATGTTATATTTCATATTAAGAGAGTCAATTATAGATTGATCACATGTTGAGGTCAATCACATATGGTATCTACTCATTTAAACCACTAATTACGTAAAATAGTGGGAGTAAATTTCTCGATTATTAAAACCTAATTCTATTTTGAGTTGTGTGCATTATTCTATCGATAATTGGTTGGATGAATTAGTTCTTTTGAACATTAATATATTATGAGCATTAGTTGTATTGTTACATCTGAGAAAATTCATGTTTGTGCTAGTTTTTGTTATTCATTATAGAGTTCCATATTGATGATTTAATAAATCACTTGGGAACTCATTCTTGTTATGATGAGCAAAATAATGCTAGATTTGTTGTTGAAAATTTTCTCAATGAGGCACTTAAGATTATCAATTCTTATATACGATTCTTGAAGAATTTTGTGCCCATTTTGTTGATTGTAGCTCATGATAGTAATATGGTTTATTTAACCATTATAGTGGTTGCCATTTGTGTGATAAACTACGAAATGTACACAACATGTGTTGGAGAACAAAAGCACTGAATAATTGTTTTCGGTTTGCAAGTATTTATATGGATTTTGTAAGCTTCTGATTTTGTTATACTGGTTTACATTGTAATGATGTTGTCGACCAGTGGGAGTATTAACCATATTTTAGAATTGTACACTTGCATTTTTGTTAGAGCTATACATATGATCAATAGTTTCCTTAAAAGGATATGTTGTATGATTATGGTGAATCTCATATCGATATAAGAGGTTCAATGAGATCATCTATGTTAGGATCTCGTTAAGCATGCATCAACTACCTTTAGAGGTGAACTTGTGTATTGATTGAAGTAGCTCATTATGGATGACCGAAAATTATGTATAGTTAAGTCACGGGCTTTATGAGTTTTGGCCTATGGTTGTTGGTCGATGTTGCTTCTGGCCAAATTTTTGACTCATCGCATCCTCACTCATATGAGGAATAATTTTGATGATGAAATTAGCAAATCGACATTTATGGGACACGTTGTCAGAGGTAAGCTAGCTATAAGACGAGTGTCAAGTAAGTAGAATAATATGAGAATAAAGATTGTGTATTTTGCCGGCTTATGTTATCTCACAATCATATTGTACTCATATTTGACTTATTGACACGTAAAGTTGCTTCGTCGAATTCTCCGAAAAGCTGTCAAAATAGGCATCATAGTGATGTAGCAATTACATGAAAGTGCACCGAGTTCATGTATGAGTGAATCCATTTGGATTCAGGGACCCCGAATGATATTTTGATTAGTTCATTCATAAAAGGGTTACTTGGCTGGTTGATATTGCACATTGTAATTTTGGAAGGGAGTGTTTGTTTTTATTGAGTATAACCGCCATAGTTCTTGTGTTAGTATTGATCAGTTGAAGTTGTGTTAATAAACCATAGAGTGACATTTCGAGCATGCAAAATTTTGTTGTCACTCATTAATGTTGTACCGACATAACTTCTCGGGCCAAGTGGGAGAATGTTAGAATTATCATTCAGTTAAAAGATAATTATATGTGGCCCTTAAGTTATTTAATTATTATGTTGGTAAATATATTATTGGTTTATTATTTAACTAAGGGTATTATGGGAAATCCTATGATGGTTAGGGTTTTCATTCCGGAATATTCCATAATGCTTTAGGTCCACTAGTCTTGCCTATATATAGGCTTTTGCATGTGTACCATCGGTTGGTGATCATACGAAAAATAGGCATAGACCGAGAAGACCTAATAGCACCATATGCCACATGTGCATATGGAGTTCTTCTTTTACGTTCTAGGGTTTGGATCTGGCGGCAAGGCGAGACGGAGTCGAATAACAATGGATGTAGGAACGGTCTGTTGATTTCTTCCGCTTCCGCTTATTCAGGTAATCTGAATATATCGTTTTTCTATCAAGTTGCACTTCATCAAACTGGCTTTCACAGAACTGAATATACTTAACTGAACTGACCATCAATCTCAGTCTCAGTTTTCGCAGATTAGTTCCACCAGATATTTCCCAGTTTAGAGATCAAGTCACCAAAACTGACATCCTCTAGTATAAAAGAATGCATAGCAGCATTAGCAATGAAATGTAGAAAACGATTAGAAAAAAAATTCTCCAGTTCATTACCTTCAAATTGTGTTTTTTCTCAACTATTTGAATCCTTGGGGAGACATAAAAGATTAAAGAGGAGCTCTCCATGGTTGGTCAATGAGAGATCAGAGTGTATGTGACAATAATGACAATAGAATTCTATGTATAAAAATTCAGGTGGTGTTTGATAACTTTTATTTTATAAGATTCTCATGAGAAGCCTATGCCAAAAAAATCAATAGTTCGAATGGTACTGTGTGTATATATATATATACTTCATGCGTTTCAAAATAACTGATGCAATTGACAAAAGCATATATTAAGAAGGTGAGTTAATACTTTAATTCGAATGTCAAAATGATTAAAAAAAAACCCTGAGTGTATAATTCCTTAATAAATAAAAGTAGATATAAAAAAAACATAATAAATACTACGTATTGAAAATTTAACCGTCTTAAAATAGAATAAATGATTTTAGTAACTTAATAAGTTATTTTGAAACGGACGGAGTATATTGTTTTGGCTTCCAATTATGTTCCACAATGCTGCAACTCTTTGTTAGATGTTTATACTATATTATGTACTTTTGATTGGTCCTATGGAAACAATGTTATTGGCGGAGTAAAATAATACTATGCGTTAATTTATCGAGACTTGTCTGGAAAGTGTCGATGATGATGGTGCAAATTCTCTTTCTCTGGGCGATTCCTACAAACTACTATAAATAAATAAATAAAGTATATAACTGGCTGCTGAGAAGATTTCAAATAATGTGTCACGTTTATGTTTAGTTATTTTGCAATAAAAGTGGATCTTAGCCTATAAGCTTTCATCCAAAAATTAAACTATACTCCGATAAAATATCACTAATAATGACATTAGCGATGTGAGTCATATATGCGGCTCAAAAGTCAAAACCTAACTTCTTGTATATCGAACAATGCTACCGGCACAATCGTATGCTATAATGAGTGATATAATAGTATAATTCGTTGTGTCACAACCGTCGCGCTGTAGCATCACTTTTTTGTTTA
Source organism: Gentiana straminea (assembly GCA_036785695.1). Lineage (NCBI taxonomy): Eukaryota > Viridiplantae > Streptophyta > Magnoliopsida > Gentianales > Gentianaceae > Gentiana > Gentiana straminea. The sequence continues at coordinate 1,000,509 of JAVUPR010000203.1, read as the reverse complement.
TACTTATACTCCCTCCATTTTTTATATGCCGTAGAAAGAAAAAATCATACAGATTAAAAAAATAATTAATATGTCTAAAATATAGTATTGGAAATATACTTTTTTAGAGATGTAAATACTTTATTAGTAAATGAGTTTTTAGTATTGAAAAAGTATTTTAATATGAGTAATGATAGAGATACAACGAAAATACACAACCAATTGTCACAACGTTGATCTACACCATTGATTTTTATGGGATTTATATCAATTAATATAGTTGCCATAAAAATCAATGGTGTAGATCAACGTTGCGGCAATTGGTTGTGCATTTTAGTTGTGACTCTATCATTTCTCTTTTTTATTAGAGATTTAAATATTTTATTGGTAAAAGAGGAAAATAATAATAAATGATGTATTGAAAATATAAAATGCCATATAAATAAAAATAAAGCAAATTCTGATACGTAACAGATAAAAAAAAAACGGATGGAATACTTGTTTTATAAATCCGAGAAAATAAAATTAAAGAAAAATGAGACGACAAAAGGCATAGGAAGCATACAACTGAATTTTGTTTGCATGTTTTTCATCGCCATTAGTCCTCGAAATGTTTTTCCAAACTTCGACTTTGTCCAACCGAACCAAATGAAATACATACATGTGGCGATCAATTTTATGTTATTTCCAACACTAATATACAAATTAAATCAAACCCAACTTTTACATGTTATAATTAAACCACAGCCTCAAGAAGTTTCATGCATATAATTCTCTTATCATTTCTCTCATAGGCACTATTCAAACAATTTTATCTCTCTTTCCAACCATGGTAAGCTCCTTATTTATATCATTGAGTCTCCCTAGACATTCAAAAAGAGCGATGCTACTATTGAAACGATTGTGTCAAAACGAATGACACGACATATCCGACATCTGTGTACTCTTGATTATGATGAACTTGCATCATAATCAATGATGTAAAAATGTATTGTGCGAGTGATTATACCTCGATGAACACAGTGTGGTACTAACATTTCCATTCTAGATGTTGTGGCACAAATACAAATCTTAAGCATTTTTTGACATACTAATTAATAATGCATTAATTCCATTGACAAACAGGACTATTTGAAGGCCGGAGAACCATATGATTGTGCTATTTCAAAGAAAGGTGGATTCAAAGCAACTCTCTTCATCTATGGTATGATCATCTTCAGTTTTATGACTCCTTTTCGATATGTCTGAAAAGTTTTATCGTACAACGGTCGTAATATAGTAGTTTTTGCTCTCTTCCACCATGCACACCCTTATTATTCATAAGAGAGAAAAGAAAAAAAAAAAGTGTGTGTATGATGCATCCATGTGGGATTTTACCCAATATACCACCCATTTCTGTTGCAATTTGTGAATATACCACCCTAGACAAAAACAAACGATTTTGATTCGCAATTTTCGTTCATTTTTTTCATGAATGTGCACGATCTTAAGGTACACAAATCCCCTATTGGGTTCCCCCTTCCCAATTAGAGTTTAGTTTGGTTCCAAAAACACCTAAAACGTGAAAATGGGAGTGGTATATTGACAAGGTGAGTGGTATGCCAACAATTGGCTTTGTCAAGAGTGGTATATTGACAAAGCTCCCGCATGCATGTACTCGGTATAACCAAGGTACAACCCGGATTTATTTTGCCAATGAAGTTAATTGTATCCCCCGAAAATTCCACATGAGTCTTGAAATGTTACCGTATATAACACCCCCAAAACTTGTGTCGGACGGCGGTAATGAGCCATAAATGATCCAGTTAACTGCTTAGACCTTCATCATCGCTTGATCGATCTAAAAGGGCTAACGCGAGTTGACAAGACATTTATGCCTCACAATTCTAAGGGGGTGATATATAATTACTACTTAGGTCCATCTGCCTATAATTAAGGCCTAGTCGAGTTTGCTAGTGCTAAGGCCTTAAGACAAGATGTCGCATACTCGCATGTTGTAGTAAAAAAAAACTACTTAGCTCCATCCTTTTCGCTTTTGGAATAAAATGGTGTTTCTTTTTTATTCTAATGGACTTACAAGAAAATGTTTTACACTGAATTCTGAACTTCATATTTTGCCTATATATATATGCAGCATTTACATCACTGGAGAACATGGGTTTCATTGCAAACACTGTAAGCTTGGTGCTGTACTTCCACTTCCAACTACACTTTGATGTCTCGAGCGCCGGAAATACGCTTACAAACTTGATGGGCTCAACATTCTTGCTCTCCATTTTTAGTGGATTTCTTTCGGACACGTACATTAACAGATTCAAGACCGTTATCATATTCGGAGCATTTGAATTATTGGTAAGTTTCAATGCAGCAGACCCTGAACATTTTGACAAGGATCCCCCCTGCAAAACCTGAGAAAAAAACTCGGGCCCATACCGGGGTTTGATTTCCGGTTTTCTCTTGTGGTAGTAGCATTATACCTTTGTCATTGTATGCCATACTTAATGCTAGGCCCCCTGCAGGCCTTGGTATTGATAACAATACAAGCACATTATCCAAGTTTACAACCAGAAGCTTGTGGGCAACCGACTTGTGTACGAGGCGGGGTAGCCGTCATGCTCTATACATCACTTTGTTTTCTAGCAGTAGGTACAGGTGGAGTTAGAGGGGCTCTAGTGGCTCTTGGAGCTGACCAATTTGATCCAAGAAACCCTATTGAAGCTAAAGCTCAAGGTAGCTACTTCAACTGGCTTTTGCTCAGTATAGTCAGTGGTGCAACGATCGGTGTCACGATTATCGTGTGGGTCAGTACCGACAAGGGTTGGTGGAAAGGGTTCCTTATATGCTTGATTGTTGCTTTCTTGGGATTCGTTTTTCTTGTTGCTGGAAAGCGTTTCTACCGCCATCGTGCTCCTGGAGATAGTCCCCTTCTAAGTGTTTTCCAGGTTTTTCTATTATGCATGTCTTTGTGATTAAGGAAGGATTTTAAAATATTTCATCCAAATGTGACAAATTATATATTTTTGATTGATTAATTAAAATTCACAGGTCATAGTGGTTGCAATAAAAAACATCAAATTGGAGTTACCAAAGAATTCTGACCAAATGTATGAGCATAATTATGACATGGAATCTATGTCAAAATTACCAAAGATCCCACATACCGACCAATTCAGGTCAGCTAAACTTTCTCCAATGCAAAATTAAGCACAAATTTCTTGGCAACCCTTTATTTGTACCGCGGTAGATTTACTGTGGCATCACACCACTTTCGCATCACGTATAATCGTCTTTTTAAAGGCCAATTATTTACTTAATATTGGTTACGAGAATCACCATTTTGAAAGTCGATTCTAGATTGTACAACCGACTTTTTGAAAATCGATTCAGTATCATGTAATGCCGCTGTTACATATAGATATATTCAAAAGTCTAATATTAACGCCTTTTTTTGGATTTTGGAATAGGTGGCTTGACAAGGCTGCTTTGGTTCCCAAGAACAAAGAGCCAACACTATGGACAGTTTGCACAATAACACAAATTGAAGAGGTTAAGATTCTTACAAGAATGCTCCCTATCCTTTTCAGCACAATCATAATGAACACATGCTTAGCACAACTACAAACATACTCCGTACAACAAGGTTATTTCATGAACCGTCGTATTGGTTCCTTCGAAATGCCCGCGCCATCCGTTGCTGCACTCCCCCTTCTTTTCATGAGCATTTTAATCCCTATCTACGAGTTCATATTCGTCCCATTTGCACGTAAAATCACCCGTAATCCATCCGGGATCACCCAACTCCAACGTGTTGGAGTCGGGCTTGTACTATCCGTCATTTCAATGTCGGTCGCTGCAATGGTGGAAGTCAAAAGAAAACATCAATCTTTGAAAAATCCCTTGAAACCTATAAGTGTCTTTTGGCTTGCAATTCAGTTTTGTGTTTTCGGGATTGCTGATATGTTTACCCTTGTGGGATTGCTTGAATTTTTCTATAAAGAAGCTCCGGTTGGGATGAAATCGCTTTCCACATCGTTTACGTTTTTATCGTTGTCGATCGGATATTTCTTGAGTAGTATTTTTGTGGATATTATTAATGCTGTGACAAGGAGAGTTGGACATGGAAAGCAAGGATGGTTAGAGGGCCAATTTTTGGACATGTACAAATTGAACTATTTTTATTGGTTCTTGGCTATTCTAAGTTGTCTCAATTTTTTCAATTATCTCTATTGGGCATCATGGTACAAATACAAACAAGAGGATGACGTTACATTTGGAAACACAAAAGAAATCTTGGCCATTAAGGAGGTGAATGTGGATGATGTGTCAAAAGGCACAACAAACGAAGTAGACTTATCGAAGGCCGACAAAGAGCCCGTGAATATTGTGGGCTTAGAAAACGAACTACACACAACTATGAATGTGGACGATACATCAAAGGGCACAAAAACTAAAGTAGACGTGACACGGGACATAGAACACGTGAATGACGAATCAAATGGTACAACAAATGAAGTAGACGTAACATGGGATGAAGAACCTAAACCCGAAGCACAAGGTTTCACTAGCCCTAAGAATGAGGAATCTAAGGCAACACCAAACACAACATCAAATGCAGAACAAGGAGACATATATAGCAAAGGACAAGAAAAGGCAAGCTAAAGAAAAATGGTGAAAATTTTGGGCATTTTTGCTAATGAACCAGTCTAAATACTAAGTAGAATATTGACATGTTTTTCAAGTACTCCTTAATAAAACAATGGTCCTAAAAGGTAAATTTGAAACAATCACATGTACTAGTTCACACAATGGATCTTGGAGTGCAAATACTTTGAAATATATTTCTTAATGTACGTTGTTTTTAATGACTTATTTCATCACTGAGTTGTTGTGTTACATAACTGAAAGGTATGTTGATCTTGATTACCAGGGTTGCCATGGGACCTTTCCTTCTCTTCTTCCCCTGCTACCTATGCCTTCTCTGCCTCATTCGAGCTTTTCCATCGATTAAATTCGATAGAGTGAGACTTATATTTGAGTTTCAGACCAACATTCTTAGATAAAGCTACATTTGCAGAAAGATTTTCCAAATACACAGTAACTGTGGGATTGAATCTAGCCAGTGTTCATTATACACTCGATAAATATTTATCAGAAGCTATGATGCACGGATACCTAATCCTGCAAGCGTATCCCATATCCGATAGGTATCGGATATCGATACTTGATGGATACTCCAGATACTCTATTGGATACGTATTTGGGACGAATTGTAATTTTCAAAAGTTGGATACTTTACCGGATACACGTATCTTGACTACAGATGAATGTATCCGAAGAACATGATACTTAAAGAATGATTTTAACCTTAATATATATATTTTCACACACATACGTGTATATATATCTATATATATACGTATCTATATACATATCTATGTATATACATATACACACACCAAGATATATATATATATATATATATATATATATATATATATATATATATATATATATATATATATATATATATACTAATAAAATGAACGTGCGGATGCACGTGTTTTAATTTAGTGAAATGATACATTTGAAAACAATATTAATTAATATATAATTTATTAAGTATTTATTCCTCATAAAATATAAATATGTTATTATATATAATTATACAAAATAATCTTATGTTTTTTGTTAGCATTTTGAATTTATAATTTCATGTACTCGATACATTTAACACCCTTCTAAAGAATATAAACATTCTAAATTTACAAATCTGTGTATTTAATATATATTGAGAACATGTTCTTCATAATTATCTAGTAAACATGTGAACATTTACAAACAAAAAAAAAAAAAAAGTAAGCAACTTTTGTGATGTTCTTACTCTAAACAATTCATTTTGATAAGTGCATTCAAAAATTATAGAATGTAGGTTTCATGTGCATATAATTTTATATGTTTATAATATCATAGATATGAATATACTTTAGTAATTGTAAAGTAACACTTATTAAACAAAGTAACGTTTGAGATAATGATCAGTATATTTTAAACATTTGATGTATAAATCTAAGATTCAATTTTAATTAGTATGATAGAAAGAATTGTGAAACTGTAGTATTTTATTGTCGGTTGTAAATGGTTAGACATATACTTTAGTCATTATAACTATCATTCAGTTATATTATAAGTTATATTATCATCGTTCCTATTTAAATGACGAAGTTGCCAAAACCATGTATACCAGTCCAACATATCTCTCCGTATAATAAATGCGTTCCTATTTAATAGATGGATTATACAGTCTGGAATTACTCTTTGTCCCCAATTTTTACCTGTCATACTATATTTGGATTAGACATGATCAACTCATCTTAAATGCCCTTATTTCTTTTCTTTCTCAAAATATCATCTCGTAAATCACTCAGAAAAAGACTTATCGTGAGGCATGATATACTTTATATGATACATATGCAAAGCCATCTCTGTGGCTAAATCAAACAAATTAAACAGTACATCAAATCTATGCAAAAAAAGTTCTCAAACAATCTCTAATTATCTTCATGTTATGAAAACTAAAGGTGATAAATTAGTCGACGGATCTGGATGATCTTGTGAATCTTATTTCAGACAATTTGGGAGATGACTATAAAGACTTGGTTAGGGTTGTTCAAACACTTGACACCCCTATTGATTTTGAAGAGCTCCAAGAAAAGCTATTTAATTATGAGACTCTTCTGTCTAAAGATGCCACGGTTCACTTTTTCTGTCTCGCTACAACTCATTTGGCCGTACGACATCCCTCTCCCAGTGCTGGTTCGTTTCCACGTCTTACTATTCCCGATTCTTGGAAACATGCACAAAATACTTTCTCTCATGCTCGAGTTTTCACCCTAAAAAACCCTACTTGGTTATTTCGAGTGTGGAAAGTGCAAGACATTCAGAGAAATTGCTCAATTCTTACCAGGTTCAACCTCATACAAAATTTTCTCATTCGGTCCATGTCCTTCAACATTGCGTCCTCTTTAAGCACATTTGGATGCTCTGTCATCTTCTCTATGGCTTCTTGGTAGTGGTGCTATGCATCATGTTACCACTGATCTCAAATATTTGGCATTACGCATGCCTTATTCTGGCAATGAAGGCATCGTGGTTGGTGATGGAAATAATATTTCCATCACACACATAGGTTTTATTTTTCTCTCTACTCCTTTAAAATAGTTTATGTTTGACGATATATGAAATCCTCTGGGTTACAATTAAGTTGATATTCGGGTAAATGTACCTCTAGGTGATGATCTAAATAACTTTTTGAGAGGGGACCTTCAAAACACACAATAATGTGAAGGGTCGCGGAGCTTGCCTTCAGGGAATACTCTGGCGCTCAAGTCAATATTTTGAATAGAGGAATTTCTATTAAGACGGTAAGCAGTAATGTATAGCGATCATATTACGTGTGTACCTTGAGGATGATGATACTTTATATAACACTCCTTCGTAGGGGGTGAATTATGATGCAATGAAGTCATGGTTAAGGGAGTTTACCATGTATTGATGTAATGAAGCCTGGTATAGAGCAATTAGAGCTCAGGCTATAACGGAACGTGAAATTTCAAAGCCATTGATGGGAGTCAACTTTAATGTACTTTGGTGTGTAGTTTAACCCCCGTTTTTTCACTTTATTGGCATGTTTTGGGTAGATTTAGGCATTTTCAAGAGTAATATCGAGAGTTATACGCACGGGGAGTTAAACTGTCACATCGATAGTAAACTCCGCCTTTTTAGCGATACTTATCTCATTTTCGAGCACTTTTGTCTTGTGGAATTATGCGTGGTGTTTTGTTAGTGTGTTTATTGCAGGACTTAGGTGACTCGAGGCCCGGAAGGCGATATTTTAAAGTGAAATAGTTTATCAAGGCACAAGTGTAGCATGAAAGTGGAGGAAAGTCGAGTTTGGAGTGAAATCAAATTGTCGTTTGCCCAACCCCAAACTGGCGTTTGCCTCAAGCCTACCTCAAACTGGCGTTTGGCCAATGCAAACTACCGTTCACAGAGTAGCTGTTGGTACTGAAAGTTAGAGTTTTGGCACACCGTGCGTTCAAATTACCCTCAAACTGGCGTTTGGAGGGGTTCAGCCCGATTCAAAAAGCTCATATAACTCAAACGGGCGGTCAGGAATTCAAACGGGCGTTCGTCTCTTCAAGGCATGATCTCTGAATGAGCGTTCAAGGCAAGGTAAATGCTAGTTCACAGAAGATGAAACCCTAATATCATCCAGTTTTTCACTCAAACTAGCGTTTGCCAAGATCCAAACTGGCGTTTGTGACCGACAGAAGCAGATTTTCGACCTACACTATAAATACGCAGATCATTCAGCCCCTATTCATTCTTGGCCGACTTTAGACTTTTCTTAGGCAATTTAGGGGCGATTTTAGTGTAGTTTAAACGTCCTTTGATCCTTTGATTCCATAGATTACTCCATTCGATTCTACACACTTGTTATAGATTAGATTTCCTTTTCAAGAACAAAAGATTCAACTTTTTGGTGCAATTATTTCGTCATACATTGTGGATCAGATTTTCTTCTATTTTATGGTAATGAATTATTTCTCTTTTATTATTCCTATCATGTTTTCTTTTCATAATTCATTTAATAGCATAATCATGAGCAGCTAATTGCATGTGTAGTCGAATTATGTGAAAGCGAACGAAAACCCTAAGGGGGATGAGATAGGGATTTTGTGTAGTGCGTAATTGAATGTTTTAACGATTAATCCACGTCCTAAAACTTATTTTAACATCTTTGAATTAGATTGATCATCTAGTTCACTGTCACACACATCGAACTTATAAATGTATTTTGCGGTGAGATGTGGGATAAGGGGTTTTAGAATCGTTGCGTAGATTCGGCCTAGTTGTTAGGTCCGTGTCCAATACAGAGGTTTGTCATCGTTGTTCGAGCGACTCTAGAGATTAATCATGTTAGGATAATCGGTTTTCTAAAGGGAGAGTCGGTTAGATTTACATAGGGTGGTTAGATCGAGTTGTTCAGTCTAATCGCTAGAATTTAGAGTTGGCACCCGTGGATGTCGTTAAACTACATTGGATAGGTAGGTCGGTTAAGACACGCTCCCTGTCAAGTCCTTCCTTAGGGGTAAAAGTAGCCCGTGGGATCATAGTTCGGCTATACCTTTTAATACTTAGAAGTAAACTCGTCAGTATAATCTTTATTTCTGCATTAGTATAATATCCTCCCACCATATTTTGACCTGAACTAAGTTTGACGTCAGCTTTGGTACTTAGACATTACTCCCTGTGGATTCGACCTTGTGACCACTATACTCCCGTTGACCCGATACTCTATCGGTGAAAGTTGGCGGTTAAGTATTTTTCTATCAGCCATCACTATATATGTTACTATTATGGAGTAATGTCTGCGTGAAGTCCGGAACACTCATTGAAGAGAATGTAACCATTACTTGAGGTCGAGGATGATTGTATTGTATTGATCATAAATTACCTGGATGACTTGCACGACATCGGTAATAAGGGACCGTAGACGTCTTGCATCTTGCCGATTATGAGGGACAGAAGGTGACATATGTCATGTCGAACATATGATGACCTACATCATGTCGGATGATGATATAATGATAGAGCTTGCTGGTTAAGGCCCGATATCGATCTGAGCTCATGCCGTCCCATATGTTGATATGTCATTTATCACTCTATGTGAGGCATGATGAGTGTTGCGTGTACAGTGAACTGCTGAACTTGTCTTATTTCTTCTCTTTCTCAAAATATCATTCCGTTTATCACTCAGGCAAAGAATTCTTCGTGAGGCATGTACTACTTTATATGATACATATGCAAAGCCCTCCCGTAGACAAATCAAACAAATTAAACAGTACATCAAATCTATGCAAAAAAAAGTACTTAAACAGTCTCTATTTATCTTCATGTTGTGAAAATTTAAAGCTGATGAATTAGTCTATGGATCCATATGATCTTGTGAAACTCATTTAAGACAATTTGAGAGATGAATATAAAGAGTTGGCTAAGGTTGTTCATGTGACACCCCCATTGATTTTGAAGAGCTTAATGAAAAGCTACTTAATTATGATATTCTTCCATAAAAATTGCAGCCAGACGCTTTTGCAGGTCTTGCTATAGCTCATTCAACCGTATGACATCTGATGACGGTCAAATTATACCCATAAAAACATCAATATTGTCATTAAATCGAGCCTAAAAATATTTATTTTATATTAAATTACATGCTTATAATGATTATTTGATATTGGATAATTTAAAAGATATAATTTGGTATTTATCCGTTTTTATTATTTAAATATGATTTACTTTGGGATAATTATTTATTTTGTAGATTGAGATAATTTTGGAGGATAATTGCAAATTAAATTACAAGATAAATCAAAGCAAATTCGGAGTGCATTGAAGATAGAAAACGGATAAGCGCGAAAGGAGGAGTAAGGCATGACAAGAGCCAACGAGCCAATCCGAAGACTGAGGACTCGCTGGCAGCGACCCCCTAACTCACTGGGGGCGAGTTCGGCTTTTTTTAGAGATCGGCCGGGAGTTATCTCTAATTGTTTTGATATTTTGAAATATATCTTTAAATCAGATTGAACCCCTATAAATAGAGCTGCACGAATTTCATTTGAACCACACTCTAGAATACTTTAGCAAAATACAATTCACAACATTTGTTTGATTTTCAATATAAGTTTTCTTTATTTTATGTTCGTTCACTACGGAGTCGTTAGAATCGCCGGTTAGAGATCGTATCGAGGAGTGGGAATCACGCTCGTATTCGAGGGTAATGTCTACTCTATTATGCAATATTTATTCGTAGATCTAATTTATTTTGTGATGGAGTAGTCGTTTTGTGTATTGATTTCGTGATGTAGTTAATTTACGAACCCATGTTTATGTAGATCTGAGACGTAAAAGACGTTTCACGAGCAAATTTGGTTCAGATCTAAGCTTGCTTGCAGCGAGCCTATGTCTCGCTGGTAGCAAGATCTGTGATGTTCTTGATTTGTCTGTGAACGGCTTCGACTACGTCAAGTTCTCTGCTTTGTAATTCAAACGAGTAATTAAACTGATCAACTTAATTCTTTGTCATCGTAATTTAACATGAGACCCAAAAAGTGATTGTTACTTAGGACGAGAGATTGAATCGGTGTCTAAGAAGTACGCCTAACCATAGGAATGTTGCTTAGATGAGGTTACGGTTTATACCGGCATCCCTAGTTTCGTAATTGTGTCAGAAGTTATATGAGATGGAGACTAAAAATATGAAGTCATGTAATGAAGACACGATGATCTAGATGGCCTACCCGGAGCTAGATCTATTTTAGGGGATGACTCCCGTAGTCAGAATAATTAATCTTAAATGTCTTGTTTTGTCTCGTCGTCAATCTACATAGCATGGGGGAGTAATTACTACTAGCGTTATCAATACCGTTTGTTAATCATTTATAAAACCTATAAAAATAAGTGTCGTTGTGTCTTGTGTTGGTTTTGTGTTTCTATTGTGTCAATTTTAATTCTACGTTATTTGTTGGTCGTAGACCGCCTTTAATTTGCTTTTAGTTTAATAAGTCATATTTCGTTTAAGCCGAGTCTCTGTGGGATCGACCTCGACTCTATCTAACTATACTACGATTGAACCTAGTTCTCTTGCTAGTGTGTTATTTAGGTATCGAGTATTTTTATTACTTGGACCGTGCACCAACATCCCTCTCAGAGTACTGGTTCATTTTCACATCTTAATATTCATAATTCTTTGGAACAGACACAAAATACTTTCTCGCATGCAGTATGCCCGATTTTTCCCCTTAAAAACCTTACTTGGGTATTCTCAGTGTGAAAATTGCAAGGACAGATAGGGAAATTGTGCAATTGTTACCAGGTTCAACCTCTTACAAATTTTTCTCATTCGGTCCAGCTCTTCAACATTGCGTCCTCTTATGCCCCTTTGGATGCTCCGTAGTGATGTGTAGATTTCTAGGATCAATAATGGAAAATACATAATATTAATTATATAAGGATCTTAAACATTGCTGATAGGTTTTCACATTGCAAAATAGGCTGTCAAAGCCTATTATCCTTAGTTCTCTGATAGATTTCAGATTAATTGATAAATGATTCTTGTTTCATGACTATGTGACTTTCTTGTGTCATTTTTCTAATGTTTTTTTTTTTTTTGCATTGGAATTGTTTCGTTGGTTGTTCATTTGGATATGAAATGTGCATGCTTCTTGAGCCGTGTAACATTTCTTGAATGCTAGTATTCTTCATAGCATTGCTATTAGATTTCATAGCATTGCTGATAAGTTTTCACATTGCAAAATAGGCTGTCAAAGCCTATTATCCTTAGTGCATAGTGGCTTTGTAAGATAGTACAGTTCCATTGATGTGTTTAAAGGCGTGTTTTGTAGGATGACCATATAATATGTTGTGCTCCATGGATATCACTAGGAGTCAATTCATCCTAAGAGACTTGAACTTTCAGGGTCTTTTTATTGTCATGTATTTTGGCATGTTTTACTTCTAAAATAAAAAATAAACTGAAAACAAAATGATTGGAAAAGAGAATGCACCTCTTTAAGCAAGGTAACCAACGTTAAATAACTTAATATGTTTGTTGCTTCCGCTGCGTTCCTACGTAGATTCCCAAACAGTGGTATCAGAGCGAGCTTCGAGCTTAAGCAATAAGCATTAGTTAATATGCATAGTAATTAAATCTAGATGCATGATTTAAATTTGCTAAACGGAAAACAAAAAAATTAATTCGGGTAGGGCTGCTCGGCCGTTGCGGGCGGCTAGCGGTGGTTTTGTGGTGGATATCGAATTTTGTTGTTTTGTGAATTTTTATTGTACATTGAAATCTCCTGTTGTTTAGTTGATGTCATGTGGGTCAACTAATGGTACAAATAGTTTGTCTCATTGGGATGCCACATGGCATGAAAAGTAGCACTACTCAATTTGTTGAGTAAAAGGGTTTGACCTATGGTCCACAATTGTGGACCATAAGGTCAACCTAGGCCATTCCAAATTTGGTTGAATACGCCTACGCCTTTTTCAAAATTTTGATTTTGAAAAAAACCTAGGAAGATGCGTTTAGGTTTTGGAAACCAAATGCATCACATTTAGTTAAGAACCAAAAGGAAAGGAAACACAAAAGAGACTTATTTTAATTTTTGATTTTATTTTAGAATAGTTCTAATTAATAAAATTAAAATAGAAATCGATTTTAAATTTAATCGTTAATTTCATTTCGATTAAAATCATTAATTAATTAAATGTTGATTAGTTAATTGATTGGATGAAATTATTTAATTGATTCAATGTTAATCGATTTTTTATTGTATGGATTAGATATGTTAGATATAATATGATTATATGGACCCCAATTGATCATGGACTCGACCGATAGGATAGATGTGAAAGATTTACTTTCTGTTGGTTTAAAAATTGTCCTAGGCCGTTATGAAGAACGTGACCTAGTTTGTTTTCTGTATTATCCAATTACCATTAGCCCCCCTCCCCGTGTGCGGCGGGTGTATTTATTTTATTAGATAGAATGTAATGTAACAAGAATGGAACAGAAGATGGAGACCAAAGAAAGATAAAGATCTCTTCGGAGATGGCGCATTAAAGATCATATTGGCGGTTGCAGCTACCTTTAGATTGTGACCCGCGGTTTCGTCAGTTTGTATTCGAAACCGCACATAGGAAAAATCCATGATCATACCGATTACTTTAAGCATTTATTTATTTTGTGCTTGTATTTATTTTATATGATACGATATGCATGACTAGGCACGATCTAGATGAATGTGTATGATGATGTCTATAGAGATAGATATATTTTATGAGACCGTAATTAAAATTAATTAAGTGAATTAATTTGTAAAATACTCCCACAACAAAAATTAAGTCGTAATTCTGTCTCCCAATATTATAATGACGGTGAAGAGCCCTTGTTCGGATCCAACTGGTCGGCCCACGTCGGGAGTTGACCTACCTCGGGTATATCGTTATTATTGAGATATGAGATCTCACAAATATTGGGTTGTGACTTAACTAGTGCTTTGTGGTGATTGGCCCACGTCCGGACCGTCTAATTTTAGAGACAATGGGTTGGCTATCACATAGTGATGTGAAGTGTCAAAGAGTCAACTAGTCAACCACCAAGAGTCGCATAGAGATGTGATTGGTAAAGTGTTACCTACTTGTCGAATTATCTCGGTTGATCGGCCCACGTCGGGAATCGGGGTAACTAGATGAGATATTGGCCACTACAGGATTCTTGAAAATTCTTGAAAATAAATTGGGAGTAGTTGACTAGTGGGAGCAAAATCATAAACCAAAAGACCATTTTTTATTTTGCATGTGTAAACAACAACACTCTTTTGTCTTTATTTTTTTGTTGTAGTTTTTTTAGCAATATTTTATTTCTATGTTTTTTATTCTCGATTAGTAAAACCAAATTATGACTGTTACCTTTTGAGAAACGTTCTCAAGTATGGTTAAGTAATTTTAATCCTTTTAAAATAAGCAATGACACGAGCAACCTCGTTACAGTAGTTAGAGACAAGGAGACTACATATTTGATGGAGTGCTCCAAGACTTTAATTATTAATGAAAAGTGGTAGTTCGTGACATGATTAAATCATTTGAAATAACCTTCAACGAATTAATCATATAACGGCACACACATCGCGATATAGACTGGTGTCTATCCAAGAAAGACATGTTGTTTAATCTTTTTATAGTCACGTACGTATTTATTAAATTATTAGTTAAGCTCCTAACTGTTTTCAATTAATCTCCCTCACGTCTCTTCCTAGACCACTAGACATAACAAGGCCTAGAAACTACACAGACATTGATGAATGCTAATTCATCAAAGCACAAGCCTATCATGCTCTTCCAACGGATCCGAACTTCAACTCCCTTGAAGAGTACATTCGGTGTTTTAACTGAACGAATCAGAAGCTCAATTCAGGCTTGTTTATGTTTATACAATGTTATCATATCATGAATAAGGGTTTAAAACTGAAAGACATAGCTTAAACATCATTTATGTACAAACAGGGGGCAATGCGTGCGCATTAGCTGGAATGCGTACGCATTCCCTACTTCTAAAACCAGTTGAAACTTGCTGTTTGATCAATGCGTGCGCGTTGCTCTGAATGCGTGCGCATTCACCAACCAGAATCTAAGCTAAAACTCTCTGTTTGAACAATGCGTGCGCATTCTTATGAATGCGTACGCATTCAGCAACCAGAAACAAAACCAGAACACTCTGTACATGGAATGCGTGCGCATTCAACGACCAGAAGCCAAAACCTGCAACATGATACGGATTAATTTGTGTAAATTCTTACTTACATACTTAATCCCAATTAAATCCATTTTTCCATAAACACCCTTACTTACTAAAATCAGAAAATCCCCTTAATTAAATATATACAAAATTTCGAAAAAAACCTATATATATTTAATACAACTTAACTCCAATAAAAAAAAGAAATAATAATATTTCGTTTTCGTAAAATAACACGTCTGCCTTTTTCGAAAATCGAAATATTATGCTTTGTTTCATCAAACTTTGTACAGATCTCTTCGCATGTACGTGCTTTATTTTACGAAAACCATATCTGATAAGTCATCCCCAAATTCCACCTTCCACCTATTTTGTGCACACTCCTTTTCTGCCGCCCACTTTTTATTCCTTTATTTAATGTCTGCACTGCAGCCACATATATAAACATATGCACACATCTACTTCACCTCCATGCTATCATAAAAATATAAATATAAAATATAAAATGGCAGAGGCGGACAAAGTAGGTGTGAGGAAGTGGTTTCTGCTTCAAAGAAGGAGTAACAGAAGCCGAGAAAGAGGAATTCGTAAACGATTATGTGAAGCTGGTGGATACCGACCCGTATATGCTGGATGTGGAATGGGGTACGGATCTTCGCCGACAGAATTTCCACCATGGTTACACTCATGCTTTCTTGAATACATTTGCAACTGTTGAAGATGATGATGCTTTTGTTGCTGCTTCTGGTCATATCAATTTCTCGAAAAAGTATACTCCTATTATGGAGAAATTCCTTATTATTGACTACCACCCTTCTTATTATTCTAAAAATAAAAAAAAACAAGAAATTTGATGATGTTGCTACTTGCTGCTTAAAGAGATCAAATAGTAAAACCAGACACTTTGAAAGATGCTCTGTTCTAGACTTATTATAGTGATGATTTATCATTTGTTTTCCAATTTAATGGAAATAGCAACTTTTTTTTATTTTTTTATTTTTTATATTATGGATTTAATAATTGATCTCCAATCACGAGTTTTTGTGATTCAAATTGCTTCATTACAGGTCGACGATTCAAATCTGGATTTAAATACGCAACTTTGAGCTTTAATCAATCAATTCAATAGCCACATGGATGGTAGTAACTTCCGTGATAACGATATTGACTGATAAATTTTAGCAATTGGGAATTATCTAAGGCATAAATAATTTACTTTTCAAAGTTTAATTAGGCATAACTGCCTAGATCAGTTAAGACCTACCTTCTAAATTATTACTATAATTCTCTTAGTGCTCTAATTCAAAACTTGCAGCTCTGCGACCCGGGCCGGGTTGCATTCCGGATCAGTCGGTTCCGGATACCTAGGGCTTTAAGAAAAAAAAAACTAAACTTGCAGCGCTGTTGATAAAGATGTTACGTTTATTTAGCATATAAAATGTGATTAGCTTAACCAAACAAACTAGTTTAATATATTCTGACTACACGCAGTAAGTATAATCAAACTGCTAGTTTAATATATTCTGACTACACGCAGCAAGTATAATCAAACTGCATATTTGGTCACGATACTTTTCCCTTTAAAAAATAGGTGTGAGAAAAGAAACGAGATTTTTTTTCTCAATAAAAATGCATTTTCCTTGTTTATTATCAACAATTTTCTTTTCTCAAATTTTACAGTCATCATGTTTTCTTTTCTCTCGTATAGTAGAAGATTATTCATCAAATCATCAACATTTTTCACGGTAAACCTATATGATTTTTAATGATAACAAATTAATCAAGATCCTAATGGTTCCGTTTTAGTTAATAGGATTATCATTTTAGTTAATTTATCATTTTTTTCACACTCCTTTTCTGATAATTAAGGAAACACCACCACGGCGTCTTTGCTGACTTCTGAGCTTGATTCACCTGGATGTGAGAAATGAACAGTGAATCAACATCCAAGCCTTTCACCTGCATCGAGAAAACATGAAGAAATCAGGCCTCTAAATTAAAAGTAAAACAAACAAACGGTACAGATCCAATGCTATAAGTCAAGTAAATGCCATGACTTTGGTTGATGAAACAAAGTTTTGCAAGCCACGTACATGCGATCGAAGAGATGCCATGCGCTGTCAATGATTGCGGTTTTTGTGATCCTGTTATATACTTTTGCAGACCTTTATGTGATGAGATATCATGCGAATCAGATCCAAATATATGCGTTGTCAAGGGTTGCGGTCCTGATACGAACTTTTGCACACTTTACATGTGAAAACTTATCGTGCGCAACAAATCCAGATATATGCTTTGACAATCAGTGCGGTCCTTGTGATCCTAGTACAGACCGTTGTATCCCGCAAATGTGTGGTATTAAGCCATGCGATCCGAACGATGATAAATGCAGAAGGAAGGGTTGCATGCGGAGACCGTAACATGTTTGGTCTATAGAGGGCTAAATTACAATTTTGGTCCTCTAACTAGACATGTTTTTTGATTTTGGTCCTGATTTTTTTCCGGCGACAATTTTAGTCCTGTAAGTGGTCTTTTTTTGCAAAAATAGTCCTGAACGCCGGAAAGACCACTTACAGGACTAAAATTGTCGCCGGAAAGACCCCTTACAGGACTAAAATTGTTGCCGGAAAAGACCAATTTTAATCCCGTAAGTGATCTTTCCGGCGTTCAGGACTATTTTTGCAAAAAAAAGACCACTTATAGGACTAAAATTGTCGCCGGAGAAAAACCAGGACCAAAATCGAAAACGTGTCTAGTTAGAGGACCAGAATTGTAATTTAGCCGTCTAGTAGAGTTGTGGTGGATCTTCTTCTTCTTCTCTTCTTCTCTTCTTCTCGGTGCATTGTCTTCAAATTTCCAATAATGTTACTTTCGTGTTGCTTTCCTTTTTATACGGGTAATATTGTGGAATAAAAGAATTGCGGTGGTGTTTCCGTCTAAATTTCTGGATGCCGATGGAAGCTAGCGGTGTGTTTGGTGAAATTGAAAGTGTCTTCTTCCTCCCGAATTCAGGGAAGTTTCGATTGGTGTACTTCACGGAGCAATCCCTGTTGGCCACTGCCATCTAATTGATCTCTGATCTGTAGCTTGATTTTGATGTTGTGGTACTCTTTTTAACTTGTATTTTGCTTTGTCTTTTTGTTGTTTTACCTTCTTCTTAACTTCAATTCCTGTAAACTCTTTACCAGCAACTTGTTGGGTGGTGTTTCTTTAATATATATATATTAAAGAAATCGGTTGTTCCCGTTCATTATCTCGTCGATATAACGCAAGGCTTCAATTTAGGAGGAGACGTTGGGGGAGGGGGTTTGTGTGGAACGTGGAGGGTTTTCCATTACAGAAGACGTGGGATGAACTGGTGGTTTATTTCATTTTTTTTTGACAACTAATGCGTTTTCTTTTTTCTTTTTTTTTTTCTGGAAACACGGGTTTGGGTCGGTTATTAGCTGAAAATCGGGTAATTAGGCAGTTTTTTTCTTAAAAATACATAATAAGATATATTATAGCTTTCAAAAGAGAAGGAGGGTTGTTTATGTGTACTGATTGTCTGATTGTGACAAACATAATAGCCGAGGAGATACATATCAATAGAATTAAGGGAATGCTTTCTTTCCATGGATTCGTGTTATGATTTATAGGTACAATAATATAAAAAGACAAAAATATCCTCGTACAATAAATGAATTATTTTTAGAATATTTCGGATTACTATGCAGAGGAAATATATTCTTCAACACGTCCCCAAATTTCCATGAGAATGGAATGGACACGGAGATTGGCACGAAGAGAAGCAAAGCAAGGATTGCTGAGTGGTTTTAGTGAGAAGTCAACTAGTGGATCCTTGTAACTAATAAACGAGATACCCCATTTCCCGGAAGCAACCAACTGACAAACATGATGAAAGTCGGTTTCCATGTGCTTGGCGCAGGCTCATTAGGTTTCCAATCTAACCGGCAGAGTACAGGGTTGACTGTAGTCTAGTTAGGTGAGTCAATGTCGTATCCACGGGGAGAAATCTCAATTGAGTACTGTAATGGTGACTTAAACTATGCTACTGAGTTTGGTCAGCTGAGTGTAATACTCTGTTGAGTCTGGTGTGACAGCTATGGTCTAGTGTTCAGCTGGGGCAGATCAGCAGGGTTGATAAACCTGCTGATATTAAGGCTGCTCAAGTTGAGTCTACTGATGCTCAGCAGACTTAGGGAACACGTCTGCTACATGGTTTTCCGTTTTGGTTAAGCCACTTCTGGGGTATTTCAGTCATTGTCTGGTTTGGATGTTTAGTCGTTTATGTTTTGATTCCCAAGGTTATAAATACCATCTGTGTTAATTGTAACTTGATGTAACTTTTCTCGTGATAATAAAATATCCCCGTTTGTTCGTGGAGTAGTCGGCATATTGCTGGAAACCACGTTAATTGTTCTTATAGTTTCTGTGTTTGTTTACTTGTTAATTGTTTATCTTTACTCACAATCCCCATCATTTCTTGATCGGTCCATCATAACAAACTGGTATCAGAGCGTCCAGGTTCATCAAGAAATCTGTTTATCTGTTTTAAGCAAGGTAGATTTACACCAAGGTCATAATTGACGCTAGGATTTGGGATCTACGCAAACTTTTCTGGTGAGAAAAGATGTCTGCTTTAAATGTCAAGATTGACAAGTTTACAGGACGAAACAGTTTTAGTCTGTGGCAGATCAAGATGCGTGCTTTGTTGAAGCAACAGGGATTATGGGGTCCCTTCTCTAAATCAACAGAAGGAAGTGTTGCAGAGAGAGTCAGTCTGGAGGAGAAAGCACATTCAACAATTATGTTGTGCTTGTCAGATGATATTATCACGGAGGTTGCTGAAAAGGACACAACAGAGAAGCTGTGGTCCAAGCTTGAGAGTCTGTATAGGACAAAGTCTCTAACCAACAAGTTGTTATTGAAACAACGTATGTTCAGCCTAAGAATGCATGAGGGCACTCAACTAAGGGATCATTTAAATCGGCTGAACACAATATTACTTGACCTAAGGAATATTGAAGTGAAGATTGAAGATGAAGATGCAACTTTGATCCTATTTGTGTCTTTGCCGGCATCATATGAGAACTTTGTGCAGTCCTTATTGTTGGGAAGGACTAAGTGTCATTGGAGGATGTGAGATCATCACTCAATGCTCGAGAGCTACGCTATAAGGCATCTGGTTCTGGGACAGACAGTCAGTCTACTGGGTTGGTGGCCAGTGGAGTCAGCATGGGGCCAGGAAATTCTGGAAAGAAGAAATCCAAGAGAACTTCCAAGGGACCTAAAGCTAAGGATGTATGTAATTAGTGCAAGGAGCAGGGACATTAGAAAAATGAATGTCCAAAAAGGAAGAAGCAGCAGGGTGCCCAGCAGGATACTGTTGCTTTGGCAGAACAAGACACCATCTCTGAAGAAGATCTGGCCTTAGCATTTTCAGAGTAAGCAGGGCACAGAGATGTTTGGATTCTGGACACCGGGGCATCTTATCATGTGTGTCCAAACAGTGAGTGGTTTTCAACTTATCAGCGGGTGGATGGAGGCCATATTGCAATGGCTAATAGCAAGGTCTGCAAAATAGTTGGGATTGGATCTGTTCAGTTGAGGACACGCGATGGTAAATTATACACACTGAATGAGGTTAGGCATGTTCCACAAATGACCAAGAATTTGATATCACTTACTCTACTACACATCAAAGGGTTCAAGTTCAGGGGTGAAGGTGCAGTGGTGAATGTCTTTAAGGGTTTAGTTGTGATTCTGAAGTGTATCAAGCAGGGGACATTGTACATACTACAAGGGTCTACTGTATAAGGGTATGTTGTTGTTGCATCATCAGAGGTTTACCAGTCACAGCTGACCAAGTTGTGGCATATGAGATTGGGTCATATGGGTGAAAGAATGATACAAATTCTGTCTAAGTCTGATATACTTGGGGGGCATAAGGTCAAGGAGTTGGAATTTTATGAACACTGTGTGTTTGGGAAGCTACATAGGAGCAAGTTCCCAAAAGCAATTCACATCACAAAAGGGACACTTGATTATGTCCATTATGATTGTTGATGACCTTCAAGGGTGGAGTCACTGGGTGATCATAGGTATTTTGTGTCTTTTATAGATGATTATTCAAGGATGGTTTGGATAGTCATGATGAAGCACAAGTGTGAAGCATTCAAGCACTTTAAGCAGTGGAAGGCTTTGGTTGAGAATCAGATAGGGAGGAAGATCAAGAGACTTAGAACTGATAATGGACTAGAATTCTGTTGGTCTGAGTTTGATGAATTTTGCAAGAATGAAGGCATTGCTAGGCACCATGCTATCAGAGATACTCCACAACCACAGGTGTTGCAGAAAGAATGAATCAAACTCTTCTGGAGAGGGCAAGGTGCATGCTCTATAATTCTGGTCTAGCAAGGAGATTTCGGGCAGAGGCTGTTAACACAGCATGCTACTTAATCAATAGGGGGCCTCACACTGGGATCAAGCTCAAAACACCACTTGAGGTTTGGTTAGGAAATTCAGCAGACTACTCAGGTCTAAGGGTTTTTGGAAGCACAGTCTACTATCATGTCAGTTAAGGTAAACTAGAACCTAGAGCCAAGAAGGGAGTGTTTGTTGGATATGGAGATGGAGTTAAAGGATATAGAATCTGGTCATCAGCTGAAAATAGGGTTATACTCAGTATGAGTGTAGTCTTTGATGAAAATTCTATTCTTAACTCATCTGTGATAGCCACATCTGAATCTGAAATTGGATCTGAAACTGAGAAGGTTGACAAACATGTGGAGCTTCAAGTAGAGTTTGCTGAATTAAAAGACTCTGCAGGGGATAGTCAACAATCAGTAGATCCAGAACTGGATCCAGCCAGTCTGCTGAACAAGGGTCAACAGATACTCAAACAACTGATGTTGGTCAGTAGGGTATAGCTCTCAACAGAGCTAAGAGGACCAATATCAGACCCCCAAGAAGATATGGGTTTGAGGAGGATATGGTTGGATATGCACTACAGGTAGTTGTAGAAGTGGATGGTTTTGAACCTAACACTTACAGGGAAGTGTGACATATTCTGAGGCATCCCAATGGCTAGTTGCCATGGGAGAAGAAATGGAGTCACATTAGAAGAATAAGACTTGGGATATGGTCAAACAACCACATGATAGGAGGGTGGTCAGCTGCAAATGGATCTTCAAGAAAAATGAATGAATGACATCTGCTGAGGACATCATATATAAGGCACGTTTAATTGCCAGAAGGTTCAGAATCGCGGTGGTGTTTCCGTCTAAATTTCTGGATTCTTATGGAAGCGGTGTGTTTGGTGAAATTGAAAGTGTCTTTTTTCTCGCCAATTCAGGAAATTTTTGATTGGAGTACTTCATGGAGCAGTCCATGTTGGCCACTGTCATCTAATTGATCTCTGATCCGTAGCTTGATTTTGATGTTCTGGTGCTCTTTTTTTGTATTTTTCTTTGGCTTTTTGTTGTTTTACCTTCTTTTTAACTTCCTGTAAATTCTTTACCTGCAACTAGCTTGTTGGTGTTCATTTAATATATTATAGCTGTTAAAATAAAGAAAGGAAAATTCCTTCTAAAAATGAATAAGTGTGCAATAAAATATACCTTACAATGTGCAGGACGGGGTGCGGTGAAGTAGGGTCAGTGGTTGTGTGGGGGTGGGGTAACTTAGGTAGGTGGGTGGTTAAGAGTAAAGTGGGGTAGGGTGGGTGGTGAGGTCGGGTAGGATGGGGTGGGATAAGGTATGGTATGGTTAGGTATGGTAATGTATGTCGTAGTCTAGGGTAGTGTGGCAGAGTAAGGTATGATAGGTGGTTGAGTAAGGTTGGGTAAGTAAGGCCAGGTGGATGTCTGAATGGGATAGAGTAGGGTACAATATGATGAGGTAGGGTGAGGTAAGGTGGTGTAATGGGTAGGGTAGGGTATGATAGGGTATTGTAAGGCAGGGTAAATGGTAACGTAGGAGAGTGGATGGATAGGTTGGGGTGTTATGGTAGGTTAGGCAAGGGCAGTGCCAACCTTGTGGGAATTTTTTTATAAAAAAGTTCTTGTTGGATAGATAATTCACAGATAAACACTCTAGGGGGATGAATAGAGTGTTGGGACAAAATATACCACATTTTAAATTTAAGTGAAAAGAGCAACTAGATACACACAATTACTAATTGATTAATTTGGAAGCTTAATGAAACATTTTTTCGATTGTGTGTATGTGACCTAGATGATCAAGTGACCTACTACATTTATAGCTAGTATAGCAGATGTAGGGGTCGAACCCACAATGAACGGTGGATTTATTTTTCCTAAAATTCGTAAAAAGAAAAGATATGTGGTTTTTTATAACTATTTCCTAAGAATAAAAACAAAATAAAATTCAAGAAAAATATACGAAAAAGAATTCCAGCTAACTAATTATTTCCCCCCTCAATTTCTACGATTGATCATCGATTCAAAGATGACTCGTTAAATTATTAATAAATTGGTTATAGTTGACCACAACCGTGAATCTACCAATTTCTCCTAAGTTCGTTAATTGGGACAACCGCCACTAATTACACCCTAATTATAGCACTCCCCGGCAACGGCGCCAAAATTTGGTAGGTCGTCAAGCCACCAAAAATAAATCACCTACTACCTTTATAACTAGTATAGCGGAAGTAGATGTCGAATCCACAGGTAACGGTGGACTTATTTTTTCTAAAATTTGTAAAACAAATTTTTTTTTGGTTTTTATGACTACTTCCTAAGAGTAAAAAAAACAAAATAGAATATATCAATAAAATCAAGAAAAACTCCAGCTAATTAATTGTTTCTCACTCAATTCCTACGACAGATCATTGATGCAAAGATAACTCGTTAAATTATTAATAAATTAGTTATAGTTGCCGACAATCGTCAAACAACCAGTTTTTCCTATGTTCGATAAGCAGGACAATCTACTTATTCTCTAACTGTGTAGCACACCTCTCAACAATCGCCAGAGGTTTGATGAGAACAATTGCATTAACGATCAGAAAAACTCAATTCTAGGTATTAACGCACATCGGGTTAACTTTAACCTAGATCACTTATTTTCACAATAGAGAATCTACGGACTACGAACCGGCAGGCAATATGTTGTTTACCACTTAAAATCAAACCTTTATGACAATCGCCTAGATTCGATTTTTGGTGCTAGATCTAACTATTCATTCAATCATCCGACCGAAACAATTAAACGAACAATCAAATCATAAATCGATGAAATCAGAAAATAAGTAAATACTAACAATTTAATCGAGTTTTACGAACAATTCGATCTCACAATCTATAACAATCGAGAAATTAAGAATTAATCAACTCGAAAAAACTCTAACTATTCATAATAAATAAAATAAAAGACGGTAAATAAAATAAAATACAGCAAACGAAAAATAAAACAATAGAATTAAAGTTGAGACACTTATTACATTGCAGCAAGGAAAATGCCGGCCAATGTAGTGCGCAGGCGCAGCTCCTTCTCTTTTTTCCCGTTTTAAAAAACTATCCTCCTTGGGTCAAGGCCCAATCATTATGTCTAATAATAATAATAATAATAATAATAAAGGTCCTACCAACAGTAAAAGTCCAATGTGAATAAAATCGAGAATCCACGGTTGGCTTCTATAAGTCCCAAAATCTTCCAATTTCGGTTTCGAGCTTCCAAAACTTAAAAATCAACTAAAACATACCCGAAAAAGCATATCATCCGACAAAATAAATATAATTAAACACATAAAACACCACAAAATATGAACTCATCATTAAGCCACTGAACTGGTAAAGCAAGATATAGCACAAGTTCAAAACAGGTTCAGCAGATAGAAATCATCCCCAGGGGCGGCTTTAAGTGGAGAGAAACGAGTGAGGCCGACCCCCTAAAATAAAAAGATTATGTATTAACAGTAGAGAATTTTTTTTATAAACACGTATCTATGTGTAATTGACCCCCTTATTTTTATACATTGACCCTTTATTTTTATCTATTACTCTATAATTATATGTATAGAATTAAATATACAAATATATGTGTGATACGGAAAAAAATTGACAAATTTCTGACCCCCATACCGAAACTCCTGCAGCCGCCCCTGATCATCACAGATCGATCAAGTATGCACAAGATAGGTTCAACTCAACAGATTAACAGGATTGAGTTCCAAATTAAAGATAAGCTAGTGTGTTAAGCTGATGCTTTAGGCATATTCAACAGTGCAGGACTCAAAAGGGTGTGGTTTGTCAAAAGTGCACAACAGATTATCGGTTAAATTACAATTTTGGTCTTCTAATTAGACACGTTTTTCGATTTTGGTCATGATTTTTCTCCGGCGACAATTTTAGTCCTATAAATGGTCTTTTTTTTTACAAAAATAGTCCTGAACACCGGAAAGACCACTTACAGATTATCAAAAGGTGCAGATACAAAACTAATCGATACGGTCATGGAAAATATACTCCTTCAAAATTGGCTCATATGGCTGTGATTCTGACAAACGGCATATGCACACATAGCGCTAAACTAGCAGATTCAGTGCCGATCTTCGAAAACAATTTAAGAAAGCAATAAGAAAATGAAAAAGAAAAGAAAATTTCAAAGGACAATTTTACCCTCATAAACTTTGGATGATTTTACCCTTGCCCGGTCTATCACATGTTATTATTGAATTATTTGCTTTCAAATCATTTGTTTCACAAGGAAAGCTGTCACATAATGCCAGTTGTAATTGCAACACAAACTCTTGATGGGTCCAAAAATAATATATTACACTCCTTCCATCCAAACCATCATCAATCAACAATTTCACTTGAATCTCAGTCCACTTAATCAGATATTTGCGATTGATCACTACTGAAATGAAGAAATTATTTTGAGTGGTCAATAAAACGAGTACTTGTCAGTAAAGTGACTTAAACTCTACATCTGGTGGAACCAATCTGAAGACTCAGCTGTGTGATGGACAGCTGAGAAGTGTATTCAATTCTGCTTCGAAGGGTGGAGTCTGCGAGCTTCGTCGGCGGGGTGACTATCGAGCGGGGTGATAGTCCGCCGAGAATCTTGGAATACGACGGGTCCCACATCCGTTAATTACGTTATGTGACGGTATACGGTGTCATTAAAAGGAGGACACGTGTAGGGGTATTTATGGTGCATCGGACAAAGATTCCCGGCGGCTAGGGTTTAGGGATTTGTGCCTATAAATACGGTTGTTGTCTCATTATCCGTGTGTGTTGAAATCAAAATTCGGTGCATAATAAAATATCTCTTTTCGCCCGTGGTTTTTTACCTCTCCCACCGAGGGGTTTCCACGTTAAATCGTGTTCTTCTTGTTTCGTTATCTCCTTTGATTGTTTATGTTTGATTGCTTCGTTTCTTTTCTTGCATCCGAAGTTATCTCCATCCGTTTTATAACAAGTGGTATCGGAGCTAGGTTCGGAGAAAACGATCGTACGATCAACTTCATCTTCACCAAGACCTTCGACAAGGTGCTAGGATCTCAGATAAAGTTGTAATCTTTAGCAAGAAAAGATGTCGGCGGTAAACGTAAAAATCGATAAATTTACGGAAGGAACAGCTTTTGGTCCGTGGCAAATCAAGATGCGTGCACTTGTTGAAACGAGCGGGGTTTGTGGAGTCCTTTATCCGACAAACCAAATATAGGTGCGGCGACATTATGCCGGTCTGGAAGAGAAAGCACATTCAACCATCATGTTGTGCTTATCGATGATGTTATCACCGAGGTTGCTTTGAGGAAGACACCGCGACCAAGTTGTGGAAGAAGCTTGAAAGCCTGTATATGACCAAGTCACTGACCAACAAGTTGTTGTTGAAACAGAGGTTGTTCAGTTTGAAGATGCATGAAGGGAGTCCACTGAGGGAACATCTGGACCAGCTGAACACAATATTGCTTGATTTAAGAAATATTGATGTTAAAATTGAAGATGAAGATGCAGCCCTAATCCTGTTGGTGTCACTACCGGCATCATATGAAAACTTTGTGCAGTCTTTCATAGTTGGAAAGGATACAGTAGCTTTGGAGGATGTGAGGTCTGCCTTACATGCCAGGGAGCTTAGACACAAGGCTCTTTGGAACGGACGGTCGAGTTTCTGGGCTAGTAGCTAGCGAATGAATAGTGGAAAAGGATATGGACGAAAGAAGAAAAGAAGTCGGGGTCCAAAGGTCCTAAGTCTACCGATGTCCGTAATTACCGTAAGGAGCGGGGACATTGGAAGTCCAATTGTCCAAGGAAGAAGAAACAGCAGGAAGGCAATTCTGGCACAGCAGCCTTGGCTACTGAGCAATCTGATGAGGATCTGGTTCTAGTTGCAGGGGATTCTACACACCACAATGATGTGTGGATACATGATTCTGGAGCATCCAATCATATTTGTCCAAACAGGGAGTGGTTTTCTACTTATGAGCAGATAGATGGTGGTCAAATTTATATGGCCAACAGCAAGGTTTGCAAAGTTGTGGGAATTGGCTCAGTAAAGTTAAGGAAAGAGGATGGTAAATTTTGTACACTGAAAGATGTAAGACATGTTCCACGGATGACCAAGAATTTGGTATCTCTTAGTCTACTGGACGGCAAGGGGTTCAATTTCAAGGGTGAAGGTGGACGGTGAATGTCTTCAAAGATTCAGTTGTGGTCCTCAAAGGCATCAAGAGGGGAACCTTGTATATATTACAATGATCTATCAGTATCCGGCACCGCCGTTGTTGCATCCTCGAGCGGTTCACCGGTCTCGACGGACTCGACATGGCACGTGAGACTTGGTCACATGGGTGAAAGGGGTATGCGATTCTTTCTTCAAAGCGGGTTTTCTTGGGGGATATAAGGTCAAGAATCTGGACTTTTGTGAACATTGTGTGTTTGGGAAGTTGCATAGAAGTAAATTCTCAGCAGGGTTGCACAATACAAAGGCAACACTTGATTATATCCATTCAGACTGCTGGGGTCCATCAAGAGTTGAGTCATTGGGTGGTCACAAATATTTTGTGTCATTCATAGATGACTATTCAAGGATGACTTGGGTGGTGATGATGAAGAACAAAAGTGATGCATTCAGTAACTTCAAGCAGTGGAAGGCCCTAGTGGAGAATCAGTTAGGCAAGAAAATCAAGAAGCTTCGTACAGATAATGGTCCGGAATTCTCGCGGACGGATTTTGATTCATTTTGTGCGGTGAGGGTATTGCCGGACATCATACTTGTAAGGAATACACCTCGGCGGAATGGTGTAGGCCGAAAGGATGAATCAAACTCTACCGGAGAGGGCAAGATGTATGCTTTCTCAAGTTTGGTTTATCAAGGAGATTTTGGGCAGAGGCTGTAAAAATAGCTTGCTACTTAATCAACAGGAGTCCTCACACAGGGATCAATCTCAAGACACCATTTGAGATGTGGTCAGGCAAGCCTGCTGACTACTCAGTTCTAAGGGTTTTTGGAAGTACAGCTTACTATCATGTTAGTGAAGGGAAGTTGGAGCCAAGAGCCAAGAAAGGAGTGTTTGTGGGGTATGGTGATGGAGTGAAGGGATATAGAATTTGGTCATCGGCAGAGTCCAGAGTAATCCTCAGCAGGGACGTTGTGTTTGATGAAAACTCTATGTTAAACTCATCAGTGAGGAGGTCTACGAGTCCGAAACCGATCTTGAATCGATAGTGTTGAGAAACGGGTGGAGCTTCGGGTGGAGTCTCGATATGCAACAATCGGTGGATCCAAATCAACACTATACCGATCCGGATAATGAACCGAGAATCCGATCCAAGCCGGTCTGCGAGACCTCGCGGCGCGTCATACAAACATTGATCGGCGAGTCTAGGCGCCGGCGAGCCTAGAAGATCTAATGTTGGGATACCTCCAAGGAGATATGGATATGATGATTTGGCTGGATATGCACTCCAGGTTGCTGAAGAGGTAGAGGTTGCTGAACCTACTACTTACAGGGAAGCAGTGACATGTATAGAAGCATCTCAATGGCATGCAGCCATGGGAGATGAAATGGAGTCATTATTGAAGAACCAGACTTGGGAATTAGTCAAACAGCCTACTGACAAGGGAGTTGTGACTTGTAAATGGATTTTCAAGAAGAAGGAAGGAATAACTAAGGCAGAAGGGGTCAGGTATAAGGCACGTTTGGTTGCAAGAGGATTCAGTCAAAAGGAAGGGGTTGACTTTGATGAAATATTCTCACCAGTGGTCAGACACACTTCAATCAGGGTGTTACTAGCAATGGTGGCACAACAGGATCTGGAACTTGAGCAATTAGATGTGAAAACTGCTTTTCTACATGGTGAGGTGGATAAGGAGATATACATGACACACGGCACTTTCGAGGGTTTTCAAGTTCCCGGAAAGGAAAATTATGCTTGCAAGTTGAAGAAATCATTGTATGGTTTGAAGCAAGCTCCAAGGCGGTGGTATAAAAGGTTTGACAGTTTCATGCTTCGACGGGGTTACAACGAAGTCCATATGATTTGTTGTGTTTACTTCGATCTGTTTGAAAGATGGATCATATATCTATCTTGTCCCGTATGTGGATGACATGCGATAGTATTTGCAAAGGCAAGGAAGTCGATGTTCAAAATCGAAGAACCTTCTTAGTCTTGAATTTGAAATGAAGGATTTGGGTGCAGCCAAGAAAATCTTGGGGATGGAGATCTGGAGAGATAGGAGTCAGAAGAAGTTATTCTTGTCTCAGCAGGGTTATGTGCAGAAGATATTGGCCAAGTTTGGGATGTCTGCTACAAAACCAATAGATACTCCTATGGCATCAAATGTTCATTTGTCTGTTTATGCTTCACAGTCAGCTGAAGAGAAGGAGTATATGTCAAAAGTTCCCTATGCTAGTGCAGTTGGCAGTCTGATGTATGCCATGGTTTGCACTAGGCCTGATCTGGCTCAGGCAGTCAGTGTTGTCAGCGGGTTTATGGCTCAACTCGGAAAAGAACACTGGAAAGTCGTTAAAAGGATATTCGGGTACCGAGAGGTACAAATGATGTTGGTCTCATTTATGGAGGTGATATCGGGTCCGGTCACGGAGTTACCGTGATGCGATTATGCGAGGTGATGTTGACGGTAGAAAATCAATGACTGGTTATGTGTTTACATTGGGAAATGCGATGTAGTCGGTGGAAAGCTACTCTTCGAAGGCTACGGTAGCCTTATCAACTACGAAGCGAAATATATGGCTCTTACCGAAGCGGTAAGGAGGGTATCGGTTGAAGGGGCTAGTCGGTGATTTGGGGTTGCATCGGGATCGGTGCCGATATATATTGTGACAGTCTTAGTGCAATATGTTTAGCCAAGGATCAGGTTCATCATGAGAGAACCAAGCATATTGATGTCAGGTATCATTTCTTGAGGAATGAGAAGAGGGTTGTGGTGAAGAAGATTGGCACAAAGGAGAATCCTGCTGATATGTTCACTAAACCAGTTCAGCAGAGTAAGTTTCAGCTTTGCCTGGACTTACTGAATATTCAAAGCTTATAATTTGTTTCTGGAAACTTTGCGAAGGCGGATCGGTGGAGTGGATCTTGTGGTGGAGATAGTCCGGTACGGTACATCCGGCATTGACGAATGCATCCGGTACAAGTACATCCGGTTATGCAATCGTTTGACTCTAGTGAGAGTTGAAGTCAAGGTGGAGATTTGTGTGACTTAAACTCTACATCGGTGGAACCAATCGAAGACTCGGTTTGTGTGATGGACAACGAGAAGTGTATTCAATTACGTGCTTCGGTAGGGTGGAGTCTGCGAGCTTCGTCGGCGGGGTGACTATCGGCGGGGTGATAGTCTGCGAGTACTTGGAATACGACGGGGTCCCACATCCGTTAATTCCGTTATGTGACGGCTATACGGTGTCATTAAAAGGAGGACACGTGTAGGGGTATTTATGGTGCATCGGACAAAGATTCTGGCGGCTAGGGTTTAGGGATTTGTGCCTATAAATACGCTTGTTGTCTCATTATCCGTGTGTGTTGAAATCTGTAAAATTCAGTGCATAATAAAATATCTCTTTTCTGCCCGTGGTTTTTTACCTCTCCCACTGAGGGGTTTTCCACGTTAAATCTGTGTTCTTCTTGTTTCTGTTATCTCCTTTGATTGTTTATGTTTGATTGCTTCTGTTTCTGTTTCTTGCATCTGAAGTTATCTCCATCCGTTTTATAACAGTACTCGATAAATTTAAACCATGAATTAATGATGATTTTATTGATTTAAATTTATACTATTCTGCTTGTAATTCTTTCTTTCTTGTTGATCGAGTAGACCAATTGTGATTTTAAAATAACAAACAAATTTTGTGGGCAGAAATATATAGATAATTCCCACAAAATTCACACCTGTGTTTTTTAAAAGGAGGATTGGAAATCCATCGACTTCATCAAATGAATTTGACAAATAAGCATTCACAAATCGGGATCCACATAAATATGCACAAATTCTTTTGGATGTATTATACTTATGTTATACTTATGTTAACTTTATATCTAATCTGGTGGAACTAATCTATTAGTCAGCTGAGTGATAGTCAGCTGAGTAAGTGTATTCAATTCTGTGGAAGTCAGCTGGTGATGTCAGTTGAGTCCGTATGTGTCAGCAGTCTGCTGAGGTTGTTGAATACAACTGAGTTCTGCGTCTAGGCATTGGTTAATTAGCTGAGTTCGGTCAGCAGAGTGAGACCCACATCTAGGGCATTTATGGCAGTTCAGACAAAGATGCTTTGGTGGCTAGGGTTTAGGGATCTGTGCCTATAAATACTAATCTTGTAATCAGTGTAAAAATGTGAAAACCTCAAGAATTTCAGTGCATAATAAAACACTTCTCTTATGTCTGTGGAATAGTCGGCACAACGCTGGAAACCATGTTAAATCTTGTGTTTTTCTTGTTTCCGTTCATCTTGTTGATTTATTACTGTTAGATTGCTTCTTTTTATTATCTTATTGCTGTATCATGTTATAACAAACAGGTATCAGAGCGTAGGTTCTGGGAATCATCTGTACGAACGGAGTTTATCTTTACCAAGACCTTCGCCGGTGTTGGCTTCTGTGATGAAAGTTATGTTCTTTGACAAAAAAGATGTCTGCAATTAACATAAAAATCGATAAGTTTACAGGGAGAAACGGTTTTAGTTTGTGGCAAATCAAGATGCGGGCTTGTTAAAGCAACAAGTGTTGTGGACTCCTTTATCTGGTAAGTGGATGC
This sequence comes from Gentiana straminea, assembly GCA_036785695.1. Taxonomy (NCBI): domain Eukaryota; kingdom Viridiplantae; phylum Streptophyta; class Magnoliopsida; order Gentianales; family Gentianaceae; genus Gentiana; species Gentiana straminea. The sequence continues at coordinate 967,931 of JAVUPR010000203.1, read as the reverse complement.
CAGTTCGCAGATTATGCCAGCCAGGAAGAGAAAGCACATTCAACCATCATGTTGTGCTTATCTGATGATGTTATCACTGAAGTTGCTGAGAAGACACCGAAGCCAAGTTATGGTTGAAGCTTGGAAGCCTTTATATGACTAAGTCATTAACCAACAAATTGCTGCTGAAGTAGAGAATGTTCAGTCTGAGGATGCATGAGGAGCTCAGCTAAGGGATCATCTTGATTAGTTGAACACTATATTACTTGATTTGAGGAATATTGATGTTAATATTGAGGATTAAGATACAACCCTGATTTTGTTGGCATCACTACCAGCTTCCTATTAGAGCTTTGTGCAGTCCTTCAATGTTGGGGGGGATACAGTGTCTTTGAAGGAAGTGAGGTCAGCCTTACATGCCAAGGAGCTGAGACACAAGGTAGCAGGTACATGCAATCAGGCTGCTGGACTAATAGTCAGCATCAGCAGTGGGAAAGGGCATGGACAGAAGAATAAATCCAAGACATATATGTCCAAAGGTCCTAAGTTCACATATGTCTGTAATTACTGTAAGGAGCAGTGACACTAGAAGTCCAATTGTCCAAAGAAGAAAGGGCAGCAAGAGAGCAATTCGCACAGCAGCTGTGACTGCTGAGCAGTCAGATGAGGATCTGAATATGGTAGCTAGGGATTCAACACATCATGCTGATCTTTGGATCCAAGATTCTGGAGAATCCTACTATATTTGTCTACTCAGATAGTGGTTTTTCTACTTATGAGCAGATAGATGGTGGTCATATTTCTATGGCAAACAACAAGTTCTGCAAGATAGTGGGAATTGGCTCAAATTAGTTGAGGACATAGGATGGTATATACTTCACACGGAAAGATGTTAGACATGTTCCATAGATGACCAAGAATTTGGTATCTCTTAGTCTACTGGACAACAAGAAGTTCAATTTCAAGGGAGAAGATGAAGAACTGAATGTCTACAAAGATTCAGTTGTGGTCCTCAGAGATATCAAGATGGGAACCTTGTATATATTGCAAGGCTCTACTGTATTTGGCTCTGGTGCTGTGGCATCCTCAACAGTTCATCAATCACAACATACAATGTTATGGCACATCAGACTTGGCCACAAGGGTGAAAGAGAAATGCGGGCCCTTTCTTCAATGGGTCTTCTTAGGGGATATAAGGTAAAGACTCTAGACTTTTATTAGCACTGTGTGTTTGGGAAGCTACATAGAAGCAAGTTCTCAACAGGCATACGCAGTACAAAAACATCACTTGATTATATCCATTCTTATTGTTGGGGTCCATCAAAGATAGAATCATTGGGTGGTCACATATATTTTGTGTCATTCATAGATGACTATTCAAGGATGACTTGGGTGGTGATGATGAAACGCAAAAGTGAGGAATTTGGTGGTTTCAAGCAGTAGAAGGCTTTAGTGGAGAATCAGACAGACAAGAAGATCAAGAGGCTTCAAACAGGTAATGGTTTGGATTTTTGTTGGTCTGATTTTTATACATTCTATAAGGATAAGGGTATTGCTAGACATCATACAGTCAGGAAGACACCTCAGCAGAATGGTGTAGCTGGAAGAATGAATCAAACATTTCTGGAGAGGGCAAGATGCATGCTCACTAATGTTGGTTTATCAAGGAGGTTTTGGGCAGAGGCTGTAAGTACACCTTGTTTTTTTAATCAATAGGAGTCCTCACACAGGGATCAATCTCAAGACATCAGTTGAGACGTGGTCAGGAAAATCTATTGACTACTCAGTTCTATCATATCAGTGAAGGGAAACTGAAGCAAAGAGCCATGAAAGGATTGTTTTTGGGGTATGGTGATGGGGTGAAGGGTTATAGAATTTGGTCATCAGAGAAAACAGGGTCATGCTCAGATGAGATGTGGTCTTTGATGAAAATTCTATGCTCAGCTCATTAGTGGGTGCGACTGCTGAATCTGAAACCAGTGCTGAATCTGAGAGAGCTGGCAAACATGTGGAGCTTCAGATGGAATCAGCTGAGATGCAACACTCAACAGATCCAATTCATCACTCATCTGATCTAGTTATTGAACCAGAGCTGAATCCAATCCAGTCAGCTGAAAATGGGTGAGCTGATAATCAAACAGCAGATATTGGTCAGCAGAGTATAGCTGTCAGTAGAGCTAAAATAACCAATGTTGAGGTACCTCCCAAGAGATATGAGTTTAATGATATGGTTGGATATGCACTTCAAGTTGCAGAAGAAGTGGATGGTTTAGAACCTTTTACTTACAGGGAAGTAGTGACATGTTCTGAAGCATCTCTATAGCTTGCTGCCATGAGAAATGAAATTGAGTCACTACTGAAGAATCAGACTTGGGATCTGGTGAAACAGCCATATGAGAGGAGAGTTGTTACTTGTAAATGGATCTTCAAGAAGAAGGAATGAATGACTGAGGCAAACGGGGTCAAATATAAAGCACGTTTGGTTGTAAGAGGGTTCAGTCAGAAAGAAGGGGTGGACTTTGATGAGATATTCTCACCAGTGGTAAGACACTTCAATCAGAGTGTTACTAGAAATGGTTGCATAGCAGGATCTGGAACTTGAGCTGTTGGATGTGAAGACAACCTTTCTACATGGTGAGGTAGCTAAGGAGATATACATGACTTGGCCTGAGGGATTCCAAGTTCTTGGAAAGGAAGGTTTTGTTTGCAAATTGAAGAGGTCCTTGTATGGACTGAAACAGGCTCCAAGGCAGTAGTATAAAAGGTTTGACGGTTACATGATCCAGCTGGGTTATAACATAAGTTTATATGACTTTTGTGATTATCACAGTCAACTGAGAGATGGATCATATATATATCTTGTCCTGTAAGTGGATGACATGTTGATAGTCGCTGAAAATAAGTATGATATTCAAAATCTGAAGAACCTTGTCACTGCTTAATTTGAAATGAAAGATTTGGGTACAGCCAAGAAGATTTTAAGGATGGAAATCTGGAGAGATAGGAGTCAGAGGAAGTTGTTCTTGTCTCAGCAGGGCTATATACAGAAGATATTGGCCAAATTTGGTATGTCTACTGCAAAACCAATAGATACTCCAATGGCATCTAATGTTCATTTATTTGTTTATGCTTCACAGTCAGTAGAGGAGAATGAGTACATGTCAAAAGTTCCCTATGCTAGTGCAGTTGGCAGTATGATGTATGCCATGGTCTGCGGTGGGTCTGATCTGGCTCTGGTAGTTAGTGTTGTCAACAAGTTTGTGACTCAACCTGGAAAAGAACACTGGAAATTTGTGAAAAAGAATGTGCCGGTACCTTAGGGGTACAATTGATGTTGGTCTCATTTATGGAGGTGATACTCAAGGTCTGGCCACAAGGTACTGTGGTGCTGAATATGCAGGTGATGTGGATAGCAAAAAATCTATGACCGGTTATGTTTTCATATTGAGGAATTCAGTTTTCAGCTGGAAAGCAACTCTTCAGGCCACAATGGCTTTATCAACTACTGAGACAGAATATATGGCTCTTACTGAAGTAGCCAAATCTGGTTGAAGGGACTAGTCAGTGTTTTGGTGTTACGTCAGGATCAAGCAGAGATATATTGTGACAATTTGAGTGCAATATATATAAACATCAGTTATCATTTTCTAAGGAATGAGAAGAGGGTTCACGTAAGGAAGATCAACACCAAGGAATGAGAAGAGGGTTCATCAAAAAAAGTATATCAAATGTCACAGTTAAAAAAAACGAAAATAATACTGAATTAACTTTCAAAAAGACAAATCTTGAGTCAAGATGTAACTTTCTAATGATCGAATCGATGATATGCATGATAAGTCTGATGCATCAGTATCACAAATATGCAACTGAAGGGTCTCGAGTGATTTTCTTATAATGCTTGACAGGTTGATTGTTGTATGATTGTAAATTTGTAATGACATATATAAATTGTTTCCCAATAATATATATACAAAAGGGGGAAATTTATGTGCGAATTTATTGTAAGAAAGTCCTAAAACTTTCAAGTGCATTTCATGTTTCACATAAAAAGTCCTACTAATTTCGTGTGATATATCTGCATACCTATATATATATATCATACAAAATATCCCTACCAAAAGGTGATACGTACTGATATAAAAATAAATTTGCACCTTCCGTGCTTACATATTCTAGTGGATAATCATAATAATGAAGTATGTGACTTTATTCAGCTGTCAATGAATAGTCATCCTGTCTATAAAGTCTTCTTTCCTGTATTTCTTAACGTGTTTTAGCTTTTTACACTCCTGGCATCAACTAGTCCTCCTTCCCTTATCATTGTGAGGTTTACGAATTGCTTAGTGTGACCCCCCTTATTCATGGTATATCGAGTCATATACAGAAATAAACGTACGATCAGGGCCGGCCCTGGTATTTTTTGGGTTTAAGGCCAAGTTTTCGAATTGAGGCTTTTAGTTGAAGTTGCTTTTTTGTTTTTAAAAACATACTTATCGCGGTTTTAACATCCGTAAATACGAAATTCAATTTATTGATAGCCTCAAAACATACCTACAAAGTAGTATTTTCTAGCATGTTTAGAAATAAAAACCAAATTCATACGTATACACAGAAAATACGTACTTACATAGTATTATTTCAATATTGCTCTTGCAACACATTTAGAGGCAAAATAACTAAACAAAAACCAAATTCAAAATATATTCTTTAGATTTTTAACTAAAAAGACATGTTATTATCTAAATGGGGATAATAGGACATTGAGTTTTAATAAGGGCTAAATACTTTTTTTTTCCCTAAAATACCCTCATTTTAGTTTTTTTGCCAGTTGTCAAACAGAATGTAATAAAAATAAAAATAAAAATAAAAATATAAACAAATCGTTTTTTTCTTTAGGTCTCGCTTCATCAACTATCCAACTCATTTTTTTCTATCATAAGTTTAGTGCACGATTTGCAGCTTGAGAAAAAAAAAAAATAATAATAATAATATTAATAATGCCATTTATTGCAGATACGATTTGATTCTGGTAAAAAAAATATTGTAACCGCCAAAATATTCCATTATTTTAGGCATTTATTATCAGTACACACAAAAAAATACCCACTTTATCTATATTTTTTACGCAAAAATTAATTTACTTTACATTCTTCATTAGCTATTACTATTTTTGTTTATGTGTTTCTACGTTTCTTTTTACTATAACTACATCTTTTCAATGTTACTATAATTTTTTCCCGTAAGTTTTTTTCCTGTAATTACATGTTTTTGGTGTTACTATATCTTTTTGTTAACTACATCTATTTTATTGGATTGTCACTACTCTTTTTATTGTTACTATATTTTTTTTGTTACTACTTATTTTTCAAATGTTACTACCTTTTTTATGTAACTACATGTATTTCATTGATTATTACTACTACTTTTTTTGGTAACTACATATTTTTTATTAGTGTTACGTGTTACTACATTTTTTTTTCTATAACTACATCTATTTCATTGGCAGTTATGACTTTTTTATATATTACTACTTCATTTTTTGGGTTGTAACTACATCTTTTTTTATTAATGTTACTATATTTTTTTGTTGTAGTTATTTTTATTTTATTGGTTGTTATATTTATTTGTTTGTGTTACATCCATTATATTGGCTTTAACTACATCTATTATATTAAATATAACACATTTTTTTATTGCTGTCAATATGCACGTGAAATACATGTATGTCGTAACAAATTTTTTTCCCAAAAGAGCATGCCTCAAGTAATTAAGAGCAAGAAGATGCACGCTTTTAGCAGAGATATATCTGTTTGTTTTCTAAATTTTATCTTTTGTTTTGTTTAGAAAATTGGATAACCGTTTTGTTGTTTTGGAAGTTACACTCCCCTATAATTACTCCACATTTATGCCCAAATTTACTACCAAGGATATTTCAGTCCGTTTATTATAAATTTGTTATTTTAATCACACAAAATAAAAGTTGTCATTCCATCCTCATTTATGATATTTTCTGTCCTTTTGGCCCCTTCCCCCTGTATTCTTTTTTTCATTTCTATAGTTTTCCAAATAAAAAATTAATAAAACTTATTTGTATGTCTAATTTTTTTTTGGCCAAATAAATTTTTTTATTGGGACATTTATCGATTGGAGTAAAAAAAATTTAGGCCTTTATAAAAAGAAATTTAACATATTATATTAGCTTGGATCGGATTGAATATATACAGAATTTTTTTTTCTTTTAGCGAAGCATATACCGTTGGGCCCTCTCGGCACTGTGGGGCTTAAGACGGCCATCTCTCCGGCCTCACATGAGGGCCGGCCCTGCGTACGATGCGTAAAAATTAAATAAATATTTAGTTTTCATCTCCGACTCTCAGTCAGCATACAATAAATATCAAATATTTCCGCAGAAACATATTAAACAGAAGCCTTGAAAAACGGATGTTCATAATACATCAGGACCACTATATATATATGGGTCCGGTGCCACTGCAACATAACCGGCAGCCAAAATTTCAAAATACTCAGACATATCGAAACAAACAACTTCTGATATTCGAACGACTCAAACTCCAACTCTAAAATCACATAAATAAAAATCAGAGTACTACATGTGTTTATTGATGAAATAGTGTCATAAACCCAATCGGGTTGGACCGGATCCGACCGGGTCGGATCATTTCTACTATTTCTTTATGATTATACATATATTAAATGGTTTTTCCGTTGTAATATATATGTTCTTTTAAAGAACCAATTATGAATTGTTATATGATAACGTCCTTAGTATTAAACCGTGATAGAGAAACCATGATAGGCGATTATGGTTGATGAGATCTCTAATCACTTTAATAAGTTTGATACTTAAATGTCTCTAGACTGATGTACTATTAAACATGACATTGATAGTATGAATAAGCTAGCACGTATTAGATGTTTTCTGTCTTTAAGGGTAGAGATAGATATCGTCTATCGAAGTGTGGAGACACGTGGACTGTGCGTGGATGTGTATTAGAGAATGCGTACGTTAGACTGACCCACTTACACTGTTAAATGTCACACTATGTGGCGGTTGTGTAATTATCCTTAGGACCGGAGTCTACATGGCATCACGGTGTGGATTGTCATGCTTTGACACTATTGAGGTTTCCCCTAGCCATAGGGCGATCATGCGGTAGTGATTGGGTGTGATACTGAAGCATGCGGAGTATACTTGTTTGGTCGTCCGGAAATCGCATACCCTAATAGTAGGGGTGAATATTTGAAAGGGCATTCTTATAAGGAATGTCTAGCTCTTATGAATCTTTGCAAAGTGGGAGTAAATGTGTTATTTCGAGAGAGCATGATATCCATATTATAAGATACGGTTGTTGATGTTTGATACTCGACTAACGACCGTATGGATATTATTACGGCAATAGGATTGTAAGTTACACGGTAACTGTACATGTTTCACATGAAAAGTAGTAGTCGTTGCATTTGACTCTTCCGATGATTGGGGGTCAGGTGTGTTGCTAGACGCTATCCCGTGATCGTTAGGTATGAAGGGCATTTTCGCAATTTGCACTTTGTGCCTACGACCAACATATTCGGAAGCCAATCGGGTCACACACATATGAACATCGAGTCAGATTAAAATGTAGTTATAGTTGATAACCAAATTAGGAAGGAATTTATCTCACGACTATAAAGGTTATAGTAGTAAATTAATATGGTGGTATTTATTTATTATGAATAAATTAAATACAAGATATTAATTATATTGATTAATTAAATATAGGTTTTTGCCGAGAATGACGGATTAATTTGATTATCAGGATCTAAGGAAACTAAATATTAATAAGGACAAAACATGTGTAAACTTACCAATATACCTTTTTTCAACACTTCTACGGTAGCTGTCTTTCCTTTTGTGTATACGAATCTTTCTGGAGCATTTTCTTATAGTTTACCTGTTTCCTTGGTGCCCATTTCTCAAAATTCATCATTTGTCTTACTCAATTCTCATCCTCAATCCATAATCTAGATACGATTCTTCGTTAAATGTTACCGTCGGAGGCGGCGGTACCGCAATTTCCGGCGGAAGGGACAACGATGGGGCCGGAGCCGCAATTTCCGGCGGGAGGGGTGAAATTTCCGGCGGGAGGGACCACCGCAGCAACTCTGTTCTCCAACGATTTGATCCGTCCTTCAACTGTAAAAATCCGATCAAATCCGGCTTCTGTTTGGAATTGGATTTATGGGTTTAATTCCAATGGCCGATTGTCAGGTTTTTATGGGCGTGGTCAATCAAATCACAGGCTGATTCGGACCTTTATTGTCTCGATTCGGTTCTGTTTATGATGGGCATTAGGATTTGGGGATGATTTGGGGAGGATGAGGAGAGGTGACGACTGTGCCGCCTGAAGTTGCAGATTTCCGGCGGAGAAGGAGGGGTGACGGCGCACCAGTATCACATGCTGTATTTTTTTTTTATTTTTTTGAAAAAGTTTAGGGTTTAGGGTTGTTACTATTAATTTTGTAACGTTACTACATTTTTTGATGTACTTTATCTATTTTATGGGCTGTTACTACTCGTTTATTGGATTTTACGAAATTTTACGGGTTGTTACTACTTCTTTTTAGGCTGTTACTACTTGTTTATTGGACGTTACGACATTTTAATGTTACGGGATGTTACTCCGTTACGACATTTTACGGGCTGTTACTACTTATTTTTTAACAAATAAGGGTTGTTACTACTTGTTTTTAGACCGTTACTACTTTTTCATTGGATGTTACGACATTTTATGGGCTGTTACTACTTGTTTCTTGATTGTTACTATTTGTAGAAGGGTAAAAAGTAACAAGGGGTATTTTTGTCCAAATATTTTGTTTTTGTCCTTTATAACATCTGAAAAAGAAAAATGTCCTTGCAGACCCATTTATGTTTTATTTTGTCCTTGTAGCCCCTTCCCCCAATTAAATATGTATATTGATACATAAATTTCGAAATATGTATATATATGATATACATATATTTTGTGAATTAATTAATCATAGTATTATATTAATTAAAAAATATTCCGGATGCCAAAATATTGGCTAAAGGTGGCGCCAATTTCATGTGTATAGGATACATTTGAGTTGTGCAATTTAATTAATAAGATTACCATAATATTAATATTAGATATTAATTGATTTTGAAAAAATATATTTATGGTAATAAGATAAAGATATATTCAATATAAGATATTGTCAATATATATCCTGGAAATATATTTAATAAAAGATATTGATATTAAATGAGATAAATCAATCAAAGGGATTTTCCTTATTTTATTAGGAAAATGTTTTCTTTCTCATCAATCTTTTAGAAGCTAATCTCAATCAGATTGGGTTATGAAAGTGGCGCCTCAACCTCTATTTAAGGGAGGCTTGGCTAGCTCTTTTGTATAACACAATTTCAAGAGCTAATAGTTCTTGTAAAAAATAGAGAGCTTCTTAGAGAGATATTTTAGAGAGAGAAAAAGTCGGTCTAGCAGCCAAGTTTTTCTGGTAGCGATCCATGATGGGATTCCGGCGAAGTGTTCGTGTGGATCACCGGTAGAGACCAAACGCATGGGCGGCTTCGTGCAGAAACTACAACCGTAGACAAAGCGTCGATCCACTTGGATCAACCAAGGTATTCTTTTGTCTACTTCTTTTATGCTTGTTGCTTCAACGAAGTCGATCTTGGGAAAAGGAAATCAAATTTTTTGAATTCCGCTGCGTTCCCACGTTTATTTCCTAACATTTATTTGCTACTTGGCATAAGTGCCATCCACATGAAACTTACAATGTTCAGAATGAAAGTAAAACGAATATGCAAAATAAAAACTATACTTCACAACTATTATGAATCGTCCATTTGCCAAGGTAGGGAGGTTCTTGGCACGCTCTACTGCTCTTGAAATAAAAACGAACGCCGGCGGTCTGTTCTGCTCATATCCATGTAACTATCTGTTGCGCCATAGCCATATGCCATAAATCATTTCTCGCCACAAGTATTTCCACTTCGTAGAACCAAATATGCTTCCAGGTTTCTCCTCAAGGTTTAGTGTCACCTAGTCATTCACATTAGAGGCTCCAAAAAAGTTGGTCCAATCCTCACGCGGGATGACAATGCATCACACCGGCCATGCACACGTGCCCAATCACAGTCACGTGGTGCATGTAGAATAGATTCCTCACCGTCGTCACACAGAACAAATATCGTAGCCGGGATAATCTGACGTTTGGCAAGGTTCTCACGATTTATTATTAGCTTTAATTATTATTATGCATTTATATATAATAACCGGTCTCGCTTGATCGATCAGCCAACAAAAGAGCCCATCCGACAAATCAGCCATAGCCCTTTTAGTATAGAGTTGGCCCCAGACCCTCCCAATGAAGTCTGCATAAGTCATGTATGATGATCGTGAGGACCTTGTAAATATTTGAAGAGATTTCTACACTCTTGAATGTATAAGAAATATAGTATCACATTTACTACGACCAATTGGTTTAGTAGAACGGTAAGCGCTTGATCTTAACATGGTATCGAGTCAAAGGTCATGAGATCAAACCCTAGTATCGACATTATTTAAAAAAAAATTGTGCAAGTGTTGGGAGAGAATGCCCACACTTGAGGGGGTGTTGGAAGAGATTGCCTACACTCTTGAATATATATAAGAAATTTAGTAGCACCTTCACGGCTTCACTAGTATCAATTGATTTTAATAAAAACGGTAAGCGCTTGAACACTGGTATCGACAATATTTAAAAAAAAAATTGTGCAAGTGTTGGGAGAGATTGCTCACACTCTTGAATGTATAAGAAATATAGTAGACTTTTACTACTACCAACACTCTTGAACATGGCCGGCCCTAGCATTTTTTGGGCCTAAGGTCAAGTCGTCGAATTAGGTATTTTAGTTCGAACTTTCATACTTATCGATTCGAATTAGGCCAAGTAAAAAAAAAAATGCCTTTATCGATTCGAGTAAATTTTCTTAAAAAATGCTAAAGATTAATAGGAGGAATATGATTATACTTGTTAAACCTAGACTTGTATTTTAAAAAATGCTGAATAAGCGTTATACAATTACACAAGGAAAAAAGATTAAGAAAATAAGTAAGGACTAAAGATTAATAGGATGATTATGATTATACTTGTTAAACATAGACTTATATTTTTAAAAGTGTTGTATAGTTTTTATAAAAACAATAAGTAAAGGAATAGTTATGATTAATATTAAAAGAAAAGGATAAAAAGGAAATTGAAAAACAAATAAGATAAAAAAAAATAGTATTGTATAGTTTGTAGAAAAATAATAAGTAAAAGAATAGTTATGATTAATATTAAAAAGATGATAAGAAGGAAATTGAAAAGCAAATAAGATATAAATTTGTTGTTTTTTGAAGTGGGGATCGAACACACATGCACAGAATAGAGACATGCATCATACCAATTCAACAGCAACAAAAGTTAATTCTATAAGGACATACATTATATATATAATCTATAATCGTTCAATATTAGGTATATTATCGAATATATATATGTATAACCGGTTCGGTTCGGGTCATACCGGTTTTTATGGATAAAACCGAAAACTGAATTGGATTTCCGGTTCGGTTTTTCTTCAATGAAAAAACCGATTGGAAAACCGCGGTTCATCATTTTCCGGTCCGGATTAATCCGGTTTAGTCGGTCAGTCCAGTTTTCCAATTTCGTTGTACACCTCTAATTTCAGCAGCAACAAAAGTTAATTCTATAAGGACATACAATATATATAATCTAAATATATATATTATCGAAATATAACGTAGCCTACATTTTTTGGGTCGGCCATATAAATTTATAAGAAATATAGTAGCACATTTTTTTTTAATATAGTAGTACATTTACTACTACAATTGGTTCTAATAAAACGGTAAATGTTTGATCTTGACGGTAAACATTATTTCTAAGGCTTAAAAAGCAATTCAAATATAAAGTTTTGCGCATATGAACCTGTGTCACTAATGATAACTAACTAAGAAGCAATAGTTTTACGTATAAGACAAATGACATTTTAAATCATAAATCATAATGCAATACTCGGACAACAACAAATTAGTTTATGACATATTATAACACAGTATAAGGGCTCCCGCGGGCATAATATAATTTAGTGGTGAGAAACCAGTGATGCTGTAATGACAATTATGCCTTGGAGTTGAGGTGTATGGTTCAAGTTCGTATATGGTCAACTTTTTCCAGCAATAATAGATATACATACATTCAGGCTCCAGACCCTTACACAATGATGAACCGTTGAGACATAAACTCAATATATCTCTAACATCCCGACTTTTCGTAAAACGATAAAATAATCATTGGGTGTATTTACTACGACCTAATTATTATTTGTCCCATTTATTTAATTAAAAAAATTTAATTAAAAGGATTTAGCAATTAATTATAAAAGATTTAATTAATGGCTATAAAAAGGAAATAATACCCAAAATCTCTTATTATTTCACACGCTGATTCTGAAGAAAAAAAAAGAGATGGAACGGCGCTACACAGATGAAAACACGCAGGAGATGCCTGGAAAAGGGAGAACGTAAACTTCAACCGTGTGACCAATCCGTTTATCTGTTCAAGATGCCGCAGGAGAGAAAAGTGATCAGCACGATGAGACGCAACTTTGGAAAATAACATCTCTCAATTTCGTAAGTTTTCGGTTTAGCCCTAGTTTTTGGTATTCGTAGAGTTCGATTCTTCAGAAATTCGTATCTTTTAATTCATAGCTCTGTTTCGCAGCCATGAGTAGTTGAAACGATCGTCTTGGACCGTAGATTATTCTAAAAATAGTTTCACAGCAGTTAATCCAAGGAATCTGCGGTTTATTGCACTTTTTCAGTTTAGGTTTTCTGCAAATAAATAGGATTTTAGGGTTTCTTGTTGATCAAATAGGTTTTGGGGTTGAGGATCAACAGTTGTTGCAGTTGCTTAGCGTTTTGCTTTCGGTTTTGCTGGAAATTAAGGTAAGAGGCTCTTCCTAACGAATAATTATGGTTTTACAATGTTTAGGTTGAGTGTTAGTTGTAGCAAGGAATCATGTTTTATGTTGTAGTTAAAATGTTGGATGCTACGTGATGGTTAGTTATGTTTAAATCAGGTTTTTACTACTGTTTCTTTGTGATAGGTGATGTTAAACATGTTTGATTTGGTTTAGAAATCCGTAAGTTGCAGAAAATCATGTTTAGGGCTTTTCAGGTGCAATGCGCACGCATTCAGCCCAGTTTCGGGGAAAATGTTGTTTTAAGCTACGAGTCCAGTTTAAATGTTATTTCTTGATCTAATAATACTAAATGAAAATGAACAAGCATCGATTGAGTTTCTGATGCGTTTGGTTTCGGCACCGGACGTACTCTTAAAGGGAGTTGAAGTCCGGGACCGTCGGAAAGGCATGAAAGGGCTTGTGCTTTGATGAAATAGTATTCATCAATGTATGTGTAATTGCTAGGCCTCGTTTATGTCTAGTGGTCTAGGAAGAGAGTAGTATGTGTGAGGGAGATTATTTGAAAACACTTAGGAAACTAGTTAACTATTTAATAAATACGTACTTGCTTAGTAAAAGGTTAAACATCATAAGAGCTTGGATATGCACAGTACAATATCGGCAATGTGAGGTTTGGCCAGATAAAGTGGTGATGATCACTGCCGGATTCTAGACCCGCCAGATAAAGTAGTGATCATTCCGCCGGACAAACTCACGAACGAGATAGACATTCACCGGTCGGCCTCTACAGGGTTGGCCGGACAAAGTGGAATGATCGTCTCGGGACCGCTAGAGATTTATCTCTATAGGGTTGCGTCTTTTGTCTTAGTGCATATCTCACTAAGTGTAGTACCCTCGCAAACATGCTGTAACAAAGATAAGTTAAGTTAGAAACGTTTAGTCATGACAAGTTGATGGACATGAAGTGAACCCTAGATTGAGTCGGTCTCATAATGGTAATTTAATAATCATAATAATAACATTTCGTTGTATAACTTAGTTATTCATTTGCTTCTCACTTTTACTAAGTACTCTGTACTTACCTCCTTTGCATTTTCTTTTGTATGCATTGTGGGGTGAGAAGACGAACAGGTTGCCCAAGTGTAGATGACGAATTTTGAAGACATTGAAGTCTTGGCGAAGTTTTTAGTTTATTTCTTTGTAAAGGTTGTACTAGACTAGTTATATTTCTTTCCTTAGACTTGTTGTACTATACTTTTAAGACCTCGTAATATATAACTCTTTGGGTTTTTCGTCGTTGTAATTTAACTATCCATCTTTAGTATGCTTACTTTCTATTCATAGTAGCATTTTGTTTTTACCCGAGTCTTTTTAGCTTCCGTTTGCTTTATTTTGATACGACGACGTAGAGACTTGCGTATAATATTAGATTTATTTTAATGATATACGCGCCGAACGTTTCTCTTCCGGATAAGGGCTCGGTATCCGGGAGCGGGGCGTTACGTATATATATATATATATATATATATATATATATATATATATATATATATATATATATATAATGAATTTCTGTATGCAAAACTAGTCATTGTATTTCTTTTTTTATATAGATAATTAGTCATTATATTTCATAGTAATATTTTTTATCATCTAACTATACGTTTTTTTTAATTATATTTATAACTTAACAACATTGGATTCATGAATTGTTCAAAAAGTGTAATAAAAATATAAAGTTAATAGACAAAAAATGTCATAATGATAAAAGATAAAGGCTATTTATGAGACTAATAAAATACAAGGATCTTCTAAGAAAATAAAATATAAGGAACAAAAAAGGTCGTATTATAATAATTTATCGATCAATAATAATATGTCACGTGACCTGACGCAAATCATAAGGTTAAACATCGCATTATACTTATGTATATAAAGTGTCCTAAAAGTGTCCTAAAAGTGTACTAAGCTTAATCTTATTGGAAATATTGATCACACTTAAACTTAGAGTGAAAGAGTTTTAAGTGTTAAAAGTCTTAGTTTCCTTGTTTGAAACATCTTAAAAGGGGAAAATATTCTTTGTCTCCTTGTTGGGGTTTAATTAGTAGGGTTTTCATGTAAGTATATTTTGTTTTCTATTTGTGATAAATTTGCTTAGGTAGGGTTTTGAATTATTATATTGAATGTCTATAATGACTTGAATTGTTTTTAAATAAAAAAAAACAGATAATCGCAACTCTATGATTGTTGTCTCGTTCAACGGAGAATTTATGTACGATCCTCTCTATAACCGGTGGAATCATGTAAATGGATCGATGTTCTCATTATTTGTCCGAAAGAACATAAGATTGAATGCATTGTTGGATAAATTGCATGTGAGGCTTGGTATTGACCGGTCTGTTTCAAAGCTTGGCGTAAAAGCTTTGTTTACTTATGCTTGTGTGGGGAATATACCACCCGATGATATCTTAGACGACGAGACACTAAATGGTTACATCGAAGCGGCCTCTAACAAAAAATGTGATTTTTTGCGTGAATGCTACACCATGGAGGCAAACAATGAACCGATATTTGAGGATGATGGCATTGATTTAAATCAAGATTGCAATGCCCCGGATGATAACAATAATTCGGATTATAGTCTTGGTAATTTCCCTTCTCCGGTACAAGAACTTGCTACGGATCCAAATTTTAATCCATTCGAGCAACGAGTATGGATGTAGTGGGTTTGAAAACCATGTTCCTACACAAAGGCTTGGTGAAGCTTCGGACCAACAGTTTCAGTATGAACCAGTCAGACCAAGTCATAATCTTTCAAATCAACCTTCAAGTAGTCATGTTCGTGGTGAAATGGTTGGTGAATACACTGCTCCGTTTGAATTCGGTCCTCCAAGTTATAATGTTATAAATAGACAATCACATAATCCGTTTCAAGATCCTCCTAACCAACCTTCAAGTAGCCGTGCTCAACCTATCCAACAAACCATATAATTTGTTTGGTGGATCGACCACTAGTTTTTTGGCTTCTCCGTTTGCACCTCATATTCTAACCAATCAAACGGGCAGGGATGACAACAATAATCAGGGTGCCAATGCTAGGGCTAGTGTACGAGAAGATTATTCATGGAGGATTCCCACATTTGAAGATGATGATTTACCGCGGTGTCTATCTACCGGTACGTTACATATGAATGACGTGAACGAATTGTTCATTGGGAAGCAATATGATTCGAAAGAAGATTTTAATTTGAAAATAAAATCGTATGCGGTTGCCAATAATTTTCAGATGAGATTGGGTAGGTCGGACACACGTTGCTTGTATTACACATGTCTAAACGATACATGCAAATGGCATGTAAGGGTGAAGACAAATACAACACATACATTTGAGATCACAACATTGAATGATGTGCATACTTGTGCCTCTCAGAATGCGGATAATGAAAACCGACAAGCAACACCTATTGTTATTGCGAGTCTGCTAAGTCAGAAAATGGAAGAACTCGGCAATAAGTATAAACCCGGACATATTATGGAGGACATGCTCACAACTTACAATTAGTACGCTTGACTTATGATCAAGCATACCGAGCTCACGAGATGATGAGAATGTTTGGTTAGAGGTTCACCGACGGAGTGTTACAATGCGATACCCTCGTACCTATGGATGGTGCGTGAGGCCAATGAAGGGACCTATGTTGACTTTCAGCTTGATAATCTGGGAAGGTTCGGTAGTTGTTTCATGGCTTTGGGAGCAAGTCGTCGTGGTTTCAAGTATTGTCGACCTATTTTGTGTGTGGACGCCACTCATCTAAAAACCCGTTTCTCGGGGCAACTATTTGTTGCTTTATTCTTTGTAGATGCCGGTGACCACCTATTCCCTGTAGCCTTCGGTATTGCTGAAAAAGAATGCAACGATTCATGGGGGTATTTCATGAGACAATTGAGGGTGGCCATTGAAGGTATCCATGCTGAAATTTGAGCTTTATATCTGACAGACACAAGGCTATTAGAAATGCGGTTTGTCAGGTATTTCCCAATGCATATCACGGTGTTTGCTATCATCATTTAAAGGGCAATCTAACAAAAAATGGAAGGAATATGGTTTTTGTGAAGACACATTCTATCAAACAGCCTATGCATTCTCGGAGGCCGAATTTCTCCGAAAGTACGCCCTAATCAAGGCACAATGTCTTGGCGCATATCTAAAACTAGAAGAAATAGGTGTTGAACGGTGGGCGCGTGCCAAATTTCCTGGGAAAAGTTACGCCTTAATGATAAGCAATTACGTTGAAAGTTTCAACTGTGCGATTAGAGGAGCTCGTCGTTGGCCTGTTCCTAGCCTTTTGGAATTCATTAGAGCTACACTGCAGAGATGGTATAATGATAAACGACATGAGGCGCTTGATTGTGCGACTGTGTTAGCACCGGAGATCGATAAAATAGTGGTTTCGAATATTACTGCTAGAAGGAAGTTCAGGGTTAATCCTATTAACTCCAATGAGTTTGAGGTTCATGGAAATAACTTGCTTCACGACGGTAAATCTACGAGAGAGGAGGTGTTATTGTGGTTATTTTGAGAAAATGGAAATACCATGTACGCATGCTATAACGACCCGCAAAGAACACGCGAAATTAGTCCACCCGAACTCGTTCACGGTATTATAGAGCCGAATGTTTCAAGGAGATTTACATGGGTAGCATATATCCGGTTCCTAACGGGGAGGATTGGGATGTTCCGGAGGCGGTAAGAAACATGAAAGTCGGAGTGCCTAATATGAGATATGCGCCCGATGCCGGTGGAGCTCCAAGAAGAGGTAGAATTAATACCACTAGAATCCCTTCGAATGGGAACGTCCAGGCCATCGAATGTATGTACTAACTTGCAAAACATCCGTAACATAACGAGCTAGTTGCACGCAATACCGGTAGGAAGTCATTGATTTTTGTTATGGTGGTATTAGAATGGATCGTTATTGTGTAACGTATTAATAGAATGTAGTATTTTATTAATGGATTATAGTAATGATTGTATTCGGTTATTAATCGGAATCAAATTTGTCTTGTATTACACTACCTCTGTAAAACTAACAGTAATTATTACGGGGCTTACACACAAGAAAAAAGAGTAATGATACAGGGCTTACAAACATAAAAACAAAGAGTAATGATACATTGAGATAACAATAAGATGACGCTTAAATAAACTAAGGCTGATCATTAAATAGGATATGATGACGCCTAAATAAATGATCTTCAATATTTAGTAATCACCACATTAAACACGACGTGATTTTCTATAGGTTGATCAATGACTTCAAAGCTGCATTCATCTCCCGCATTTAGGTCATTGTCCGTAATGAAATCATTCAACCCGCTTAAACGAACTTTTTGATTTACCATATAGACAATTCTAGCGAGGCCATGATTCCTCTCCGTGGCAATTCGCGGCCTCCACGGTCTTGTTTCGCAACATGTCGTTTGTTCTCGCAAATGCCTTTGGAATACTCTACAAATCACAAACAAATTTAAATACTGTTTCAAAATGGGGAAAAAAATATCAAACAAGAAAACAACTAAAAATATATTAAATATCTCACCACATAATAACAACCATGTGAAAATACCCAGTTTGGCAGCGTCATCTGAAAATGGGGATTTTGGTTACTTGCACCTGCATCATCATCTGCATCATCTTCTTCACTCTCGGACTCAGAAAAAGTCTTCTCACAAGAAGTGTGATCATAAACAAGAGTGTCGAAAGTGAAATCCCCCCTGTGTTCAAACACTATAAACTCCCTCTCATTCAAGTAATGAGCCGCCACATACTCCTCCCAACCTTCCCCAAAGAAACGAAGAATTCCATTGTCTGTGGCTCCCAACCATCTCACAACGTTATCACTAGGCATATTGACTATGTGAGACCCATCAGTTAAATACCGTGGTCGGCTAGTAGTCTGACGGGTCGTCAATTTTCTGTCAATTGCATCAACAGCCTTTCGTTTACCCAATTGTACAACACTTGGGCCACCAAAATAAACAAATTTCAATACATTCACAAGTTAGATAGTTTTTCACAATATAATTTATAGTTTCGAAATTAAAAATCAAATAACTTACTATAATCCATCTCAGGCTCCACAACCGATGCCTGGCTGGTCGTAGCCTCGAGAGGGGGAGGGGAGGGGGCGTAGCCTCGGGAGAGGGAGGGGGCGTAGCCTCGGGAGGGGTGGGGGTCATAGCCACGGTAGGGGTCGTAGCCTCGGGAGGGGTCGTATCCACGGTAGGGGTCGTAGTCTCGGGAGGGGTCGTAGCCTCGGTAGTAGCATCGACAGTATCTGCATCAAAATAGGCACTCTCATCAATTCACGATAACAAACAATATCTATGTTAATAATACAAATTTCAATATAAATAACCTACTAAACAATAATTAGATATAAATAACATAATGCTTACCCAAATAAGGATCAAAACGAATAATTCGTCGACGAAATCCTTCTCGACTCCCTCCTTCTGAACTCCCTCCAGTTGCACTCCCTCTTGCCCGGGTTGGGAAATGCCTTCAAGAATCTTATCAAACCCGAGCATCATCATCGGGTCGTTGGCGGACGGGGTAGGAGATGAATAAGTATGCCGATGCGTATGCGACCAGGTGGAGGTCGATGAGTATGCGACCGGTCGGTGAGACCGATCGGTATGCCGATCGCACGATGACCCCGTGTAGACCCATCGGGGAAAACCGACAAAATGTGCCCCGGTCGCATCATGTGGAGGAGGTGAATGAGGTGGAGGAGGTGGAGGCCGATGAGGGTAGACGAAAAGATGTTGCCCGGTTAGTATCATAATACATACAACTAAATTTATCGCATAAATAAATTGACAATGAAATAATTTTTTACCCGATCTCCTGATGATCGCGTCTCGCATCAACCTCTTAAGTTCAAGAAGTATCGCCCCATGCTCATTCTCGCCGCCGTATAACCTCTCGAATTACCATCTTGGGGAAATTTATGCGGTTGATATTGGAAATTGTGTTGATAGCAAATGGCTTGATTGCACGCAATCTTCTAAACGAAGGTGCAGTTGAGGAAATTAGGAACTTGGGTACATCATGATTTATTGTGTGTCTGAAAATCATGTGTGTGCAGTGACGGGCCTACATACAACCAAGGGAGTCAAAGAAACGTTTCGATTTTGATGTGAAAAAACCCCAATAATATTTGTATTATGTATATGGTTTGCCCCTCTTAAATTTTTTATTTGTTTTTACAAAATTTATTGCCCTTCTTGCCCGAGATCCTGCGTCCGCCCCTGTGTGGGGAGGGGGTTTTGTGTTCCGGTATGCACGTGTCACTGACGTGAAATTGTCAAGTTCCTACTTCACTATGTGCGGAGGAGTTGTTTACGGTATTAAAAAAAAAAAGAAAAAAACAACAACTACTCTCGTTTTCAAATGTAAATATATTTACAACTGAAAACGCGAGCGTTACAATTGAAAGCATGAGTACTCCGCACATAATGAAGCGACTAGGCAAAAATTTAATTTCCGCCACCGACTTTGTTAAGTCTCTCTCGACCGATTCAGGTTGCAGTTTTCTTCGACTTTTTACTCTATCAAATATAATTCTTTGATTCAAAATAATACTTGAAGTTAGTTCATTTTTGTTGTTTCTCACGGTATGTTTATTTTTTCTTTGTATCTTGGTGTTTATGTAATGTCTTACCTTGGACAAGCGAGAGACACCTTACTAAGATATCATGTTAGACATAATGAACTTTGTATCTTGGTTATTCATTTTAGACCAAGTCGGGATCATGGACGTAAGTAGTTATCCTAGCACTGCTATGCATACGTTCTGGGAAATTAGAACGACTAACAGACGAAACTAGGTCTCATATCATTGGCCACCTCTAGAATTCTAGTTCCTCACACTGGAAGAACGACTATCAGACGAAACTATGTCTAATGTCTTGAGAGCTGAGTGGAAGTGCGTGATGAGATCTTTAAGGTCAAAACAATAACCAGACGAGGAGAATGGTTTTCGACCAAACTTTAACTTTAAAATTTTCCCTCCAACAATTCATTGTTCAATTGTTCTAATCCCTAATGCATGAGGTCATATGAAAGATCGAGTGGTTAAATATGGATCACAAGATAGTATAACACTTGTTAGATCTTTATCCAAGTCAATACAAGTTTAGAATGAATTGGATCTAACCAAACATATTAGATAAGCATTACAATGACAAGTTTGATAAAAATGAAGTAACACTTGTTCTGATGATATATGATTGAGAATGCTTGGATCATACAAAGTAGCAATAAAAGAATATTTATATCAATTAGACAAAGCAATATACAATGCAGAAGTAGAGAACGCAAGGATGTAGACATGTTCCAACAAACTGGTATAAAATCCAAACTTGCAGTCAGTTTTGTATAAAGTTCTGAGACCTGGATTTGTTAAGCTCCTTTTAGTGGGATTATTTTTATTCATATAGCAGGTAATTACAAGAGTTTACAACACAATGTAATCACTTAGCCACAGCCTGATCACACATAGAATGACAAGATTCCCTTAACGACTCTCGCAAATGTAATGGATGTGCACCAATCTTTCAATCCCAAAACAATTCAATGGTGAATTAAGCAGAATCTTACACTTTTAGGATGATCAAGATTGCTTATAATTATCAGCAAAGCACTCGAATCCGCAAAACCCAAACTATCAAACATGTAGTGAACATAACTAACAGTCTGTCACAAAGTCTCAAATGGAAATCAAGTTGTAGCCTGAAGATGAAAAAAAATAGATTTGGCAAGAATATTAATAGTCTTCACTTTTATCAGTTGAAGCCCTACTATAGGCCACATGTATGTAGCAGCAGCAAATCAGCAAGTAACACTTGCATCCATTTGAAAGCATATGAAGCTTCCTCCTTCTTTCCTCTCTTTATCAAGCATTTTCATATCAAATTTGGAGCTAGAAATATCAAGCAAAACGTTGGATAAGAGGACAAGATAAGGGAAGCCCTCGTTCTATAGGCCACAGTATGTAGCAGGGAGCAAATCAGCAAGTATCCGACTTGCATCCATTTGAAAGCAAATGACTTCCTCCTTCTTTCCTCTCTTTATCAAGCATGTGTGGAAATTATGTGGTGGAGCTAGAAATATCAAGCAAAAATTTTCCCAAGATAAGCTATGAAAGTAAATGATGTGACAAGTGTACTTGCAAAGACTTCGAGCATATTTCCAAACCTTCGACCAAAGTTGATCTTGTGGATCTCTATGTGCCTTGTAATTAGCTGATTAATGTTACAAATAAGTACCACATTGTATCACATGAAGTAGGACTTGATCAAACATAAATTGATGAATTATTTTGAAGTGTTCTTGATCAATTATGGATTTCTTCATGCGAAGTTGATTTGATCTTGTAATGTATCCTGATTAAATATTGTTAGACACTTGTATAATACATGTATATGATCAATTAAGCTTTTTGCCTTATAGTGTAAGTGATATAGTTTAGTTGACATTAGTACATGATAAGATATACTAATACAAGACAAACAATGAGGGGAAAAACAGTTTTAATGACTTAAAATAGATTACCTCATTAAGATAAAACTCTAGCATATTAAACATGTACATTTCAATCCAATTGCACAGATCTATCATACAAACAAAGGTAAAAGAAAACACATGGCCAGATCTTTGCATTCACACAGATCTCTCCTCTCTCTCTCTCTCTCTCTCTCTCTCTATATATATATATATATATATATATATATATATATATATTAGTTGGTAATGTTTATAGAAGATCATTCTTTGCATCTAGTTAAAATGGTGATGACTGGAAGATAAATGTTTTTTCTGGTCTTTATTATTCAGGACCTAAAGTCAAGAAAGTTTGGGTTGCAAAATTGATGTAACTCAACTAAAGGATACATTTCACGATTTTTTAATGACTTAAAATAGATTACCTCATTAAGAAAAAACTCTAGCATATTAAACATGTACATTTCAATCCAATTGCACAGATCTATCATACAAACAAAGGTAAAAGAAAACACATGGCCAGATCTTGGCATTCACACAGATCAAGACCTCTCTCTCTCTATATATATATTAGTTGGTAATGTTTATAGAAGACGCATCTAGTTAAAATGGTGATGACTGGAAGATAAATGTTTTTTCTGGTCTTTATTATTCAGGACCTAAAGTCAAGAAAGTTTGGGTTGCAAAATTGATGTAACTCAACTAATTATAAATGATACATTTCATGATTTTTTTTCCCATTTCTCATGCGTTTATTGATGTTTTCGTATCAATTCGAGTCATTATTTTCTTAAGTTTCATCCAAATATGTAGATAATAATTATTATATAAAACATCATATTTTGATAGGTTTTGTACGAGTTATAGTAATTGAGCGTTGTTTCGGGTTTACGCTTGGCATTTTAGTGATTTATTGAAGGATTATAGGTTGACCAAGAGCCCGTGTGACGACACGTGTTGAGTATAAACACGTCTTTTGAGAGCTAGAAGAGTATGCCAGAAGCTAACGAATTCAAGTGAATCATTCGTCTTTAGTGCTTTTACCGTATCATATCTTCAACGGACATTTGAATCCCCTTAGAGTCATTTTCGGAGAAGAATTCTTCATGATAGTTGCAGATCAAGAAACGAGCTTTCCAACACACATTGAATCGCTTCAATCGGAGGTCTAAAACTCAAGTTATTATCATTTTACTAAACCGGTGTGAAGGTTGACCGGCGCCAACTTATAGTTGGCGCCCTCCAACGTTGGCAAAAGCTGACAGAGATATTTTGGTGACAATTGGAGCCAGCCAACTTATAGTTGGCGCCTTCCAAGCTTCGCAGACGGCAAATTTCAGCTTATAAACTCCATCTTTGGGGCTTTTGAACACATCTTTTACTCCACCACTTTTCCCAACTCTTGAAGAACTTGAAGATACCATCTTCAAGGGTTCTTCTAACCCAACCTTAGCAAGAATTTAGTCATTAATACTACTTGTAGTCTTAGAAGAAGCTTTTGGAGTTTATTTTGTGAAGGAAAATCATCTCTTTTGATGTAATTTTTCTCCATGGAAGAACCTTGAAGAGTCAATAAAATTATTCTCTTTTGAAGTTCCTGCAATCTTGTTGGTAAATTCCCTCTTATTATTTCTAGTTTTATGTTCATAGTTATGGAGTTCTCAAGTGACAATTTGATCTTCATATCCATGGAAGGCTAGTCTTCTTCTAGCCAAGATAATGTATTTCTGATACTGTTCTTTATTTCTATTAGTTGATTGAGAATGTTAGTTGATATTTCATAGCTTCATGTGTTGTTGTTATGTTTTTCTATTTGTATTGCATTGCTTGCTTCTTTCGGTCCGAACTAAGTTCGATAAAAAATCCTAACTACATGTTTAGAAATGTGACGAATCTATGAGCACCCAAATTTAAAGGGTACTTAAGCCAAATTGAAATCAAAGTTGATGAGTTCCAAATGGTACCCAATAGTGTTTGAAAGTTTAGCTACAAGTTGCTTCACGCCACACAATACCTTAGATGAAGTAAACTGCTTAGAGTGACCCCAATGGTGGTATTTACACAGCCTCTAAAATTAATATAGGGTGATTTATAACACTTTGTCTCTGCAGTTGCCCTCTTTCCCACCCCCAATCCCTAATAAAAATTAGCAGAGCCCCTAAATTTGAAGGTTCACTTAGAGTGAACAGTACCACTTTATCCATCTTTTTAAATTCATTTCTCTCTCCCACCCACCAATTCCTCATCTCTTCCAAATTTCTTTCTCCGAGTTGCTATGTGATTCATCCACGAGGAGATTTTTTTGTGCAAGAAATATAAAATATTTTCCATCAAAGATAAAATTTTAATTTGTGAATTCTTCCCATTTTATGTGGATAATTTTTTTTACAATTCAGGTACTGCTCTTTTTCTGTGTTTGAGCATATCAATTTTTTTTATTTCGAAAACAACATACAGCAATTTTTTTTATGAGCGGATATGATAAATATATGTTTTTTTTGGCAAGAATGTCAACTATTAAAATCTCACCTCGTAGGTATAAAATATGTCATTCCGATTTCTATAAAATAAAAAATTTGTTGATAAGATAAATTAATTAGTTGAGTGCGAGAGAAAAGTAATTTTAGGGAATAATATAGGGAGTGCTTATTGGAGTATGTTGTTTTATAGGGTGTTAAAAAGATGAATCTGGAACGTAAAATAAGATAAGTTGAGAGTGGAATAGGGTGTAGCACTGAGGCCACTCTTAGCTCAAAATGGTAATTTCAATGATGCGTACTCAAACTCTCATAATCTCGGATAGAGGACCCTAATAATAATAATAATAATAATAATACGTAGTAATAATAATAATAATAATGCCGGCTAAACAAAACTAATTAAGTATTCAGGCCTGCCTAGAAATTTTTAAAGAAAGAATAATAGGGACGACAGTGGTCAATTTCTTTAGGGTCAAAATATCTCGTTTACTGCAAAATACAAGATTCACAAAATCTATGTCCACAACATATTCTTTGTTGTAACTTGGAAAACAAAATATCAGTATATAATATTGTGATACTACATCCGTCTCAAAATATAAATTTTTTTTGGGTGTTTTTACATAAATTAAAAAATTGGTTAAATGATATAAATTTCAGGTAGAAATATCTAAAATATCCTTTGATTATCATTAATGAAATGGTTATTAAGTATTGAAAAGTAGTTGAGTTGTTAATAACTTAGGATTAAGATAGAGAAAATAATAATAAATACTTTCATTTGTAATATATAATAACTTATAATTTAGGACAATCAAAAAGAGTTAGAGTGACTTATATTTTCGGACGGAGGTAGTACATCAGTATATGCTTCTGCAATTCTTTAAGCAATTCTTATTTAAGATTAGTCACATTGTCATATTATTTATTATGTTAAAGTGATATCCCCCTGATATGCAATTGGGTGCGTAGTGCGCTCTAACCTAAATTGGAGGTCTTCGATTCCCGTAAGGGGTTGATTTTCATTGATAACACCTTTCGATGATTTAAGATTAGTTGGAACTACACATTATCCTCACTTTCTTTTGGAATATTAATTTTATCATTTTTTTTTATGTTAAAGTGATAATGTTTGATAACATTATCCTATATATAAATAAACAATTTATTTAGTTTATGAGTGAGATCTATATCGAGCTGTCAAATGTGGTATCACTATTCACTACCCCTAAGAAAACAAAGTGCTATCACCATTAGCAAATAGAGTAATGATACTTTTTTTTTTCAATTGATATACTTTACCTTCCACTTTAAATAAACGAGTTTTATTCCTCTTAAATATTTTTTTTTTCACATTCACTTTTTTTTTTTCATAAATACCTTTTTACCCTCTAAAAATACTAAATATTTTATTAGAACAAACTCGAACTACCGTTGAAAAAACCAAAAACAAAGTCGGATTGCCGTCAGTTACGGCAAGAGCATTACCTGAAAAACACCTAAAAACATACAAAAGAAAATTACGAAAGAGAAACAAACAAACAATTGAACTGTGAATCACGAAAATCGCATAGAGAAAGTATTGATAAACAAATATCAAATCTATTTTATTCGATAAAAACTTTCACACAAACCAAATATCACACTATATTAAGTAAGTGTGATAAGCAACTTAAGAATTTTTTAGAGATGTCACCGATTCAATTCTCTTCTGAGGCGTAATGGCCAGACTTTACCCTATGAATAAGAATCAGACATACACGACCCGCACCGAACTCCGGATTAGTCGGGTAAGCCGGTCTCGGATGCCAGAGGCTTTTTCTCACACTTTATTTGAATCAAATGTGTCATGACCAGGCTTTACCCCTGAATAAGAGTCATACGTGCACGTCCCGGACTAAAGGCATGACCGGACCGAACTCCGGATTAATTCTGGATTAGTCGGGTCAGTTGGTCTTCGATACTGGAGGCCGTTTATCACGCTTTATTTGAATCAAATCCGGTCCGAACTCTAGATTAATTCGAGTCAAACCAACTGGTCTTCCATACCGGAGGCTGTTTATCACACTTTATTTGAATCAAATGCGCCATGGCCGGACTTTATCTCTAGAATAAGAGTCAGACATTCATAACCTGGATGGAACTCCGGATCAATCGGGTCAACTGGTCTCCAATATCTAGGCTTTTGATTACATTTATTTTAAAGCCTCCGGTATTCGGAATCAATTGGTCCAACTAATCCGGATTCGACCCGGATGGTGTCTGCAGAGGTGAGGTTTTTTTTTATTACACTTTGTTTGAATCAAATCATATTTACCGAGCGACCCAATTTGAATTGAGATAGATAATTACTCCATCCGTTCCGAAATAACTAATACGGTTTTCGAAAAAAATTATTCTAAAATAAATGATGCAGTTACATTTTCAATGCAGTATTTATTGTATTTTTCCTACGTTTATAATTATTTATTAAGGTGTGAGAGAATAAATACAACATTGTATTAATTATAGACTTAAATTTTTTTAATCATTTTGATATACAAATTAAAATATTAACTCGTATATTTAATATGCGTGTTTTTAGCAATCGCCTTGTTTATTTCGGAAAGCAGGGAGTAATGATTTTTTTTTCTTTCTTTTTCATGGAGGGGGATAATTAATGATTTTCAAAAGCCTTTTCTACAAATGTACCATTCCTAAGTCCTAACCACGCAAAGTATACACACACCTACCTTATTATTACGGTATATAAAAAACAACTTATTTCATTTTCAAGAATTGAGCTGTACACAAGTGCCGTATAGAATTGAAAGAATTAAGCTTGAGAGCTCAAGAGCCATGGTGCAGCTCAAGAAGTTGTGGGCTGTTTTGCTAATTGCTTTTGCATTTTCACTAATATTTAGCAAAAGGGGTGCTGCAAGTTTTGATTTTGATGAGTATTTTCACAACCAAACTGAAGCTTCTTTAATGAAGCCTGCTTCTTATGCTGCCCCTGCCAATTCTTTAATGGTCCCTCTTACTCTTATTCATGGAGCGGCTTCTCAAGGAGCTGGTAATTTATTTATTTATTTTTTAATTTATTTTTGTTTATATTTTTTCTGGCAAGTCCCCAGTTGTTTGAGATTTGTAATTCTTCAATGCATGTGGTGGAATAATTTCTAGTGTTTTTGAATTGTTTAGTTATATTGATTGTATACACCAACCTCATTCCTGATTTAATGCTATATTGATTGCAATTTTTTTTTTTTTTTTTTGGGAAATTTATTATTTATATACATAAATTTCTTCAAGAACATTTCTGGAGTTGACAGATTAATGGCTAGTGTGTGTGTGTATATATATGTTAACATAATTTAGAAATTTTTTTTTCCAGAACATTTAAGCATTTCAATATTGGATTCAAGTGAATGAAGAATTGATTTCTTAGCTACCTTTTTATTTATTAATTAATTTATTAGAAATTGTGTGTAAATTCATAGTGTGGATCTGGAGTTGTTCTTGGGTCATTCCACTTTAATGTCAATCTTGGCTATTAGTGTAACAATAGATCTGTTTCTGTGGTTCACCTTGTCTTGTAGTAAAGTGAAATACTTTTTTTTTCTTTATCTTTATTTTACGATATTTTTTTAATATTTATATTATGGGACGGGATGGAGATTGAACCTGAATGTTATCACGAAGTGCAATGATTTTTTATCAATCCAATCCACAATCTTTATTTCAGAACTATTGCATTAATGATCGTTAAAAAGACATTTTTATACCATGGATTATGGTGTTAGTTACTCGTTGTGACTTTTTTCGTTTAAAATCTATCATATTTATATATTTTTTTTCGTGTGTATAGGATAATTTTATTTTCCTACATAATGTATCTTGATTTTTTTTTTTTTTCGTTTTATGCTTTGACTGCAGTATGTTTGGATGGTACATTACCCGGTTATCATTTGCATCGCGGGTACGGATCCGGTGCAAACAGTTGGCTGATTCAACTCGAGGTTTGTGAGGAACATTTATACTTAAATTCAGCCTCATGTTTTGCTATGTATTTTGTTCTTCAAACGCGTGAATTAAATCTCAACTTGACTAATAACGGTTTTGGATTAGGGAGGGGGTTGGTGCAACGACTTAAGATCGTGTCTTTACAGGAAAAAGTCACGTCGTGGATCATCGTTATATATGGAGAAACAGCTTCCTTTTACAGGCATACTTAGCAATAAGGCCGAAGAGAATCCAGGTTTTGCTCAATGCGTATTATGTTATGTCGTAACATAAGAAACTTTGTAATGTATTAGAATTTAATCGCGGTTTTTGTGTTGCAGATTTTTTTAATTGGAATCGAGTAAAGGTTCGATATTGTGATGGCGCTTCTTTTGCTGGAGACGGTGAAAATAAGGTACAAAATAACGAAAGGAAATTCCTACTTGGAAAACAAAAATTGAGGTGGCTCTTGTTAATGAAAATTCTGTTTTTTCATTGAGCTTTTTATACCTGAATTAACCCTACTATAGGATTCTAGAGGTGCCCTCCACCGTCCCTCATGGGATTTGTTTTACGAGAATGGTAACAAAATGTAACGCCTTAGAACTTGGCTCTTCGTCAGGACCCTACTAGAAGATTTTAGAGGTGCCCCCTCTCTCACAGAATGACACATACTAATAGGATTCTAGAGGTGCCCCCTACTGTCTCTCATGGAATGACAAAACGTAACGCCTTGGAACTTGGGTCCTCATTAGGACCCTACCAGAGGATTCTAGAGGTGCCCTCACCATCTCTCACGGAATGGATATGACACATAGTAGTAGGATTCTAGAGGTGCCCTCTACCGCCTCTCATGGAATGACAAAATGTGGATTCTAGAGGTGCCCCCACAGTCTCTCACGGAATGGCCATATATATATAAGTAGGATTCTAGAGGTGCCCCCAACCGTCTCTTGTTGAATGAGACATAGTTTCGTCTCAGTTAGATACCTATATGTAACGCCCTAGAACTTGGCCTAGCAGTGCTATTTAAGCCACAAATAACTACTTTAGGCCCACTGTCCTCGCTTGGCCTAAATGGTTAACCATAGTCTGTTATTTATCAACCTTGAATCATGGTAATGTTTCTCTCATATTTCCAATGTAGAATCTTACACAAAACTAGTAATTGTACACCAGGCGTTACAGGGCTTTATCTCCACGGGTTAATCTTTAACACTCACAAAAATCGAAACTATTCTTCTCCAGGCCGCGGGACTGCAATATAGGGGACAGCGGATTTGGGTGGCTGCAATGCAAGAATTAATGTCAAAAGGAATGCATTCTGCCAACCAGGCAAACATCATTCCTTATATTAATTTTTTTCTTCATAATAATAACTGTTTAAAATATCATTCTTGTTGAAATACAGTCTAATTTGTCATGGATTCGAGTAATTTAAACATATAAGTTTGATTTTTCAGGCCCTTCTCTCCGGTTGTTCTGCTGGTGGTCTTGCTTCTATACTGCATTGTGATGAATTTCGTAGTTTGTTTTCTGGAAATACCAAAGTGAAGTGTCTTGCTGATGCTGGATTATTCATGGACGCGTAATTCTCGAGCCTTTATCGAAGCATACTTTTTTTCCCGACCCTGTTAAAGTCCCCATAAACAACTGACTTTTTAAAAACTCGAACACGGATCATATAAAGACTGCCTTGATTTTCACTGCACTTATTTATATATGTATGTATAGATTGATATTATATGTTATATATGTGATCTTGTAGTATTGATGTATCCGGAGGGCGCACAATGCGGAACTTCTTTTCCGGTGTGGTTAACATGCAGGTAATTTGTAACAGTTTAACTTTTATGCTGGTTGGTTTTTAAAAAAATGGAGTAAAAAACATGTCTTGTAATTGACTGACCTGACCCCCCCCCCCCCCCCCTTCCTTCCCCCTCCCCCTCCCTTCCCCTATATTTTCAGGGAGTTGGGAAAAATCTGCCAACTTCTTGCACTAGCCGTCGAGATGCCACTTCAGTAAGTTGTCCTTTCCTTATTAAATTTAATGTAATACGATCAAATATCGTGTTTTAGATACTCCGGTGCAATAAAGACTCTGTATCTAAGAATTTTTTTTCGCAGTGCTTTTTCCCTCAGAATCTTATAAGCAACATCAGAACACCTCTATTTCTTTTAAATGCAGCATATGATGCTTGGCAGGTAATGAAATTTCTCTCCCTTTTTTTGTTTCCCTGTTGTTTCATATGTTCATATTAGAAATTTTTTTTTTTTTTTTGGGTATAATTGAGAGATTTAAATCTTTGCTTATTCAGCTTCAAGCCAGCTTGGCGACAACTGCAGCAGATCCGCGCGGTTTATGGCATGGTTGTAAATTGAACCATCAATCATGCTCTGTGTCACAAATTAACTTCCTACAAGGTGATTTCTACTATACCGTAAAACAAAGTAAATCTGTAAAATACCTGCAATAAAATCTCTACTGAGATTTGTAAAATACAGAGAGTTTGATGCATTTCGCTTTGAATAGAAATGATGAAAAATAGAGGAAAAAGTGATACGTGAGTCTGTAAAATAGAAAATCAGTTAACAAGAACTGATGTTGACAACGTCGATTCCACCTATTTTTTCCTCAGGTTTTAGGAGTTCAATGTTGAATGCTGTGAGAGGTTTTTCAGCAAATGGGCATAGTGGGGTTTTCATAAATTCATGTTTTGCTCATTGTCAATCAGAAAGGCAAGATACATGGTTTGCTGATAATTCTCCTACTATCAACAATAAGGTAAATCAATATACTACCACTTTTGGCTTCAAAACCTCAAAACACCACATTGGGGGGGTGAAGAGATTCTTAAATGCACATGTTTAAAATAACAGTTGCAGAAAGATTGTACCAAATGAAATACATCGTGTCTTTTAATAAGTAAAAGTGATGTAACACACTTTTACAGTACCATTGATCATGATGGACAATAGCAATCGATAGATCCTACAACACGATCAATGGTGTAAAAACGTGTTGTCACTTGGTTTTGACCATTTTGTTGTGCCACTGACACTGTTCAAAAGGAAATGAAAGTTATCGTATATACCATCAGGTATAACATTCCTACAACAGTTATATCACAAAATCTTTCTTGTTAAACAAAAGAGTCTCTATTACACCGGATCGTCGTATGAATATTATTTATACAAAAGTTCTTACACACATGTCATTTATCAATAAATAAATAAATAAGATGCATACCATAAACGTTTTGTACAATAATTTCTCTACTGACCATTCAATTGTTTTTTTTCAGCCAATTGCTTTAGCTGTTGGAGATTGGTACTTTGAAAGATCAAGAATTGTGGACATAGACTGTGCTTATCCATGTGACAGAACATGTCACAATCTTGTGTTTAGAAAATAAAAACACCAATTATTTTTGTTATATTTATATGTTTTTAGTATTCATATGGTGGTGACAGATTTAACCACCTATAATTGAAAGGAAAAAAAAAAAAAAAGGAATTTCACCTCTCTTTATATATCACAACTATAGTTGTACTAAACAAAATTGTACACAATTAAATAGCATTTGCCCAATGGAATTAAATTATTGTTTTTTAGATGAATTTAAATATATTTACAATATTTATAAAAAAAAAATCTATAACTATATTGGTGCCAGTTTAGATATGTGAGTTCAATTATTTTTAAGTGATATGTGAGTTCTATTGACATCACGTAAATACTTCAGCACACATATTACATATAATTTTTTACATGTGAATGTAGTGCCGAAAGTATTTATGACATGTCAATAGAAGTCACCTTTAGATAATGCCATATATTTCGCCCCTATGTTTTACATGACTTCAATGTATTTCTTAATGGGCCTGCCCTGTTACTGGACAAGTTGGATTGGATCTTCTTCATCTAACCCATTATTCAAAGAACTTGGGCCTAAACAACTTATCTTGCTAAAACCCGACAATCTCGGGATCAACTAAAATGATCTCGCAATCCACTTCATATTTGTGCAAGTGTAAGTCGATCTCTATCATCAATAAGACGGATAACCGCCTCTCTCTTTCTTTCTTTTTCACTGTAACTCGGTCCTCGAGTAGACCTTCCCATACCCTATGCAAAACGGCAGGAACAACATGTCCCCTCAACATATCATCTAACAACGAATATTCATCCTTTCCTACAACTGTCTCTCTCTTTCTTTCTTTTTCACTATAACTCGGTCCTCGAGCAGACCTTCCCAAACCAAGGCAAAACAGCAAGAAAAACTTGTCCCCTCAACATATCTTCTAATAACGAATATCCATCCTTTCCTTACATGTTGGCTAACAAAAATTGCATTGTCAATCCCTCATGCAAAAGTAGATTTTGGACCTTATAGAATCGTACCACCTTACGATGACCACTACATATCATACCCGAAGAGGCCATCCCGAGTACTCCATGCTTGTGTTACCCTATTGAGGGCGGACCAAAAAGGAGGGTTCCTTACGTTTAACCCTCAAACGCAAGGATACTTCAAATTTCTTTTACAACATTCATAATCATTGTAGTTGTAGCATTTTAATTCCTTGAGAAACATTTGAGTAATTAGGCCAACTTCTGGTCATTGCATCATTGAATCCATGTTCTACTAATTTGAACATCAAAGGGGCATTCTGGATAATTTTTTTGATTTATTTCTTTGCATGTATTTTGAAGCCACCATCAAACCTATTGATGTTCAGCCGTTCGCCGTTCAGCCGTTCAGCAGTAGGCTAGTAGCAGTCCGGTGGTTGTCCAGTTGTAGTCTCGTTTGGTTACTTTGTTAATATAAATCTTTCGTTTTAGTGATAATCATGTTTGCTTCATAATTTTTGCGTCCGATTTCCCAAAGCCCACATCCTCTAATTTTTCTTATATGCACAAATAACTCCACGGGAATCATTGTTGGCAGGCCAAGAAATAAGAATGTTGGAAGAGTTTCTTATTTTTCTAATTTGCAAATAACTTTCTTAATATAATGAACTAAACTTTAAAACGGTTAATCATCCAAATAATTGATCGTTTGGAATTCAATTTCATTCTGTAAAATTGATTTTAAAAAATGATGATAATGAAAAAACGCCCAAGATTTAATCTCTTGTGCAGGACCTGATATTGCTTTGGGAAATATTGCAGTTAATAACAAGAAAAACTGCCACGTATAATTATACAAGTTCAAAATTATTTGCATTATTTGCATTATTTATTTTTGTTTGTTTTCTCCAAGTCATAGCTTAGGTGGCTTCATAATCTATTGAAATGTGTGAGTTTTATATTTCAAGTTGTATGTAGAGGGAACAAAACAACAATTTCAAGTCAAAATTGTCACATTCTGGTGTATAAATATTAATCGTATTTTACTCATGAATAAAACAAGGGCTAATGAGCCAAAAATCCATTTTTTAATATAAAATAAATAAATATAACACACTTTTTTTAGTTGTAAAAATGACAAAAAATATCCGACGGACACAAATACCCTTATACTAAAACGAACGCGCAACACAGGATGTGATTAAACTGATGTTTCTGTTTTTTTTTTTTTTTTTTTATTTTTATTTTTATTTTTTACAACCGTAACTTTTGACGTAGGAACTCTGATCATCAAAAAAATTTCACCAAAATTCATGTTTTTTTTGCTCTTTATTTTGAGATATCATACGATCGATACCCTTCCGACGTAAATTTTGAAAGCCGTGAAAACATTTGTATTAATCGAAACGTTTTATTATAAACTACCGTAACTTTTGATTTAGAACACCGATCTTCAAAATTCTTTCACCAAAGTTCATATTTTTTCTCTCTTCATTTTGAGATTTCATACGATACCCTTTCGACGTAGTTATTGAAAGCCGAATTTAATCGCAGCGTTTACACTAACACAGTATCAGTAACATCATTACTATTACCATTACCATTACCATTAGCAATAGCAGTGTGGGATTAGACAAAAATCATGGACTCGGCAAGCTTTACAACAACACCGACACCCGATATTCCTTTATGGATTAAAACGGAAACAAACCGTCAACTAAAAATCATTTGGACAATAGTGTAATCACATTAACAACCAAAAGACTTGTGTATTTTCAAATAGCACATTCAATCACAATGGAAAAAAAATTACAACATATATGATAAACAACTTTAATATCAACATATAAGTTACATCAAGGAAAGGATTACTCATGCCATTTCTACAAAAAAAAAAAACATAGATTTATGAGAACCAACTAACTAGTAGTGTGTAAATGCAACATATGGCTCTTAGGCATGTGATGATCTTATTTTTTTCTTGTATACTTGTGATGAAACACCAGCATTGCCTCACCATTTTGAATCAATAGCCTTCAATCACTTGAGCCAAAACCACCTGCAATGACACCTTTTACTAACAATAGGCTCATATAAGTCTCATTTAAGGCTTAATTCAAGGGACTACTTCAAGGCACACATATCTGGCTCATATAAGGCTCATTTAAGGCTTAATTCAATGGATGCAGTATTATATCTGGCTCATATAAGGCTCATATAAGGCACATAGTATCGGTAACAATATCATATAAGGCACACGGTGTTAGTAACACAAGTAACACAGTATCGGCCCATATAAGGCTTATTTAAGTCTTAATTCAAGGGAATACTTCAAGGCAAACATATATGGCTCATATAAGGCTCATTTAAGGTTTAATTCAAAGGACACGGTATCATATCTGGCTCATATAAGGCTCATATAAGGCACATAGTATCAGTAACAGTATCATATAAGACACACAATATCATATTTGGCTCATATAAGACACACATTATCAGTAACACAGTATCATGCTCATATAATTAATTCAAATGGTCTACTTCAAGGCACACAACTTCTGAAATTTATAAATCAAAATTAAAAAGTTTACAACTTCCAGCCAACTGAAGTTTAGTCCCATTATACTCATGGTTAACTTCCCAATCTATGACAAAAAAAAAGAGAAAAATAAACAGAAAAAATGAAATTAAAATGGAAACATTTATATATACAAGATCCCAGAACTCAGGAAAATTCATGTCTGACACAACTCACACTCATAAACAGGCTTCCTACTAATACAAAAATCGAAATAAACATCTAGAATCAATTAAGTAAAACCACAACCACACCAATTTCACCCCTTATTTCTTATTTCTTTTTGCTTGAGGTTAAAAAGAAGTTACAAAAGCAAGCAGAGAATATAGAATCAGCATAACCGGATTCAAAAATCAATAAAAGTTGGTATTTTTATGAAAAACTTGCGATTTTTGATGAGATTGAAAACGAACCGATTCAATTGAACAACAGACCCCTTTTGAAGATTCTACGACCGAACCAAATCGTTGAGCTGAGAGCCCAGCATGCCTTGCTTCAAATGAATCCCGTCCGATAGAATCAACCGATAGCTTTCTCCAATTAATCAGCCATATGAATTATCAAAAGATCGATCGAAAATATATCAAACGAGATATTAAAAGGAAGACCACGAGAAAAGAAAAAAATTGGTGGAATCATTATTTTTGAGTGTTGATATGGGAAACCCGCATACGGTCTTACGGACCCGGGTCTAACCCGATCGGAGTTCACATCATAATCATCTAGCCCAGCTTTGCCCTCATCCTTCTTGCTGCCAGGAGGGATTTGAGTCGTAAGTTAGCGAGCCCATCATCAACTCGGACCAAGGCCATGCCTTGACTGTCCGGGGGACGCCCACACTCGTATAGCCTCCTAACAAGTCAGAGGAAGATCAGACTCAATTCCCCAAGCCGGGAATCATTATAGTCGAAGCGACAAGATCATCCTTGGGCTCGTGGAGAGGTCAACGACCTAAGCCCAGATCATCACCTCTCCATCAGAGAGCACGTCTTATGCTTTGATATTACTTTGTTATGTCTTGTCGTCATTAGCATAATCTTGATTAGTCCGGTGCCTATAAATAGGAGTTGTATGCAACTCACAAAGGATCCAATAATTAATACAAGCAGGCCAAGCCCTGCCAATTTGTCGAGTCCGAGTTCGTGAACATAAAATCATCGGAAACTTCATATATTTCATATCAGCCACAGCCATAACCACCCATCTCACCTGAGAAATCATAGTAAACAAGCCAGATATCCATACGGCCCATCCATTTCCGCCACCCTGATAGTTCCTGCAATATCAGTTGGCTCCGTTACCGGGAAATTCGTTAAAAATCAGCCTTCTCCGGTCGTTACCACCGCCGTAAAATCCATCTCCACGGTGTCTCCGTGATTCCACCGCCTACTGGATTGGTGAAAACTTCAGGAAAAGTTCTCATTTTTGGGTTGTACGGCCTAAAAATTAGTGCTCTCAACGTTTCTGAAGCTTAAATCAACATCTGGAACATCATTCGCATAGGATCCTGAATAATCCTCCTGAGCATGTGTCAACAAAAGCAACACCAACGTGACTTTCAAACACCTTCAGCAAGACTCTCAGCCTTTCCAGGTTTATTACACTCACTAGTCTAAAGATATCAAGTTTTCTAGGCAAGTTTGAGCAGTATTGTGCTTGAATTCTTTCCGGATTCTGGGTTTCGAGACAACTCCGACCGGCGCCGCCCAAGGATTGCTTTACCAGCAAGTTTCCTTTCAAATCATGGTTGGAGAGAAGACATTAGGACCTGAAACACCGGCCAAAGGGGCCAACTAGGACACAACACGTGGCAACAACCCTCCACGTGCCAATTCAACGTCACATCCGAGCGGGCACAGCCGAGGATCGCGCTCGGCCTAGGGAAACAACGAACAATCAATCGACCCCGACATGCGAAATGTCCTAAACGAAAAGGCAAAGGCCCGTGAGATAGATGAGGCGGCTACAAGAAAGGCCCGTGGGAAGTATATAGCCGGTGCATCTCATCAAAACTTTGAACAACGAACTAATTTAGACGCTGAAGCAAATGCCGTTCAAAATGCCCACGCAACGGCACTAATGAACCATATGGACAATCTGAAAGATATGCGACAAACTAATCAAAGTCTTATAGCACAGGTCTTCCCTCCGGTGCCAGTTAACAAGTTCGTTCCACCCGTTCCAGCTCGAACAGAGATACAACACAATGTTCTTCCTCCGAAATCAACAAGGTCGCTTCGTGAGGATCAAGAAGAAGGTAGCCATGCTACCTCACAGCCAAGCAGTGGAAGAAAGTCGGCTTTGCATCGCCTAGGGCCCGTGGATAACATCCGCGGTGCAGCCCCAGAGCGAAAGAATACGGAAAAGGAAAGACATGTCCGAACCCGAAAGGAGTGGCATGGGGAATCGCTGGTAGAGCAAAGTATCATCAAAATCCCCGTCATAAAGGAAAACACAAACGAATTGGCAATAATGAAAAAGCAAATTGAAGAGCTCCAGAGGGGTAGAACCACCAAGGAATCTAAACCCACTTGGGGGACCAGTGTCTTGCATCCCGATATCCTCTCAGTGCACCCCGAGGAGGTATGCATTATCCAAATTTCACCAACTATCATGGTACCACAGATCCCTTGGATTGGCTATCAGCTTTTCATAGCAAGATAAACTTATGAACCTCAAGTGAGGAGGCTTGGTGTATTGCTTTCGTAAGGGCCATGCAAGACCGAGCGGCTTCATGGATCCACAGCCTACCCCCGGCGTCAGTCCTATCTTGGGACGATTTGGTTAACAAGTTCACCACCGAGTTCAAATCAGTTGGAGGACCAAAGAAAACACATTTCGACCTTCACGAGGTTCGACAGGGAGATGGCGAGTCAACTCGCAGTTACTACGAGCGATTCTACAAAGTTTACAAGCTGACAAGGGGTTTAGCTAACAATGTGGAAATGATCAGTTTCGAAACAGGGCTGAGTTTAGGGTACCTCAAGTCTTACTTCACGCTCAACCCCCCGTCTAATATTCATGAAATGCTGAGTTCGGCCAGCAAATACGTAGCGACGGCAGGAAATGAGGGTGCTTCATCATCCCATAAGAGGAAGCAAAGGGCTGAGCGGAGCCCACCCAGAGAATCCAAAGGAAACAGGGATCGAGACCTTAAAAAACCGGAAAAGTTTAAAGAGGAAAATTGGACTCCCATCAAGGTTTCCTACACGCAGTTAATACACGAGATAAAGGATGAGTTTCCTAATCCCTTCCCCATGAAGCCGGACAGAAGGCGTGATCAGTCCAAATATTGTGCTTTCCACGAGGACATGGGTCATGATACCAAGGACGGCTACCAATTAAAAAAAGAGTTTGAAAAATTGTTGGCCCGAGGCTGTCATAACCACTACCAAAGAAACGGCACATGAGCCAATCGAAACGAGCGAAAGGCACGTCAATATGACCGAGAAATCCGTATCATTATTGTAAGTCCTCCCAGTAACAATCAGATCAAATACAAGATAGGGTCAATCAACAAACATGTGGAGAAACCTCCCGTCTTACGGGGGACTGAACGACCAATGGCTTTCACCAAAAATGAGCTCGTAACAGCAACCAATGTAGATGACTCAGTCTGAGTATCTCAGTAGTCACGAATAGATTGAAATTCAACCGCGTAATGATAGACACTGGGGCGTGCAGAGATATCTTGTATTTCAGCTGTTTAAGGGAATTGAGGTTTGGTGATTCCAGCTTACAGCCGCACAATGGTACTCTTGAGGGTTTTATGAACCACATGATACAGGTCAAAGGAGCCATTGATCTTGACGTGCAAATGGGGGATTATGCAACCTTCAGAACTGAAAAGGTGAATTTCTTGGTGGTAGATCTCTAGTCAAATTATAACATGATCATTGAAGCTCCTGCGCTGAGACAATTTCAAATGGTCGTCTCTATCCCCCACCAACGGGAAAAATTCTATTTGGATGATATGATTGGGGTATCGGTTAGTGAGCCCGCAACAGTACTCACATACATTCACACATCACGGACAGAGAGCAAACGGGCCTAAGTCAAGCAGCCAGGAGCGAGTCCAATGAATATGGTAAGGCAGTTGACCCCCCCGGAAGTCGAATGCGAGACCTTACAGGTCAGGGACAAACCTGACTTTTCTGCTGACGGCGAGTTGGTTGAGGTAATCATCAACGATGCTTATCCCGATCAGAAAGTCAAGACCGGGGCTCATCTACCCACGGTAGAAAAAGAGACTTTAATTGCGCAATTAAGGGTGAATATATACGCGTTTTTATGGGTGGTCACTGACATGAGGGGCGTGGAGCCAGAGGTCTCCTTACATCATTTAAACGTTGACACCATATACAAGCCGATTCAACATCGTGCCAGGCAATTCACCCCAGAAAAGGAGGCCGCTATCAAAGTTGAGGTCAGTAAGCTGATGCAAGCCAGAATCATCAAGGAGTTGGCATATCCCACCTGGCTCGCAAATCTAGTCATGGTCAAGAAGCATAACGGCAAGTGGAGAATGTGTGTAGATTTCACTGACATCAACAAAGCCTGTCCGAAAGACCCTTATCAGCTCCCCAGAATTGACAGGTTAGTAGATTCTATCGTCGGCTTCGAAACGTTGAGTTTTATAGATGCATATTCCAGGTACCATCAGGTCAAGATGGCGGAGGCCGATAAAGAAAAAACGGCTTTTAAGGCCGCAGGAGGCCTCTACTACTACGAAATGATGCCCTTCGAGCTAAAAAATACGGGCTCAACTTATCAGAGAATGGTGAACAATGTGTTTTGTTCGCAAATTGGCCGAAATATGGAGGCTTATATAGACGACATGGTCGTAAAATTGCCAAGCGGTGGTCACGCCGCCGATCTGGTGGACACATTCGAAAATGTGCATAGACATTCAATGAAGCTCAACCCGGCCAAATGTACATTTGGGGTCGGAACGGGCAAATTGCTGGGATTTATGGTCAGTCATAGGGGTATAGGGGCGAATCCCGAAAAAATTCAAGCACTCCTCAACATGCGAGAGCCTACCACAATCAAAGAGATACAAAGACTAAACGGTCGGATTATAGCTCTGGGTCGGTTCATATCAAAATCAGCCAAAAAATGCTTGCCTTTTTTCAAATCCTCAAGGGCAGCAAGACTTTTTCTTGGGATGAGGAATGCTCCAAGGCCTTCCAGGACCTCAAAGAATATATCGGGAAGCCCCCACTTTTGGTCAGTCCCCTTACGGGGGACATCCTACACTTGTATCTGGCGGCATCATATTGGGCCATAGCAGCCGTCTTGATAAGAGAAACGGAGACTCACCAACAACCCGTATTCTATGTCAGTAAGGTGCTCAGTCCGGTGGAAAGCCGATATTTCAACGTGGAAAAGCTAGCTTACTCACTAGTGATAGCGGCTTGAAAACTCTGAGGCTATTTCAGCTCACATGCGATCATTGTCATGACAAACA
This sequence comes from Gentiana straminea, assembly GCA_036785695.1. NCBI lineage: Eukaryota > Viridiplantae > Streptophyta > Magnoliopsida > Gentianales > Gentianaceae > Gentiana > Gentiana straminea. Next base: position 926,506 of record JAVUPR010000203.1, on the reverse strand, counting down.
ACCCTCTACGTCAAATACTGCACAAACCAGACCTTTCAGGTCGATTACTACGATGGGCTATAGAAATTACCGAGTTCGACATCCACTACCAGCCCAGGAAGGCGATCAAGGCCCAAGCCTTAGCCCATTTTATCGCGAAAACTAGTTTCACCTCAGAGAAATCAGACGTGCTGCCTGCGTCGGAACCCATAAATGAAGCCTTAAAGTCCGACAACTGTTGGCACTTATACGTAGATGGCGCTTCCAATCAAAATGGAAGCGGCGCGGGGGTTAACTTATCCGAGCCGGACATAATGGAGGAAATTGAAAAGGCTTTGAGATTCGAATTCAAAGCAACAAACAATCTGGCAGAGTACGAAGCCGTGATTGCTAGGCTCGACTTAGCAAAGGAAATGAAAGTACGTAACGTGTAGGTCCACTGTGATTCTCAGCTCATTGTTGAACAAATTTCAGGGGGGTACAAGACCCGATGCGGAATCTTAGAAAAGTATCGTGAAATTGTCAAACAAATGAATCAAGACTTCGACTATTGCGAATTCACCAGAATCGGTAGAGAGGATAACGAACGAGCTGACTTTCTGTCAAGGTTATCCTTAGAGGAGGAGATAGACGACCCGTCAATAATGGTGGAGTATTGATCCATCCCCGCAATTGAAAAAGCGGAAATCATGGACATCGATATACCAATTCAGACTCCATGTTGGATGGATGATATACGAGCATATATCGAAACAAGTGATTTACCCATAAACCCGGACAAAGCTCGTACTCTTAAGAGACATATGGCTAGATATATTTTGAATGATGAGGTACTCTGCAGAAGGTCTTTCACTAAGCCGCTTCTAAGATGTATCCGGAAAGAAGAAAGTGAAAAAGTTCTGATTGAGCTGCATCAAGAATCTTGCGGAGGACATCTCGTGAGCCGCTCTCTAGCCTAGAAGGTTATAACCGCAGGTTACTATTGGCCGACGATCACCCAAGACTCGGAAAAGCTCGTCAAGGAGTGCCCTGAGTGTCAGATACACGCGGATATACCCAGGCTACCATCCGTTGAACAATGTTTTGTCATCTCAGCTTGGCCATTAGACATGTGGGGTCTCGACTTGATCAGACCATTCCCACCAGGAAGAGGAGGTTGCAAGCTCGTCATTGTAGCCATGGACTATTTCACCAAATGGATCGAGGCAAAGCCTATGGTTAGTATTGGTGCGAGAATGCGACATATTTCTTACATGATCAGTTTGGTCTAGATTCGGAGTTCCATGGGCAGTAGTGTCAGACCACGGGCTTCAGTTTAGGGATGAGTTTTCAACATTTTGCAAGGACTACAACGTAAACCACTGGCAGTCCTTAGTTGCATACCCATACGGAAACGGTCAAGCTGAATCTGGAAATAAGCAAATCATCAAGATGTTGACGAAAAGTATCAGCGAAAGTATAAGCAAGAAATCTGAGGGATGGGTCAACAAGCTACCCGCCATTCTATGGGCACTTCAAACAATGATCAAAACACCCACTGGGGAGAAACACCCACTGGGGAGACTCCCTTTGCATTGACGTATGGCTCAGAGGCAATGGCACCCATCGAAATGGCTCTCCCAAGCATCAGAGTAGCTGAATACGACTCGGTCAATAATTTAACCAACACGCAGCTCGAACTAGATATGGCCGAAGATAAATGAGTGGCGACTTACCTAAGAATGGTCAATTACAAACAAATTGCGAAATGATAACATGATCGGCGGATTCGGGGCCATTTTTTCAAAGTGGGAGATTTCGTCTTGCGAAACCGAAAGATGACGGGGCTGAAGCCTGACAGAGGAAAACTAACTGCAAATTGGGAGGGCCCCTACCAGGTCGCGAGGGAAATCAAGAGGGGGACCTTTGTCCTCAAAGACAAGGACGGGTTCGAGCTCAATCACCCTTGGCATTCGGATAATCTGAAGAGATATTATATGTAAAACAATCAATGGAGTACGTTTCCTTTGGGTTATGGCCATCCTTTTGTTTACGACTCGAGTGTTTAGGCTTTCTTTCACTATTTTGTAAAACGTTCGACTTTATGATTCCTTTTACGAAGGTTTTATATTATGGCGGTCAAATCAATGAACAAGTTCAAAATCTTCATTGATATTACAGATAAGAAAGTATAGAGCAACAAATTATTTTCAACAAGACAAAACAATCGCCGATAAATCTTATCCAAAACAAGGGGGCCCAAGCCCATACATAAGGTAACAAAAATCGAAACAAAAGGAAACTCGCTAGCGGTTAAAATTTGAGCGAAGATATTGATCCCTAGGCGCTAAGGTCATTCCGAAAGTGGTGGTGGAAAGATTAGAGATCAACCAAGCAAAGGGCATTAAACACCCCGCCCTCATATCCCTCGCAAAATTGACGGCCTCACGATGAATAATAAGCCCCCAATCAACATTCACATCCGGAGTACATATGGCGTGAATGAGGATGGCCTCCTCGTCAGTCAGCACTTTGAAGTTATCAAAGGGAATATCCCGGCAATTGATAAACCTTTTCCATTCCTGATACCACTGGAAGAGCCCGGAGAACGTGCCATTGTGGACAGCCTCCTCGCCCCTCTCAGGGAACAGCCCCGCATACGCATCATACCTATGAGAAAAGTAAGTCTTTTCATTATCGAGATCCCAGGCCGTTTCAAAGTGCAAGGCCGGATCGAACTCTCGGAGTTGCAGAAACTCGCTTATGGCGCCCGGGGTAAAGCGCACTTGGATACCCCGGTTGGAAATAAAAGAGACTTCTTCGACTGATTGAGCCTCTGATAAGACGGCATAAAACTCACGAACCAGGTTCAAGTTGCACTTCCCAATAGGATCACGAAGAAAGTGGCGCCACCCGGAATAGGATACACAGAACGAGGACCCACTCCCATCAATCTTGCTTAAATTCAAAATCCTTTCGGGTAAGTGCGCACGATCGGCAAAATAAACCCTATAATTCTGGATATCTTTGACGCACGCCGTGTTAAAGAAGGGTGACAATGGAGTGGGAAAGGTAGAGCCAGAGGAGGATGACATAGTAAGAACAGAAACAATACCACAATTTCCGGAAAATGTGTTATAGGCTCTAAAACAGCCAAGGCTCTATTTATACAAGGAAAAAGGGTGCACCAACGGTGGTAATTGAAGGGATCCTACGGCTACGGTTCCCTGACTGTTCAAATTCAAAATTGAAAGTTGGGTCTATATTAATTGTACTAATCAGACGCACGGTCTTCTAGGAGGACCATAGGTCTCCGAAATTAATGCCTGATAGAGAGGGAATATCTCCGTCTCTTCAGAAACCGACAAGCGTGATCTCGTCAAAAGGGCCAGAATTTTCGATGCCACCAAGGTTCTCCAGTCTGGTCATGTCTCAATCAACTCGCTCAGATTTTTTTGACTCTGTCCTCAAATCCAAACAGAGCCAAAGCAGACTTTCAGTCCAATTATTTTTAGCAAGGTCAACGCTTTAAAGTTCTCGACCTCGCCAAAAACAAGGGGGGCGAGAGTGGAAATTTTCAATCAAAACGGAAGTTACCCGAATTCTACATCTGTTTCAACCAAGCCCGCATCGACCTTGCTTGAAACAAGGGGGCCGCAAATCGGATTTTATCGATATTAGAGTTAAGATCCGACAACAATAGGTCCGTTTTTACGACTCAGTTATTTTTTAGCGAGCTCGATAATCAGCGTTCTTCCACTCACCAAAAACAAGGGGGCCGCATGCCCGTTTGGCAGACTTGAAAGATGGGAATATTTCAAACAAAAATAAAGGCACAAACTTAAAAACACTCGGAGAGTTCATTATGCAAAGCGAGAAAAACAAACATTACAAAAGGAAACTAAAAGAATGACTCCTCGTCCTCGGAAAACAACCCGGGTCAGGGGAGGACCCGGATCAGATTTCATCAAACTCAATGTTTTGCCGGGGAAGATACTCGTCCGATGGACAGGTAGGGACCAAGGTAGAACAAAGATTGGAAATCAACCAGGGAAACGGAATGGAGCGACCATGCTTCATCTTCTTGGCAAAGGACACTGTTTCACGATGAATCAAAAGACCCCAATCCACGTTGACGGATGGGGAGACAATAGCATGCAAAAGCAGACCCTCCTCCTTCGTAACCTCCTTAAAATCATCGGTGGGAAACACACGAGTATTGATGAAGCACTTCCACTCCCATGCATCCTGAGGCAGCTCGGATACAACCCCTTCCGGAGCAAATTTCCACGATTCAAGGAACGAGTAATGAAGAGCACCGTTCTGATGCATATGCCGGGAGAGCTTATCTTCGTCCAACGCCCAGGCCCGTTCATAATGAAGGGCGGGGTCAAAAGGGGCAAGACTGAAAAATTTGTTGATAACGTCTGGAGTGAACAGAACCGCCACTCCACGAACGGGCACAACATTTAAGGGCCATTGAGACCCCACCTCGGACAGAGCCGAGAAAAACTGTCGCACCCACCGTCGTATTGTACCGACCGGTGGGATGGGCCACCAGATCTTTCCAGCCAGACACGGTGATACGGAGCCAAGACCCCCCGTTTAATTTACTCTGGTTTAAACCCATCTCAATGAACAAGGGGAACGGTTGAAGTACACACAATAGTTTGCCAACACTTCATTGGATGACGTACTAAAGAACGACGAGTGAGTAGTGAAGGGATGCATGTTACTAAAATAGATGAGGAAGAAAGAGCTGCAAATTCTACTAACAAGGAGAGGCTCAGGGTTTTTCAAAGGTAAATGAGTACAGTGGTTCAACAATCCTTTTATAAGAAAAACCAGGAGGGCCTATGGTCTAAATCAGATTCTTAGGAACATTTTATTATGTTTTGATGATGGCCATAATAGCTGTTATCGCAAGCCTGAAATAAGTTAGAATTCTCTGTATAAGTCTTTACTTAGAGTATGACATATTGTATAAGTTGAGTCAGACAAGTATTGTACTAGTTAGTAGGATGGCGAAGTAAAACAGATATTCGGCAGAGTGAAGCCAGCCAAGTACCAGCAGAGAAGCATGAAGACATTATGGTCTGACTTATAACCAAGAAAGTCTATGATGACCTTGGATAAGTCTAAGTTATAATTCAAATGATGAATTACATTGTCAAATATGGTGTACACTGATCTCCACCCAAATCAAGGATCAGTGAAGTAAAAGAAGTACCTGAAAGATCAACGAGAATAAGAAAGCAGTAAACCGGAAAAGTAAACTGACTATTGGCTGAGTAAAAACAAAGCAGTGAAGGAAGACATAAACAACAAAGTCAGAAGGATCACTTAACCGATCAAGGAACGGCAAAGTAAACTTTACTGATTCAAATTTCAAAAGATGAAGATCGAGCATTAAATGCACAATCAATTGAGGATCAATCAAGGACGGATTTTCTGATAAACGTTTGAAGAAAAGTCCGATCACTGAAATCAAGGAGAATATAATTAAGGGGGAATCAAGAATTAAATCAAGGATTATTCTCCATATTAAATAGCCAACGAACGGAAATTCAAATCAAGGATTATCAAGGCTATAAATAGAAGGTATTGACATACAAGAAAAATAACGATTGAATCTGACAAGAAACAAGCAAAAGCTCAGTCAATTTGAAAAGCCTTCTATCTGTGCTTAAAAGAGACATCTAGAGATCAACTCAGAAATCAAAGCTCAAATTCGACATCAAGCACTGAGATTGATCACAAGTCTGTGAATCCAATTCATATCAATTGAGGAAATTGAATCAGAGGAATCTAAGAAAGAGTTGCAGCCTTTGTGATAACTGCTGAAAGATTTGTTCTCAATGAGCAGTGATAGAGACTGAGTCAATGAAACTTTTGAAGGCAGGGAGTGATAGTCTTAAAGATTGTGAAGCTTGTGTAGTCAAGGACAATCACACTATTGTATCTGTGAAAACAATAGTGAATTCCTCCAATCATCACAGGAGAAGAGTGGATTAAGGGATTACACCACCCTGAACCACTATAAGCCTTTGTGTCTATTTACTTTCAGCAATTTATTTTACAGCACTTTATTTCATTACATACTCTATATCTGTGATTGCATAATCTACTTTGAAACAACATTTTAAAAAGGGACTTATCTGCTGCCCAAAAGCCTTTAAATACAAGAAAAGTTTTTGAAACTCCACTATAGTCATTCACCCCTCTCTGACTATATTTTTACCCTTCTTTGGGACCAACAACTGGTAGCAGAGCAGTGTTCCTAGTTTCAGAACCTGTTCAGATCTAATTTCTGGTAACAAGGAGATCACATATTTTCAAAGTAGTTTTCAAATTTGTGCTTTCTATATATATATATATATATATATATATATATATATATATATATATATATATATATATATATATATATATATATATATATATATATATATATATATATCTTATTTGTATTTATGGATTCCTCAAATTTTATGTCAAAGGTACTGTATTCAATGTAAATAATTTTGATGAATATAAAATATGAATGTTGTCATATCTTGCGGCAACTCATGAGGAGATGCTGGATGTAATCAATGATGGCCCAATCGAGATCACAACTGTGGTAACCACAGGAGCAGATCAAGGAAAAGTAATAGACAAACGCAAGAAATATTGGACCAAGGATGACAGGAGAAGAGCAAACCTCGATTTTGTTGCAAAAGACATGATTTTGAAGACTTTGGACAGTAATATGTTCATGAGGATCAAAGATTGCACAACAGCAAAGGAGATGTGGGACAAATTGACACTGATCAATGAATGATCAGAAGCAGTTAAAGAAAAACAAATTATCTGTTGCAAAACAGAAATTTGAGAACTTTAAAATGAAGGCTGGTGAAACCATTGATCAAATGGAGAACATATTCTCAAGCATCATCAGTGAACTGCAAAAACTTGGACACACATATCCACAGAAAGAAGTGTGCCTGAGGATCTTGAGAGGCTTACCTGAAAGATGGAAGATCATCACATCGGTAATCAGAGGGACAACAAAACATGCAAACACTGATACCTTAACTCTAATGTCTCAACTAAAGGCTCATGAATTTGAGTTGAACGGTGAAGACAGTGTAGCAGCAGAGGCACATATGGGCAGTGCATTGATTGCACCTCATCAAAGTAACACAACCGATGCAAACAGCAAAGAGACACAAGAGATGAAGGAACATGTAGCTTTACTGGTAAAACATTTTGACAGGTTTAGCAAGAAGAACCAATTCAAAGGAGGTTCATCATCATACAAGAAGTCTAGCACAAGCAAAGACATGAAGAAAAAGGATGATGAATATAGATGCTTAAACTGTAAGAAGAAAGGTCATTTCAAGGCTGATTGCCCTGAAGAAAAAGAAAAAGATGAGGATAAGAAGAAGTACAAGACAACTGAAAAGAGAATGGGTAAGATGGCACTTAAAGCTGAAACTAGCAGTGAAAGAATGAAGAATCATCTGAAAATGATTCTGATGATGATGATGAAGCTGACAGCTCAGACCATGAAAAAGCTTACCTATGCCTTATGGCTAAAGAATCAAATGAAACTAAGGTAACATCTAGCTCACTCTCGTCATCTAGTGCATCCACATCTGACACTGCACAATCTTCTATTCTCCTACTAGATTCTGCAAACCTAATCCAAAATCTCATGAGCAAATTTGAAGAAATTGAGATGAATCATGAAATTCTGGAACATGAATGTGAGAATATAAGAAAAGAAAGTAAAAGATTAAAGAAAGAACTGGATAAAGTAAAAGCAGAACAAACTAGTAAGGAGATTCATTCAACTGATCAACAAGCAGCAGATGATCACTCATCCAATATTGAAAGACCAGCTGAGAAAATCTCCCTACCAGTTAAGATCACCACTGCACCACTGAATGTACTATCTTACAAGCCCTAAAAAACGTTTGGATCCAGATCTGGTCTTGGCGACAATAGTCAGGATGAGAATAGAAACAATGGACAACACAAATCTGAATATAGGACCAAGAATGGATCAAAATTCAGAAAATGACAGACCATAGTTTCAACCACTCATCTTGCACCGGTGAAGTCAAACCTAGTGTAGTGAAACATCAGACTAAATCATCAAACCAGCCAACAAAAGGAAAAGGTTTTCTGAAAGGTAAGGGAAGACTTTACCCTTCAGAGGATGACTGTGATGTTGCACCTCCAAAATACAAAAGAAAACCATTTCATGTTATGGATCATATGTTTATAGGCATATGAAGCAACATGAACACTGGTCTCCCACTGCATATTGGAGAATGAAAAAGGATGCAAATGCACTAGAAAGTAGAGAAAAGTATCAGAATACCTTTAGTAGAAATATTAGAAGCTATTCTACCATGCCTTATACATATGAAGTTGATGACTTCAACTATCCAAAAAGAAGATCATTTGGATATACACATGGAGTAGGAGGCATGACTGCTAATAGGCATGGACCCAAACAGTGTTGGGTACCTAAACAAAATTAATTTGTTTTGTACATAGACAGTGGATGTTCCAGACACATGACAGGGAACAAGGGATTGCTCACTGACTTTAAAGTTTTTGATGGGCCCAAGTTACTTTTGGAGGCAAAGAAAACCCTGGTAAAATTAATGGGGGAAGGCATAATGCTCAAAAACAGTTTGAAGATTCAAAATGTGGCTTATGTTAAAGGACCGAACTTCAATCTGCTGAGTATCAGTCAATTCTGTGACAAAGGCTACAGTGTGCACTTCAACAAGGAAGGATGCAAGGTGATTCACAGCCAAACCAACACTGTTGTACTTGCAGGAAAAAGAGAAGACAACATGTATGTAGTAGATTGGAAGACAGCAAAAGCAGAAACATGTTTGCTGGTCAAAAGTAAACAATCAACCAACTGAATTTGGCATAGAAGATTAAATCTTCTCAACTTCAAAACAATCAACACTTTGTCAAAGAACAAGTTAGTTGAAGGCCTACCAGAGATCACATTCAAGAAGGAAAGTCTTTGTGATGCATGTAAAAAAGGGAAGCAAATCAAAAGCTCTTTCAAGCCAAAGCCCTATCAATCAACAACAAGAATCTTACATCTATTGCATAGGATCTTTTTGGACCAGTCACACCTGTCAGTGTAAGTGGAAAGAAATACACTCTAGTAGTGGTGGATGACTTCTCCAAATTCACCTGGACCATATTCATGAACAAGAAAATAGAGACACTCAAAAAGCTGCCAGACTTGTTAAGAAGAATTCAAAATGAAAATGAACTAAAGATCATCAAGATCAGATTAGATAGAGGCACAGAGTTTCTAAATGAAGTTATCAGAACCTAATGTGAAGAAAATGGAGTACTGCATCAACTATCAGCAGCAGGGACTCCACAACAGAATGGTGTAGCAGAAAGAAGAAACAAGACACTCATAGAAGCAGTCAGAATAGTGATTGCAGAAGCATGCTTGCCAAAGAGATATTGGGCTGAAGCAGCAAATACAACATGCTATACTCAAAACAGATCAATCATCATCAAACATCATGGAAAACTCCATATGATATATGGAACGGAAGAAAACCTAACATCTCACATTTGCATATGTTTGGATCTAAATGTTTTGTTTTGAACAAGAATCAGCTGCATACTTTTGATGAAAAGGCTGATGAAACAATCTTTATGGGATACTTAGACACTAGCAAAGCTTTCAGAGTGCTCAACAAAAGAACTTTGGTGATTGAAGAATCAATTCATGTAGTCTTTGATGAGTCAAACACAAATGGTTGAAGCTTTCAAGAACATGAAGAAGAAGCAGGACAAAAACAAGTATACATGAATACAATAGTACCAGCTACCATTCTGAATCACAATTTTTGACATCAAGATGAGCCACCAGTCAATACAACAGAAGAGGCATCAGCACAAGAACATGAAGCTGATGCACAAACTGAAGTTGTGGAAGCACCAAGTCAAGAGAAACTTCAACCTAACCTCATTAGGCTAAGAGAACATCCCGAAGATCAAGTCATTGGAGACATTCACACAGGAGTCAGAACCAGAAGAAAACTGGAGAATATGCTAACATGTTTTCTATCACAAGTGGAACCCAAAACAATAGATGATGCAATCCAAGATGCTGATTGGATTACAGCAATGCAAGAAGAACTAAATGAATTTGAAAGAAATGAAGTCTGGGAACTTGTTGACAGACCAGACATAGCCAACATCATTGGAACAAAATGGGTATTCAGAAACAAGATGGATGAACAAGGAACAGGTGTTAGAAACAAAGCAAGGCTAGTTTCAAAAGGCTACTCTCAAGCAGAAGGAATAGATTATGATGAAACATTTGCACCAGTAGCAAGATTGGAAGCAATAAGGCTCTTTCTAGCATTTGCAGCCCACAAAGACTTCAAAGTTTATCAAATGGATGTCAAGAGTGCATTTCTGAATAGACTCTTGGAAGAAGAAGTATATGTGGAACAACCTCATGGTTTTCAACTAAAAGGGAAAGAAGATAAAGTATACAAGCTCAAGAAGGCACTTTATGGACTCAAACAGGCCCCCAAAGCCTGGTATGAAACACTATCACAATTCCTGATCAACAATGGATTCAACAAATGAACCATTGATAAGACTCTCTTCAAGCTAGAGGAAGGAACAAGCACCCTGTTAGTCCAAATTTATGTTGATGACATTATATTTGGATCAGAAGATGAGAAGCTATGTGAGATATTTGCAAACTTAATGAAAAACAAATTTCAGATGAGCATGATGTGAGAACTGAATTACTTTCTTGACTACAAGTAAAGCAAATTAAAGATGGCATCTTTATCAATCAAGCCAAGCACACAAAAGACTTGATACACAAGTATGGCATGGACACAAGTGGCACATCAGATACACCAATGTGTGCAAGAGCTATTATTGGAAAATATGAAAGTGGGAAGGATGTTGATCAAAAAATTTATAGAGGAATCATTGGATAACTACTTTATCTAACTGCAAGCAGACTTGACATATCATTTGTAGTAGGAGTATGTGCAAGATTTCAAGCTCAACCAAAATAATCACATCTTCTAGCAGCCAAAAGAATAATTGATAGGAACCAACTTTACAGTACATTTCTGTACAGTTCAGCCCACGATTATCACATTTCTGGCATGTTTCGGGTGAGTTTAGACCCTATTTTGAGTATTAAATGAGGTTTTATTGTACGGCGAGTGACTGTCGGTTTTCCGTAAACTCGACCTTATTTTAGCATTTTATACTTGTTTTTCCCGAGCACCCGTAGTTTGCGGGGTTATGCGTTTGCTTGTTGTTTTCATATGGATGCAGGACTAGGGTGTCTCGAGAGCCCAAAAGGCGAGAAGTATGAATTTTAGACGTGCCCGAGGCGAAACACGGAGGTTGAAGGTGAAAAAGTGAAGATTTTGGGTCACATGGGTCCGGACGCCCGTCTGGAGACCTTGGACGTGCGTTCAGTGGCTGTCCGGACAGACAAAAACCTCTCATCCGGACGGCTAACTCTCTGGAAATTGGGAAAACTTTGATGAAGAATTCGTCCAGACGGACATATCCAGCATTCGGACGGACGAGAGCATTTCATCCGGACGGACACCTGGAAAATCAAGAACAGTCCGGCCGGACATGGCGGATATCCGTACGGACAGAAGACTTTCTATATAAAGCTGCCTCATTTCTCACAGCCGCAAGCAGAAAATTAGGGGAGATAATATTAGATAGGTTAGGCGACTTGGGGCGATTTTCTTCGTTTCTTAGAGTTAGAATTAGTGTTATATATCATTAGAATCCTCTTTCGATCTTCTCTTTGAACCTCTAACTTTTAGCTTCGATCTGTAACATTTCAAGTGACAAGATTTGTTCTTTTGGAGCTCGAATTTGGTAGTTCTTCAAGTAATCGAAATGGGTATGTTTTTCTTGTTGTTTTACCATTGTTGTGATGTTTTTCTTCCGTTTGTATTGTTTAGATTCGATTATGAGTAGCTAGATTTGTCGTATGGTCGAACCACGTGAATGCGGGTGAAACACCATTAGAGATGAACCGGGAGGTAGTGTAGCGCGTAATTTAACGTTCTAATCGATAATCTACATCACGAAACTTGTTTTGATTGTTTTAATAGCTTTGAATGAGATTGACAACCTTGTTCATTGTTGCACACACGTAGCTTATAAATGTATGTTGCGGTGATCAAACAATCGAACAAGTAATTATCCACCGATCCCGCAACCCTTAATTTCCTCTCTAAAGTTGTCTTGTGATGAGTCAACTAAAATTGTGGTTCACCTATCAAAGGTATAAATTTATACTCTCGTAGATAATTCGCCTATCAATCTCTCATCTCTCGATCTATAAGATTGACGCTCTCAAACCAAGGTGTAAGATCTCTCAATCTAGCAACCTAGATATTCAACCTATCAACTCTCGTTATGTCAAGGTTAAAAATCCCATCTTTCCTATGGTGATCTAAGGTTTACACCGACTCTCGTCATACGGTAAACATCAATAAGCAATACATCTCTCGATATTGATTGCATAACACATAAGCATAGAAAAGATACAACTTTAATCTAAATCACAAAACAAACTAGACTGAAAAGAAAGAACCTGATGAAACGAATTTAAATAACTTGAACAAATCGTCTAGCCTCCAAATCATCTAGCACAAAGAAAAGCAAAACTGAATAAAACGGAAAAGAAACGACCATCCTCGGCCGGCCAAGCACCAAGGCTCAGCCGGCCGAGGTTACTTGGCTCGAATTTAGGGTTTTCTCAATGCGGCTGTGTAATAATATATGCCTAGGGTTTACAAAGCGCTGGTATTTATAGAAAATAAAGTCGGCTGCTGTAAGTCGGTCGAAGGACGCCCGTCCGTCGTGTTGGACGCCCGTCCAAGATACCTTGGACTTGCTTCAGACGCCCGTCCACTCAGCGTCCAAACTCTCTGAATCAACTTTCTTCTCCTGGACGCCAGTCCATTCTTCAGACGCCCGTCCACTCCATCAAACGCCCGTCCACTCTGGACGGAACCTGGACGCCAGTTCAGCTGGGTCAAAATTTTGATTTCTCCATCTTTATCCTTTCTCTTCTATCCAAATTCATCATTATCTCTTCTATCATTATTGTAATTTGACTCTTATCTCTTTTTGATCATCATTTGAGCATCAAACACGTACCTATAACACATTAAAACATCGCAAAACGTAATATCATCCAAATAATCATAAAATCCAAATTAAAACACCAAAATTAACCTATTTTGCGAATAACTCATTAAAAACCTCATTTACTAAATAATTCCATTAAACACTCGTTTCTTATGCAAAATTTACAAATATGAGGGAAATTATCATAAAATATATCAATATAAATCGTATAAATTCACCCTTAACAGCGGCGACGTGTGGGAACGGGGTTTCGGGACCGCGGAAGTTTTGGGCTTGAAAGGTAGTCTGACACCTACCCGTGTACTAGATTGATGCCCTAGTCATCAAGTCCAGTTCCAATACGGGGTTTGTCCTATGAGTTATCGTTAGACGGCAAGGTAGAGTAATGCACACTCCCGGGGCAATCTTTCTGAGGGTAAAGTAATCCGCTGAAACGTAGTTCGGCCATACTTCTTTTAATTGTTTAGAATTTCGAGTAGTGTAATCTTTATTTTATGCAATAGTATAACTTCATATCTATCTGTTTGACCTGAACTGAGTGCTAAGTCAACTGTGGTACTCAAAAACCAATCTCTGTGGGTTCGACCTCGGACTCCTCAAGCACTATCCTACAATCGACCCGGTCCACTGCCGGTTAGAAAGTAGATTTTGCTAAGGTTTCGAGTTTTTACTTGATCGACCGGACCTAGAAAATCCGCTTATGAAGTTGGCGCCGTTGCCGGGGATTGGCAATGTTTTGATATCACAAAAGTTGACCGAAAGCTTGGGCTTAGGTCGTTTTTATTGTTTTCTTGTTGCTTTGTTATGACTTGCAGCTAAAGTGCCACACCACCTATTGATGATGTGGTGGTGACGAGGCACTGTGATTGTTTTCGTGTTGTTTTCTGTGATTTTGCAGATTGAGCATAAATGGGTGGATACTCTCAACAATACAACTTTTATGAAGAAAAATCCACCTACCAACCTTGGGCACCCGAGCTTGGTCAAAATCGGTATTATCAACCTTATGACCAAGAGCGGGGGTGCGTCCATGGGATGTGGAATGGACGACGATTATCGATATGATGAGGGGAACTATAATAGACGAAATTTTAGGGGAAATTGGAACCGAAATTGACCGGGAAGCGGGAGGCAATCGAAGCCGGCATGACTACAATTGGAGCCCAAATCAAGGACAAGGGAATAATCGAATTATGACTCGAACAACCCTTGGAATTGGAGCTCTCAAAATCAGCACTTACACGCATTGACCTTGCCTATGCCGAAGAGGAACGAGAAGTCGGTATTATTCGGGAGCTGATGGAAAGGGTTTCTATGGCTATGGATGAGGAAGTGTCGGCACATCAATTGATCGATTGGTTGAACCGGATGCTCGTGTTATATAAAGAGGCCGAGGATGCTTTGAAACGGGCTGGGGAGATGCAAGACAAGTTTTCCAGCGGGGAGTATAGGACCTGCCTAGCCAATGAAGATTGGCCCCATATGAGATACATGCTATGTTGGATGTCTCAGGATATCGTGTCTCTCATGACGGCCCGGATGACGGATCAAAATGAAAAGTCTTGCACACAAACGGTCCGGGTAGATAGTGATATTGACGAGTCAAGTTGCTATAATGAGGTGCTCGTCCCGGAGGATTCAGTGATTGAGTTGGCTTTATCACCGCCACCCCCCATTGTAGTATTTGATTATATGAGTTTCCAAGTCCTCCCGAGTGAACTCCCGAATAGTGAGCTGAAAAATGATGATGTTTTGGTAGAGTCCGTGATGCAAACCGAGTTGGAAGCTAGGAAAAGGGAGTTAGGCTTTGTTAAGAGAGAACTCGCGATGGAAATAGGGCCGAGAGAAAGTCGTCGGTGAAGAGGTTCGGGTGGAGAGTGAGGTTGATGAATCGGCTTTCTATGAGGAGATTTCTGAGCCAGAGATTGAGATGCAAGAGATTGATATGGGATCGCCTATCACTCCATTAGTTGATGATGTACCATTCGAGTCGGTGGAGAATTTTTATGAGTATGCCAAGCCACTTGTAGTGGAGCCTACCTCAGTTTTGGGTGAGCCGGAAGCTTTTGGTATTGCCATGCTCTGGGACATGGAGGATACCCATGATTGTAAAGTAAGGGAGGTTGAACTGTTGTCTATCATACCACATCCCGACGATGACCATCATGACACCTTGACGAGAGGTGCGATAGATTTATTTGAGGTCGTCGATCCGGTGGGATTAGAAACGGAGAAGAAGATGGGACGGCTCATTCGCCGCCTAGCTCGCTAGTGGTTCGAGGTCATGTGGATGAGCCCATTATGTTGACACCCCCGGATAGATTGGTCATCTTTGATATACCGGTCCCGGATTATTACTCCCTTCCATTCTGTGCGGATGAGTTCTACGAGGTTAAGTTCGAAGGGTCCCGGGTGGAAGACACACGTAGAGGTGATAGAGAGGAAA
Source organism: Gentiana straminea (assembly GCA_036785695.1). Classification (NCBI taxonomy): domain Eukaryota; kingdom Viridiplantae; phylum Streptophyta; class Magnoliopsida; order Gentianales; family Gentianaceae; genus Gentiana; species Gentiana straminea. The sequence goes on along the minus strand of JAVUPR010000203.1, from coordinate 910,896 downwards.
GACCACGGTGGTTGGGTGATTCCAAGAAGAAGATGATGAGAGGTTTTGACAGAAGAGGATTCCCGAGTTGGGAGGAGGTTGCATCGAGGGCTATGAGAGGTAAGTTTCTAACGAACTCGGTTTTCATGATGCTTGCTATTTGTATTCTTCTTGAGTTGTTGATCTTTTTGAGTTCGGATTTTGGTTGATGGTTTTGATGATACTTGTTTGAAATGAAATATTTGAATTGTTGTTTTGAATCTTTTATGGTTTGAGTACGTTTTGGTGTCACTTGGTCGAGCCAACGACGTAAAACAAAGGCGCTCGGTGGGAGGCAACCCACCATTTGCTGTGTTTTGCTTGTTTTGAGATGACTTTGTTGCTACTTTGCTCTTGATCCGTGGTTGTAAGCCATAAGGCACCCACTTTTCATCTTTTCATGCCTTCTGTGACTATGCCTTGGATTTGACTTGGGTTAAGAATTTATTTTGAGCACGTTTAAACGTGTTGGTTGTTTATTGTATGGTTGATTCGTATTTTGACTATCTCTATGCCATATGTTCAAGTCTTCTGACGTGACGAGGTCGTTTATTTTTATCACCCCCGGATTCTCCCTATATTATATGCTTTGGCACGCGGACCATGTCCCGTGCATGTATTTCTTGGATGTTTTTCAATGACTAGGGATTCGGGATGGACTACTTTCACGACCGTTACGAGACTTGATCGCGCCGTTTTGCCGGGCTCATAAGCTAAGTCTTTCTTTTTCCTTCTCGTTCACACATCGAGGACAATGCTTCACTTAAGTGGGAGGGGGGGGGCGACTTAGCTTATTCGCTTGTTCTTAAAAGTATTATGCCATGATGTGATAAACTTGGTTTTTACTCATTTCCGAGTCGATTTTTAGGCCGTTTTCAAAATTTTCCAAGATTTTAACACCACGTTATATGCATGCTGTTCACAATTGAGTGGTGAAAGGTCTTTAGTTTTGTGAATGTCTCACAGTGAGTCTATATTGTCATGATACGGAACACTTTTTAGTACACGTTTGACGACGGTTATGCTTATCACGATTACTTTACACACCTGTACCCCTAGTTTCGAGGCGAAATAGAAGGATTGGCCTTGGTAGGAACACGGGATGACAGTTTTGGCGTTCTTTTTTACCCTACTTTAGCCAAATAAGCTTGAGCCGAATGTTTGACCTTCGTAGCCCCTCTCAGCCTTGATAGAATGGTCCGACCACCATTCGCTTTATAGCCGTTTCGTTACTTAGTCAGAAACCTACCCTTGAGCCTTATTTTGGTCACATTCCCTTCATTTGACCATACGAGTGGACTTAGTCTCTTGTTAAACCACACTTGCCAAGGCAAGTGTGGGGTGGGGAGATGTTGTTTTTGAGTCGGGTTGTTGTTTCCTCGCTTTTAGAGCTATAAGGAGAGGAGGAGCTCGGTGGGGGGATGCTCGGGTTTCATTTCAAAAAAAAAAAAATCAAATCAAATAATTGTGTTGTATATAGAAATAAAGGGTTGAAAAAGGCAATGAGCTTAAAGCAATGATGATGTTAGGGTTGGGATAGTCAGATAGGTACTAAGTATTCGAGCTCACCTCACGACACTTGAAACATAGTCGAGTTTGGCAATGAGTTCGGGTATTTCAGTATCCTATAGTTCCCAAAGTGTCGAAAATGATCAAAAAGGAGTTTGGATGGTTTGTATAGTAAAGAAGACGTGGTACGTGTTTGGATTATGTTCACTCGTACTTCTTTTCTCCAGTTTCCCAAATTACCCTTTTCGATTAACCGAATTTACCCTAGCCTAACGTTATAACCATTCAAGTCCTGCTGGACCGTGTTTAACCTTGGTTAGTCCCGATTAGTGGAGATTCGGGAAGGGCGAGGATTGTGTAAAGTCATTTGTCCGGTATTCCAAGCCCGAAATCGTATTAAGCATAAGACGTCGTCATTCAACACACACTCACTCCGTGTCATGATCTAGTAGAGTCAAAGTAATGCATTCACTTAACTAAGTTCTTTTCACCTCGATATTTTGAAATGCATGCATGTACTGTAAAGTTGATTCCTTGGTATTGTTTGAACGCCTAATTTACTCGAGGACGAGTAAAGGCTAAGTGTGGGGTGGTGATAGGAACCAACTTTACAGTATATTTCTGTACAGTTCAGCCCACAATTATCATATTTCTGGCATGTTTCGGGTGAGTTTAGACCCTATTTTGAGTATTAAATGAGGTTTTATTGTACGGCGAGTGATTGTCGGTTTTCCGTAAACTCGACCTTATTTTAGCATTTTATACTCGTTTTTCCCGGCACCCGTAGTTTGCGGGGTTATGCGTTTGCTTGTTGTTTTCATATGGATGCAGGACTAGGGTGTCTCGAGAGCCCGAAAGGCGAGAAGTATGAAGTTTAGACGTGCCCGAGGTGAAACACGGAGGTTGAAGGTGAAAAAGTGAAGATTTTGGGTCACATGGGTCCGGACGCCCGTCTGGACACCTTGGACGTGCGTTCAGTGGCTGTCCGGACGGACAAAAACCTCTCATCCGGACGGCTAACTCTCTGGAAATTGGGAAAACTTTGATGAAGAATTCGTCCGGACGGACGATCCGGCATCCGGACGGACAAGAGCATTTCATCCGGACGGACATCTATGCATCCGTCCGGACACCCGGAAAATCAAGAACGTCCGGCCGGACATGGCGGATATCCGTACGGACGAAAGACTTTCTATATAAAGTCGCCTCATTTCTCACGGCCGCAAGCGAGAAAATTAGGGGAGATAATATTAGACGGGTTAGGCGATTTGGGGCGATTTTCTTCGTTTCTTAGAGTTAGAATTAGTGTTATATATCATTAGAATGCTCTTTCGATCTTCTCTTTGAACCTCTAACTTTTAGCTTCGATCTGTAACATTTCAAGTGACAAGATTTGTTCTTTTGGAGCTCGAATTTGGTAGTTCTTCAAGTAATCGAAATGGGTATGTTTTCTTGTTGTTTTACCATTGTTGTGATGTTTTTCTTCCGTTTGTATTGTTTAGATTCGATTATGAGTCGCTAGATTTGTCGTATGGTCGAACCACGTGAATGCGGGTGAAACACCATTAGAGAGATGAACCGGGAGGTAGTGTAGCGCGTAATTTAACGTTCTAATCGATAATCTACATCACGAAACTTGTTTTGATTGTTTTAATAGCTTTGAATGAGATTGACAACCTTGTTCATTGTTGCACACACGTAGCTTATAAATGTATGTTGCGGCGACGTGTGGGAACGGGGTTTCGGGACCGTAGAAGTTTTGGGCTTGAAAGGTAGTCTGACACCTACCCGTGTACTATATTGACGCCCTAGTCATCAAGTCCAGTTCCAATACGGGGTTTGTCCTATGAGTTATCGTTAGACGGCAAGGTAGAGTAATGCACACTCCCGGGGCAATCTTTCTGAGGGTAAAGTAATCCGCTGAAACGTAGTTCGGCCATACTTCTTTTAATTGTTTAGAATTTCGAGTAGTGTAATCTTTCTTTTATGCAATAGTATAACTTCATATCTATCTGTTTGACCTGAACTGAGTGCTAAGTCAACTGTGGTACTCAAAAACCAATCTCCGTGGGTTCGACCTCGGACTCCTCAAGCACTATCCTACAATCGACCCGGTCCACTGCCGGTTAGAAAGTAAATTTTGCTAAGGTTTCGAGTTTTTACTTGATCGACCGGACCTAGAAAATCCGCTTATCAATAATCAAATACCTGAAGAACACCATCAATATTGGTGATGTAAATATAGAGCCATCCGACACTCCACCACCCGTCACGACTAGACCTGGACCCGAAACTCATCTCCAACGAAAAAAAGGCTTGACTCGATGAATAATTTGGTCCTACAACATTTTGAAGACTTGGAGACCAAGTGTTCATCACATTTTGAAGTTTTGAAGACCGTCATTTATTCTACGGAATCTCGGATTAATTAAGTAATTATTAAATAAATGCACTATGTTACTATACCATAATATATGTAACATTTTAAGTAGATATATCAAGGGTGGCGCCATTTTGAGATTACCATGAAGAAAATAGGTTCAATGTATCCTAGTCATCAAAAATATCAAAAGTCTTACTTGGAAACTACAAGGTTGCATAGAAGACATGGAAGTACTTTCTTGGAGCATGTAGGGGCCGAAATTTGAAGTGCTTTTTTTTAGCTAGAAGTTGTCATTTTTACACCTATAAATACCTAAGCTATGTACTTGTATTTGAACCATCATCTTTAGCAATAATAAAATTTTATATTTTCTACACTTGGATTAGTGTGTTGAATTCTCTGGATAGAGGTTCTTTTGGATTATCATAGGCTTGAGCAACCTTTGTGGGTGTCCTATACCAAGGTGCTTAGAAACAAGTTTTCTAAGTGTTGAGGTTATTCCAAGGTGCTTTCTCACAAGTTGAGACTGTGTAGAGGAGCTCTCGAAAAATATTCCAAGGTGCTTCTATGAAATTGTTGTAGTTGTGTCGAGGAGAAAGACTTGAATCCAAATACCGCTTTTCCTAGATCCGCGCAATTTCTCATCAATTGGAATTTGGTATCCAAAAGATGGAGGATTCAAGTTGATATCATATTCAGACTCTGACTATGCTGGATGCAAGATAGATAGAAGAAGCACCTTTGGAACCTGTCAAATGCTAGGCAGTAGACTAGTATCATTGTTTATCAAAAAGAAAAACTCTATATCCACATCAACAGCTGAAGCAGAATATATAGCAGCAGGTAGTTGTTGTGCACAAATACTATGGATCAGACAACAGCTAAGGGATTATGGAATGGAGGAGAAGACAATTCCAATTATGTGTGACAACACAAGTGCAATATCTATCACTGAAAATCCGGTATTGCATTCAAGAACTAAGCATATTGATGTAAGACATCACTTTATTAGAGATCATGTTGATAAAGAGGATGTCATTCTAAGATATATACCTACTGAAGATCAATTGGCTGACATTTACACAAAACCACTCAGTCATGAATGATTCAACAAGTTGAGAACTGAGTTGGGAATGATAGAAATTGACTAAGTACTAAGGAGCAACTAACTGGAGTAATCAGCTAACTTCACCAACTGACTAAGGCAAGTAAGACATTGGCACTCAGCAAAGTCAATTCCACTGATTGTTAGGAACAATTATATACAGCAGCTAAGTAAAGAAGTAACTACACCGACCTAGTGACCAACCAAGTAACTCCACCGAACTATACATTGATGTAAACAGCAAACTAAAGAGTGAACTAAATCAGTTTCATACACATGGAAAATCAAGAAGTTATGGAGGATTATACTATGAAAGATTCACACGTGGAGATCAATTTTTAATCGTGGAGGTAACTATATTATTATTTTTTGAATTACAAACGCCTCGATTCCCGGGATTTATCATTACTTACCTTAATCCACTCCCCCACTACACTCAAATACTGTGATTTATATACATAAAATCATGCCATTACGTCACAAAATCCTTCTATATTCAACCACGTTCACACTACCAAAAATCATCCTATTTAAACCACACTTAGAGATTTTTCAGAAATCTTTACGCTCTCTTGCAAATTATAAGCCCTACTCTCTCTTCAAAATCAAAGCTTTTTCCAAAAATCACAAACTCTCTCAAAGCAATGGCATCATCTTCTTTAAAAGCTGCCACGGAAAAACATTACGAAAAATCGATCATTTCTGGGTCGTTTTTAATGCCTGAAAACTATCTACATTTCTACGAAAACGATGCACAGGCCAGACGACTAGTTGATGGCTGTACTACCTGGGGTTAATGACCTTCCTAAACCCCTCAATCACTGGGATATGCTATGAGAACCTGATTACATTCTGGAAAAATGCAAAGCTTGTGCCCAACATAAAGAAAACCGATCCAGATTGCATTAGGAGTACTATATATGGAAAAGCAGTGGTTATCACACCTGGTCTTCTCCGCAGATTTCTCAATCTTCCCAATACTAGTCTGGTTGATGTGAAAGACATACAAATCGACATTAAAACATTCTCGACCGAAATATCCAAGCACCCCAGAAAGAACAGCAAGACATACGACCTTCCAAGATCAACACTCAAACGTCCGTTTGCTGAATTTACACAGTAATCACCAAAAACATTGAAGGATGAAAATGGTCGATGGAAAACTTGACTGAGCTACGGTTCAAGTTAATGGTGATTATCTATCAAGGTATTCCCTTTGACTGGTCACAACTTGTCTTCAACAGGTTGAAAGATCAAATCCAGAAGGAAATTGATTTGGAAATTACAGCACCAAGCAAGGGTTTGCAGAAGAAATGTGAGTTTTGGGAGAGGAAATCTTATGGGTTCGCTCTTCAACACCTGTTCGATAAATTGAAGGTAAAACCCATCTCTCTGCAACCTCCACACAAGGCCAAGGTGATGTTCACATATGTAAATGCATCCCAGAAACCCAAACCCATTGCCGGAAGAAAAAGGAAAGAGCTTGAAAGCAGCAGATCAGGAGTAGAGAGAAGAACCAGATCTCAAAAGGCATAAGACGATACCCATGTGATTAGTGCCAACAACCAGGATAACCCAATGGTGATCAGTGACGATATAGCAACTGAGGAAGAGAAACATGAAGAAGTCACCTATCTGGAAGAAGGTGAAGAAGGATATCGTCTTACTTCATCTGATAAAGAAGAAATTGAAGATGAAGAAGATGCTACATGAAGTGAGGCAAAAAATGGTGAAGTTGAACCACTGGAAGGAGATAATTTTGAAGGTGATCAAGAAAAGATGGACATTTCTGATGTTGATCTGACAATTCATGAGGTACTCCTCAGGAGCCTCAGCAAAGTTTCCAAACAGCCAAGTGAGCCAGCTGATCAAACCCACTCTGCTGAAATTTTCAACACCCCCAGCATTGATCAAGGCGGAACACCAGCAGAAGAAATGAAGTCTCCGGCACATGGAAAAGAACATCAGTCGTTCCAGGGCTAGGCAAGTGCAAGCATCTCTCAGCAACCTCTCCCTGAACCTGAGAGTGCTGAAGAAGAGATAAATGAAAAAAAGAAGAGAAGGAAAAAGAAGAGAAATAAGAAGAGAAGGAAGAAGAAACATAAGAGAATGAGGAAGATAAGGAAAATGAGGATGATGCATCAGCACCCGCAGAAACTGATCCAGAGAGGATTTTCAATCTGGACATTCAACCCTTAATTGTGGACATGGAAAAGCGGTACCACAGCAGGCAGAATCTGAAAGCTGCATTAAGGAGTGATGCAACCTCCTTAAATCACAAAATTGAGGCCATCATCAGTCACATTAAGGTTCAAGATGAGGTCATGGAGAAACAAGACAACTTACTTTGCAACCCGAAGCATCTAATTCCCTATCATGTGCAGACTAACCTTGAGTTTCTTGCTGACAAAATTGATGGAAATCTCAAACAATTGGTGGATACTTTGAATGCTCATACACATCAACTCCACTATCTTGATGAGGTTATGGATTACTCTGGCTAGCAACTCAACACCCTCATCATTGTCACTGAGGCCAATAACATTATTCTGGAGAAAAAATATGGTCCTCTCCCAGAGTCTGAGGCAGCAAACACAATTCTTGAAGCACGGTTTGGTGCTGATAAAAAGGGGGAAGGTAGCTCAAAGCCTGAAAGCTCCAGTGAAGATAAGGAAAGCCCAACAGATAAGGGCAAGGGCATCAGGTTTGAAGAAAAGAAGAAGTAGCCCTCAAATAAATATTGTTACATTTATTCAATGCCTTTGATTTGTTTTTGAAAAAGATGCAATATCTTATTGCCCTTGAATGGATGAATAAAATTTGAGTTTTTACTCTGTTTATTATTATAAAAAAATTTATACACGTATGTTCAGGCTTATGAGGGTTTTGGCATCATCAAAAAGGGGAAAATTGTTAGGAACATTTTATTATGTTTTGATTATGGCCATACTAGCTGTTATAGCAAGCCTGAAATAAGCTAGAATTCTCTGTATAAGTTTTTACTTAGAGTCTGACATGTTGTATAAGTTGAGTCAGACAAGTATTGTACTAGTTAGTAGGATGGCTAAGTAAAACAGATATTCGGCAGAGTGAAGCCAGCCAAGTATCACCAGAGAAGCATGAAGACATTATGGTCTGACTTATAACCAAGGAAGTCTGTGATGACCTTGGATAAGTCTAAGATATAATTAAAATGATGAATTACATTGTCAAATATGGTGTACACTGATCTCACCCTAAATCAAGGATCAGTGAAGTACAAGAAATACCTGTAAGATCAAAAAGAATAACAAAGCAGTAAACCGACAAAGTAAACTGACTATCAGCTGAGTAAAAATGAAGCAGTGAAGGAAGACATAAACAACAAAGTCAGAAGGATCACTTAACCGATCAAGGAACGGCCAAGTAAACTTTACCGATTCAAATTTCAAAAGATGAAGATCAAGCATTAAATGCACAATCAATTGAGGGTCAATCAAGGATGGATTTTCTGATAAACGTTTGAAGAAAATTCCGATAACTGAAATCAAGGAGAATATAATTAAGGGGGAATCAAGAATTAAATCAAAGATTATTCTTCACATTAAATAGCCAATGGATGGAAATTCAAATCAAGGATTATCAAGGCTATAAATAGAAGGCATTGACAGACAAGAAAAATAGCGACTGAATCTGACAAGAAACAAGCAAAAGCTCTGTCAATTTGAAAATCCTTCTATCTGTACTTAAAAGAAACATATAGAGATCAACTCAGAAATCAGAGTTCAAATTCGACATCAAACACTGAGATTGATCACAAGTCTGTGAATCCAATTCACATCAATTGAGGCAATTGAATAAGAGGAATTTGAGAAGGAGTTGCAACCTTTGTGATAGCTGCTGAAAGATTTGTTCTCAAGGAGCAATGATAGAGACTGAGTCACTGAAGCTTTTGAAGCCAGGGAGTGATAGTCTTGAAGATTGTGAAGCTTGTGTAGTCAAGGACAATCACACTATTGTATCTGTGAAAACAATAGTGAATTCCTCCATTCATCACAGGGGAAGAGTGGATTAAGGGATTACACCACCCTGAACCACTATAAGCCTTTGTGTCTATTTACTTTCAGCAATTTACTTTACTTTATTTCATTACATACTCTATATCTGTGATTGCACAATCTACTTTGAAACAACATTTTAAGAAGGGACTTATCCGCTGCCCAAATGCCTTTAAATACAAGAAAAGTATTTGAAACTCCACTATAGTCATTCACCCCCTCTCTGACTATAGTTTTACCCTTTCTGGGACCAACACAGATTAATCCAACGGAGGGGGATGATTCTTTTCAAATTCAAAAACTCCAAAACGGATAAAGATATATCTTTCAATGCTTGATCGGTTACTGGTCCGACAATAAAGGTTACCATTATCAAGACATCAGACTTAAAGAGGTCTGTCAGAGTGAGACTCTTACGCTTCCGAGGGCATTAAATAGGGCAAGGACAAATTATTCCGAACAAGACTCACGGATTGCCATGCTCAAAACAACAAGGCCGCGCGAATACAAATTTTGATAAGCGAGTTCAGGCTTATCCGCACCCATCTCAATTACATAGAGCCTGCTTTGGTTAGGGGGGAGATACAGATATAAGTCAAAATCAAGCAAAATCAAGAAAATTCCAACTCAAAATGCGAAATTGAGGCATAGACAGAGTTTCGAGAACGGCGTCAAACATAACCGCCAAAAAACACATACAAAACAAGATCACTAAAGTTTCTACAAATGGTTGCAAATGTTTTAAAAGAAAGTACAAACAAGATAAAGCTAGGTCGAGGCAGGAGGATCAGATGCGCCCTGTGAAGTCGGAGCTTGCTATATATTCTCGTACGTTTCTGTCTCTGACAAAGTATCGGCCTCAAACACCAAGACATGCTCTTCTATTCAAGCGGATTCTTCAATCATGTCCCACAAATTCATAGGGGCTCGAGGTTGAGGATTCCACTCCAGGGCTCTGGCAGCACGCTGCTCAGCATTAAAGTCCTTAACCTCCTCGTTAGAAAAGGGGATCTCGGCATGCAAAGCCCGAGAGTTGGAACATAAGGATCTGTGGCAAGCCACTCTTGAAATACATCCATGCCCGGAGTCACTTCCTTCTGAACATATCTAATACACTGGGCAATATGGTAGAAGCGTTTTCTTATACTCAGCAGAGTTTTTGAAATCGGCAACGGCTTGACATCTTACGGCCTCCACCCTAGCAGCCTCAGAGGCCTTGTAAGCATCAAACTCTTTTCACAAGGCAGCATATTTCTCTTGCCCCTCTTTCCAGGCTAATTTGGCTCGTGAGATCTTATCTTGGAAATTGTCGACAATTTTCTTCGCCTAAGCCTCATCTTGCTCATGGAGAGTTCTCATCTTAGTCAGCTCTAGCTCGGCGGCCGCTTTCTCCTAAGCAATTCTCTTTTTTAACTCAGTCAGACGACTGTTTGCGGTTCCAAGCTCCAAGGCCGCATGATCCAGATTGGCCTCTAGCTTCTTTACCTGACCGACGGCCTAACTCCTCCCTTGGATTTCCTCCTTACACATCCGAGTAGCTTGCTTCACGAAGGTAGCCAGTTGAAATCAACGAGAGATGAAAATATGTGGGCAAAAGGAAGGAAAATATTACAAAGCCAAAAATTGAGGACTTACCACACAAAGAGAATCACCAGCGATTGCAGGCAAGTCGTTAATCGACTTCATTAGCCCACTATGCGGATCCACCTGACCGTCCATATAAATCCGGTTCGTGATGCCACGACCAATCTCCATCCGTATTTCATCAAGTCGGGGCAGAGGGGAATTTCAAAGACGAGGCACAGAGCCAATCGTATTACCAAGAATGTGGCCCCGGCCTTGTCGGTTGGCTTCTTGAACTCCGGCCGAGTCCACTTCGATGAACCGTCGGTTTGGCGAAGATTGACTTCCCCTACAACAAGTCCATGGGATACACCCGAAGGGGCCACATCTTTTCCTTTTTCAGCTTGCATTGCAACCGGGGGATTGCTGGAGCCGCTAACACCCTCAATATCGGGAATAGTACTTTGATTGGGAGAAGGGGCACATAATTTGGACACTTGGCTTTCCTTTAACTGAGGTTCCCTTGGAGCCAACTCGTCAGTTTTCTCGGGGCTATCCAGAGTAAAGGCCCCGGAGACACCAGCGGTCTCACCACATTTCTTTTTCATCACCGGTTTTCAGCAGCGGACTCACGCGCTCGTTTTTCGACAACCGAGGATCCAATTACGAGCCCTTTCTCATGAGCTCGGGGAACCAAAGGCTGAGCTTGCATCTCCAAGTCGGCCTTGCCAGTTGTAGTTTCCTCATCAACGGTTGGCAGAGCTGTCTTCTGAGTGGCCCTAAGCACCTTCTCTCTGGCTATAGCCGCAGCTCTTCTTTTGGCAATGGCATCGTTCCTAGCCTTAGTGGGATTAGTCATCGCTGCAGAAGTTAAGGCAAAATAAGTTCAAAATACACAAATATGAGAGCGGTAACACAATAAAGGACATAAAGCGAAATGGAGCAAAATAATACTCGAAGGTCGACGGCTGGGATCCCCTTGGCAGACCTCACAATTGGAGGGAAGGCATCTATTTATATGGCAATCGCCGATCCAAGACGGATCACAATCGACGGGCACCATATTAACTATAGGATCCCCAATATCTGATCCCGATATCCCAGCTGCCCGACAATATCCATCAGAAGTATCTAAAAGACGGTGCCAGTTGAAGGTTCGTTTTTGAATATCACGCTTGGCATCATACCCCAGAAGCTGGTAGATCTCCTTGATAAACTTGCCTTATCTTTCATCAGGCTTACCCACCAACACATCCTCAGAATTTTTGGTCGAATTGGCAGCATAATGATCAAAAGGCCAAACGAATGACGACTCGACCTGCATACATCTCACGTTCCACGAGTTCACTCGATCAGGAAGATCGAAAAGCATATGACATTTGAGTTTACGAGGACTGAGCTGACCATCCGCCTCTGGAAAATGAATAAAAGTTGAATAAAACCGGCATGGAGGGTTCCCTACCTAACAGCCTGCAGATCACTATGAACGCCATAATAACTCTCGCCGTTCCTAAAGTGAGATCGCAAGGCAAAGCATTAAACTCCAACAAGAACTCAACAAAAAATAGGTCAAACGGAGGTCGAAGCCCGGCGACAAAGTAGTCATAATGTAGCCAGATGAAGTCCTTGGAATCACGACCACAGATCTTAGTCACGTTCCGGTCTTCCTCTTTCTCGAAGCGGGTAAACCTATAGCTAGCCGGGATGTCAAAGGCCGTCAGCGAACTTTTATATTCGTGTTTATCTTTAAAGGTCTTCCACACTCACTCCACCTTCCTATCAAAAGCTTTTTGAGCCGCCAGCTCGGCAAGGGCGGCAGCAGATCAAACTTTGGGAGGAGGTTTTTCTTGTTCTTTCTCCTTACCTTTCCCTTTGGCCGTAGTAGTGGGTTTGTTAACAGCGGCTCTACCTTTATCACTCACCCTTATTCTTATGGCGGGTTGACTCTGCTCAATTTGATCCTGATGCGAGGAAGCTTCCTCAGCCTCCCCTCCGGATATCCACGTGCAACAAGTTCACTCTCTGTGGCTGACTCAGAAGACATCCTGAAAACATAAGGGCGAGGTGGATTAGTTAATCGCTTAGACTATGAAGTCGGGCCGAGAATAGTGGATACGTCATGATCTCGACACCTCGCCCTCATTATGTCTCCCCAGAATAACAAAAAACAGGCAAGAGGCTACAAACCGAAGGAAAACAAGATCTAAAAGCACCAAAAATCTATAAATCAACATAGCGAGGTACATGGGGACAAGAGCATTAAATCTGGGAATGACAGTGCGAAAAGGGGGTTTCATAGCTTAAATCTCCAAAGAGTATGTGATATTTAGGCAAAATTCACAGAAAGGCGGCCTATGATGCATAACACATATTAACAAGCGATCGAATCGATAAAGGATTACCTGTAAGAGAGGAAGAAAGAGTGCTTGTCTGAGAATCTTGCTTGAAACGCAACCGAAGACCACCGTGAAACAACTTGAACCTTCGCCGGAAAATCACTGACTCACCAGAAAATTAAGTGAGAAATGAAACAGTTTTCGTAAAAGTATGCAAGTGAATGGGTAGCCCTCTATCTGACTCACCAGAAAATTAAGTGAGAAATGAAACAGTTTTCGTAAAAGTATGCAAGTGAATGGGTAGCCCTCTATTTATAGACAATATCAGGGGTGGGAAATTGAACCATCACGTCTGAAAATTCGAAATTCAAAGATAATCATTGGGTACGAAACACGAAGCGTCATCAGCCAATCAACAACCACTGCCCATCACGTCAGCCGTCACATCCTTTGCCGAATCTAGCTAACGCCTCCAACAGCCACGAGAACCTAGCCGACCCCGGCTCTAAGCCTGTCCGCGCCACCGCTCGACACCTCATACCAGATATTACGGATTCATTGATAAGCCCGATAAACTGTCAAAATCGGCATCAAAATCCTCCCATGGAATCCGTTGAGACGCGACATCCATGAAAGAGCTAAACAAACTTTACTCCGCGCCTCACACACTGAGTCTCCTACGGTGACAATCGGCAAGGCACGGAGTAGGGGGGCATTAATATGGGAAACCCACATATGGTCTTATGGACCCGGGTCTAACCCGATCGGAGGTCACATCATTAATCATCTAGCCCAGCTTTGCCCTCATCCTTCTTGCTGCCAGGAGGGATTCGAGTCGTAAGTTAGAGAGCCCATCATCAACTCGGACCAAGGCCATGCCTTGACTATCTGGGGGACGCCCACACTCGTACAACCTCCTAACAAGTCAGAGGAAGACTGGACTCAACTCCCCAAAGCCGGGAATCATTATAGTCGAAGCGACAAGACCATCATTGGGCTCGTGGAGAGGTCAACGAACTCAGCCCAGATAATCACCTCTCCATCAGAGATCACATCTTATGCTTTGATTTTACTTTATTATGTCTTGTCGTCATTAGCATAATCTTGATTAGTCCGGTGCCTATAAATAGGAGTTGTATGCAACTCACAAAGGATCCAATAATTAATACAAGCAGGCCAATCCCTTCCAATTTGTCGAGTCCGAGTTCGTGAACATATAATCATCGGAAACTTCATAAATTTCATATCAACCACCGCCATCACCACCCATCTCACCGGAGAAATCATAGTAAACAAGCCAGATATCCACACGGCCCAGCCGTTACCACCACCCTGATAGTTCCTGCAACATCAAGCGTGTGGATTGAAAGATATGTTTGATTGAGCAATTTTGATGATCAAAGTTTTAAGCGAAGAAGATTAAAATTTTGATCCAGATCTGCGTACGTTCGCGTCGGATTTGTTTTCTAAGTGAATAGGGGTATATTTGTCCGGTAGAATTTATTTGTCCTTAATTCAACTAAAAAATTGAAGCTGGATTAAAGATTAAATAAGGAGGAAAATTATGGACTTTTACCTAATTTTTCCATAAAACAATTGTATTATATCTTACTTGTAATTGTTAAACAATTCACGGTAAAAACAAATAATGAAACTAAATTGAGAAGAGAAAACTTGAATTGGGAGAGAATTAATGGTAACAAAAAAAAAAACATTGAATTAAAGAATAATCATAAAGTTAAGTTACAACATGTACCGATCATAATTTACACAAAGTGTTTGATGAAGTTCTCAGAGAACTTCAGCAACACATTTGTATAATTTACACAACATTATGCATTGCAAACTACTACTATTTTCCTATGAACACATCAAGGAAGATGTTTTCCTATTGATCTTATGTTGCATATTATTTGATGTGTGTCCTACGCATCATCAGCATCAAAGTTATTATTGTCATGCACCCTCAAGACTGACTAGGGATGCTAAAAGATGTTGGAAACACATTGCTTGTGTAATAAGAATGCATCGATGTTGGTAAAATTACCGGTTTAGCATGTTGTTAACTAATGTTGACACATAATATGAACACCACATCAACACATGATCAAACAAAAAAGGTGATTGAACCAAAACGAAAAAACGAAATAAGTAAATACGAAAACTTATGGATTAAGACGAGTGTAACACTCTGTCCTTAAGACGGTATTGCACCGATTATGTGTCCACGGTTATCGCAATCGTCTCCCAAGATACAACAATCCTTTCTTCTGTTCGGCTGACACTTAATGGAATCAGAAACGGCAAACCGAGCTTGGTTTATAATCTCTTCCTTATGATTTCGAAAAAATGCAAAAGTATAACGCAGAGCTTTCAAAGTGCCTATAATTTTCAGAAATACAATCTTGTAAGAATCCTATATTTTCATTACGTGAGGGCTTGTTTATATAGAGGAGAATTACCACTTCAAGTTTGGGTTGTATCCTTAACTCGAATCGATGCAACCCTACAACCGAACGGATGCACCCCATTTGAGGTTACAACTTTTCACCGAACAGGTGCAACCATATGCTTCATGTCCATTCAATTTATTCATTATTTTAAATTTAATTAATTAATTTCATTCAATTTCTCCAACAATCAATAGTACAGAATGCATCGTCTGTTTTAGACTTAATTCATGTGGATCTTTGAGGACCAGCTAGCTCCTACAACGTCCACCTTTGGTTTCACTTGTCATATTCATTTTGTTGATGATCATTTAAGGTTTATTTGGATTTATCCGTTAACACAAAAATCGAATGCCCTAAAATGATTTCATTCAATTCAAAAAACTTGGTGAAAATCGATTTTCCACTTCTATTAAATGTGTCAATCTGGTTGGGGGGGGGGGGTTGAGTATAGGCCATTTGAATCTCTTCTATCCTAATATGGGATCTTATTTAGACATCCTTATCTCCATACCCATGCCCAACAAGGGAGAGATGAGAGAAAACATGGACACATAGAAGAAATTCGCTTGACCTTCTGTGCTCAGGCTTACTATTTTATCAATGTGTTGCCAACACCAGTCTTACAAAACCAATCTCCATATCAGTTCATTTACCATAACAATCTAGATTGTACTCTTTTCAAAGTGTTTGGATGTGCCTGTATTCCTCACCTACCTCCATTATCTAACACAATGTTTAGATTCCACACCGTGCCCTCGAACTAAGTGTTTGGATGCTACGTAATGAAACATGAATTTGAAAGATAAGACAATAACATGGAAATGTAAGTAATTAAAATATTAAGGTAACTGAACAAGTACGTGCAACATAAACCGATAGTAGTTAATATACATGTTTCCTAGGCATTGTTCAAGTTAGTTTTAAAGTGGAATTACTTATATTACAAGTTATGCTTTTAACCGTTTTGTATGGATGACGTAGATTAATTATTGTCATGTCTCCTGACATTCGACAAACATGAATATCACTTTTGATATTCTTTCTCCTAATTGACCATCTAAATAGTGCTCACTCCTATTTGATGTTGAGTTTGGAGTGCTTGCTTACGATGAAGCGTGGAATTCTTATTTATGTATTAGTTTTTTTTTTTTTTTTTGGGTAGTTGATCCATATGAATACCAAGTAGTTAGTAGTTTTCTTTTGTGTTGAGTTGTAATGGATAATATTATTTGTTTCCAGTTATTCATTATTCTAGTTTGACGACAGTGGTGTTCTTTTGGATTGGTGTTGTATGGAAAACCATGAGAGTCTGTTTTCGGAGTCTTTTGCTTGTTTCTTGCCACGCCTTTATTACTCTGATATGATGTCATAATTATGTGAGTTTTAGGGTTTACCCTATGAGCCACGTGTCAAATGTTCCAATTCCGTATATAAAATTCGGTATCCTGGAACGGGTCGTTATCCTAGGTTTTGATTTTTGAAATTATATGTATTCGAGAATCATATCATAAGAGTTATCACTAGTATGTAAATTCATTACAACTGACAGTAGTAGTCGCTAAAAGTCACTATAGTTGTGACGCCAAATATCGTGGCTTATAATGTTTTTTTTTATTGTATTCTTTTTATAGAGGGTGGCTGAAAAAGTTAAAGAGTAATTCCAATCTAGTACCATGAAAACTATGTGTGATCAGTGGCGGACGCAAAATCTCGGTAAGGAGGGGAAACAAAAGTTTTAAGGACAAATAAAAAAAATTAAGGAGAGGCAAACTATACGTATGCTACATATATTAGTGTATTTATTTCGGATTAAGATGGGCAGTTGTCATCTTAGTTGTATGTAGGTCCGCCACTTATGTGATTGCACTAGCATGTTTTACTGAACTAATATTGTTAAGTCGTGGGTTTCTAATATATACATATATATATAAGTTGTGTTACTATCACTGAGAGATGATGACACATTTATATTCATATGATATGATTACATTATGTTACCATGTGATATAGAATAATAGTTCATGGTCAATATTGTTGTCGTATTGTACCGTACAAAAGGGTGTAAAAACCAATTGAAAACGACGGCAGCAAAGCTTTGACGCATTATTGCTTAATTTTTTTAATAATAATAAACATCTAATTTACCTAAAAGTCATTAATCAATTTTGTATGCCAGCATGTATCAAGGAAACGGATATATGAATGGTATATTTGTATTTTTCAATTTATATTATTTCAATTTAAAAAAAAATTGTGGGTCCTAAAACAAGAGGACACAATAATTTGGTGCACATGGTTTCCTAGCAACAAGAAGTTTTAATTTTTTTTTTTGCAAGCGTAATGATTGCATGAAAGAGTTCGAGATATACGACTAGAATATTATATATATATATATATATATATATATATATATATATATATATATATATATATATATATATATGTATATATTAGAATCTAAAAACATGAACTTTTATTCTTTTACTAAAAAAAATATAAAATAAGATACCTTCTTCCATACTTTTAATACAAAGCCAATAAACTTATCCAAAAAAAAATTATTTGATTCAATATCATAAATTCAATCCTCAAGGTAAATTAAGGTCTTCACTTCCCATCACCAGATTAAGTTTGCATATGCAGTATAGACTCGTCTTTGTCGTAACGTATTTTAACTTGATCTCCGGCGGTCAAATTCTTTTCCTTGACGTACAACTTTTCCCCATCCATTAAGACGGTAACCTCGCGAATTTTGTAACTCCAAATCTCTTATGACACCATCGTTACGATCCGAAACATGAATTGGAACCGACTTACCTTCGCTTATCCTTTGTTTATGATCATCGCGTAGGTGTTGCACGATTTCGGATAGTGTTTGTTCGATCAGCTGGAAGATTAAGACGACCATACCAACTTGTATCAGATATCATCAACTTCTTTTCAATCAACGATTAGCCATAGTTTCAAAGATGAATATTGATATGAAAGGGTTAGGATGCACAATTATGTGTTGATATGTGCTTAATATATGCTAAGAATCATTGGAAAATCTGCGAAGATTGTCTAGTTAATTCACCATTAATATATAGAGATGATAAGAATCATTGGATAATTTTCGAAGATTGGCTAGTTAATTCACCACTAGACAAGATCCGATCAGGAGGATCGATCTCAAAATTATATATATATATATATATATATATATATATATATATATATATATATATATATATATATATTATGATTATTCATAAGTATGTCCCATAATAGGTCCCATTCTTCTATTCTTTTCCGGAAGTCGATGACTATTCATAGCTATTACCTTGACATCAAAGAAGAGTTCAACCCAATGCTTTATTTCTGTCCTAGTTGATCCCGATTCGTTTTATTATTTCCAAAAAAAATTTGAAAATTCTAACCCTTTATCTTTACAAATTCTTTTGTTATATAAAAACATAAAATGGGGTACCATTTTCATCCGTGCATTGTTTCAAAAAAAAAAAAAAAAAAAAAAAAAAAAAAAAATCCGTGCACGTGGTCATTGACGAAGGTTACTTGTCCCAATACCCATTGATGAATTTAAAAGAATTATTTACCAGATTAAATGTTATTCGTTTATTTTGTTGATTTTGGCATGTATATTAATGGGTTAAAAGAATAAGGAAGGGGGCTACAAGGAAAAAAAACGTGCAATGTATTCATTTCTTAGTATTATTAGGGTGCACTGTATCATGTCATGTCTCATTAATTCCCTTTTTCCAATTATTCTCATATTGCATTTTAATTATGATATATTATCAAATAATCGTTTATTCTAATGTAATAATACGAAATGTGTATACACACAATCCACATTTATAAAAGAAGATTAGCTGTTGGGCAAGTGTAATATATAGTCAAGCTTATGATGGTCCCTGCCGGCGTCAACATCTCATGCCTTTTTCTTATTGATGCCGACGCTATTTCATTGTCTTGCCGTCAAAAATTATTTTCATTCATATATTCCATCCTTTTATATTTTTAAGGAAATATAGTTCTATCTCACTTTCACACTAGCCGTTAAAACTATAGTAGCAATGTATGTATCATTTTGTGATCAATTTTTTTTTATTTTTTATTTTTTTAAAGGCCCTCGGTATCCGGATCAACTGACCCTACTAATCCGGAGTTCAATCTAGTCGTGTTTATAGAGTCGACTCTTACTCATGGGTAAGATCTGATCAAGAGTTCTTTCAATATTGAGATTTAGAGGAGAATCGAACCGATACCTCTCTTAGCTAGACATTACCACGTGAGCGAATCGATTTGATTATTTTGTGATCATTTTAGCATAGGCATCAAAATGATACAAAGTCGAAATAAACACTTAATTAATAAATCGAGAGTATATTTAAAATTCTTGTAAAGTAAGAAAATACATTTAAAATTGTGATTCTTGAATTTGACTTAAGGCATTTACCTGCACAAAATAACTACGATGGTCGTATGCTAGCTTCAAGGCATTCACATTTATGAAACAACCGCGATGGTCGTATTCTAGCAAACGTGGGTTCTATTGAGGCAAAAAGAGTTGTCACAAGAGGCATGTGCCTACTTCTCTTGCTGAATTAATTTTAATGAAATTCGAGTTATATATTTTTTTCCTTAAGGAGGGAAAGGGCAAGAGATTTTTATTCGAATTCATTTTCAATGTTCTCGGGAAAAAAAAAAAGCAATCTTTTTAAAGTTTGAACTCAAGCTCAAACAACTCGTTATGCTCGAAAAAATCAAGTTTATTCTAAAGCCAAAATTACGTAGTTTCTCATAATGCATTTTATATCTAAACATTCTTTATATTTTACTAGTTATAAAACTATTATTGAATACACCACATTTAAAAAATAACTCGATAATTCTCGTTATCATTTGTTTCCTGCTTCAAGATGCTCAACTTCGGTTCGTTTTCAATAACGAACTAATCGAGCAAGCCTTCAACATGCTTGATGTTCGAATCCTTTACACCATACAAAATGAACATTTATTTACATACACATGACATGATAGATTTGAACATGGTTTTAACACGTACGTATAATCATCTCTTTCAAATTCTTAAGGTGATAAAAACGCAGATAATTAACAT
Source organism: Gentiana straminea (assembly GCA_036785695.1). Taxonomy (NCBI): domain Eukaryota; kingdom Viridiplantae; phylum Streptophyta; class Magnoliopsida; order Gentianales; family Gentianaceae; genus Gentiana; species Gentiana straminea. The sequence continues at coordinate 890,370 of JAVUPR010000203.1, read as the reverse complement.
TTTATACGTTTCGACGCGTATAACCTTCTCACAATTCCTCATTGACAATCCATTGTAGGATTTAATTTAATTTTTTTTTTTCCCATGAGAAATCTATATAGTAGGACTTAAATTGGTGAGTTGTAGACGTTTGATTACTTTGTTGAATTGTGGAAATTTATGGTATGTTACAAAATTGGACCGACCACACTAGCGAATCCACTTTGCAATTCTTTCCTTCTCTATGAACAAGAAATCAAAGTAGGTAAACTATATATAAGCATAAGAATATGAGTATAAATATAAGCATAAATACGAAATTTTGCAGTTTAACCTTATCTACAAAATAATACATCACAGAGCCTATAAATTCGACATCAATTATTGACAAGTCGGTGATTATTATTATTATATATATCGAATATTGACAAGCCGGTGATATATATATATTTATATATATATATATATATATATATATATATATATATATATATATATATATATATATAGTCTACTTAAGAACATCCCATGTGACGTGGAATTTGTGGCAATGAACAGATTAGGAGTCATTTTCCATTTGTATTCGGACTAGTCCTTTACGTTGTGGGGCTCTTTCAGCTGTACATGTACACAAGAAAATGCCATCTTTTCAACATCCTTTTAACCTTTATGAAATGCACACGTACACATCCTAGGTGTTTTCATGTCTAGGGAGCTTTAATTAGGAGGGGGGGAGGGGGGGGGGGGGGGGGGGGGGGGCTGACCATATATTTTAGGGGTGCCCCGTGACCATGTATTTTACTTGCTCACGTACTCTTTCTGTCCTAAGGAAAAGGGAGGGCTTAACGTCAGAAGGCCGAGAAAAATGTGCTTGGAATCTCTTACAAGGAAAATGTGAAATTTCCTCTTGTATAATCATCCATGAATATATCGTGTCACGCATGTAATAATGTTGATCATAATGTAAGAGTTATTGATTAATAACTGTCTATCAATGGTGATAGAGTGTAAAGTGAGAACATATTGAGTTGAACGATTACATAAAACGATTGATTGAATTGAAATCTAACAAACAACCTACCTATAACTAACTTCATATGAAAGGTGTTTGATGAATGCCTCAATGAGCTTCAATGCTATAAACAACTGTAATGTATTCTTTCATATTCTACCTTCAAGGCTTCAACTTCTATGTAAGAAGACTCGGCTGTAGTTGAAATAAAAAGTTGATTAACATCCCTCATTGGGCTTTAGGTTTGATCATACGACTGTAATGGCTCAAACTCAGCTTCAGTTGGAGCAACCCCTTTGGTCTCAACTTCCGTTGGTGCAGCCATTTATGTAAAAGCTCAGCATATGCAGCATTTACGTGTAACATCCCTTCTCAAGTTGGATTAGGAGAAAATATGTTAATTAGAGGATAGTTACAAATGAGATGCTGAAAAGTTTTGTGATCAAGAGGCATAGTCAAAAGATCAGCTAGTTGTTGTTTATTATAGACAGGTTTGACTAATCTAAACTTGATATTTTTCTTTGATAATGTAGCAATCAATCTCAATGTGTTTGTCCCTCTCATTGTACACTATATCACTGTATATAGGATCATATGTTGTACACTGATGCATATGATCCTCTAGACCACTGTATAGGACTTCATATTATGAATCTTGAATCCTTCCGGCCTTAGAAAGTTTTCCAATTTCTGCCACGAAAGAAGGCGTGATGTAGACATCTTGCCCTTCTCTCCTCATGAGTTGATTTACCTTATCACGGTCAGCATAATACAACCTCCGATGAATGGAACTCTCTCATGTCCCTACACGTTGTCCATCGGCAATGCTAGAGGCTACTGCTCCCTGATGGGGTCCCTGATGAATTGGAGCTATAGGTGCCCGAGGACCTTGAGGATTCGGCGCATTTCCTCCATTAACCTTCTCCAACAGAGCAACAAAAATCTCTGGTTGGTTACTTACCCTTTGCTCAGCTAATGCCAACATCCGATGAGCAATGTCCGGTTGCCCATGCTTCTGCCTAATGACAAAAATTCCTTCTCTTACACTGATAAATACCTTTGTATTTTTTTGAGCAAGAAGAATCTCATCTTGCTTATTGGCCCCATTGATGACTTGCATGTAGATGTTTCGGTGAAAGATACATGTAGCTTGTGCAAGGCCCCTCTAGGTGGATTCCTCGGCGTATACTTTACGAGTTTTATCCTTTGGTGGTATGGTTGTATGTTTAACCACAATTCCCAATAGATGGTGAACTTTTTAGGTCCTTCTTATTGCACCAATTGACGATGCGGACGATGCACAAAATCGTTCGAGTGAATTCTGATCGTTGATGTTGTTGAATGTGTTTTGAGAGATGATCAATGGCCATAAACTTATCGAATATTCCTGTAAATCAAGCAAGTGGTTAGGGGTCTTGGAGTCCCTTCTCTAGGAAAACCCTCCGTGCTCAAGTTAGTGATGTGATAATGAGGTGAAGTATAAAGTAGTTTTCAGAGTGCAAGAAGAGTATACGCTTGCATATCATGCATGTGCAAGAGCTGATCCCTTGATATAGGTTGTCATAGTAGAGATGGTGGTTCAGTCGGTGTCGATGTACGTGATGACATAGTTTACCCACTTTGTAGTAGATTGATGCCCAATGGATGTGAAGCTACGATGATTGTGATAGAGAACGACATGCATCATGTCTGATGTTGAAGACCAATAGCGTCTAGCACCGTGTTGACACTTCGTTACATGCGAGCGACCTGCGGTATTAAGATATAGATAACGACCTCCTCCTGGGATAAAAGTCATGTATTCTATAGATCGATGCCGAGTAGTGAACTAGGGCCATGTCGGCCTTGATAATAATACCGATCTCTGAACACTTGACGAAAAGAAGCAATATGACGATCGAGGCTTAGCTCGGTCCATACACAGAAGTGGACTTATGCTCGTGGCCCTGCCGGATGAGTGCCACATGTATGGTGACCGATATCGACTATGTCGCTTACTATATCAAGCCAACCTAATCGATTGATGAAAAACTTCAACCTAAGTTTTATGACACTTTTTCTTCTTCTAAACTTACGGTTTCATATAAAGGGTTATGATGTCTATCACAAGAAAATGATCGTACCATTCAAATACATGGTGGGGATCCTACAATCGTATTGTTTGCATTTACCAAGACGAATATACCAAAAAAAGGTCTTTTTTTTACCACAACGACTGTACCGTGTACCATAATATTTGTGTGCCACAGTAGAATCGACGTCTCTGTGAAAGTCGAATGTATAGAGCATCATGTGACCCAATGAAAGTCAAATCCGGATCGACAGTGCGGGAGTCGTTTGTTTTCCTATACATTCGACTTTCACACAGTCGATTCTATGAAAATAATGTTACGATACACTAGTAGATGTGAAACAACAAGTAGATTAGCAATAATGCGAATAATAGTCCCCGTACTAAAATCGTATGAAAACAGTCACCAATAAATACATAAGCAACATAAATGTCCAATTGAAAAAATAAATAAATTACTTCCATTTTGTTTTTTTTTTTTTTTTGAGTGGAATTACTTCCATATTAACCTGAGTAAAAGAATCAACTTGATTAAAATGGGAAGAAAAAAAAAAGATACACTTTACTAAAGAATATTCGTCTAGCTCTTATCCAAATATTGTCCCATATTTGTTTGTAGCACCTCCTTTTTTTTTTTTTTGGAAGAATTGTAGCACCTCCTAAAGACCTGTTTTTGTACTATTTATTTTAAAGGAACTTTTTATTAAAATGAGATAAACAGTCCACAAGTGTCAAGTGGTACAAGAATTTTTAAAAATCTAGACTATCTCCTAAAAAAAAAAAAAAAAATCTAGTCTATCTCAATGGCCCAAGCAAGCCTTAGGGCATTCACATCAGAAACCCTATTTTTATCCTTAAATTAATATAAAATAATACATATCTCTATTTTACAACATCTCAATTCAAAAAACTCCACAACAGTATCCCTATCCCCATCTTTATCCATTAAAATAGAGATAGTGCTTTAAAATAGAGATATCACTCCACAAATGAGGATACACTGTTCATTGACTTTAAAATAGGGATATGGATGAGGCTTTTGCTCTTCTGTGGAGGTATTTGAAGGAAAATTTCACATTTTATCTTTATTTTAAGGATAGGGACCGTATAGAGCTTCTGCTACAAATGCCCTTAAATATCTAGAATACTTAATCGCTGTAGAGAGGAAACGTGAGTAGGCGGATGGACAAGATCCAGAGAGTATGAGTTTGTTTCTCCAAAACAAAATCCCACAAGCTAATTCACGAAACAAATACGACCACTGTTTTGCCGTTGCAGAATGTGTAGATGTGGGTCTCAAGTTTCCAACGACCCAATTCAAAAAGAAGTCTTGCCATTGAGGGGGGGGGGGGGGGATTTTCTTCCAAACGCTTCAGGCCCCCTTACAATCACGGATAGCATGGAGCGGAGTCTCTTCGCATTCATGACAAAGCTGGCAGAGGGAGGAACATGAGATGTATCTATGAGCCAGAAAGCTGTTCACAAGTAGACAGTCCTGACTTAATTGCCAAAGAAAAAAGTTGCGTCTCATCGGCCCTTTAAGGCTCCAAATACGAGTCCAATTGGAGAAGTGACCAAAGCATTCTGATACTCCAGCTAGTAAATATATCCACTATGAACGGTGAATTTTCCATCATTAGAAGGATCCCACTTGATGTCGTTATTATTTATCTCGAAAGCTGGTTGGAAAATTCTGGCGGCTTGGCAGATACTACGCCACAAAGAAGAGGCCCCTGCTTTAGGTGAATTTTCCATCATTAGAGGGAGCCCACTTGATGTCGTTATTATTTACCTAATGAAATTTTTATTTGAAAATGGTTTCTTGATGAATAGAAGTTAAAAATCTAATTAAGATTATTCTAATTATGCATACAGTCTATGGTGTAGCATATATGCAAACCGTATATAGATTACACACAATTAGACAAATGAGATATGTCACAATCTATAACATACATGAGATATACACACGCATGCACAATTTTTATTTTTATCGGGACTCGAACTTGAAATCCTTGAGTTAATGACCATTGACGATGCTGGGATTCGTCTATTAATAATCCGGGCTGAATATATTGGTGATAAAGATCTAAATCCCTTAGACCCCTAATTCGTATGCAAAGAGGGACGTGTTTTGTGTGTATTTAGACTGAGCTCTCGAGTTATTTCTCGTGAGTTGCCTACGTATCCAATAATTGAATTGGAATCAAGTCTTTCGTAGTTCCTTAGGGTGTTTATATAGGAGATGTCTCATCCTTTCCTTGTCCTGTAAGGAATTGTTTTATAATTATTATTTATTATTTCCCTAAAGATATACACGCTTAATCCCCATGATTTAGGGATAATTATGGACGTATTTAATGTCAATATCACAATCTTTATGACTGAGGATTCTCTCCTCACGCCTACATTCAGTTATCCCATATGTTGAATAACAGCGGGGTTGTTCTGACCGTCCTGCACTCAGACCCCTAGGCCATTATGGCCGAACTGGGCATCTTCTCTTCGCCGTGCCTTGGCCGACCTGCGGTGGCTGGTGGAGGAGCTTCTGTCGATCTCCCTCCTGGGTAAGGGACCTGCCCTTAGTTATGTTTCTGGGGCTCCTGGCCTCGAATGCCCTATGTTTAGGGACTAGTCATTTATTACGCGTCCGAAGAGGATGACACGTGGCGTAGTTCGGGTCAGCTATCATCATAAGCCCCCCAGATCTGATCTTACTTTTAGTTGGTCAGATATGTACTATTTTGGTGGTTCGACCGGACTTATCCAATCTCGCGTTTTGAATTGCCAACCGCCATATGGCAGTCTATTAAATAGGTTATCATTACTTTTGCAGGATATGAGGCGTTTTTTTTTCTTCTTCCCATAACTGATGTCGTTTACATGTCCGGAGGGGGTTATAACCTGTCCTTTCACATCAGACTTTCCTACTTCTCCTCTGGTGCTATTAAATCGAAACTTTACTTCTCTCAAGGCTTTGCATCTCTCAAGTAAGCTTTTCTTTTCTTCTCTAATTTCTTAGTTCTGCTTCTTTTTTTCTCCTATTTTTCCCAGTTAATGAGGGCGAACACTGCATCTAGCAGTTTGATTGAGAAAGAGTTTGAGTCCCATTCTAAGTCTAAAGCCGAAATTGTCCAACCTGGGGGTCCAATAGACATCCCTGCCCTTAACACGGTTGCTGCTCGTAGTAATTTTGAGCAGTTCGTCGTAAACCCCTAGCCCGTTAACCCATCTAGGCCCCGTTCCTCTTTCGGATTTACTTCCTTAATGTTAGGAAATCAAACGAGTAGCGCAGCGGAAAATTAAAATTTGATTTCCAATCCAAGGATCGACTTCGTTTAAGCGATAAACATATAAGAGGAGGACAAAGATTATACCTTTCTGATCTATATAAATCGAAGCTTTGACCGTCCGGTAGAAGTAGATGCGCCTAAGCCGTCCAAGCGTCCGGCCTGTATCAGTTATCCACACGAACACCTCGCCGGAATTCTCCCCGGATTGCTATTAAAAAAACTTGACTGCTAGGTCGACATTTTCCTTCTCACAAAACTCTCACAAAGTAGCTCTCTATTTTTATCAAGAACAATTAGGTCTTGGAATAATGGTGTACAAAAGAGCTAGCCAATCCCTCTTATTTATAGGGCATTGGGGTGCATGTCACAAGAGAAAATCCTTGGGGATTAATTCTTGTGTTGAGTAAGGAGAAAAAAAATATTTTCCTAATAAAATAAGGAAAATCTTCATAATTGATTTATCTCTTTTATTAAATAAAACTAAATATTTCAATATCTTATATTGAATATATTTATCTTATTACCATAATTCTATTTTCCAGAAATCAATCAATATCCAATATTTATATTATGGTAATCTTATTAATTAAATTGCATAATCCAAGTGTGTCTAACACACTTGTGACCTGCGCCCCTTTTGCCAATTAATTAGCTTCCGGAATATTCTTTAATTAATAATATAATTAATATCTTGTATTTATTCATAATAAATATATACCACCATATTAATTTACCAATATAACCTTTATAGTCTCGAGATAAATCTTTGCTTATTTGGTCATCAACTATAACCGCATTTTAATCCGACTCGACATTCATATATGTGTGACCCGATAGGCTTCCGAATATGTTGGCTTACGAAAATGCCCTTTTACCTCTAACGATCATGGATAGCATCTAGAAACACGTCCATGACCCCCAATCATCGGAAGAGTCAATACGCAATGACTACTACCTTTCATGTGCTCGGTTAGCGTGTAAATAAAATTTTATCGCTGTAGTAATATCCATACGATCGTAACTTGATCGTATCCCATAATCCGGATATCAACCGCTCTCGGAATAACTCATCTATTCCCATTTTGCAAAGATTCACGAGAACTAGACATTCCTTAAGGGAAGGCCCTTTCAGATATTTACTCCTACTCTTAGGGTACGCGATTCCCAGACGACCTAACATGTATACTCCGCATGCTTCAGTATCATACCCGATCACTACCGTATGATCGCCCCATGGTTAGGAAAAACCTCAATAGTGTCAAAGCATGACAATCCACACCGTGATGCTATGCAGACTCCGGTCTTAAGGATAATTACACAACCGTCCAGTGGCGGATCCAGGAATAAATTCAAGTGGGGTCACCGGAGTCTAAAACTACATATTTTAATTACACATCAATTTTTATCTACCGTCAATAAAACTACATAGTTTTAACACTTAAATTTTTTTTTTTTTTAAATTCCAAAGGTCACGTGGGTCAATCGTGGGTCCAGACTAAGAACATATCCCTATAAAATATGAAGAAGATATCCCTATAACATATGAAGAAGATATCCCTATAACATATGAAGAACATATCCCTATAACATCGTAATACCAAATCATCGTTCCCAAAGACTAAGAACATATCCCTAGTACGCTTCATGTACTTCAGGATATTCTTGACAGCAACCCGGTGACCATCACCTGGATTTTCCTGGTACCTATTAGGAATATTTTATTATGTTTTGATGATGGCCATACTAGTTGTTATAGCAAGCCTGAAATAAGTTAGAACACTCTGTATAGTCTTTACTTAGAGTCTGACATGTTGTATAAGTTGAGTCAGACAAGTATTGTACTAGTTGGTAGGACGGCAAAGCAAAAACTGATTTTTGGTAGAGTAAAGCCGACAAGTACCAAAGAGAGAAGCAATGAAGACATTATGGTCGACTTATAACCAAGGAAGTCTGTGATGACCTTGGATAAGTCTAAATTATGTTTTGAGTGATGAAACTTAATGTTTAAATATGGTGTACACTGATCTCACCCAAATCAAGGATCAGTGAAGTACAAGGATTCTCCTTAAACTGAAAGAATGAAGGAAACATTGAATCGGCAAAGTAAACTGACTTTTGGCTGAGTAAAGACAAAGGAGTGAAGAAAGATCTAAGCGGCAAAGTCAGATGGATCACTTGACCGATCAAAGAACGGCTGAGTAAACCTTACTTAGTCAGATTATTGAGATATGAAGAAGATACAGAAGATCAAGCATTAAATGCACAATCGATAGAGGATCAATCAAGGACAGATTTTATGGTAAGCGTTTGAAGAAAAATCCGATCGCCAAAATCAAGGAGAATACAATTAAGGGGGAATCAAGAATAAAATCAAGGATTATTCCCCTCATTAATATAGCCAACGGACGGAAATTCAAATCAAGAATAATCAAGGCTATAAATAGAAGGCACTGACAAGAGAAATAAACAATAAGTACGATCAAGAATCTGAGCAAAAACTCTGTCAAAGTAAAAAGTCTTCTATCTGTACTGAAAAGAAATATCTAGTGATCAACTCAAAATCTGAGAGCTACAAATCAAACATCAAGCATTGAGATTGATCAACAAGTTTGTGAATCCAATTCACATCAATCAAGCAACTGAATCAGAGTCATCTGAGAAGGAGTTGTATTTGTGATAGCTGCTGAAGGATTTGATCCCAAGGAGCAGTGAAAGACACCGAGTCACTGAAGCTGTTGTAGTCAATGAGTGATAGTCTTGTAGATTGTGAAGCTTGTGAAGTCAAGGACAATCGTACTATTGTATCGTGAAAACAATAGTGAATTCCTCCGATTATCATAGGAGAAGAGTGGATTAAGGGATTACACCACCCTGAACCACTATAAGCCTTGTGTCAATTTACTTTCTGCAATTTACCTTACTGCATTCTTTTAATTGGTTATATTATATCATATATTTGTGATTACTTAAACTACCTTGAAATAACTTAGTAAGAAGGGACTTATCCCCTGCCCAAAAGCTTTTAAATATAAGAAATGTTTTTGAAACTCCACTATAGTCATTCACCCCCCTCTGACTATAGTTTTACCATTCTCTGGGACCAACAATTGGTAGCAGAGCAGTGTTCCTAGTATCAGAACCTGTTCAGATCTAATTTCTGGTAACAAAGAGATCACGTATTTTCAAAGTAGTTTTCAAATATGTGCTTTCTACTTATATACATAAATATCTCAAATTTGTACTTATGGATTCCTCAAACTTTATGTCAAAAATACATGTTTTCAATGTTAATAATTTTGATGAATATAAAATAAGAATGTTATCTCATCTTGCAAAGAACTCGCTGAGGAGATGCTTTGGATGTAATTAATGATGGCCCAATCATGATCATGACTGTGATAACCATAGGAGCAGATCAAGGAAAAGAAGTGGATAAACCCAAGAAAAATTAGACCAAGGATGACAGGAGAAGAGAAAATCTAGACTTTGTTGCAAAAGATATGATCTTGAAGACCCTAGATTGCAACATGTTCATGAGAATCAAAGACTGCAAAATAGCAAAGGAGATGTGGGACAAGCTGGCACTGATAAATGAAGGATCTGAAGCAATTAAAGAAAACAAATTATCTGTTGCAAAACAGAAATTTGAGAACTTCAAAATGAAGGCTGGTGAATCCATTGATCAAATGGACAACAGATTCTCAAGCATCATCAGTGAACTGCAACAGCTTGGGCACACATATCCTCAGAAAGAAGTATGTTTAAAGATCTTGAGAGGCTTATCTGAAAGATGGATGATTATAACATCAGTAATCAGAGGAACAACAAATCTTGCAAACACTGACACCCTGACTCTGATGTCCCAACTAAAAGCTCATGAATTTGAATTGAACGGTGAAGATGGTGCTCCGACAGAGACACAAAAAATCAGTGTACTGATAGCACCATAGCAAAGTAACTTTGCTGATTGCATCAGCATAGAGACACTAGAACTCAAAGAACATGTAGCTTTATTAGTTAAACGTTTTGACAGGTTTAGCAAAAAGAATCCATTCAAAGGAAACTCATCATCGAACAAGCAGTCAAGCTCAAACAAAGATATGAAGAAAAGAGATGATGAATACAGATGCTTCAACTGCAACAAGAAAGGACACTTCAAGGCTGATTGCCCAGAAGAAAACAATAAAGATGAGGAAAAGAAGAAGTACAAAGCATCCGAAAAGAAGAAAGGCAAGAAAGCACTCAAGGCTGAATCCAGCAGTGAAAATAATGAAGAACCATCTAACAATGATTCAGATAACAGTGTTGAAGAAGACAGCTCAGATAATGAAAAAGCATGTCTATGTCTCATGACCAAAGAATTAGAAGAAGATGAAGGTGACAAATTTCGTATAATAAAGCAAGTCTATGTCTTATGGCCAAAGAATCTGATGAAACTGAGGTAACATCTAGTTCTTACTCTTCATCAAATGCATCCACATCTAACACTGTATAATATTCTATTCTCCCATTAGATCCAAATAGCCACTAGTCCAAAATCTCATGACTAAATTTGATGAAATTGAGATGAATCATGAAATTCTGGAAAAGGAATGTAAGGATCTAAGAAAAGAAAATAAAAGATTGAAGGAACAACTGGACAAATTGAAAGCTGAACTAGCTACTAAGGAGATATACTCACCTAATCAAAAAACAGCAGATGATAACTCATCCACTGCAAACAGATCAGCTGAGAAAATCCACCTAGCAGCTAAAAACACCACTACACCACTAAATGCACCAGCTTACAAACTTCCAAGAAGGTTTGGATCCAGATCTGGTCTTGGCTACAATAGTCAGGATGAGAATAGAAACAATGGACAACACAATTCTGAATCTTGGACCATTAATGGACCAAAGTTCAGAAAAGGACAGACCATAATTTCAACCACTCATCCTGTACTAGTGAAGTCAAAACCTAATATAGTGAAACAGCAGACTAAACCATCATTCCAGTCAACAAAAAACAAAGTTCTACTGAAAGGTAAAGGAAGACTTTATCCTTCAGAGGATGATTGGAATGTTGCACCTCCAAAATACAAGAAGAAACCATACCATGATATGCATCATGTGTTTAAGAAAAGTCAATCTAGGCATGTTCCAAGACACATGAAGCAGCATAGGTTTCCCACTGCATATTGGAAGGTGAAGAAGGATGCAAATGCACCAAAAAGTAGAGAAAAGTATCAGAATACCTTCAGTAGAAATATCAGAAGCTATTCTACCATGTCTTATACATATGAAGTTGATGATTTAAAATTATCCAAAAAGAAGATCATTTGGATATACACTCGGAGTAGAAGGCATGACTGCTAACAGGTATGGACCCAAGAAGTGTTAGGTACCTAAACATAATTAATTTGTTTTGTAGGATGTCTGGTACATAGACAGTGGATGTTCTAGACACATGACAGGGAACAAAGGATGGCTCAATGATTTCAAAGCTTTTGATGGACCCAAAGTCACGTTTGGAGGCAAAGAAAACCCTGGCAAGATTAAGGGGGAAGGCACAATGCTCAAGAACAATTTGAAGATTCAAAATGTGGTATATGTTAAGGGACTAAACTTCAATCTGCTGAGCATCAGCCAATTTTGTGACAAAGGCTACAATATACACTTCAACAAGGAAGGATGCAAAGTAATTCACAACCAAACCAACACAGTAGTTCTTGCAGGAAGAAGAAAATATAACATGTATGTGGTGGATTGGAAAACAGCTAAAGCAGAAACATGTTTGTTTGTCAATAATAAACAATCAACCAGCTGGATTTGGCATAGAAGATTAAATCATCTAAATTTCAAGACCATCAACACATATCAAAGAACAAGTTAGTTGAAGGCCTCGCCGTAAATCACATTCAAGAAGGAAAGTCTCTGTGATGCATGCCAAAAAGGAAAGCAAATCAAAAGCTCCTTCAAATCAAAGCCCTACCAATCTACAACAAGAATTATGCATCTGTTACATATGGACCTGTTTGGACCAGTCACACCAGTAAGTGTAAGTGGAAAGAAATACACTCTATTAGTGGTAGATGACTTCTCCAAATTCACCTGGACCATATTCATGAACAAGAAGAAAGAGACACTCAAGAAGATGCCAGATCTACTCAGAAGAATTCAAAATGAGAAAGAACTAAAGATTATCAAGATTAGATCAGACAGAGGCACAAAGTTTCTAAATGAAGTAATCAGAACTTATTGTGAAGAAAATGGAGTATTACATCAATTATCTGCAACAGGAACTCCACAACAAAATGGTGTAGCAGAAAGAAGAAACAGAACACTCAAAGAAGCAGTCAGAACAATGATTGCAGAAGCATGGGTACCAAAGAGGTTTTGGGCTGAAGCAGCAAACACATCATGCTATACTCAGAACAAATCAATCATCAACAAACATCATGGAACAACTCCATATGAGATATGGAATGGAAGAAAACCTAACATCTCATATTTACACATGTTTGGATCTAAATGTTTTGTTTTGAACAGGAATCAGTTACACACCTTTGAAGAAAAAGATGATGAAGCAATCTTTATAGGATACTCAGACACCAGTAAGGCATTTAGAGTTCTCAACAAAAGAATATTGGTGATTGAAGAATCAATACATGTAGTATTTGATGAACCAAACACAAATGGTGAAAGTCTTCAAGATCAAGAAGAAAAAGCAACACAAAGGGAAGTATATACAAATACAACCATACCAGCTACCATTCTGAATCATCATTTTGAAAATCAAAATGAGCCACATGTCAACACAACAGAAGAAGCACCAGAACTAGAAGCTCATGCAGAACCTGAAGTTGCAGAAGCACCAAGTGAAGAACAACTCCAACCTGACCTAATTTGGCTAAGAGATCATCTTGAAGAACAAGTCATTGGAAATATTCACACAGGAGTTAGAACCAGAAGACAACTAGAGCACATGCTAACATGTTTTCTATCACAAGTGGAACCCAAGACAATAGATGATGCAATTCAAGATGCAGATTGGATTACATCCATGCAAGAAGAACTAAATGAATTTGAAAGAAATGAAGTTTGGGAACTTGTTGACAGACCAGACACAACCAATATCATTGGAACAAAATGGGTATTCAGAAACAAGATGGATGAGCAAGGAACAGTTGTCAAAAATAAAGCAAGGCTAGTTGCAAAAGGCTATTCTCAAGCAGAAGGAATAGATTATGATGAAACATTTGCACCAGTAGCAAGATTGGAGTCAATCAGACTCTTTCTAGCTTATGCTGCACACAAAGACTTCAAAGTCTATCAAATGGATGTCAAGAGTGCATTTCTGAATGGACTTTTGGAAGAAGAAGTATATGTGGAACAACCTCCTGGTTTCCAACTCAAAGGAAAAGAATATAAAGTATACAAACTCAAGAAAGCTCTGTATGGACTCAAATAGGCACCTAGAGCTTGGTATGAAACACTATGATTAATAATGTTGATCACAATGTAAGACTTATTGATTAATAACTGTCTATCAATGGTGATAGAGTGTAAAGTGAGAACGAGAAAATGTATAGAGGAATCATTGGATCCCTACTTTATCTAACCGCAAGCAGACCTGATATAGCATTTGCAGTAGGAGTAGGCCTGTAAACGAGCCGAACCCTACCGAACCCTGGCAGGGTTTGGCTCAGCTCGGTATGTTCGAACCTTAGGCTCGGCTCGGCTCGAAATGGCCGAGCCTTATATTTTCATTATTCGGCTCGGGTTCGGTCTGGTATTTGGGGAAAAAATATCGGCTCGGTTTGGCTCGAACATGTCGAACCGTTCAAACATGTTCGGCTCGAACCGGGTTTTAAAAAAAAAAATCGTAACATGTTCGGCTCGGTTTTAAAAAACATGTTCGGCTCGAACCGTATATGAATTTATGATATCCGAGCCGAACATGTTCGAACATGTTCGGCTCGACCACCGAATATCTATATTGAGTTGATACCTTGTCTATAAGGATCCCATACCCTACGTCCTTTACCTAATATCTACGGATGAATCCGTGTGTTTAATTTACGTGTATTTAGATTAGTTTATATGATGTCCCGATGATTCGCTATATAATCCGATTCGTATATGAAACGCCGAGAAATATGTTCGGGGATGTAAATCGCTGGGAGTTAGACTCTCGGGTGACCGAGAGGTGTCACTCGGTCGACCGAGAGCACCTATTCGGTCGACCGAGAGTTGTCAAACTCGTTTCATCCGTTAATCGATCCACGTCTTTATGATTAGGTTAGCTTAATTGAATTTATTATCTCGCAGGTATGGCTATGGCTACGTCACTCGCTTAATTTAATTAAAACGTGTAAAAAGGAAATACCGATATAAAACTCTTAGGTAGGCTTAGGAATTGATCTTCGGACGTTCGGCGTTATCTAGGTAGGTTTATATTAGGGAATTGCGCGCACCTTGTTACACGTAGATCGTAAACTAGCACGAGACTATAACTTGGTAATTGTTAGTTGGACGAGGGTTTGGGTGATCGTCTAGGAAGTACGCCTAACCAAAGGAATGTTGCCCGGACGAGGTGTACGGTCAATATCGGCATCCTTAGAGTAGTAAGCGTGTGAGTTATATGAGATGGAGGCACCAAAATGCGAAGTCACGTAACAATACCACGGTTGATATAGTGACTCACTACCCGTGCTACATCAAGCTTAGAGGATGACTCCCGTAGCCAATATAAATAGATATGAACGGATTAATAGTTGCTGAGTCTTGTTGTCATATAAATTGTCTAGATCCAAATGATCACGGTTATAATTGGGCAGTTGATTACGTTATGTGTTTACATGTTGTTTATATATTTGAGTGTGTCTTTCTTTTCTCGTACCTTATGTTGGTCATAGACCGTATTTGTCAAACGGAATAAATAGGTTGACTATTTAAGTTAGGATCCACAAATTGATTCTCTGTGGGATCGACCTCGACTCTATCTAGCTATACTGCGATTGAACCTAGTTCACTTGCTAGTGGTTATTTAGGCATCGAGTTAGTAATTTAACTTGACCTCAATCAAGTTTTTGGCGCCGTTGCCGGGGAATCAATGGTCCAATTGCTTAAATAATCTACTTGCTTATTTCGTTTTTGTTTTTGTTTTCTTTTACAAGTAAGTAAAATAAAAAAATAAAAAAAATAAAAGAATAAAAAAATAAGAAATTTTTTTATATATATATGTTCTGTATGTTCGGTCGACCGAACAATGTTGCTCGGTCGACCGAGCCCTTTCATTGTTCTATATTATCTGACAAAGATTGTTTTCCCTTTGTTTCGTTCTTCCCCGTCTGATTACATAAAACGATTGATTGAATTGAAATCTAACAAACAACCTACCTATAACTAACTTCATATGAAAGATGTTTGATGAATGCCTCAATGAGCTTCTATGCTATAAACAACTGTAATGTATTCTTTCATATTCTACCTTCAAGGCTTCAACTTCTATGTAAGAAGACTCGGCTTTGTAGTTGAAAGAAAAAGTTGATTAACATCCCTCGTTGGGCTTTAGGTTTGATCATACGACCGTAATGGCTCAAACTCGGCTTCGATTGGAGCAACCCCTTTGGTCTCAACTTCCGTTGGTGCGGCCCATTTAGGTAAAAGCTCGGCATATGCGCATTTTACGTGTAACATCCCTTCTCAAGTTGGATTAGGAGAAAATATGTTAATTAGAGGATAGTTACAAATGAGATGCTTTTACGGTCCCTTTTTCTCGAAAATTTTTGTGATCAAGAGGCATAGTCAAAAGATCAGCTAGTTGTTGTTTATTATAGACAGGTTTGACTAATCTAAACTTGATATTTTTTCTTTGATAATGTGGCAATCAATCTCAATGTGTTTGTCCCTCTCATTGTACACTATGTCACTGTATATAGGATCATATGTTGTACACTGATGCATATGATCCTCTAGACCACTGTATAGGACTTCATATTATGAATCTTGAATTCCGGCCTTAGAAAGTTTTCCAATTTCTGCCACGAAAGAAGGCGTGATGTAGACAGGCAGTTGAAGCAGAATATATAGCAGCAGGCAGTTGCTGTGCACAAGTACTATGGATTAGACAACAGCTAAGGGATTATAGATTAGAGGAAAAGACAATTCCAATTATGTGTGACAACACAAGTGCCATATCTATTACTGAAAATCCAGTATTACACTCAAGAACAAAGCATATTAATTTGAGACATCATTTCATCAGGGATCATGTTGAGAAAGTAGATGTTATTCTAAGATATATACCCACTGAAGATCAATTGGCTGACATCTTCACTAAACCACTCAGTCATGAAAGATTTAGCATGTTAAGAACTGAGTTGGGAATGATTGAAATTGATTAAGTACCAAAGAGCGGCTAACTGGAGTAAATAAGCTAAGTGACTTCATCAGCTGTTTAAACCTTTGCCATTACAGGAGATGTAGTAGGTAAGGCACTGGTACTCAGCGAAGTTAACTACATTGATTGTTAGGAACAGTAGAATAAAGCAGCTCAGTGAAAAATCCACTACATCGGCTAAGTAACCAGCCAAGGCATTGCACCGAAATGAAGAATGGAGAAATGGGAAAATTAAAGTGTGAACCAAATCAAATTTTATACACGTGGAGAATAAGGAAGTTATGGAGAATTATACCGTGGAAAATTATACACGTGGAGATCAATTTACAATTATGGAGGTAACCATATTATTTCTCTGATTATAAACGCCTCGATTCCCGGGATTTATCATTAGTTACCTCAATCCACTCCCCCACTTCACTCAAATATCAGGATTCATATACACAAAATCACGCCATTATGTCATAAAATCCTTCCACATTCAAACCACGTCCACACTACCCAAACCATCCTATATAAACAACACTTAGAGGTATTTCAGAAATCTTTACGTTTTCTTGCAAATAAAAAATTCTATTGCAAATTCGAAGCTCTCCTTAAAAAATTCTCTTAAGTTCCAACAATGGCTTCATCCTCCTCAAACACCCAAGATGGATATGAAAATTCGATTTCTACTGGATCGTTCTTTCAGGAAGAACACTACTTAAAACTATGCGGAAATGATGAGGAAGCAAAACGCTTGGCAGCTGGATGCAAAAACCTAAGATTATCAACGTTTCTAAATCCTCCCATAACCGAAATCTGTTATGAAAGTCTAATCTCCTTCTGGAAAACAGCAAAATATGTTTCTGGGCTCCTTGCAGAAGAAGGTGATGAATGGGAGGAAGACAAGATTGGTGCATCTGTCAACGGCACAGAAGTGGTCATCACTGGTAATTCGTACTCACCTTAAACTTTCAAATAAGGGTCAAGCAAAAGTGACTTTGGTACCAGAAAACTTGGATGACTTCTGGACAACAATCGCCAAAACTGCAAATCCAGGATCTAAGAAGGTCAATTGCCTCAGATATGCACTAAAGAGACCATTCAGTGAGTTCAGTGCCCTAATTGGAAAGAGCATTGAAGGAAAGCTTGGGGCAAATAATGCCATGACAGAAGCCAGAATGCGACTGATGGAAATCATCTACAAAAATCTGGAATTCAATTGGGCAACCTACTTCTTCTTGAGAATCAAAGATCAAATTCAAGGTGAAGCTAATGCGGCCAAAAAGGGGAGAGTAGAAAGGAAGAAGAAGAAAGGCCAATTTTGGGTGAAAAAGTCATATGGGATTCAGTTGCACTATTTGCTGCAATGTCTCCAAGTTCCTGTTGTAAAACTCCACAAACTGCATGAATCCAAAGTCATGTTTACCTATGTCAAACAGCAAAAGAAAGTAGAAGGAGGGAAGAGAAAGAAAACCAAAACACATCACTCTGGCCAAAGAAAGAAACAAAAAGTTCAAAGAAACTTGGACAAAGAAAACTTTGGACGGTTAATTGATGAAGACGAAGCAGAAGATTCTGAAAGTGAAGCAGAACAACCACATGAAGAAAGTGGCAGTGAAAATGAAAAACCTCCACATAAGGAGACTATAAGTGATGCTGGAGATAACGATGAAGAAACTCCAGAAGAACCTGCACAAATGTCTGCAAATGACATTGATGATAGAATTGCAGAATATCCTGAATAGAAGGAAGGGGATTCCAGAACTCAACTTCAAGACTCCGAACGCATGCTTTTGAGGAGGCCTGGTTTTTCAATTTTCGGGGATCACAACCCTAGGTTGGTGTACTTGATGAATCTCCACTGTGGGATATGGTTGATGCAGCAAAGGCAAAACTGCCACAGATCCCTGACCAAAACAGTGATGACTCGGAAGACGGTGAAGATGATCAGGACAATACTGATCAGGATGATGGTGATGATCATGATGACAATGATGATAATAATCCCCACGCTGATGATGGTGATAAACAAGGCGAAGAGGATACCCCTACACCAGATGCAATTGATGATAACATTCTCTTAAGTTCGTTTCTACAACCACAAGGTCCAGAAAAGTCAACACCAACTGAGACAACCTCACCAACATCACAAACTAAGCCAGCTAACAATCCTGAGCAAATTCCCCAAACTCCTGTGGATACTACGATTCAGCCGACAGTAGTATTAGACACTGGCTCAGCTGCTGCCACTCCAGTCAAGGGAATCCCCAGCACAGAGCAAGGGGGAATAGTTGTCCAAACTACCCCAGCATACACATCCACCCAAATACTTGAAGATTTGGCAGGCGATGCAGATGTTACCCAACATCAAGACAAAGGGCATCAAACAGAACCAGAACCAGCTGACACCCGGCACAAACTCTCTCAGCTGGCCACTGGCATCTCCAACGAAACTTTTGAAAAAGCAACAGATCTACTGGCTGAAGAATTGGAGCAGCAAGCCATGTACCTCAGATCCATGACTTCAGCATTTAATGGTAAAAGTTACTCCATTGACCAAAAGTTTCAGGCCATTGCATAGTACATTGATGCGCAGAATATTGTTGTCCAACAACAAGGAAATCTGATGAGACAGCTCAACATCAATATTACTAACAACCTTGCAGGTCTCAGACAACACATTTCCCAAGAAAATGATTCAATGGCATTGGCATTCGGCACCAGATTTCGCAGTGTCACTGAGAAACTGACTGATCATGACAACAGATTCACATCCATTAAGTCAAAATTGGACTCTCTGATTGGAACAGACGAGGCTACAAACAACATCTTACTCCAGCAAAAGGATGATGCCCAAAAAAGAGGGAAACAAACAAGCCTGAAGGATCAACGATAAGACCCCCAAATTTTACATTGGAACAGCTGAGAGCAAGGTGCAGAGAAATAAGAATAAAAAATGAAGCGAGAGCAAGGAAAGAAAGGCTAGAGAAGAAAGAGAAAAGGCCTTAAATGAACCTTGTATAGGATTTCCCCATCCTATTCAAAGAAGGGATGATGATAGAGATAGATCAGGTGGACAACAAACACCTGGACAACAAAGATCTGGATCAAGCCATCAAAAGAGGTCAGCAAAAGAACACAGAACTAGCACAAGCAGAGAGAAAAGAAGTTTTCCAACTCACAGAAACAGGCAAGAATATGAGGCTGAGATCCTAGATCATATGAGAGAATTCTTCAGAGCTCAAGAAGGGTTGTATCCAAATCAGACACAAGATCAAGCATGGGCAGTCTGGCTAAGCTACCAGGATGAACAGAGAGAGTTGACATGGCCAAAATATACAATGACATCAAAAGACAACATGCCTCTCTCCGGCAAAGTAGTGGAACCAGCAGACCAAGTTCACCCATACCACTTTCTGGAAAGGGACCAGAAGACTTGCCAACTGAGCAACAAGAAGACTTCAACTATATGGCAAAATTCTTCAACCCTATGGGGAAAATGAATAAACAAGACCAATGGGGACTATACAAAAATCTCAAGTTTGCTGACTCACACATTGCAGAAGCTAGGGAGAGACTTGAGAAGTACTTTGGAGAGCCCATGGCAAATGAAACTATGCCCGACTTTAACAGACTCTTTGCCAAAAGCATTTTTCAAGGAGTATCTGAATACACTGCTATGGCATACTGGAAGTGTAAGTTTCCAGAAATCGATTGGAAAGACATTGAGGAGGTTCAGACTACAAAATTCAAGAGGTACAAAGTAGAATTAAGCAAAATGTAGTTAATGTTCCTTTAGTATGTTTTGAGATCATCCTTATTGATTGCCCTTAAATGGATGAATAAAATTATTGAGTTATATTCTGTTGTTCTTTTATGAAAACAATTCGGTATAATTATGTTCAGGCTTATGAGGATTTTGGCATCATCAAAAAGGGGGAAATTGTTAGGAACATTTTATTATGTTTTGATGATGGCCATACTAGCTGTTATAGCAAGCCTGAAATAAGTTAGAACACTCTGTATAGTCTTTACTTAGAGTCTGACATGTTGTATAAGTTGAGTCAGACAAGTATTGTACTAGTTGGTAGGACGGCAAAGCAAAAATAGATTTTCGGTAAAGTAAAGCCAATCAAGTACCAGCAGAGAAGCAATGAAGACATTATGGTCTGACTTATAACCAAGGAAGTTTGTGATGACCTTGGATAAGTCTAAATTATGTTTTGAATGATGAAACTTAATTTTTAAATATGGTTTACACTGATCTCACCCAAATCAAGGATCAATGAAGTACAAGGATTCTCCTTAAATTGAATGAATGAAGGAAACCGTGAATCGGCAAAATAAACTGACTTTCGGCTGAGTAAAGACAAAGCAGTGAAGAAAGATCAAAGCGGCAAAGTCAGATGGATCACTTGACCGATCAAAGAACGGCTGAGTAAACCTTACTTAGTCAGATTATTGAGATATGAAGAAGATACACAAGATCAAGCATTAAATGCACAATCAATAGAGGATCAATCAAGGACAGATTTTATGGTAAACGTTTGAAGAAAATCCGATCGCCAAAATCAAGGAAAAACAATTAAGGGGGAATCAAGGATTATTCCCCTCATTAATATAGCCAACGGACGGAAATTCAAATCAAGAATAATCAAGGCTATAAATAGAAGGCACTGACAAGAGAAATAAACAATAAGTACGATCTAGAATCTGAGCAAAAACTCTGTCAATGTAAAAAGTCTTCTATCTGTGCTGAAAAGAAATATCTAGTGATCAACTCAAAATCTGAGAGCTACAAATCAAACATCAAGCATTGAGATTGATCAACAAGTTTGTGAATCCAATTCACATCAATCAAGCAACTGAATCAGAGTCATCTGAGAAGGAGTTGTATTTGTGATAGCTGCTGAAGGATTTGATCCCAAGGAGCAGTGAAAGAGACTGAGTCATTGAAGCTGTTGCAGTCAATGAGTGATAGTCTTGTAGATTGTGAAGCTTGTGAAGTCAAGGACAATCGTACTATTGTATCTATGAAAACAATAGTGAATTCCTCCGATCATCACAGGAGAAGAGTGGATTAAGGGATTACACCACCCTGAACCACTATAAGCCTTGTGTCAATTTACTTTCTACAATTTACCTTACTGCATTCTTTTAATTGCTTATATTATATCATATATTTGTGATTACTTAAACTACCTTGAAATAACTTAGTAAGAAGGGACTTATCCGCTGCCCAAAAGCTTTTAAATATAAGAAAAGTTTTTGAAACTCCACTATAGTCATTCCCCCCCTCTGACTATAGTTTTACCCTTCTCTGGGACCAGCAGTACCTACTAGTCATACTAAGAGGGTACGAGACATCTGGTCTTGTACACAACACGGAATACATGATAGACCCTATTCCGTAGCATAAGGGACATTGCACATGCGTGCCATTTCCTCCTCTGTCTTAGGATACATTTTCTTTGACAGATAAACCCCATATGACATGGGCAACAACCCTCTCTTGGATTGCTCCATGCTGAACCTTTTCACCATCTTGTCTATATAGGTGGATTGTGACAAACCAAGCAACCTTTTAGACCTATCTCTGTAGATCTTAATCCCCAAAATATAAGGTGCTTCTCCCAAGTCCTTCATAGAGGAGTTCTTGGATAACCAAACCTTAACCGACTCATGGGTACATCATTCCCTATCAGCAGTATGTCGTCTACATAAAGCACCAAGAAAACGACTGCACTCCCACTAACCTTCTTGTAAACACAGGGCTCATCTTCGTTCTTGATAAAATCAAACTACTTGATTGTCTCATCAAAGCGAAGATTCCAACTCCGAGAAGCTTGCTTCAGTCCATAAATGGACCTTTGCAGCTTGCACACCATCCTGGCGTCATTGTTTGTGAAAATCTCAGGCAGTGTCATGTACACCTCCTCAGACAGATTCCCATTGAGGAAAGCTGTTTTCACATCCATCCGCCAGATTTCGTAATCATGGTATGCTGCAATAGCAAGCAGAATTCTAGTGGACTTTAACATGGCAACGGGCGAAAAGGTTTCATCATAGTCAATACCTTGTCTTTGCTTATAACCTTTTGCCACTAACCTAGAGTTGTAAGTGACTACGTTACCATCCATGTCGGTCTTTCTTTTAAAGACCCATTTACACCCTATAGGAACTATTCATTCAGGTGGATCAACTAAGTTCCAAACTTGGTTGTCTTTCATGGACTCCATTTCAGAATTCATGGCTTCTAGCCATTTATCTTTGTCAGGCCTCATTCGCACCTCCTCGTAAGTTTAGGGTCCTCATCTTTCATGAGATATACGCCTGAGTACTGTGGAAATATTGGAAATATATCACTCAAATAGTCCGCCGAGGCTCAAAGGTGATCGGCGACCGCTCGATCCTCATGATCACAGCAGACTATGTTGTGCATAACTTTATTTGTACACTTTATTTATTTGTAAAAGACATATTAATTGTGATACATATAAACAATTAATATGTCAAACTCTAGTTTACTTTATGTCATAGCCATAGACATAGATTGTACTTTTACTTTTTGCTTTTGTGCCGCCCACAAACTACATACTCAAGTGGCCGCCCTAGCTAGCTAGTCTCTCTCCAAATTGTATCTATTTATACTCCTTCATTATCAATGAATAAAAGATAAGTTGAAGTTTACTCTTGTGTTAACACATTCTCAAACTCTCTTCATGGTATCGAGAGCAAATTAGTTTTATTCCGCCGCAAAACTCGAATTTCTTCAAGAATGTCTTCATCCGAAGCATCCTACTCATCAAGTAAATCTCAAAGCAGACCGAGGTTACCGACTCCACTCCATATACAAATCACGACTTGATTACAACAATAATCTTGGGTTGTCAAGATCTATGAAAAAGTATAACTCAGACAAAGCAAGATGGAAGACTTGTCCGAGTCCAAACACTCTCACAGACCGGAATCACCGGTGATATTATGGATTCTCGCTAGCTCTCTTCAAAGAGTTTCTCAAATGGCGTAAGACCGATAACTATCTCACAGCATTGCCACTCATACCAAGACAGTATATCTTATTCCCAACTCAAGAATAGCACCCGGATAGTTGATTCTGGGGCCTCATCTCATATGACAGAAATAAAAACCCGTTATATAACCTCAAACCCCGTCGCGACTCATAAAATTAAAACTCGCCGACGGGTCTATTTCATATGCTCAAGGTTTTGGAATTGTTCAACTTACCGATAAGGTTTATCTTAAAGATGTCCCGTTTGTGCCAAAGCTAGACCGTAATCTTATATCCGTCACAAGAAACTCACTAAGGACCTTAATTGGACAAATACTTTTAAAGACAATCGTTGTATTTTCCAAGATACTTATTCACAAGAAGTAATGGAAAGAGCCAAAACTTGCTCAGATCGTTTATTGTTCACCCCGCCGAAGACGTAAACCCGAAGACCGAATCCGCCTCGCCACTCGCTTCTCAAACCGTGGACAATATTATGTTATGGCATTATAGATTAGGACATCCTAGTTTTGGTTATTTAAAGACTTTAACTCCCGAATTATTTAAAGGATGCAATCTTAATGATCTTCAATGTGACATATGTCGCTTGCCAAACTCACCAAATCTCGTGTATGCTAAATTACCTCACTTACCCTCCTCACCTTTCACCCTAATTCACAAAGGATGTATGGGGGCCCTCAAGAGTGAAAAGTATAACAGAAAAAGGTGGTTTGTCACCTTCATTGATGATCATACCGTAAACACTTGGTTATTTCTAATGAAAGACAAATCAAGTTGGACCTATCTTCCAAGATTTTTATCATATGGTTTCCACCCAATTTGATACTAAGATCAAGATCTTAAAGACCGATAATGCTCGGAATATTATGAGTCTAACCTCGCAACTTCTTGACAAACAGAGGAATTGTTCATATCGCAGTTGTGTGGAAACACCTCAACGTAACGGGGTTGCCGAAAGAAAGAACAGTATCCGCCGGAAATGGCCGTATCAATCATGTTCACTACACATGTTCCTAAATACATGTGGGGTGAAGCTATACCGACCGCAACTTATTTACTCAATAGACTTCCCACAGAGTGTTAGGTTTCAAAACTCCACTCCAAACCCTACCGACCACACACTCCCGCCATCATCTTGTTTCCCGCTTGCCTCCAAAGATCTTTGGTTGTACCGTGTTTGTGTATATCCATGCTCAACACAAGTAAACTTGATCCTAAAGCTCATAAGTGCATTTTCCTTGGATATGCACAGACAGAAAGGTTACAAGTGTTACTCTCCTACCGAAAAGAAATTTTACAATTCTATGGATGTGAAATTCTTTGAAAGGACTCCATATTACAAAGAAACCTACCGATCCAACATCCGATGGAAACCCGATTGAGATTGAACTAAGTCCGTTCCCTCAAAGAAACCATTTACCCTCGCGAGTCCTAACCCTCGCCAGCTCGCCGACATTGAGTCCGCCGACTCTCAAAGAACTCCGTCGACCCAAAACCTACCGATCCTCGCGATCGAACTTCGCACCCTACCGACTCTCTACACCCTACTACTCCTCGCAAACCTCCCGGACAAGAGTCTACCGACCCGCAGCCCGCCGATCCCGAGCCTACCGACACTCAAAGAATCTGCACGCATCCTCGCCACCGCCGACATTGATGATAGGCCTATTGCTCTTAGGAAGGGAAAGAGATCATGCACCGATCACTCTATTCATTCTTATTTATCTTATGATAAGTTGTCTCCTGTCTTTGCCATGTTTACACAGACTTGGACTCTCACTCTATTCCTAAAAATATTCGAGGCCCTTCAAAATGATAAGTGGAAGGTCGTCGTTAAAACAGAGATGACCGCCTCCCGGATAATCATACTTGGGATCTCACAACTCTTCCAAAAGGCAAGAAGACAAATACCGCAAATGGTTATTCACTATCAAGTACACCGCCGATGGCACTATTGACAAGTACAAAGCCGATTGGTAGCCGTGGGATTCACTCAAACTTATGGCATTGACTATAAAGAAACTTTTGCACCAAAGGCAAAGCTCAACACCGTCGTGGTACTAATTTCTCTACCGTCCAACTTGACCGGCCTCTTCATCAATTGGACATCAAAAATGCTTTTCTAAATGGGGACCTTACTGAGGAGGTTTATATGACTATACCTCCTGGTTTTATCAATCCTCATACTCAAGGCAAGGTGTGCAAACTGAGGAAATCTCTATATGGCCTGAAACAATCACCAAGGGCTTGGTTTGGAAAATTAACAACTGTGGTCAAAGCTGCTGGATATCACCAATGCAATTCTGATCACACTATGTTCATCAAGACAACCAACCAGAAGAGGTCTATTCTTATTGTCTATGTGGATGATATCATCCTTACTGGAGATGACCCTGCTGAGATCCAACACTTGAAAGAACTGCTGGCAAAGGTATTTCAGGTTAAAGACTTGGGTTTACTTAAGTATTTTCTTGGCATGGAAGTAGCTAGAAACATCAAAGGAATCTCAGTCTCCCAAAGGAAATATGTACTGGACCTGCTGAAGGAAACTGGCATGCTGGGGTGCAAACCTGTCGTATCCCCGCAGAGACCCCGCCATACCCCGTCGCATGGTGACATTGTCGTCGAAAGGATCAATATCAAAGACTTGTAGGGAAACTCATTTATCCGTCCCATACAAGACCCGATATTGCATATGGCGTCGCTTGGTTAGCCGCTCATGCATTGCCCTACCGAGCAACATTGGGATGCCGTGAACAGATACCGAGGTACCCGAAGTCCACTCGGCCAGGGCTTACATTTCACCAAGTCTCCCGATAGATCAATCAAGGTCTACACCGATGCCGATTGGGCCGGATGTCACATTGACAAGATCTACCACAAAGTTATTGCTCATATGTATGGGGAAACCTAGTTACTTGGAGGAGCAAGAAACAACCTATCGTGTCTAGAAGCAAGGCCGAAGCCGAACTCGTGGCACTTGTTTTAGGCATTTGTGAAGCTCTTTGGCTCAAAAGAGTACTTACCGAACTTCAAAGAACCTATTCAAAGAACCTATCACACTCGTTGTGATAATAACTCAAAGACTATGCATGGCAGAGGATCCACCATCATGACAAAACAAAACATGTGGACATTGACAGACACTTTCTCAAGGAGAAGATTGATGCCAAGATTATTCAACTCCAAAGATGTTCCCTCGAAGATCAAAATGCCGATATCCTTACCAAGGCTATTCCACCTCTTACGTTCAAAGAGATAAGTAGCAAACTTGGTCGCATCAATATATACAAACCCCGCCTTGAGGGGGGGGGTGTGGAAATATTGGAAATATATCACTCAAATAGCCTCACCGAGGCTCAAGAGGTGATCGGCGACCGCTCGATCCTCATGATCACAAAGCAGACTATGTTGTGCATAACTTTATTTGTACACTTTATTTATTTGTAAAAGACATATTAATTGTGATACATATAAACAATTAATATGTCAAACTCTAGTTTACTTTATGTCATAGACATAGACATAGATTGTACTTTTACTTTTTGCTTTTGTGCCGCCCACGCCTACATACTCAAGTGGCCGCCCTAGCTAGCTAGTCTCTCTCCAAATTGTATCTATTTATACTCCTTCATTATCAATGAATAAAAGATAAGTTGAAGTTTACTCTTGTGTTAACACATTCTCAAACTCTCTTCAAGTACCTATCGGGTTCATGGCGTTCCCTGGTGGATCTTCGAGGTGCTACTGTGTTTGGAGCAGGGACTTGCGCCACCTCATTAGGTGGTGCCTGCTCTACATTCATCAACTGATTATTGTCCGTAAGTGGTTCTTGAATTTCTTCAAGATCAATTTTACTCCCACTGGCCCTTTCCAGAATAAACTCTTTCTCTAGAAGTGGCCAGTCCTGGCAACAAACACCTTTTGTTCTCCAGGGTGGTTAAACTAGTATCCTCAGTTTCTATAGGATAGCCCACAAATAGACATTTATTAGATCTGGCTTCTAGTTTGTCAGGCATCATCCGCTTCACATAAGTCGGACAACCCCAAGGTTTAAGATATGCTAGATTTGGTTTCTTCTTGGTCCATACCTCGTATGGTGTGGAATCAACCGTCTTTGATGGAGAATGGTTAAGTATGTAGGATGCTGTTTCGAGAGCATACCCCCTAAGATCTGCCGTAACGGCTGATCAGCGATCACGGTAATCGGATGTGCTTGGAAGTAGGGTCTTAGCTTTCTTGAGGCATGCACTAGTGCTAATGTCAACTTCTCTGCATTTAAGTATCTGACCTCTGGTCCATGGGAGTGCTTTGTTCACAAAGAAAACTGGTATCTGATGTCCGTCTAGTTCTTTAACCAGTCCTGCGCTCAGTGCTTCTTCACACGACGCCAAGTAAACGTACAGGGGCTCTCCGACCCGAGGAGCCGTTAAGGTAGGCTATTCAGCCAAGTACGATTTTAGTTCTTCAAAGTTCTTCAAAGGCCTTCTGACTCCCTTCGTCCCACTGTAAAGGACTTGCACTTCTCAAAATTTTGAAAACCGGCAAGGCACGCTGTGCCGATCTGGATAGAAACCTGTTCAAAGCCGCTATTCGTCCCATTAACCGTTGTACTTCTTTGATGTTTTTCGGTGGGGACATAGTCTTCAGCGCATCAATCTTATCCGGGTTTGCTCTAATTCCATCTTTGGATATCATGTATCCTAGGAATTTTCCTGATCTGACCCCAAACGTGCATTTCTTGGGGTTGAGTTTCATCTGAGTTTTTCTCTGAACTTCGAACACTTCTCTAACATCTTTCAAAAATTGATCAAGAGACCTGATCTTGATCGGGAGGTCATCCACGTACACCTCCATACATATTCCGATCCGCTCGGCAATAATTGAATTTACACCTTTGATAGGTTGCTCCGGCATTCTTCAGGCTAAAGGGCATAGTGACGTAGCGGTACGTCCTAAATTCTGTTATAAAGTCGGTCATTTTTGCATCTTCTAGATTCATTACGACCTGATGGTAACCTTTGTATGCATCTAATAAAGCAAATACTTCAAATCCCACCGTTTAGACCACTAGACGGTCAATCTTGGGTAAGGAGTAACAATCCTTTGGACATGCTTTGTTGAGATCTGTGAAATCCACGCACATCCTCCAGCTCCCATCTGGTTTCTTAACCAGTACAAGGTTTTGCCAACCATTCAGGATATATAACTTCTTTGATTATGTTGGCCTGCAACAATTTTATCACCTCCTACTTAATTGTTGAGATGCGCTTAGGGGCAAAGTGCATTTTCTTTTGACGAACAGGATTCCTGTTCGGGTCTATGTTCAACCTGTGAACTGCCAGTTCTGGAGATAATCCTGGCATATCCCCTGTTTTTCATGCGAACACATCTCTGAATTCTTTTAATAGGTTTATCAGGGATTCCTTGTGTGAAGCTGGGATCCATGCCCCCACGCTAACTGTTGAGTCCTCATGTTCGTCCTATAGACGAACAGCCTCTGTCTGATCTTCAGATGACCAGTTCTCTTCATCTTCAAGAAGACGTCCATCAATGCTCACCTGCTGAACCATCATTTTCCCACTTACTTTCGCTGTGTAGCAGCTCCTGGCTGTTTCCACATCCCCTTTGATTTCTATCGAACACTCTCATGTTGCAATTTCATACTGACGTGGGCTGGTGAAATTACAGCTCGGTGATCGATAAGTGTTGGTCTTCCCATAATCACGTTGTAAGCTGATGGCGCCTTTACCACCATATAGTCCACCATTAGGGTCATGCCCTTGGTTCCATCTCCAAAATTAGTAAGGAGTTTAATCACACCCAGCGGATAACTGGGAGTCCGGCGAAACCTAAGAGAGAGCTGAAACAGGGGTTAGATCGGCATCTTTCAATTTCATCACTCTAAAAACATATTGTAGTAGAGGACGTTCACGGCACTGCCTGTGTCTACGCATATTCGATTTGTCCGGTTCTTGCTGATCATTGCTTCTATTACTAACTCTTCGTTGTTAATTACCAATGGCAGGGAATCCCTTGGACCATAAACCACTTCTCCCGACATTCTTTGCCTTTTATTTGGAGTGGGGCCAGTAGACCTGCTACTGCTCGTGTCTTCAGTTCTGCTTGATGTTCGGCCCTCCTGAGATTGTATTGATTGTGTTCACATGGCGGTTGACCAATTGACCATCAGGATCCGGTGAGTGATCCATTCTTCTTCGATATTCGTCTCTGTTTTCTCTATCGTTGTTGTTCCGATGCTTGAACTCACGTCGTCCACGTGGTTCGGCTTGGTGAGACAGATCTACGCATCATCAATGTCTCGGATTAAATCCTTGCAATTTTTTGAATCATGACCAACATCCTTGTGATATTTGCAATATTTGTTGGGATCGCTTTTTTCTCTAGGCCCTCTCATCGGTGGTGGGACCCTGGATATGCCTTTTCTTTCCATAATTGCGAGGACTTGCTCGCGAGATCTGTTCAAAGGAATAAAGTCTCTGTCCTGCAGAGCTTCTTTCTTCCCTAGCCGATCTGAGATGGGCGCAGTTACCCGGTCCCAAACCGACTTTCTTTTCTTGTCTGACTTATCTTCAGACCTGTTCTTTTTTCTTCACCTCTTTCCATCTCTCTTTTGAGTCAATTTGCTTCTTCTCCCTAACAATGTTTGTAAGCCACGTCCAGACATTCTTCCATTGTCTGAGGGAGTTTGCTGTTTAGCTTGGGGTGTAGTCCCTCTCGCAGACCTGCCACGAAAAGGCGACCAACAATCGATCATCTGCGTCCCGCACCTGTTCGGCTTCTTTATTGAAGCGCTTTATAAAGTGCAGTACGGACTCATCATGCTTCTGCTTCAAAGTTAACAGGTGAGTCTGATTTCTCTAGAACGGACGAGCTGCGATGAAGGCATGGACAAACTTCCGAGTTAGGGTCCCAAAGTCGGAGATCGACCAGGAGGGATTTTGTTGAACCACTCTCTGGCTCTTCCTGTTAACAGTGCAGGGAAGGCTTTGCACTTCATCTCATCTGAGGCGTTGTACAAGTTCATATGTGAGATGTACTGGTGCATATGATCATAAGGATACTTGGACCCATCATAAGATTCGATCTTAGGTATTTTAAACCCCGCTGGTCGGGGGTAGTTATCGATGTACTCGGTGAAGGGCGACGCACAGAGTAGTTCGTCTGATCATCTTCCGAGTAGAGCGTCCAGTTCGGCCTTAGTCGCGTCGTTAGGTTGACGCAAATTTTCGTACTCCGTGTGGGCACTTGACTCTCCGATCTCCGGCTTTTTAGGAGCCTGTTGATGGAGATTGGTTTCTAAAACCTCTGGGGGATCCTTCCTTTGAGGGTTATATCCAAGATTGCCTTAATAGTGATATTATCTAGATTCTTCAAGGCCTCAACCAATGCTTGATTGGCTAGGTCTTGAAGGGCCGGATTGGGCTGGTCGTCAGCAAGTTTTGCCTTTTTCTGAGCAGCTGTAGCCTGGGCTTCTCCCCGGGCGGTTAAAGATGTTCCCCCTTGTTGAGTCGGATCCGTTGGATCTGCTGTCTTTTTACCAGTGTTCTTTGGTGGCATAATTGCTTGCAAGAATTTTGGGATTGTTTCGATCGATTATCAGAAAGAAGACCCTCTTTCTAGCGCCAATTGACGATGCTGGGATTCGCCTATTAATAATCCGGGCTGAATATCTTGGTGATAAAGATCTAAATCCCTTAGAACCCTAATTCGTATGCAAAGAGGGACGTGTTTTGTGTGTATTTAGACTGAGCTCTCGAGTTATTTCCCGTGAGTTGCCTACGTATCCAATAATTGAACTGGAATCAAGTCTTTCGTAGTTCCTTAGAATTGTTTTATAATTATTATTTATTATTTCCCTAAGGATATACACGCCTAAATCCCCATGATTTAAAGATAATTATGGACGTATTTAATGTCAATATCACAATCTTTATGACTGAGGATTCTCTCCTCACGCCTACATTCAGTTATCCCACACGTGGAATAACAACGGGGTTTGTTCTGACCGTCCTGCACTCGAACCCCTAGGCCACTATGGCTGAACTGCGCAGCTCCTCTTCGCCATGCCTTGGCCGACCTGTGGTGGCTGGAGGAGGAGCTTCTGCCGATCTCCCTCCTGGGGTAAGGGATCTGCCCTTAGTTATGTTTCTGGGGCTCCTGGCCTTTAATGCCCTACGTTTAGGGACTAGTCATTTATTACGCGTCCTAAGAGGATGACACGTGGCGTAGTTCGGGTCGGCTATCATCAACCATAAAACTTACCGTTGGGCCAATGTCACTTTTTGTTCCTACTAACACTCGAATCCGAAACCTTCGAGTTAAGGACCACATCATTTACCGCTGGGCCAACGAGGCATTTAGTGTTTATATATGTGTATATGAGTGAGGGGAAGAAATGAAAGTGATATGAGTGTAACATAAATCATCCTAGATCAATGTCATAGTTTCTTTTGAAAAACATTATCATGTGGGAAATAGTCGATACATACACCTTTTATATTCTTTTAGAGGAGATTTTCCTGTAAAATGGACAGTTGTTATTATTGGATATATATATATATATATTAAGGGAGTAAATATTTGCATCACACCGATTACACTGGTGCATCGCATTTATTTTAGAGAATCAACTTTTAGAAAGTCGGTTCTAGAGTCAAAAAAATCTACTTTCCAAAGGTTGGTTCTCACAATACACCTACGAGAAGTCGGTTTTTGACCTCATAACTGACTTTCAAAATGTTGATTCTAGTGTAGTGTACAGGTAGTGTGGTGCATCCGTACGATCAATGTGATGCGAATAAATATCCCAATTATTAAACCTAAGTGATAC
The DNA here is from genome assembly GCA_036785695.1 of Gentiana straminea. Taxonomy (NCBI): domain Eukaryota; kingdom Viridiplantae; phylum Streptophyta; class Magnoliopsida; order Gentianales; family Gentianaceae; genus Gentiana; species Gentiana straminea. The sequence goes on along the minus strand of JAVUPR010000203.1, from coordinate 857,759 downwards.
ACACAAGTCTTATATATCCCTGCCGCCTCAAAGAAGGAAAATTACTCTATGCCATATCCGGTATCCATTATCCGTGTACGTATCCGCATCCGCATCCGCATAAACATGTAACATATAAATGTCATACGTTTTTCAAGTGTTATCAATGAATACATAAAAGTTCTAAGGTTTTTAAACGTATCTTACCATACGAATACAAATCTGAACTTTTTTCCCTTCAAAATATACTTTTGTGGGCTAAAATCATTAGTCAATTTATAGATTAATTATAAATCATTAATTCAGTTGTGAATAACAGCTTCACATGATATGTTTGGAATCTGAAAAAGGTTATTCTATCATTATTTGTTATTAAACTTGAACAACATTTTACATCTAACTACTAGGATTATCTCTAGGCTAAAGGGAGAGAGTACTTAAAGCTTTCTCTTTGGTTTCAGACATTCATTTGTAGAAGGTTCTTATCCTTTAAATAATTATAATTGACTTTCTTCAACAACAACAACCAAAAAAAAAAAAATTTAAATAAATAAATAATAATAAACAAAAAAAAAACCATACAATTGGATTATTATTTCTTAGCCAATCTAAAAGAATATTTTGGGACAAATATTTATAAAAGAAAAAAAAAAACAAAAATGATAGGTCCATATAAAAATACACATAAAATGACTTGTTTACTTAATTATATTTATTTTTACAAAGGTAGCTTATCCATATTTCCCAGGATGCAGTCTCTTCATAGGCCGGTGGTGTTGTCAGAGCTGTTTCGTTAATGTCAGTGTAATATTACACTACAACACGTTTGAACTTGACATTATTTTACCAAAAACTGTTTTAGTATTAAAATATAATGTTAATTATCTATCTTCTAATCAAGTTTAAATTTTTAGAAGAGATGGTAATTCAAACTAGATCCAAACCCCGACCTAACATAAGTTCCAAAAAATAAAAAATAATAAAATATACGTATAAATGTTAGGTCTATCTCCCTTCTTATAAGCTCACACGGACTCTATTTCCGTTTTTATGGACTCACACGTGTATCTCTCCATCTTATAGACCCACACTCGAGAAGGCATATTAAGATATAATTTTAATTATTTACGTCTCCATCAAGCTTAATCTTTTGAAAAACATTGTAGTTCAACATTTAGCAATACCGAATTTTTGGAACTCGAATTTTTTCCGTGTGTACCTCAAGTGGACCCCGATCCCCGTCGGTACACATTGCATAGCTCGCTCGGCTGTGCATCAAAACAACGCCGTATCGACCCGAAACGACGGCGTATTGTTCCGACCTAAAAAAAAAAAACACATAATCAAAACGGCGTCGATTAGACCCGAAACGAAGCCGTTTCACGTGTACAGCTCGGTACAGCAGGGGGCTGTACCGTCGGGGATCTTTTTCCACCTCAAGTGCATGGTGTGTCATGATGAGTGCATTAAAATGTTTATTACAACACCAACCACTTAAAGGAACCATTGCGACTGATCTTGATTCATATCTTTTTCAGAGGTTTTGTGATAACTGCATTAAAAACACTTGTCACAATTCCAATGCTTGAAGGAATCATTTCCATGGATCCTGATTCACGTCCTCAACGAAAGATGCACACACATCATTTTTTCACCGTAAAAAAGGCTTGAACCTTTGTCAAGACCGAGTTATGACCTAGTTTAATCACTATGTCGATATCTTGTTGGTATATCATGATATGAAACTTTCAAGAAATTATGCTGTAATAAAAATTCAAATATACCATACAATAAGACTGTCCTAATAAATGACACAATGAATATTAATATTATTGATCATCATAATTCTAATTTCTGGACAGACAAGAAGCCAAAACAACGCAACAAAAAAAAAAAAAAAAACACATTAAAATAAAGACACTATTTTAATGAACCATTTGCAAAAGGGGATGAAACAGAAGGTACAAATTATTTTTTATCTTGATAATCAGAAATAAAGAAGCCAAAAAAAAAAAAAACAAAAAAAAAAAAAAAAAAAAAAAAAGAAGAGAAATTTGTATACCAACTTTCATTTACAGAACAAGAATAAAACTCTATAACACACACCTGTGTTTGATTAATCTCAGCCGATCGATAAAACATAGAGACATCGTTAAAGACACCACACCAACCCTAGCCTACCTCGATTCTTGATCTTAAATTCGACTTTTTTTTACCTTCGAAAAATCGAATCATAAATCACGATGTATTATAGGGCTCGGTGTGATGTCTTTAACAACCGTCTCTGTTAATATAAAAAGAACCTAAGAATATTGTCCAAATGCAGTAGGAACCCTTTGATGAAAAAGCTTGTTATAAACCTCTGCAACTTCCATTGTTTGTTGCTGTTGTTGCTGCTGATACTGATGCTGCTGATTTTGATGCTGCCAAGCAGTAGTAAATGAACCTTCAGCCGTAAAATTAATCTCGGGTTTTATTTCGCTGTAAATATCTTGAGGATTACCTTGATTTTGCATACTGTTACTGATTAATGGTGGGCCATGAAGATAATCGTTCCACTTGTTAAAATCTGTTTCCCCTGCCGACAGATGAACATTGGTTTCTTTCACAGTTCTTCCACAATCAACAACACCCCAAGAAATGTTATTGTTTTGAATGAAAGAGCAATTGCTCTGTAATTCAGTTGTATCCCAATTGTTTAAATTGAAGGACACCATTGAATTATCTGCAGATGGAAGATTGATGGGATGATGATGATTCTTTATACGAGTCGAAGAAGAAGGTGAATCGATTATATTTCCGAGCTCGGAATTGGGATTCAAGAAATGGGTTGTGGTGGTGGTGGCGGCGGCAATGACATTTGAGTTCATGGACAAACCAATGGTTGAACCATATGGGAAATTAAACAATTCTTGAAAATCATTTGGCTTTGAAATTGAGTTTGAGTGTGAGTTTTCTGGGGTGGTGTGAAATCTGTTGAGAAAGAATTCTTGACATGATTGAGATGGAGTTTGGGTGGTAATAATGCTGTTTTCAAGAAGTGTGTAACGGTTTTTCGGTGTCGGTTTAATTGAACTTTCTGTGACTATAATTTGATGCTCAGAATTATCTGTTTCAACATAATTCATCAATTCACTTGAATCTTCAGATGCTAATTTCTCGTTGTTTTTTGTGGTCGATTTCGAACCACCCTGTTCTTCATTCTCCATTAATGGCTGATGAGTGTTTGGGTCAATGCCCATTTGCCTTAGTTTTTTCTTGATTGAAGAATTCCAAAGATTCTTGATTTCATTATCAGTTCTTCCTGGTAGCTTTGTTGCAATCTGTGACCATCTGCAAAACCCGAAAAACTTCAAATTTAAAAACAAACAATTAAAGCCCAAATGAAAGCTATGGATTCAAGAATTCACCTATTCCCTAAAACTGCATGGAGCTCAATAATCACATTCTCTTCCTCAGAAGAAAATGTCCCTCTTTTCAAATCAGGTCTCAAGTAATTTATCCACCTCAATCTGCAGCTCTTACCACATCTTTGTAGCCCTGAAATTTTTTTTCACATTAATTATCCAATTTAAAAAAACTTCAATTATTTTTTTCAAGTTTTGCATTGGCTTTTACATTACCTGCAAGTTTAGGAACAGAGCTCCAGCAGCCATGGCCATACTTAGTAATGTGTTTGATGAGTTTTTCATCTTCTTCAGGGGACCAAAGCCCTTTTCTTAGCTTTTGCTTGAAGCAGCAAGAATGCCTACCCATTTGAAGACTCTTTGTGGATTTTTGAAGTGAAAGAGGTTTTGGGAGTTTATGTGAAATTGAAAGATATGTGGAAAACGAAATGCTTGCTAGGCTGGTCGTCTTCAATCAAAAATATAATATCAGTGGGTTCAGGCCCTTTAAAAAGATGTCAACTTCCAGCTATTATGTTTGAGATTATACTGCTCATTTAGAAATGTTAATTTAATAATTTCTATGGACGTTTCTTATGGCACCACACCAAACATATCGTAACAACATTATTAAAAATTAACTTTTGAAAATGACCCGATGAAAGTCGATTTAATACCCAAAATTTTTGTTTGGAATTCGATTATTTATGTTGTTGTGTCAAAGATAAAAACTCAGTTGTCTCGTTAAAAACACCGTAATTTAAAACGTTGACCCGGACTAGTTCAATACTCAAACGATTAAAACACGGGAGCATACAATTTAATACCGCTCTTAGTATCGAATGACATTTTAGATTTTTATTTATAATTTATGATGTTCATAAATTTTTTTTAATCTGTGTTAAAACTTTTAAAATGATCCATATTTTGAGACGGAAATACTAAAGATAATGTGCATATGCCATGACCATCCTAATATCATGTCATATGATCCTTTGGATGACATGTGTTTGCTGCACTTTATAAAAAAAGAAAAACAAATGTTGCAAAGATTCTAATGAATTATCATATCTTTTATAAGTTTATAGTGTTAAGAGGTAGATAATTGATAAATTGAACGCAATTGAGTTCATCGGGTTGTCTCAAATGTTGTCCTATAACATGGAGTTAACTTGTGTCTACACAAATCATACAAAGACATACAAATGACTCAGTATGGCCAACAAAGAGGACGAACATCTAAAAAATATGAATGGGTAGACAATGTTGATAGAAAGATTTAAACTCATTACATCATGCTCTAATACCATATTGAATTATTATCTCTCTCAATAGCTTAAATTATTGAAAATATAAATAATTAACATATTGTACAAATTCACCTTCAATCTGTGGCGATTATGACGGTGTAAAGTAAACCTATACAATATGTATAATAATCCAAAAACTCATTAAGGATAGTTGGGTCATTTCTTAGATGAGTTTTTTTTGGCTTTCACAAGGTATCCCCAGACAATTGTCTGAGACTAATCTTTCAAGGTCCTTCGAGACAAGTTGAGTTTTAATTAAAATGAAAATACAATTCTACTCCAATAAATTAGGAGTCTTCCAATTTCTTTCGGCTTCCGACGCCTCCCTTCCCCTTCTCCCTTTCATCATATCACTCAAATAATTAATCTTTTAACATTGCTATCTCAATCAATTCTTGACCGTTTTCAAGAAATTTATATCCACGCGATCGAACAAATAAGGAGTACATGACTGTATCAAGAAATCGCAAAGTAGGCGGTTCAGCTTTCCTCATCAATTTTATCTGTTCTTAGTTCGAGTTACACTGTCTAATCAAATTATGGTAGTTATGTGTTCGAATCATGATGATAGTCAACTATACTATACTTCAGTGCATGTTTAAACCTCTATTTATGACATATTTGGCCTGTCTGGTGGGTATTTAGACCTATTTTAGGGTGTTTTCACTAGAGTCGTGCACTACGAGGTATTCCGTCAGATTTACCAAAATCCTTGTCGTTTTTGAGTGATAACCCCTTGTTTTAGCCTTAAACTAGAGTTATGTTGGTTTCGGCATAGGGTGTTAGGTTGTTGTATTGGCGTCTACACACCAGTTTAGGAGTTTGCACCCACAGATGCATTGAGAGATACATCATGATGGTTGGTTAGTTCATTGCATAATAGTTGTTATTAAACACAATAACCACATACTGGTTAACCTAAACTAGGTACAGGAATGACTTCAGTATTCGATTGATTCCTTGTGGGATCGGCCTTGCTTGCCACTGTATTATTTCCCACCTGGTATCGCACCGATTTATGGATGGCGTGTTATAGTTTAGGCATCAAATCAAAATTGTCGTAATTCGAGCACCTCATGAAGCGCCCCCGCACTGATGAGAGTTGACCTTACTATGCTCCGGTGCATGTTTAATCCCCGTTTACAACACTTTTGGCTTGTCTTGGGTATGTTTAGACCAATAATAGGGTAAAATCGCATTACACGTTCACCTAGAGGTAAACCGTCACATAGACGGGAAACCTTGGCATATTTTGACGATTTTGACCCTATTCGAGCCCAATCTTTCTTGTGGAATCATGCTCGGTATGTTGGATGCCGTTTGAGATGCAGCTTATAGGTGTCTTGTGAATCCAGAAGACATGGCAATGCACTTATAAAGGCGAAACCAAGGCTCTATAATGGAAGGAATAGAGCAAAGTGAAGAATTCAGGGATTGCCAGTGTTTGGCACGTGCCAAAAGGAAGCAGAAGGCCTATTTTGCGTTCTAGGAGCTAACAGAGCACTCTAAAAGCTTGGCTTTCAGCACGCTCTAAGAAGAAACATGACCAATCTACAAGTCTCAGCTCATGTTCAGCGCGTGCTAAGAAGGTTTAGCGCGCGCCAAAATCATAACAAAATCGAATCCACATCTGTTGAGCTGGGTTAGCACGCACTACACGGGTGTTCAACGCGTGCCAAAAGCTGTTTTAAGGAGTGTATAAATAGCCATTTTGTCGGCATTTTGAGCAATAAAAGCTGTTTGTATGCATGTTTTTGGCCGAATTTCAGCCTTGGATCCATAGATTCACACCGTACATCATATTCTATTAGATTAAACATAATTTAACACACATTCTCTCTTTATAGTTGGATTTATAGAATCTTCTTCCCTAAGTGAATATGGATTTGTATGAGGATTGAAGGTTTTTGGAGTGTTCTTCCCTATCTAGAGAAACAGACATGACATTATTCTTGGAGGACTGACTAAAGACAGCTACAACACTTTTGGAGTTGGAAGTAGATTTGGAGTGAAGGGAGATCTTGGACTCTTGAAGAGAAAAAAGATCTGTTAGTCTGTAAAGCTCGTCATGTAGATCACCTCTAAGAAGAGTTTTCCTTGACCTCTGATCCTTGACAAGACAAACAGAAGATTTAAAGAGAATGTTAATATGATTGTAAAAACAAGTCTAGAGACACTAATAAGATTTTTCTTGATGTTAGGAACATGTCGAAGGTTATTCAGATAAAGTGGGACACATTAGTGTGGATAATGCTAGAGCCAATGTGTTTGATACTCATTTTCTCACCATTCCCTACAGTAAGTGCATCATTACCATGATAGTCTGAGTTGATGTGCATGTTATTCATAACTGCAGTCACATGACCCGATGCTTCACTATCCAAATACCAAGAGGTATCTCCCATAGTCTGAGGACTAGCAGTGAAGGCAGAGATCTGCCTAGGTGAGGTGTTGGTAGGTGGCACAAAATCATGCTCAAACTTATGCTAGCAAGAGGTCACAATGTGCCCCAACTTACAACACAACTTACACAACATTCAATTTCCAGAGTCCAGATCTACCTCTTCTACCGGTAATAGAATGGCCAACACTTTTTGAACAACCACCACCTCTACTTCGGTTAGCATTAAAGGACTGTGAAGAGCCATTGGAGTTAGAGACCTTACCAGAATTTTGAGAAATCTGGGTAGATGGAGATCCAAGAGTGATGTGGGGAGATCCGGATCCAGGAAAGACATTGAAACGAGCAAGAAGCCTCTAGTGTGTAATGAGTTGAGATTGCATCTCTTTCCAAGACAATGAGCCAATTATTTCTATGAAATTTACTATGGCCGGTTCATACTCACGACCTAATCCTCCAAGAGTAGCGAGAATGAGCTAAGATCTGCTTATCGGATAACCGAAAACTTCTAGATTATCAGAGTGGGACTTCATTAAAGCCATGTAGTCATCCATGGGTTGTGACCCCTTCTCATATCTTGTCAAGGCGGCCATAAACTCCAACATGTGAGCCTCCGAATGAGAACTAAAGAGAGACTCAAGAGTAGTCTAGATTTCAGGGGAGGCGGAGCAGCCTACGACTTCCAGTAAGGCTTGCTCCGTCATCGAGCTGAGCAACCACCCCGTGAGCAGAGATTCGATCTGCTACCAGGTATCAATGGTCGGATTGACGAGTCTAGTAGTGGTAAAACGCTGTGGAGGAGAAATTGAGCCAATTAAGTATCCTTCGAGTCTATGACCTTTGACCACCAGAAGAATCGTGTATTTCCAAAGGAGATAATTATCGCGATTGAGCTTAACATTGCATGTCCATGAGAGATAGCCTGTGAAAGGAGTGATTAAGATGGTACTGCTGGATATACAGAAACCCGAATCCAGATCCGATCCATAATTGGATCATCAGATCTGATTCACAACACCGGTCGGGACACTCGATCTTGCACAGCGGAAGCTACGAATAAATTCGCCTACGATTTTACCAAGATTCGATTCGCATAAACAATTAATCTAACTATGAGAAGGTTGAAGATTTACCTTATTCTAAGAGGAATAATAAATCGACAGAGAAGGAGAAGCCGTGATCTTCCAGATTGTATCTCCAAGCGACGACTGGTGGACGTCGATCCTCGCCGTAGAACCTCCTCGAATATGCACTTTTCTTGACTTAATGACTAAGGCAAGAAACTAATTTTTCTTCCTTTTTAGTTTGATGTTGGCGCAATTTTGGATGTGGTATTGTGTTGGAAGGAACTCTTTTTATATAGGAAAATAACTAGTAAAAAGAGAGTTATCATTTTCACACCACAATTACCTATTCTCACAAGGAAATGATATTTGCCAAAAGATAAGAGATAATTCCCAAAAAAAAAAAATCTCTTATTTTCCATTAATTATCCAACAAATAGATAATTAATTAATTACACATGTGACATAATCTAGGAAAATTTCTTTTCTTAATTTATCACAATAAAGTGGCGCCATTTACATCATTATTTTAATAGAAAATGTATTTTCTATTTTACATATTATTTACCAAATAAATAATATATCATATTCATTAAATAGACCAACTATTTAATTTATTCTCGAGGTACCATAAAACGAGAAAACACTCACGTGTTACGAGCCAACCCGGGGACCATGGACCTATAACTAGTAGCTACAATAAATTGAATAAAATATTCATCGAACAGAATATTTCTACTTAACTTATTAATTCCAGAATTACGCCACCATAAATCCGAAACTGAACTCTATCGATTATATATATAACTTATTCTCAAATGTCGAGTCGAGTTGAAAAGTGTCCATTGATATAATCATTACATATAAACTAACCCTCCATAGACTAGCCGTAAAGAAGCGGGATTATTTCCGTAAGCCTTCTTCAATACATCTTATCATTATTTGCCATTAACCCACTAGTGATCAATTAGTTCATAACCAATACGAACTCCGCGGATCGATCAGTTTCTAGGATTAACAAATAAGGGGATTGTATTTCTACCTCCCGCATGAAGGAATGGATTCCATATCTGTGAGACACACACTTCTCACTCATTCCAGAATAGTGCCAACGTGAAAGTGATCCGGACCGCGCCTCTTAGCGATCCTTAACGAACACATCAAACCCTATCCTGAAACAAGTAGGAGTCTGTAATCACTTCAGATTAAGGTCAATCCATATATGATCATCTTGTGATTTAATATGATTTCTCAATCACGGAATTATATGAGAAATACGGATTAAATCGGTCCAGTCCTATATGACTACATCATATAAATTCCTCACTTAGAAAACCAATGTCGGCGGTCTGGATAAGACGGCCACACCATAAAGTGTTCTGGGTGCATTAATGGTGGTTTAATCAATAGACCCCATACTTTGATTAACTTCACCACGGACTAACATTTCAAGTGTATCACCATAAACTTAATCCTCATGTGTGTCACACACTAAGTTATATGGCTACATATTTCAGTAGTGTATTACTTACAAGCACAAACCAAGTAATAAGATGAGAATAAATCTGTCATTTATTAATACTAAAAACAATTACATAAACTGTCTTTCAGGCGCTACTTCCAACAATCTCCCACTTGCCCGTATAGACAAGCAACATTGTCTTTCGGGAACTCTACATCAAATAATATCCTACTTGCCTGTAAAGACAAGCAACAATTGTTTTTAGAGCACCACACTCTTATTCTTTCTATCCACAACATTCTCCCACTTGCTCTAAAGCAGATGAGACATATCTCCCAATTTTATACCCACCAAGCGCTTATCAGTGACAATAGATGCCACGCGACTTGGTAAACTGATCAGCTATGTTGTCGGCTCGAGGCGATCATTAGGACCAAAACGTCGCCTCTCTACACGATCTGTCTGACCAGGTGGTACTTACTTTCAATATGCTTTTGACCTCTTGTGACTGCGAAGATGCTTTGCATGAGCTACCTCTCAACTGTTTTCACAGTTAAATGGTATCGGCTCATCGAGGCCTAGAATCACTTCCCGATCCAACAAAGAACTTCTCAAGCCACACTGCCTCTTTAGCAGCTCCGAAAGCTACTATGTATTCGACTAACCGAGTCAAATTGGCAGTGCTGGATTGCTCCAGACAGTAGCTCTATCACAATGAGTAAACACTGATCCTGAGATCGATTCACGATCATCCTTAATCCAACTAAGAATCAGAATCAGTGTAGTCAACAACACTCAGGTTTTCACCCGAATACACAAGCATATGATTCCTCATTCTCTAAAGATACTTAAGGATGCACTATATTGCTACTCAATGTTCGAATCCATCATTCGACTTTAATTTTGACTTTATATTCTGACTTCTCTATCCAAAAGAGAAACTATCCCATTTTCTATATATCCAAAGATTGAGAGAATTATTCCGTGAGGGGTTGGGTAGGAAACCTTTCTTTGAATCTTGCATTCGAAAATGCATTATATCATCTTAACCAATAAGATGGTTGGGATATGGCCAATGTCACGGATTTTATCTAACAAAACAAACAAGTAATAAAATTTATAAATCCGGTATACCCCAAGTGTAGGGATCGTAGTACAGCGATTAATACCGGAGTCGGTCACAGGGAATCGGGGTATCTAGTTCATTAATTTTCCTAAGGTTGTTACTACTAAAACGAAACTAAAAACGATAAAATAAACTGGACAGAGGATTGTCAGTCCAAAGCCAGGAAGGAAAGTTACGAACTTAACTAATGAAAATAAAATCTATTCTAAAAACTAAAACGAAAATAAAATTCAAAGATCACAACGAAGAACAAGGCACAAGATAATTTCAATTAATTCTAACGTAGAACAAGCAATGATCCACCTATCTCGCAATTCTCAATTTCTACCCAAGATCGTTTAGAGATGATTTAATGAAGATGTGGTTCACCTATCAAAGGTATGAATTCCTACTCTCGTAGATAATTCGCCTATTAATCTCTCATCTCTCGATCTTAAAGATTAACGCTTCCATAACAAAGGTGTAAGATTTCTCAATCTAGCAACCTAGAAATTTAACCTAGCAACTCTCGTTATTTCAAGGTTAAAAATCTAATCTTTACTACGGTGATCTAGGTCTAACAACGATTCTCATCAACGTTAAACATCAATAAGCAACAATCCATCGATATAATTGCATAATCAATATAAAAGCATAATAAAGATACAAGCTTTAATAAAACTCACAAAACAAATCCAAAGAAGAAATCAAGTTGATGCTCGATCGGCTTCACAAGCTTGTTCAAAACGCTTAGCCTCTATCCATCGTTGGAATACAAATCATATAAATAAAAAGGAAGATAAAAAGATGTTTATGATGGTGGGAAAACGCAGCTAGGGCGCCCCCAAAGGGCCTGGGGCGGCCAGGGATCGAATTGTGTGTCTTTAGGGTTGGAAAAACGCGTCTATATATAGATTTCGAAGTCGGTTTTGGCAATGGCGGCGGCTGGACGCCCGTCCAGTGCCTCTGGACGCCAGTCCAGCTGCTTTGAAATCTTCGAGTCGGGCCGAGTTGGATTGGACGCCCGTCCTATGCAATTCTGGACGCTCGTCCACTGAAAATCTGAACATCCTGAATCAAAAGCTCCTCTTGGACGCCCGTCCACTACTTCTGGACGCCAGTCCACTGGACGGAACATCAAACGTGCGTTCAGCTTTCAAATCTTCATTCCAATCCTCAACTTGCATCTTTCTCCTTCCATTAAACCTTCAATCAAGTATCTTTTCAGCTCCTTCAATCCCTCTCCATGACATGTAAATGTACCTTCAAAACCATAAAAACACACAAAGTGTAAAACCATAGATAATCACCAATAAAATCACGAAATTAGCTCAAGTTTACACTTAAAGACTTTTAAAACTCATTTGATCAATAATTCGATTAAACCCTTAATTTCTATGCAAATTATATGAATATGGGGGAAATCATTATAAAATATAACGTTATAAATCATATAAAATCACCCTTAACAGCCAACAACTTGTTCTTATGAATTCGACCAAATCAAATTCTAAGAAGATAGTCCATTTCTCTGATTCCGAGAAGCTTTGGCTCGTCAGTTCTTGACTTCAAATAACACACCCATGTTGTTTCCAGCTGTTGCAGTGTTATCTTTTATTAACACTAACGTCTACTACTTTACCAATATTGATTTCTGGTCTACAAAAGACTCATCAATATTCTGGTCCAGCCCACACATTTCAATGAATTTTAATGACCTGAAGGTTTACTTTAATCCACCGATGTATATAAGCAAAGACAGTCAATCTATCATTGGCTTTAAGTTCAAACCCTTCTGTTCTGAATGAGATCAGACTCCGTTGTTTGGCAATAAAATATTCAAGGCATCACCCTTATTGAAATTTTCTGCTTTCCAAGAAGTCAAGCGAGGCCGAGTGGTGAGAAAGTTTCAGGGCATCACCCATGTTTAACTGTCTACTTCTCAGGGAGTTACCCCCTAGACCACTTGGCTTTGCTCTGAAAATTAAATTTTCTCATTCATTCGACTCTTTTCATGTAGATCCAATTACTCCCACTGGGCCTGAGACACTCAGGTGGTTCTACAAGATTGTGAACAGAACTGGAGTACCAAAACTCCGTTTATAGGTTTATGGCTTTAAACCAACCTCCTTTTATCAGAATCCTATACAGTCCTTCCAAAAGACCAAAAGTTATCAATCACCCCAGCAGACTGTAAAGACTGCATAATCACAGTGGGTCAGTGGTTAAACCATACTCCTACCGCATTTGGGTGGATTGATGTTCTGATCTGGTTCAGTAGTATTTATCAGTGTTAACCCCCAACAACCAATGTTGGATGTGGTCTGATTAAATCAGATAGTAACTCCTTGAGTAACTGCACTTCAAGGTCTAAGGTTGTTATCTAAACAATCTTTTACAAAAGATGTAACAGTGTAACCATCACTATCCGATCTTAAGAATCTTATAACCAACCATTACTCGTTGCATTAAGATATTTCACGAACAGTCACCATCTGAAAGTGTATGTAAAATCCCCAGTCCTACCTTCAAGACATAAGTGCTAAACGCCTCTATTTGTGGAAGTAAAGTAAATTTTATTCACTCTTTATCCACAAATTCATAAGCATCTTCTAGGTAGACTTCTCGGTATTACATAATAATGTAAACCGTTATTTGCAATCAATATCTTAATTGAGTTAAGCAGTGTAATGTAGCATATCAATAACTATACAAGACAATGTTGGATAGGTGTCCTAAACCCAATCGGGTTGGACCGGATCCGATCAGGTCGGGTCATTTACAGTCTATTTAGTTCATGTAACAACTTTATTATGATTAATAAAAGTACTTATGTTATTATATATTGCTTATCTTCATGTTATTTGTTGTACATATATAGTAACGTCCCTAGTATCAATCTGTGATAGAGAAACCATGATAGTGATTATGGTTGATGAGATCTCTAATCACTATAACAAGGTTGGTACTTAAATGTCTCTAGTCTCACATATTATCAAATGGGACATTGATAGTATAATCAGACTAGCACGTATTGGATGTCCTCTATCTTTTAGAAGATAGGGATAGATCTCGTCTATCGAAGTGTAGGGACACTTGGACAGTACGTGGACGTGTATTAGAGAATGCGTACGTTAGACTGACCCACTTACATTAAGTGTCACACTATGTGGCGGTTGTGTAATTATCCTTTTGACCGGAGTCTTCATGGCATCACGGTGTGGATTGTCATGCTTTGACACTATTGATATTTCCCCTAGCCACGGGGCGATCATGCGGTAGTGATTGGGTATGATATTGAAGCATGCGGAGTATACATGAATGGTCGTCCGGGAATCGTGTATCCTATGATTGGGATTGAATATCCGAAATGGCCTTCTTATAAGGAATGTCTAGCTCTCGAGAATCTTTGCAAAGTGGGAGTAAATGCTTTATCCCGAGAGAGCATGATATCCAGATTATAAGATACGATCGTTAATGTATTGACACTCGAGATACGATCGTATGGAAATTATTACATCGATAGGATTGTAAGTTACACGGTAACTGCTTCACATGAAAGGCAGTAGTCATTGTTTTTTGACTCTTCCGATGATTGGGGGTCACGGTGTATTGCTAGACGCTATCCCGTGATCGTTAGGCATGAAGGGCATTTTAGTAATTTACACTTTGTGTCTACGGCCAACATATTCGGAAGACTATCGGGTCACACACATATGAACATCGAGTCGGATTAAAATGCGGTTATAGTTGATAACCAAATAAGGAAAGTTTATCTCTAGACTATAAAGGTTATAGTGGTTAATTAATATGGTGGTATTTATTTATTATGAATAAATAAAATACAAGATATTAATTATATACAAATTATATTAATTAAATAATATTCCGGAAGTCAATTTGTTGACTATTGGGGCGCCACATTTAAGTGTATAAGATACATTTGGATTGTGCACTTTAATTAATAAGATTACCATGATATTAATATAAGATATTAATTAATTTTGGAAAAATAGATTTATGGTAATAAGATAATTATATTCAATATGAGATATTGGCAAAATTAATTATAATAAAAGAGATAAATAAATCTAGAAGATTTTCCTTATTTTATTGGGAAAATGTTTTCTTCTCCTTCACACCATATGGGGCGCCACTTTTGACTATAAATAAGAGGTGGGTGTCTCGGATTTATTGAAAACAAATAACAAGGAATACAATTTATAATCCGGTTAACCCCAAGTATAAGGATCGTAGTACTAGTGGTTAATACCGGGTCGATCTTACGGGGAACTAAACGATTGTGGTTCCTAGTTTTTGCCTAACTAAACTATGTCACGTAAAACTAGATTAAACAGGGATTCAAAACAAAATTACACCAAGCGTATATGCGAAAACAAACTAGACGAGAGGACGGAATCCAAAGCTAGGAAGAATTGGTTGCGAACAGTTAATCTAAAGATGCAATAAGAAAAATAAACTAACTAAACGAGTTCAAGTTTCAAGGATTAAATCAAATTTAAACGGACAAACGAGTATTGATCCACCTATCCAACGAACACTAATCTCTCATCCCGATTATATTGCGGCTTTTATCAAGTTGGGGTTCATCTTATCAAAGGTATGAATCCTACTTTCATAGATGATTCGCCTATTAATTTCTATCTTTCGATTTACGGAAATTAACGCGTCATAACATAAACAAAGATGCAAACTTTAACGTTTTAATCCTAGATAGTCAACCTATCAACTTTCGTTTGACATAGGTTAAAGATCTATTCCTAAATCACGGTGATCATGCGGTTTATAAAGACTTTCATCAAATATAAAACATCATACATGCACATCTTTCGATATAAATGCAATTAATCATCATAAGACATGATAAAGGAAACAACTTGATTTAAAAGCTTACAAAACAACCGCGAGAATCGAAATTAATGAACGTTGGATGGCTTCACAATGCTCGTTTGATTGAAGCCTAGCCTCTTAGCATCCTTGAACGGCTTGAATTGTTGAATTAAATTGCATAAATTAAACTAAGCTGTATTTAGGAATTGAAGAACATAAAAAGCTGGAAAAACGAGTAAAAACGCAGCCTATAGCCGCCCCTAGGGTTTAGGGTTCGAAGATTGTGAATTGTGTTTTCTTTGTGAAAAATAGGCAAGTATTTATAGAGATTTGAGGCGGTTTCACTAAGTCGGCCGGATGGACGAACGTTCACTCTAATGGACGCTCGTTCAGCATTCTTGAACTCTACTCAGCCGCTCGTTCAGCTTCCGTTCAAACTCTCTGTATCAAAATCGCTTTTATGGACGCCCGTTTGAATTTCCGAACGCTCGTTGGATATGGACGCTGCATGGACGAACGTTCATCATGACTTGAATGCGATTTTTGCAACTCTATCTCTTTTTCTTCTCTCCACTCGATCATTATCTCTTCCTTAAATCTTTATAGCTCGAAATTTATCTCTTTTGATCATCATTTGAGCACAATAAACATACCTATAACACATGGAAAACATCGCAACTGTAATAATATTCAAATAATCATATTTTAACCATGAAATCACATAAATATATCGATATTGCGATTAAGCCGTCAAAAATATCGTTTGCTCAATATTTTAATATAAAGACCAATTATTATGCAAATTACACAATATAGAGGGAAAAACATCGTAAAATAGATACTTATAAACCACATAATTTCACCCTTAACAACTCCCCCACACTTAGCTTTTGCTCGTCCCGAGCAAAACAAAACGAAAAATTAGGCTCGAGAAAGAAAAACAGGCATCTAAACAGATATAACATACATTCAATAACTTAGAGGTTCACCGGTGTGTGTGCATAGCCATAGAAAACTTCCACTAAAACCAAACTTGAGAAACTCAAAGTAAAACTAGCTAATACCCCCTCGTAGAATAGCAATAAATGACACTCATAAGATGCACCCTACAAACGTGACATATCCCGAAAAGAATGATCGAATGAATCTAGGACCTTTACGAAGTACTCGAGAGGATAATCCACTACAACATATCCATCGGTTTATACGGGGATAAGATTAACGAAAACTAAGCCTTATATTCAATTTCGTAACGATTCTTTAGTTGATTTAACTATTTCACTTTAAACACACATTAGAAAAAACTATTGCCCTCATAGCGAGAATAGGACATTTCGAGATAATCCCCTACCTCACTCCAATCATAAGGCGACTTTTCCTAGCTGTCGTGAGCTTTTGGTCATCATAGTGGAATAAAACATTTCGAGATAATGCCTTACCGCACTCAAATCATAGACCGACTTTCGACACACACAATTAATTATTAATTCAACTTTTTCAATTGGACAATAGTCACGTGGTACTTATCACATTCAAACTTCTAGATATTCACAGCATATCATACTTCGGTGCTAAATACAAACTATCATAAGTCTCACGATATGCACGTAGCACTAAGTCCATGACTTATAAGATAATCAAAAACTACTAATCCAAAACGGGGTATAGCTTTATAAATATAGCTCATCGTCAACTATGGCTCGTGGAAAATAGTGTCAGGTGAAACAACTAACTTATCGAGTATATGAAGTATCGCATAGATGACCGCCAAAAACAACGAACTTCAAGTTGAATCGCCTACTCGGGACAAAACAAGAACAAAAGTGTAGAAAATTTTGAAAATTGAGCTTATTTTTTTTTTTTTGCATAATAAACAAACTAACGTAGTAATTAAACGTATACGCATCGAACTATCCCCTCCCCCACACGTAAAAAACTCAACATGTCCTCGTATTTGTGCGATGAGAAAATTAGAAGAAACTTAGCTTGTATTTGCGCGAGAAAAAAATCGAGATGTTGGTCGGCTCGAGCATGAAGAGACCAACGCTCGCAAAAAGCGAGGAAAAACGTCCAAACGTACTCAACGATGACTCGACAGAAACCACCTCTGCAACACTCGAGAAAACAGAAAACTCGGGGGAACGGGGTATAATATGGCAGTAGAGATAACAAATCAAAACGGAATAAAGAGAAAAGAGCAGTGAGGAGTACGGCAACACAAATCAAAGAAAAGAGTGCAGCGGGCCTTATGGCTTACACGACCATCAAAATGTATGCCTACGAGAAACAACAGTCGCGTGAAAACTAGAAAAACCAAGAAGCATGAAAAGTGACCACAAGTAAAGTAGCAAATCCATAGGTACAACCAAATCAAATGAAATGTATCAAAAAGTGTAACATCAACCGGAAAGATAAATAGCAAAACAGTAACTCAAGGTAGCCCCGGAATCATATCAGCAACAGGATCATCAACAGCGTCATCAGTAGGAGCATGAACTGGAGGGGGATCTGTGGACGGGATACCAGCTGTAGATGCAGTCGGCGTAGTGCCTGGCTGTGCAGCAGAAGTCGTGGCAGTGGCTACCGGGACGTCCTCTTCAACCGGATCATCAGGCCTCTGCCGCCTCGAGCATCTCACCGATCACGGCCTCGATAGGATCGAGAGAATAGGAACTCCACGTCACTCTCCTCAAAAATACTCATGTTCCGCGGCTTTTTGCCCTCCACAACACACTTGAGTGCGACACATGATGTTCTTTTGCCCCTCGTGAAGCTCCACCATCCAATCCCGGAGGCTATTTGCCATACTATACCGTGTTTGCTCCGCGTTTGACAAACTAGACCAAGAAGGACCCGTGGAAGGGGCTGTGGTGGGGACCGGCTCGGATGTCGCGGCCCCGACCTTCTCTCGAATGGGGGGGTGACTTTTTGTCTTGTGATCCGATGTGTACTCGGCAACCCCGGCATCCAAACACAAGCGATGTATCAAATGGGGTACAATTAAACTCCGGGTAGATACCTTACGGTTTGCCAAAATATCATCAAACAAAGCACACTACATCCACATTCAACCCGAAAACCAATGCATATAACATCCCAAGATCAACGATGTAGAAATGTGTGAGGTTGTTTTTAGGAATCAACCGACTCGGATAAACCGACGGTATACCCTCCAATCCTCGGTCCGGGTCGTGGTGATCAATTCCTTCCTAGCACCGTTCGGTCTCGAACACCCAAGCTACATCCGGACAAACCTTCAATCGCGGCTCCTCCATTGGATCCTTACCCTCCTCATTTTGCCGTCTAGCAATCTCCTCCTTGTAATCCAACCCTCAAACGCCGGCAACTTATACTTCCTATTTATCACCTCGGCGGAAAAAGGAACTTTGACACCTCGAACCATCACAAAACCGTCACCCAAGTCCGTCTCGGAACAATTCGCATAAAACTCTCGAACTATAGAATCATTGAGTGGGGTAGGAGGAATGCTCGGCAACTCGTGCCATTTCCTAGCCTTTAACATCTTCACAAAGGCGGGATCAACTTGTAGCGTCTTGACCTCTCTGTCAAAGATCATACTCCTAGTCACATAATCCTTAGTGTAGGCATTATGAGCTCGTTGATTTACGAATCGTCGGGGCATAGCAAGAGGGACAACATTTTTAGCTTTCTTCTTAGGAGGGGGTGCATGTGTAGCCTCGGTTTCAATCTCCTCCCTAACGACACCCTCGGTACCAACCTCGGCCACTAGAAGACTCACCCCCCCCCGGCGCCTCGAGACATTCTAACGAGAGGGACCTCATCATCGTCCTCGGTTTCGGAATTTGAAGAGGATTCATCTCTTAACTCGGTCCTAAGTTCTTTGAGACGCCACAGGGGTTGCTCTCGGATGGCAACACCTCGGTTGGAAACAAGCGTGGAGGGATCAAACTCTAACCGCTTCCTTTTACCGCTCTCCCTAGCTAACCCTTTTCCATAACGTTTCATAAACGCCTTCTCACGCACCATTGTCACACTTATATCTAAACCAAACAAATTACAAGAATGGTTACCCGTTTATCGTCCAAATCGGGATTTCACACAAAGCAAACCACCAACAACCACCACAAACGTACCACATCAACATCATAACCGAATTCGGGGAAGAAAAGAGCGACAAACGAGAAAATTAAAACATTATGAGTGCACATTCAAGAAAATGAGTCGAGCCGAAGATCGAACTCACAAAAACGTGAATGGAATGAGGAAAAATTGCTATAGACTTACCAAATGCTATGTAAGGATGATGATCGAATGGATTCGAAGCCCAAAAACATCAAGATTGGTCACCAAAATTCGAACTTTTATGAAAATGGCCGCCTTTGAATAATTCTGATTCTTCAATGTGTGTTGATTGTTGGAGGAAATGGATTAGATAAATGAAAAGAGGGTGCAGAGATCGAACTTTTGCAACAAAAATCGCCAAATTTGGTTGAGAAACGAAGATTTGAGGTTTGGAGGAGGGGAAAAGTCGGGTTCTCCGTTTGAAAATCACAGAAAATGAGTGTTCACGCCTAGAGCAGGTATATATAGGCCTGGAGTGGACGCTCGTCCATCGTGACGGACGAGCGTTCGGTGGCAACCGCATGAGCCGGACGGGCGTCCATAAATTCCGACGCTCGTCCATGTGGCAATTTTACATACGGGATAGGAGGGATTCTCGTAGACGGGCGTCCACTACATTGGACGAACGTCCACAAAAATGGCAGTCCGGACGGGCGTCCATATTAATGAACGGGCGTCCACCAGAGAAGGTGAAAAAAAAAAAAAAAACAAACTTCTCATAGATATGCTAATTTAAGATCAAAGTGCAACTTTTATTATTATCAAATAAGATTCAAAAGTACAATGATGAAAAATTAAAACACAAAATAACTTAGAAAAAATAAAAACATAACTAAACAGTGGGTTGCCTCCCACTTAGCGCTTCCGTTTAACGTCGGGGCTCGACGTAACAAGACCTAAGTAATAATAGCTAGTCATCATAAAGCTGCGCCGATCTAGAACCACGATAAGACGACGGAGCATATCAACGACCGGAGGAAGTCAAAGTCATCACGAACACCCCAATCGTCATTAGCTGCCTCTACACCATGAAAGTGCTCATCCCGCGGTACTAGGGCTAAATCGGTCGGCATTGGATCGTTCGGGATGCGATACGGTCGTCTAAAGCTGCACTGCAACTCCTCGATGGTAAAATCTCCACCCCCCGAGCATCGGGGAACAACGAGAACATAAGTGGCGGTCTGATGCGGGTAAGAATATCTATATCATATCCCGAACTATCGTGCCCCCGGGTCCATCCGAAACGGTGAGAAGGGAAATCCTACTAATGAGAGGGAACTCCCCGGCAAAATACCGTACTCCATATCTAATGAATGCTAAGCGACAAAGACGGACAAAACTTAATTAGACGTGGCTCAAAACATCAACAACTAAAACGGAAATAACACACAAATGGAGTAACTAATATAATACGGATATCTAGGATGCCCCCTAGTGGCGCTATTGGTTATTGTCGTTAGCTCGACACCATTTAAAAGCTCGGCTGGATCCGGCCATTTGACTTTTACGCCGGCTATTACCTCGTTTAAGTTCGATCGGGATTGTGGCTGCGAAACGGCACTTAACGCATGGGATTAATGCTTTGACGAGTTTTCCGGATACGTCGTACCTTTCCCGTGGTTGACTTTCTTCTTTGTAGATTTCTGCGATGACGTTTACGTCGTTGTTCCCTTTCAATCTCCTCCATATCCCAACTACCGGCTAGAACCTCTTGTAAAAGGCGCTACCGTTATCCTCGGAAAAAACGGATGGGGTGGGACCTCGTCGAGTCATCGACCTCATCGGCCCCACATCCAAGGACATCGAGAAATTTAACAATCAAAGGCTTATCGTAGGTTCACCAATGTAGTGCTTGCACCTTTGACCATTAACTCGAAAAGGTTGGTCTTTATAACCGAGTAGTTCTAGAACGCCTCCGGGAATAATTTTGAGAATCTTAAAGGGGCCGGACCACCGTGTCCTCGGCTTTCCGAGAAAACAAATGTAATGCGGAGTTATAAAGAAGAACTTGTTCCCCTACTTGAAATTCTCTTTTCTTAATTTTGGCGTCATGGAGGAGTTTCATCTTATCTTTGCTTATCCTGGCGCTTTCGTAAGCACTGGAGTCGGAACTCGTCTAACTCGTACAATTTCTTTGCGATCGATGTTTTCCACAAGTTTGGGAATCAAAGTTGAGAAACTTCGTCGCCCAATAAGCTCATGCTCTAACTCAGCGCGGATGACATGGCTTGCCGTATACCATCGATATGGAGAAGTGCCCATAGGGGTTTTATACGCGATCTATACGCCCATAGTGCATCATCCAATTTCGGACTCCGGTCTTTCCTATGATTGTTCACTTTGTCTTTTCCGAGTTTGCTTGATGCTTTGGTTGCTTCGCTCAACGACCGCTAGTCATCGGATGGTATGGTGTGCCGGTCTTATGGCGAACACCATACTTTTCAAGAACTTTCTCTAGAGGTCGGTTGCGAAATGCGTTCCTTCATCAACGATCGGGGCTCGAGGACATCCAAACCTCACAAAGATGTTCTTTTTCGAAATTTCATGACCGTTTTATGATCATTGTGAGGAGTGGCCACTTTGCCTCCACCCATTTCGAAACATAGTCAACGCGAGACTAAGATGTATTTGTTGCCACACGATGATGGGAAAGGTCCCGTAAAATCGATGCCCCAAACATCAAAGACTTCGCACTCTAAGATGGGTTTTAAAGGCATGTCGAAACGCCTTGTCGAGTTCCGGTTCTTTGACACCTATCGCAAGCTTTACGAAGGCTTCGTATCCTTAAAGATCGTAGGCCAATAGAAACCGGACTTGGAAGATCTTCGCAACCGTCTTCCAAGGACCAAAGTGACCACCTGTGGGTCCACTATGGCATTGCTCGATAATCTCTTGTTGCTCGGATTCCGGAACGCATCTCTAAGCAAACCATCTTTGCGGATCTTGAACAAATAAGGTTCATCCCAAACGAAATATTTCATATCAGAGAAGAACTTCTTCTTCTCTTGATACGACATCTCGGGGTCAAGGTAACGGGCATGAAGGTAATTCACAATGGACGAATACCATGGAACATCAGGAGAGCGGCCATCGATCAACATGATGTTT
Source organism: Gentiana straminea (assembly GCA_036785695.1). Lineage (NCBI taxonomy): Eukaryota > Viridiplantae > Streptophyta > Magnoliopsida > Gentianales > Gentianaceae > Gentiana > Gentiana straminea. Next base: position 834,989 of record JAVUPR010000203.1, on the reverse strand, counting down.
TCTAAAGGAAAGTAAAGATCTATATCTTCAGGATCACCCTTTTCCGCACTTATCATCCTAGAGACATGATCCGCCACTACATTCTCACTTGCCCTTCTTATCTTTGATTTGAACGTCAAATTCTTGGAGGGTCGGTATCCAACGCGATAGCGCGGTTTAGCTTCCTTTTTGGTCATGAGATAACGCAAGGCGGCGTGATCGGTCCACACAATCACTTGAGCACCTAGCAAGTAACTACGAAACTTATCCATAGCAAAGACTACGGCTAATAATTCCTTTTCGGTGGTTGTGTAGTTAACTTGAGAAGGATTCGGTGTGTGGCGGCATAATAGATAGGCTGGAACTTTCCATTGAGCTTTTGCCCTAAGATGCGCACCAACAACATAGTTGGATGCATCGCACGTAAGCTCGAAGGGTAAGTTCCGGTCGAGTGAAATAAGAATTGGAGCGGATATTAACCGATTCTTGAGCTCCTCAAACGCTTGCTTGCGGTTTTCATCGAAATTGAACTCAACGTCTTCCTTGAGCGAGTAGATAGGGGCTTGGCTACTTTGGAAAAATCTTGGATGAATCTCACTATAGAAACCGACATGTCCGAGGAAACCTCGACTTCGCGTACATTCTTAGGATAACTCATCTTTTCAATGGCTTCTACCTTGGCCCTATCTACTTCATACCTTTGGCGGACACTTTGTGGCCAAGAACTATGCCTTCATCTACCATGAAATGGCATTTTTCCCAATTGAGCACTAAGTCCTTTTCCACACATCTAGACAACACACGATCAAGATTATCGAGGCAATCATCGAAGGATTGACCAAAGACCGAGAAATCATCCATAAAAATCTCCATGCACTTTTCAACTAGCCCGTCAAAGATTGCCATCATACACCTTTGAAAGGTGGCCGGGGCATTACGAGAGACCAAACGGCATCCGCACTGTGGCGAATGTCCCGTAAGGGCAAGTGAAAGTGGTCTTCTCTTGGTCAACGGGATCGATGGGTATACGGAAGTATCTGAATATCCATCCGGGAAGCGATAGAATGCGTGCCCCGCCAGACGCTCAAGCATCTGGTCTATGAATGGAAGGGGAAAATGATCTTTCAGTGTGACCTCATTGAGTTTTCTATAGTCAATACGGACCACATAGCACTGTAACGAGCCTCGATGCTATCTCCTCTCCCTTCTCATTTTTCTCAATCGTAATTCCACCTTTTTTGGGAACTACACGAGTTGGGGATACCCACTCACTTGCCGCAATGGCGTATATGATACCCATATCTAGAAGCTTGATAATTTCCTTCTTGACTACCTCTTGCATGTGAGGGTTGAGTCTTCTACGAGGCATCCTAACTCGCTTTGCACCCTCCTCGATCTTGATTTTGTGCATACGGATGTCGGGAGATATCCCTCGGATATCTCCCACCTATAACCAAAGGCTTTTGCATTTTTGCGCAAGACGTTTAACGGTTTAAGCTCTTATACGAGATAGCTTGGCGAGAGATGATCAAAGGAAGCTTGTCACCTTCTCTTAAAAACACATACTTAAGATGTTTAGGCAACGGCTTCGGTACCAAATCTACGGGAGGATCCTCTAGACTTGATTTAAGATCACCACTCTTCAACTCAACATCGGCGAGCTTACTCGGTGGTCCTACTTTGCCAAGGCTTCTTCTCTTAGCTCATCCTCAAATTCGGTACACTAAGCGGTCTAGATTGACCACACCATGATTATTCGGATTATCGATCAATCGCTCGTATTCCGCCTCTACGGCCAAGACTTGCTTATCCATGAAGTCATTGAAGTCATCGGACGTCTCCTCAATGGAACGACCGGTTGGAGATCCGGAAAGGTACATTGATAGATTTCGAAACACTATAGCTCACCTCCTGGTCACCAACTCGAATGGTGACATGCCCACCATCACAATCGATGAGGGCTCTAGGCGTAGATAGAAAAGGTCTTCCGAGAATCAAAGGGACACTTTCACTTTTCTCAATATCCAAGACGTACCGATCAAGCTTTGGAAAGGTAAATCTATCTATTTGAACCAATACGTCCCTTAGGATCCCCGAAGCTTTCTTAGAGGACCTATCGGCGAGCTGAGGTTCATGGTAGTGGGTTCTAGAAGATTACGCAAACCAAGGCGATTGCAAACGGACAATGGCATCAAGGCGATGGATGCACCCGAGTCACGTAAGGAATTCGGGAAGACTAGGCCTCCCGTACGCAATGTGAGCACAAATTTGCTGGGTCGCTTCTCTTGGTTGGTAGGTCTTGATAATTGACCATAGAACACTCCTTACCAATTGCTTGATCCATTCCTGCTAACTTCTTCTTGGAAGATACAACATCCTTGATGAACTTTGTATACTTAGGCATCTCGACCAAGACCTCGGATAATGGCGAGTTTACACGAGTATTTTTCGAAGGTTTAGTACCTTTTCGTACTTTTTGTCTTCAACCAACGGAATGTTGCTCTTCCTCGGTGGAAACGGAAGCTTCTTCGGGTCATTCTCGGAAAAGACTCTCTTTGAGGATGTCTTTGACGACTTTGTCTTCCAAATCCTTCCACCGAACCGTCTTTTCGAAGCTTTCGTAGTCGGGGGATCGGCCACACGACTTCCTTTTCCTTTTCGGTCCTCGAGGGATCGGCCACTTGAGGGTTTTCAACTTGTTCGGTCCTCGGGGGACGGCCACGAGGATTTCCAACCTTTTCACCTCGGGGGATCGGCCACGATTACTTGCTTGCGGCCAAGGGGATGATGGGTGCTCAACTTCCCCTCTGCCTTATCAATGGCGGGGAGGGGCTAGTGGTTTCCCTGGAAGCCGGGGGACCACTCGGTGTGTACCGCTTCTTAAATTCATTGTCTTGGCCTCCTCTTGTCCATAATGCATTGTCGGTACGAGGTCGGTACATTGGCTGCTTTGCTCAAATCGGCACGAGCAACATGACCGCCCTTAGGATTTTCTCGGTAAAGCGGGGCGGATGCCCGGGGGTCTTGATGCTAGCTTGCTCGACCGGTTGCCTATCTGTCTTTCAAGGTTCTTATTGGTACTCATCGGGAGGCTGAATGTTCTTGTTTTGCTCCTCCTTGAATGAGTGCCATTCGGCCTTGGTCATTGGAATTCGAGGGGCCTTGAGAATTGGAGAAATTTTGATTTTGTGGCTGGCTGGGCCGATTCTGATAATTGGAATTGGAAATGGAGGGCCAATTCTGATTAAACCTTTGTGTTTGATTGGAAAAATTAGAGTTTTGGTTCGACCCAAAACCAGGGTTTCTATTGAAGTTCGGGTTAGAATTAAAGTTCGAGTTTGGACTCTGATTGAAACTCGGATTCTGGCCGAAGCCCTGATTTTGAGCATTATTCTGGCCAGAGAATTGGTTATTGAATCTAGGATTAGACTGGCCAGAAAAAGCATTCACTTCCGCGTTTTGTCCAATCATGGGACAGAAACGAGCAGTGTGCCCCGGATCATCACATACTTGGCATGTGTTTGGATTATACTGTCCATTATTATGAACAGCGTTAACTTGATGAGCGGGGGTGAAGCGACCTTTGGTGGACATGTGGCCGGGTTGATAACGACTTTCGCAATACGAACACGAGAGTTACGTGGAAACGATAGAGTACGATTACTCGGGTTAGGAACAATTTGGGATGTTGTCTGTGAGAGTTAGCCATTTGCTTTTGCAACATGGCAATCAGATTCTGCATAGTCACTTCCTCGACCTTGGGAGGAGGAGGAGGTGCCTGAATAGCTTGATAGGATGGGGCATAGTTGTATTTGGCAATGTCTTCGAACAATGCCCATCCTTCGTCTGGAGTCTTCTTCAAAAATGCCCCGCCAGATGAACTATTGACCATGCCCTTAGTGAGCTCGGTCAATCCGCTAAAGAATGTATGGACTTGCCTTTGCATCGGCAAGCCATGGTGGGGACATTTTCGGAGGAGGGACTTGAACCTTTTCCAGCAATCAAAGAAAGATTCATTTTCCTGCTGATGGAATGTGAAGATTTCGTTCAAACACTTGGCCGTCTTTGATGGAGGGAAATATTGACTCAAAAATTCTCTTTCAAGTCCGGCCCAGGTCGTAATGGATTCCGAGGGGAGAGAGTGATACCACTCTAGTGCTTCCCCCCGCAATGAAAATGGGAAAAGTTTGAGCTTGATTGCGTCCTCACTTACACCTTGGATACGGGTAGTACCGCATATGTGTAAAAATGTGTGTAGGTGAGTGTGGGGGTTCTCAGATTGATAGCCGTGAAAAATCGATGCGTCTTTGCATCATCTGGATAAGTCCTGGCTTTAGCTCAAAAGTTTGAGCCGTAATGGCTGGCATAACAATTGCGGGGTTGATGGTGGCTTGTGCCGGGCATGGCATAGTCGGCCAACGTCCGTCTATCTTCCGCGCCATTATTACTAATCTTTCGATTTCTCTGAAAGATAGTGCTCAAATTCTTGATCTAGAGCGTTTCCTTCGTCGAACCGAAGTTTCCGCCTATTGGGTCGGACTATGGTCCGCTCGGGGTCGGGGAGTAGATTAGTGGTCCCTTCGACTACGAGTTTGCATACACCGAGATCCGGGATCAAGTTGTTGAGCAAGAAAGAAAAAGGAGAGAAGGAGAACTATAAACTAAGAAACTAACGCCTTAAGCTAAAGACTTATAACCTATTCTAAGATCAAAACCTAGGTAAAAGAAAAGAAAAGAAGAGGTTGATAGAAGGAAAAGAGGAACGGACGGACGTCCAAAATTGTGGACGAGCGTCTGACCAGTTTTCAGGATAGACGGGCGTCCAGAAGTGTGAACGCTCGTTTACAGGTCGGAAATTGATACAGGTTTGAAGAAATTTCGGCGGACGGGCGTCCGATAAAATGAACGCTCGTCGGACCGAAGTAAGAAGCGGACGGGCGTTCGGCCCGAAACGAACGCTCGTCCAAGCTGGGCGAACGATCGGAAAAACGCAGTATGATAGACGAGAAAACGAGTATAGGCTAGCACTAAGTTTTAATACTAACTACTCGAAGAAACACAACTAATACGACGGATAAATGAACAAAAACAACTAAACTACCAACTACGAACGAAAGCGAAAAGATAGAACCTAAAAACAAGAATCGAAAACAAAATAAAAACAAAAACAAAAACTAGGCAACCGTCCGGTTCCCCGGCAACGGCGCCAAAAACTTGTCTCGGATTTATTGAAAACAAATAACAAGTAATACAATTTATAATCCGGTTAACCCCAAGTATAAGGATCGTAGTACTAGTGGTTAATACCGGGTCGATCTTACGGGGAACTAAACGATTGTGGTTCCTAGTTTTTGCCTAACTAAACTATGTCACGTAAAACTAGATTAAACAGGGATTCAAAACAAAATTACACCAAACGTATATGCGAAAACAAACTAGACGGAGGACGGAATCCAAAGCTAGGAAGAATTGGTTGCGAACAGATTAATCTAAAGATGCAATAAGAAAAATAAACTAACTAAACGAGTTCAAGTTTCAAGGATTAAATCAAATTTAAACGGACAAACGAGTATTGATCCACCTATCCAACGAACACTAATCTCTCATCCCGATTATATTGCGGCTTTTATCAAGTTGGGGTTCATCTATCAAAGGTATGAATCCTACTTTCATAGATGATTCGCCTATTAATTTCTATCTTTCGATTTACGGAAATTAACGCGTCATAACATAAACAAAGATGCAAACTTTAACGTTTTAATCCTAGATAGTCAACCTATCAACTTTCGTTTGACATAGGTTAAAGATCTATTCCTAAATCACGGTGATCATGCGGTTTATAAAGACTTTCATCAAATATAAAACATCATACATGCACATCTTTCGATATAAATGCAATTAATCATCATAAGACATGATAAAGGAAACAACTTGATTTAAAAGCTTACAAAACAACCGCGAGAATCGAAATTAATGAACGTTGGATGGCTTCACAATGCTCGTTTGATTGAAGCCTAGCCTCTTAGCATCCTTGAACGACTTGAATTGTTGAATTAAATTGCATAAATTAAACTAAGCGTATTTAGGAATTGAAGAACATAAAAAGCTGGAAAAACGAGTAAAAACGCAGCCTATAGCCGCCCCTAGGGTTTAGGGTTCGAAGATTGTGAATTGTGTTTTCTTTGTGAAAAATAGGCAAGTATTTATAGAGATTTGAGGCGGTTTCACTAAGTCGGCCGGATGGACGAACGTTCACTCTAATGGACGCTCGTTCAGCATTCTTGAACTCTACTCAGCCGCTCGTTCAGCTTCCGTTCAAACTCTCTGTATCAAAATCGCTTTTATGGACGCCCGTTTGAATTTCCGAACGCTCGTTGGATATGGACGCTGCATGGACGAACGTTCATCATGACTTGAATGCGATTTTTGCAACTCTATCTCTTTTTCTTCTCTCCACTCGATCATTATCTCTTCCTTAAATCTTTATAGCTCGAAATTTATCTCTTTTGATCATCATTTGAGCACAATAAACATACCTATAACACATGGAAAACATCGCAAGCGTAATAATATTCAAATAATCATATTTTAACCATGAAATCACATAAATATATCGATATTGCGATTAAGCCGTCAAAAATATCGTTTGCTCAATATTTTAATATAAAGACCAATTATTATGCAAATTACACAATATAGAGGGAAAAACATCGTAAAATAGATACTTATAAACCACATAATTTCACCCTTAACAGGCCCTTTTCAAATATTTGATTTGTAAAGGCCTAGGCCTAGGCCACTTCCAAAATTTTGATTTTGGAAAGTGGCCAGGCCTAAGCCAAATTTAGTTTTGGAAAGGAAACAAATTGGAGACTTTATAATTTTAATTTTATATTGAATAGTTCAAATTTAATTGAAATTAAAATTGATTTAAAATTAGATGTTAATTTTAATTTTTGATTAAGTCATATAATTAATTAAATGTTATTTAATTATTTGATGTGATAAAATAAGACGCATAAGTAGTTAAAATTAGAATTTTATCTTTTTCATAAGATAAAATTGTATGGATTAGATGTGTAGATATAATGTGATTATATGGACCCCGATTGATCATGGACTCGACCAATAGGATAGATGGGAATGTTTTCTTTATGTTGGTTTTTGGAAAAATTATCCTAGGCCGTTATGAAGAACGTGACCTAGTTTACTTTTTGCATTTATCTCATTCCCGTTAGCTCCCCCCCATGTGCGGCGGGTGTAATTATTAGATAAATTATAATGTAACAAGAATGGAGCAAGAAGATGAAGACCAAGGAGAGATAAAGAACCCATTGGCGTACAGCAATAAAGATCCTATTGGCGGTTGCAGATACCCTTAGTTTGTGACCCGCGGTTTCGTCATTTTGTATTCGAAACCGCACCTAGGAAAAGTCCATGATCATACCGGTTATTTTTTGCGCGGAATGTTGTGTATATTTTACTTTATATGATATCGTAGTAATATGCACATAGTAGATGAGACCATAATTAAACCAAATTAATTAAGTGAATTAATTTTTAAAATTATTCCCACGCCAAAAATCGAGCCAAAATTGTCTCCCAATATTATAATGACGGTGAAGAGCCTTTGTTCGGATCCAACTGATCGGCCCTCGTCGGGAGTTGACCTACCACAGGTATATCATTATTATTGAGATATGATCGTTACGAGATCTCATGAATATTGGGTTACGACTCGACTAGAATCTTGCGGTGATTGGCCCTCGTCAAGACCGTCTGATTTTAGAGACAATGGGTTGACTATCACATAGAGATGTGAAACGTCAAAGAGTTGACTAGTCAGCCACTGGGAGTCGCATGCGATACGACTGGTAGGAGTACCTACCTATCGAAATTATCTCGGTTGATCGGCCCTCGTCGGGAATCGAGGTAACTAGATGGGATCCCAGCCACTAAAGAATTTATTAAATTCTTGAAAGCCAATTGTGAATAGTTGGCTAGTGGGAGTAAAACCTTATAAAAATTTTAAGTGCAAATTTAGGGTTTTCATACATGAGCTTTTACTTATTCTGTCTTTATTTATTGATGTAGAAAATGTCAAACAAATTGAACCTTCGTTTTATCATCGAAAAAAAGCTTGAAGAAACTAATTTTCTCGATTGGGAAAGGAACCTCAAAATCGTTTTGAGGAACGAGAAGATTGGCTATGTCTTGGACGAGGCCCTACCGGAAAAGCCCGCTGAGGGTTCGGCTGGGATGCTGCCAAGAAGTATAACAAGCACTGTTCTGACAGTACTGATGTTACATGTATCATGCTTGCTTCTATGACACCCGAACGCGTAGAAACGACGAGTCTATGGACGCCTACACAATCATGGTCCACCTAAAGGAACTCTATGCTTCTCAGTCTCGCACTGAGAGGTACGAGGTCTCGAAGGCCCTGTTTAGATGTAAGATGGCATATGGGACTGCTGTGGGGTCACACGTGCTTAAAATGATCGGGTACATAGAGAGGCTTGGGAAGCTGGGCCACAAGTTGGAACGAGAATTGAGTATTGACTTGATTCTACAATCTCTACTTGATTCGTTCTCGCAGTTCGTGATGAATTATCACATGAACAAGATAGATTGCTCCCTTGCGGAGTTATTGAACATGTTGAAGACTGCTAAGAGCACTGTGGGGAAGGGAAATCAAGTGTTGCTGGTCACTTCGAGCAAGGGCAAGGCAAAAGCCCAGAAAAATTCTAAGAAGGTGAAGGCTGCACCTAAGCCAACGCCTAAGATAGCAAAAGACAAATCCAAGGATGCTTGCTTCCATTGCGGTGAGACCGGACATTGGAGGAGAAACTGCAAAGGCTTCTTGAGTACCAAGAAGAAGCATTCTGATGCTTCGACTTTAGGTATATTTATGATTGAGATCAACATTACTTCTTCTAAGTCTAACCACTGGTTATTAGATACTGGTTGTGGTTCTCATATTTGTACGAATATGCAGGGACTAAGAAGAACTAGAGATCTGAAGAAAGGAGAGGTGGACCTACGCATCGGAAATGGAGCAAGTGTTGCTGCGCTGGCCGTAGGAGTTTATTTTCTTTCATTACCCAGTGGGCTAGTACTTGAACTTAGTAACTGTTATTTTGTTCCTGCTCTTACGAAGAGCATTATTTCCATTTCCGCATTAGATATTGATGGTTTTTCATTTACGTTTGAGAATAAATGTTGTTCTTTTTCACGTGATGGAATCTTTTATGGTACATGCATACTTAGCAATGGTCTATACATATTAGATATGAATGTTGGCGTACTTAATATAAATAACAAGAAAGCCAAGACAAATGACTTGAATGAATCCTATTTATGGCATTGTAGACTTGGCCATATAAATAAGAATCGTATTTCAGAACTCCATAAAGATGGAATGTTGGATCAATTCGATTACGAATCGTTTGATACATGTGAAGCTTGTTTACTTGGCAAGATGACAAAGTCACCTTTTAGTGACAAAAGGATAAGATCCAATGAATTTCTTGAGCTCATACATACTGATGTGTGTGGCCCAATGTCAATTCAAGCCAAATGAGGATACTCTTATTTTATCACTTTCACTGATGACCATTCTCGCTATGGTTATATATACTTAATGAAGTATAAGTCTGAAGCCTTCGAAAAGTTCAAGGAATTCAGAAGTGAAGTGGAAAAACAACTAGGTAAAGAAATCAAGACGCTTCGATCCGATCGAGGCGGAGAATACTTAGATGGAGAGTTTCAAGACTATTTGAAGGAGAATGGGATTCTACCTGAATGGACCCTTCCAGGCATGCCTCAGATGAATGGCGTATCTGAGAGGAGGAACCGCACCTTGTTAGACATGGTACGATCCATGATGAGCTACGCAGTTCTCCCAAAATCATTTTGGGGGTATGCTCTAGAAACCGCATCCTATACACTGAACCGAGTTCTATCAAAGATGGTTGAATCCACACCATACGAGGTATGGCATAAAAGGAAACCGAGTCTAGCATATCTTAAACCTTGGGGTTGTCCGAGTTACGTGAAGCGGATGATGCCTGACAAATTAGAAGCTAGATCTGACAAATGTCTGTTTGTGGGATATCCTAGAGAAACTAGAGGATACCAATTTTACCATCAGGAGGAACAAAAAGTGTTTGTTGCCAGGACTGGCCACTTTCTAGAGAAAGAGTTTATTCTGGATAGGGTCAGTGGGAGTAAGCTTGATCTTGAAGAAATTCGAGAACCACTTACGGATGACAGTCTGTTGATGGAAGTAGAGGAGACACCACATACAGATGTGATGCCAGCCTCTACCGTGGACACACTAGCACCTCGAAGATCCACCAGGGAACGCCGTGAACCCGAAAGGTACACTGGCATGTATCTCATGGAAGATGAGGACCCTAGAACTTATGAGGAAGTGCTATTAAGGCGTGACAAAGAGAAATGGCTGGAAGCCATGAATTCTGAAATGGAATCCATGAAAGACAACCAAGTTTGGAACTTGGTTGATCCACCCGAAGGAATAGTTCCTATAGGGTGTAAATGGGTCTTTAAGAGAAAGACCGACATGGACGGTAACGTGACTACCTACAAGGCTAGGTTAGTGGAAAAAGGTTATAAGCAAAGACAAGGAATTGACTATGGCGAAACCTTTTCGCCTGTTGCCATGTTAAAATCCATTAGAATTTTGCTCGGTATTGCAGCATACCATGATTACGAAATCTGGCAGATGGACGTGAAAACAGCTTTCCTTAATGGGAACCTGTCTGAGGAAGTGTATATGACACAGCCTGAGGGTTTCACAACCAATGAAGCTAGGATAATTTGTAAACTGCAAAGATCCATTTATGGATTAAAGCAAGCTTCTCGGAGTTGGAATCTTTTCTTTGATGAGATAATCAAACAGTTTGATTTCATCAAGAACGAAGATGAGCCCTGTGTTTACAAGAAGGTTAGTGGGAGTGCCATTGTGTTCTTAGTGCTTTATGTAGATGACATATTGCTCATAGGGAATGATGTGCCTATGTTACAATCAAGTCAAAGCTTGGTTATCCAAGAACTTCTCAATGAAGGACTTGGGTGATGCAGCCTATATTCTAGGAAAAAAGATCTATAGAGATAGATCTAAAAGGTTGCTTGGTCTGTCACAATCCACCTATATAGACAAGATGCTGAAGAGATTCAGCATGGAGCAGTCCAAGAAAGGATTGCTGCCCATGTCACAAGAGGTCTATCTGTCGAAGGGAATGAGTCCTAAGACGGAGGAGGAAAGGGCATAAATGAGTAAAGTCCCTTATGCTTCGGCAATCGGGTCTATCATGTATGCCATGTTGTGCACAAGACCAGATGTCTCGTACCCTCTTAGTATGACTAGTAGGTACCAGTCCGATCCAGGTGATGGTCACTGGATTGCTGTGAAGAATATCCTTAAGTACATGAGACATACTAGGGATATGTTCCTAGTTTTGGGGAATGATGATTTAGTTTTACGAGGTTACACAGATGCCAATTTTCAAACTGACAAGGATGAATTTAAGTCACAGTCTGGATTTGTTTTCACGCTTAACGGCGGAGCAGTGAGCTGGAAGAGTTCCAAGCGGGGAGACTACCGCAGACTCTACAACGGAAGCCGAATACATAGCAGCCTCGGAGGCGGCAAAGGAAGCAGTTTAGATGAAGAAGTTCATTACTGAACTTGGTGTGGTTCCCTCCATTGAAGGTCCAGTGCCTCTGTACTGTGGTAATAATGGAGCGATATCTCAGTCAAAGGAACCAAGGTCTCATCGAAGTCCAAACATGTGCTACGGCGCTATCACTTGATTAGAGAGATAGTAGATAGAGGAGATGTAAAGATAGAGAAAGTCCACACGGATGATAACATAGCTGATCCGTTAACCAAGGCATTGTATCAAGCAAAGCATGAGAAACATGTTCACTTGCACGGGCTTAGGCATATGGGTGATTGGCTTTAGGCCAAGTGGGAGATTGTTGGAAAGGTGTCCTAAACCCAATCGGGTTGGACCGGATCCGATCGGGTCGGGTCATTTACAGTCTATTTAGTTCATGTAACAACTTTATTATGATTAGTAAAAGCACTTATGTTATTATATATTGTTTATCTTCATGTTATTTGTTGTACATATATAGTAACGTCCCTAGTATCAATCTGTGATAGAGAAACCATGATAGTGATTATGGTTGATGAGACCTAATCACTATAACAAGGTTGGTACTTAAATGTCTCTAGTCTTACATATTATCAAATGGGACATTGATAGTATAATCAGACTAGCACGTATTGGATGTCCTCTATCTTTTAGAAGATAGGGATAGATCTCGTCTATCGAAGTGTAGGGACACATGGACTGTACGTGGACGTGTATTAGAGAATGCGTACGTTAGACTGACCTACTTACATTAAGTGTCACACTATGTGGCGGTTGTGTAATTATCCTTTTGACCGGAGTCTTCATGGCATCACGGTGTGGATTGTCATGCTTTGACACTATTGATATTTCCCCTAGCCATGGGGCGATCATGCGGTAGTGATTGGGTATGATATTGAAGCATGCGGAGTATACATGATTGGTCATCCGGGAATCGTGTATCCTATGATTGGGATTGAATATCCGAAATGGCCTTCTTATAAGGAATGTCTAGCTCTCGAGAATCTTTGCAAAGTGGGAGTAAATGCGTTATCCCGAGAGAGCATGATATCCAGATTTTAAGATACGATCGTTAATGTATTGACACTCGAGATACGATCGTATGGAAATTATTACAGTGATAGGAATGTAAGTTACACGGTAACTGCTTCACGTGAAAGGTAGTAGTCATTGTTTTTTGACTTTTCCGATGATTAGGGGTCATGGTGTGTTGCTAGACGCTATTCCGTGATAGTTAGGAATGAAGGGCATTTTAGTAATTTGCACTTTGTGTCTACGGCCAACATATTCGGAAGACTATCGGGTCACACACATATGAACATCGAGTCGGATTAAAATGCGGTTATAGTTGATAACCAAATAAGGAAAGTTTATCTCTAGACTATAAAGGTTATAGTGGTAAATTAATATGGTGGTATTTATTTATTAAGAATAAATAAAATACAAGATATTAATTATATACAAATTATATTAATTAAAGAATATTCCGGAAGTCAATTTGTTGACTATTGGGGCGCCACATTTAAGTGTGTAAGATACACTTGGATTGTGCACTTTAATTAATAAGATTACCATGATATTAATATAAGATATTAATTGATTTTGGAAAAATTGATTTATGGTAATTAGATAATTATATTCAATATGAGATATTGGCAAAATTAATTATAATAAAAGAGATAAATCAATCTAGAAGATTTTCCTTATTTTATTGGGAAAAGGTTTTCTTCTCCTCCACACCATATGGGCCGCCACTTTTGACTATGAATAAGAGGTGGGTGTCAAGCTCTTTTGTACATCACAATTGCAAGAGCTTACAGTTCTTGTGTAAAATAGAGAGCAACCTATAGTGAGTTTGTGAGGGAAGAAAAAGGCCGGTCTAGCAACCGGAGTTTTTCTCATAGCAATCCAAGGAGGATTCCGGCAAGGGGTTCGTGTGGTTTAGCGATAGAGGCCGGACGCGTGGACGGCTTGCGCACTGAACTACTCTCTGTTGACGGTCAAAGCGATGATCTTATAGATCATCAAGGTATAACCGTCAAACTACTTAACGTGTTTATTGCATTAAACGAAGAACGATCCAGAAAAGGAAATCAAAATTTTAAATTCCGCTGCGTTAAACTAGTGATTTCCTAACAGCCAATACATGGTTTATCCTTTCAGTGAAATCGTTTCACTCAGAGGTAGGCCAAGTATCAGTGCCAAAACCATGCCATAGCCTATATCTGAGCATGGAATATTCGTTTCTCTGGTAATATCAGAGATTCCTCCAAATATTCAAATAAACTAATCAGCGTTTTGAGTAGTCATCAGACATAGTGTCAGCCACTCAAAAGCTCCCACTAGCTTGTATCCTTCATAAGAACCCGAAGGTCAATATGAACAAGCTGTGATACTTCTTCAGCTCTATTACCCTTTCCAAATTGAAAGGTTAGTTAGTCATTTTTCCTTTGAGATAGTGTTCTTAGACTGAGAGATAGGAATCACCCTTAGCTAGTCTTCAGATATTATCTTTAGGATATGTGCACTAATTAATAGATGCTGAAGAATCGTTTATCTAAATACGAAAACCAGTTGTCTTAATAGTTTATGATGTGTTACATATACCTATTCAGCATTACTTAGTGGTTTGACTTTATCAGACAAAAGTCCGAGTCTCAGAATCGTATACAGATGTCATATTCACTTTCTTTAAGGCAACTATATTATCAATGTGAATGTGAATCCATTTGTTCCAACGAATCTGAAAACAGAAATTATATTTCTTTGATATTCAAGGATTAAAATCCGAAATTTATTTCCTTATATCACTCCCACTATCTTAGCTGAAATAACTGCCCGTTGTCTACTCTTCATCATGAATGCCCAGCTACCTTGTTCTTACAAAAGAACTTTAGCTTCTGAGTCAAATTACTCGGTTAAGAAAGTCTTTAAGAATTCATAGGTTGGTGTTCCAAAATCACTTTCCTTATCCTTTACTTTCTTTTATTAATATTTCGGTTTAGCCTTTAACTTATTTAGTTTAGATGACTTGCGCTTGTAGATATTTACCTTTCCATTCTTGGCCTTCTTTAAAAGTAATGGCCTTGAACTAGTAGTTTATAAGAGTAGACACTACTCGTAAACTACGGGATGTCTGGTGAGATTGATACCAAATCATTCTCGTCATCTTTGAACTAATTTTGTTTTGTCTCTCGCTCAGCACGAGTGACAGCAGTCACATCAATGTCACTTAAGTTTGTAGGCTCCAGAGGAACATCCTCTTCCGAAAAATTAATTTGCATTCTCGATTATTAAGTTTAACGTTCTTGTTAATTTTCCACTTTTACGAAGTCGTTACTAGTCAATTTATCGTATTTAGCAGTTTAGATACCTTGAGATGATATGTAGTTGCGAAAATAAATTTTGCCAGAAATATAAATCAAGTCATACACCACAACATATAATAATTCTAGGAATAAACGTGATGTCATGCATGCATTTTATCCTACCATTCCAAGGATTTAATCTCACACCTCAGTGCCGCCGTAGGGTAGGTCAAAGAGGTGACGATTAAATTGAGACAATCTCTCTCAACAATTAAACCATTTAAGAATCGAACATCTCCTATTTAATTGTTGATTACCTTTATTTTTCAGCCAAGATATTTCTTAAAATATTCTTGTGAGTGTGACCTACTGTTTCAGGTTTTTAAGTACGCCCCGAGTATGCCGCCGTAGGGTAGGTCAGTGACCCGACGAGTACTCAAAATCGTATCCTTTCGGAAACCAAGCCTTGAATTTTGATAGCAGTGAAGGCCATCCGTAGGGGGCCGAAATCAAAGCGGCACGAGGCGTCACCATTCTCTCACGTGCTTGTGTCAACAGTAGAGGCCGTGGGGTCGGTTGTCACCTTCCCCGCTCCCATTCGTTATTTTGAAAATTAGGTAGTCTTTTAGGATTTTCAGAATTTATTCACAATCCGAAAAACAATAAATCATGAATATTTAAATTAATCCTCCCACTAGTTCATCGGTTCCAAATACCGTCTAACTAGTGTCACTTATTCACGATTTTCCAATTTCTCGGATTTTAAAATTTTTTGTGTAGACACTACTCAATTAAAATTCACCAAGAATTTTAAAACCCTAATACATTAGGACTTTATGAATTTTTCTAATAATTCCAAAAACAATAAATCACAAAATTATAAGCTCCCACTAGTTTATCGGTTCCAAATACCGTCTAACTAATGACACCTTATTCATGATTTTCCAATTTTTTTTAATATTTAGAAAATCTCTTGTATAGACACTACACAACAAAAATTCACCAATGAATTTTATAGTCCTAATAATGTCATGATAAAAATTTTGGATCGTAGAATTTTATCTCAACAATTTGAAAAACAATAAATCTTGAAAAGCAATCATCAACTTATCGGTATTAAACCCTGGCTGAGCTTTAACCGAGTTCACCGAACGGTGTCGGGATTGGCTAAGCCGACCCGTCCTCTTCGTTGGTTCATATACGACTGCTGGATGAAAAGGGCTAAGGTTGCCCTATTGAGCCGAAACTCGCCGGATAGCTTTTGACCTTGCTGGACCCCCGACGCTAACGTCGCATGTGTGCGGGTGCTGGGTTGAAAATTGGGCTAAGGTTGCCCTATTGAGCCTCAGCTCGCCGGATAGCTTGACCTTGCCGGACCCCGTGGCTAACCCCGCACATGGACGGACAAGTCGAGTCGAGCCGAAGCCCTGTTGACCGCCCGAACTAATTTTCGAACCTTTTTCTTAGTTGGTGTCCAACTTTCCGGATTTTCCAATTTTTCAATTATTAAAATTGTTTTATGTAGTCACTACATAATTAAAATCCAAGAATGATTTTTATATCCCAAAATTAAATTTACCGAGTAAATTTTATTTTATCATGTGAATTTTATGTCACGATAAAATTCCGTTCGTTTTAATTAATTTAATTAATTACAAAAAATAATCTAAATTAATTACGTCTCATACATGCCTAATTAATATCACGATTAATTATCCATATGTATGTATATGCTAGGAGTGGAATTCATGAATATGATGCATGTCATGGCATAGTTATCTCACATAAATTATCAAACATGAAACTAAATGTGTAAAAGTAAACCACTAAGATGGACCATTGGTATCCCCGTATCTAATCTATAAATAAATAAACCCTAAACATAGAATAAAATTAATCTACTATTTTCTTCAGCCGCTTCAGGTATTTAATTTTCTGCTCTTATTCCTTTATCAAAAACTGCTCCAACTTAGTTGGTAAGAGACTCTTTCTTCCTTCATCACCACTCAAGTTCGATTCCTCGCCCACTTTATTTTTTTCGTTTTTTTTTTTGAAAAGTTTTTATTTATTTTATTTATTTTCGAACTGAAAAACAAAAAAAAAAATTCGGACTGAAAAAAATAATTAGGAGTATGATCCGGCCAAGGGGATTTGAACTTGGGTATGCCATCCATTGAAACTGTGACTTGACCACTGTCCTATGGCTTTTCCTCTACAATACTTCATCCGAATTTATTTAAAACCACTCGGCCGAAAATAAAAAAAATTGTAGAAAATTAAATTGCAAAAATAAATTAAATGATATCCTATATCCCAAAAACCGGGTTTACAATAGATCTAACGGTAAACAGGTACCAACTCAATCCATCTCATCAGCCAAAACATTCAATCGCATAAATTAAAAAAAATAATAAAAGATGTAATTTTATTCTATTCCACTCCTTATTAATTAATTATGCAATCAAGATCGCAAAATCGCTTTAACCTCTCTCTGATACCATATGCTGGATATACAGAAACCCGAATCCGGATCCGATCCATAATTGGATCGTCAGATCTGATTCACAGCACCGATCGAGACACTCGATCTTGCACAGCGGAAGCTAAGAATAAATTCGCATGCGATTTTACCAAGATTTGATTCGCATAAACAATTAATCTAACGATGAGAATGTTGAAGATTTACCTTATTCTAAGAGGAATAATAAATTGACAAAGAGGGAGAAAAGCCGTGATCTTCCGGATTGTATCTCCAAGCGACGACTGGTGGACGTCGATCCTCGCCGTAGAACCTCCTCGAATATGCACAAGATTTTTCTTCCCGTAATAACTAAGGCAAGAAACTAATTTTTCTTCCTTTTTAGTTTGATGTTGGCGAATTTTTGGATGTGATATTGTGGGAGGAACTCTCTTTATATAGAAAAATAACTAGTAGAGAGAGTTATCATTTTCACACCACAATATACATATTCCCACAAGGAAAATATATTTGCCAAAAGATAAGAGATAATTCCTTAAAAAACAATCTCTTATTTTCCATTAATTACCCAACAAATAGATAATTAATTAATTACACATGCGACATAATCAAGTAAAATTTCTTTTCATAATTTATCACAATAAAGTGGCGTCATTTACATCATTATTTTAATAGGAAATATCTTTTCTATTTTACATATTATTTACCAAATAAATAATATTGCATATTCATTAAATAGACCAATTATTTAATTTATTCTCGAGGTACCATAAAACGAGAAAACACTCGCGTGTTAGGAGCCAACCCGGGGACCATGGACCTATAACCAGTAGCTACAATAAATTGAATAAAATATTCATCGAACATAATATTTCTACACAACTTATTAATTCCGGAATTACGCCACCATAAATCCGAAACTGGACTCTATCGATTATAGATATAACTTATTCTCAAACGTCAAGTCGAGTTGATAAGTGTCCATTGATATAATCATTACATATAAACTAACCTTCCACAGACTATCCGTAAAGAAGCGGGATTATTTCCGTAAGCCTTCTTCAATACCTCTTATCCTTATTAATCATTAACCCACTAGTGATCAATTAGTTAATAACCAATACGAACTCCACGGATTGTTCAGTTTCTAGGATTAACAAATAAGGGGATTGTCTTTCTACCTCCCGCAGGAAGGAATGAATTCCATATCTGTGAGACACACACTTCTCACTCATTCCAGAATAGACGTGAAAGTGATTCGGATCGCGCCTCTTAGCGATCCTTAACGAACACATCAAACCCTATCCTGAAGCAAGTACGAGTCTGTAATCACTTCAGGATTAAGTGTTAAGGGTGAAATTATATGATTTATAACGTTATATTTTATAATGTTTTCCCCCATATTCGTATTAATTGCATGGGAATTAAGTGTTTAAATGAATTATTGAGCAAATAATATTTTTAATGAGTTAATCGCAAAGTTGGTGAATTTATATGTTTTAATTATGATTTTATGTTTATTGGAATTATGTTACGCTTTGCGCTGTTTTTGATGTCATGTAGGTACTTGTTTGAGGCTAAATTGATGATCAAATGTTGATAAAACTCGAGCTAAATCAAGATAGAGGAGATAATGGTGAGTTGGATTGAGAAGGAAAATAGATAGAGTTGAAGAAATCCGTTTTTGATCGAAGATGGACTGGCGTCCAGATCAGGCGAACGAGCGTCCACCTTGCAGAAACCCTGGACGGGCGTTTGAAGACCTTCAACGGGCGTCCAGAAGGAAAATTTAATACAGAGAGTTTGGACGCTGAGCAGACTGGCGTTCACCTCCGTCCAGAAGCTGCTGGACGAGCGTCCAAGATAGTGGACGGGCGTCCAAGCACCGCCTTAGCCTAAACCCACCTAAAAATCTATAAATAGGCGCGATTTCTCAAACCCTAGACATTATTCGAACCCTAAACCCTAGGGGCAGCTTGGCTGCGTTTTTCCTTCAGTTTTTCCCTAGTTTTATGCACTTAAACTTCTAGATTAGATTAGATAATTTCATGTACTTTTATTCATCAATTCGAGTTGTCAAGAAGATGCTAAGAGGCTAAATCCTCTTGAACAAGCGTTGTGAAGCCGTCCAATTCAACAGTTGATTTCGCGTTCGTGATTATTTTGTGAGTTCTATTTCAAGCTCGTTTCTTTTATCATGTTTTGTATGTTTTATTGCATGTTTAATCGAAAGATGCTTGCTTTGATGATTGTTTATATGATGAGAGTCGTGTCAACCTTAGATCACCATGATAAAAGATTGGATCTTTGATCTAAATAAAGCGAAAGTTATTAGATTGATTTTCTAGATTAGAAATCGAAAGATTTCACGCCTAGGTTAGAAAGACGTAATCTTTAACATCGAAAGAAAAAAGATTAGAAAACGAACTTGTCTACGGGAGTAGGAGTTTATGCCTTCGAGTAGGTGAATCACGACTTGAGTAGAGATCACGAAATAATCCGAATTGGAATTGAATGTTGATAGGATAGGTGGATCAATTGCTTGTTCGTTCGTTATACTTGATTTAAATCCCTTAAAACTCGAGTTGCATAGTTTAGTTTACTTTTTGCACTTAGTTTAGTTTAGTTAATAAGTTCGTTACCCGTATCTTGCCTAGCATTGGAGTAATCCTCTGTCTAGTTAATTTTCTGCATATTTGGTAGTTTAGTTCTTCGTTTAGTTTAGCTTCGTGACATAGGTTAGTTTAAACAAAAACTAGGATTCACAACAGTCTAGTTCCCCGTAAGATCGACCCGGCATTAGCCTCCATACTACGATCCTTATACTTGAGGTTAACCGGATTATAAATTATATTACTTGTTTATTTCATTAGCAATAATCCGTGGACAAGTTTTTGGCGCCGTTGCCGGGGACCCGGACGGTTGTCTAGTTTTTGTTTTTCTTCGTTTTTCTGTGTTATTTTTGTTGTCCTGTTTTTAATTCGTTTTAATTTCCTGTTTTAATTGATAAACGTTTAGGTAATTATTTAATTAGGGTTTTAGCTTAGGATTTAAGGTTCTCTGGTGATTAGTTCTCCCCTCTATCCCTTCTCTCTGTTTCTGTTCGATTCTTTTGTACCCCCAACCCTTCAGTTATTTTCTGCAATTTTTTTTCCTGCTTCTGTTCTACTTTTCCCGCTATCAAACGGGCGTCTGGGATATTGGACGCCCGTCCGCTGGAAAATTATCAACTCTGATTCTGTTTTATTCACTTAGACGAGCGTCCATAAGATTTGGACGCCCGTCCAAGTATTCCACCTTTCAGACGAGCGTTTGGACCATTAAACGCCCGTCCAGTCCAAACTTCACCCGGACGCCCGTCCAAATTATTGGACGTCCGTCTGGCCCTGTTTTCTTCAATAATTTTGTTTCCTTTTCTTCTTTCCCTTTCTTTTCTTTAGGTTTTTAATCTCTAGTCTAAGCTTTTAAATTTTACTTTAGTTATTAGTTTTTAGGTTCAACATCTTGAGTAGGGTGTCGGTTTATGCAAACTCGAAGTCAGAAAGGACCACTGTTCTTTTCACTCGACCTCGAGCGGACCATAGTCCGACCCAATAGGCGAAGACTTCGTTTTGCCGATCCTTCGGCGAAGTAAGTTTGACCGAGCAAGAAATCGAACAAAATCTAATAAAGGAAATTGAAGATCTCGTAATAATGGCCGCTGAGGATAGACGGACGTTGGCAGACTACGCCATGCCCGGTGCGAGAATCTATCAACCCGGCTATCGTCTTACCGACCATTCTTGCACAAACTTTCGAACTCAAGCCGGGACTTATCCAGATGATGCAGCATGCATCAATTTTTCATGGCTATCAATCAGAGAATCCGCATACTCATTTACACACATTCTTGGAGATATGCGGCACCACACGCATCCAAGGAGTAAATGATGATGCTATCAAACTAAAACTTTTTCCATTTTCTTTGAAGGGAGAAGCTAAAGAGTGGTACACATCTCTCCCCTCCGAATCCATCAATACATGGGCTGAACTCGAGAGAGAGTTCTTGAGTCGATATTTCCCACCTTCAAAGACGACTCGGTGCTTAAACGAGATATTCACTTTTTATCGAAAGAAAATGAGTCGTTCTTTGAGTGTTGGAAGAGATTCAAGTCTCTTCTTAGGAAGTGTCCCCACCATGGCTTGCCGCCGCAAAGGCAAGTCAATACTTTCTTCGGTGGATTGACCGAGCTTACAAAAGGCATGGTCAATAGTTCATCCGGTGGGGCATTTCGAAGAAAACGCCCGAAGAGGGATGGGCACTTGTTTGAGGACATTGCGAAGTACAATTACGCCCCTCTTATCAAGCAATTCAAGCACCCCTCCTCCTAAGGTTGAGGAAGTTAACATGAAAAGTTTGATCGCCATGCTACGAAGCGGATGGCAACTTCCCAAGTTCCAAATCCGATGAATCAAACTCCTTCTTTCCCACGAACCCTCGGGTTCTATACGTGAAAATTGTTTGTCGGACCGGCCACATGAATGGCCGGTGTCAATTTAATCCCTCTCGCACCTTATCAAGTGAATGCTGTCCATGATTATGGACAGTACAATCAAGTCACATGTCAGAATTGTGACGAGTTGGGGCACACTTCTAAATTCTGTCCTATGAATGGACAGAATGCGGAAGTGAATGCATTCTATGGCCAGAACAATCAAGGGTTCAATCAGTTCCTTGGCCAGAACAATTTCCAAAACCAAGGGTTTAATCAATCTGCAGGATTTAATCCGAATTCAAATTTCAATAGAAACCCTGGTTATGTTCAGAACCAAAGCTCAAATTTTTCCAACCCGAGGTTCAATCAGAATTGGCCCGCCAATTCTAATTCTACATTTCCAAATCAGTCCAATCAGCCTCTCCCTCAAAATCATCAGAACTCTCAAGACCCCTCCCAATCCAACAATTTCGAAACCAAGTTGGAGGAGCAAAGTAGGACAATAAAAAGTCTTGAGAGACAAATAGGGCAATTGGGCCGAGCGGCTAAACGTCAAGACCCCCGGGCATCGCCCGCCTTTACGAGAAAAACCCAAGAGGCGGTCAAGTCGCTCGGGCCGATATAAGCAACGCCAATGCACCGACCTCGTGCCAACAATGCAATACGGTAAAGAGGAGGCCGGTGCGATGAATTTAAGAAGTGGCACTCGGTGAGTGGTCCCCCGGCTTCCAGGGAAACCACTAGCCCCTCCCCGCCACGATAAGGCGGGGAGGGAAGTTGAACACCCATCGTCCCCTTGGCTGCAAGCAAGTAATCAGGTGGCTGATCCCCTGATAGGTGGAAAGGTTGGAAATCCTCAAGTGGCTGATCCCTTGAGGACTGAAAAAGGAAAAGAAAGTCAGGTGGCTGATCCCCTGACTACGAAAACTTCTGAAAAGTCTGTTCGGTGGAAAGATCTGGAGGACAAGGCCGTTAGCGCATCTTCAAAGAAGGTTTTCTCTGAGAATGATCTTAAGAAGCTTCCATTTCCACCCAGAAAGAGCAACATCCCATTGAGCGAAGATAAGAAGTATGAAAAGGTGCTTAATTTGTTGAAAAACACTCAGGTTAATCTTCCATTGTCAGAAGTTTTGGTTGAGATGCCTAAGTATACCAAGTTCATTAAGGATGTTGTATCTTCCAAAAAGAAATTATCAGAAATGGATCAAGCAGTTGGTAAAGACTGCGCGATGGTCAATTATCAAGACTTACCGACCAAGAGGGGCGACCCAGGCAAATTTGTGCTCACACTGCAGATGGGAGGCCTAGTCTTCCCAAATTCCTTATGTGACCTGGGTGCATCCATCAGCTTGATGCCATTGTCTGTTTGCAATCAGCTTGGTTTACAAAGTCTTCTAGAACCCACTACCATGAACTTACAGTTCGCTGATAGATCTTCTAAAAAAGCTTCAGGGATCCTAAAGGACGTATTAGTTCAAATAGATAGGTTTACCTTTCCAGTTGACTGGTACGTCTTAGATATTGAGAAAAGTGAAAATGTCCCTTTGATTCTTGGAAGACCTTTTCTATCTACAGCTAGAGCCCTCATCGATTGTGATGGTGGGCATGTGACCATTCGAGTTGGTGACCAGGAGGTGAGCTATAGTGTTTCTAAATCTATTCAAGTACCCTCCGGTTCTCCAACCGGCATTCCATTGAGGAGACGTCGATGACTTCAATGACTTCATGGATACGCAAGTCTTGGTCCGTAGAAGCGAGAATATGAGCGACCGATTGATAATCCGAATAATCATGGTGTGGTCAATCTAGATCAATTAGCGGTGATTTTGAGGATGGGCTAAGAGAAGAAGCTTTGGCGAGTAGGGCCACTAAGTAAACTCAACGATGTTGAGTTGAGGAGTGGAGATCTTAAATCAAGTCTAGAGGAACCCCCGTAGACTTGATTCTCGAAGCCGTTGCCTAAACATCTTAAGTATGTATTTACGAGAGAAGGTGACAAGCTTCCTTTGATCATCTCTCGCAAGCTATCTCGAATAGAAGAGCTTAAACCGTTAAACGTCTTGCGCAAAAATGAGAAAGCCTTTGGATGGCGAGGTGGGAGATATGCGAGGGATATCTCCCGACATCCGTATGCACAAGATCAAGGCGAGGAGGGTGCAAAACGAGTTAGACGACCTCGAGAGAGGCTCAACCCTCACATGCAAGAGGTAGTCAAGAATGAAATTATAAAGCTTCTAGATATGGGTATCATTTACGCCATTGCAGACAGTGAGTGGGTATCCCCAACTCAAGTAGTTCCCAAGAAAGGTGGAATTACTATTGAGAAGAATGAGAAGGGAGAAGAGATAGCATTGAGGCTCGTTACTGGATACGAGTATGTATCGATTATCGAAAGCTCAATGAGGTCACACTGAAAGATCATTTCCCCTTCCATTCATTGACCAGATGCTTGAGCGTCTGGCGGGGCACGCATTCTACTGTTTCCTGGATGGTTATTCAGGATATTTTCAGATACCCATCGATCTTGTTGACCAAGAGAAGACCACTTTCACTTGCCCCTATGGGACATTCGCCTACAGGCGGATGCCATTTGGTCTCTGTAATGCCCCGGCCACCTTTCAAAGGTGTATGATGGCAATCTTTGACGGGCTAGTTGAAAAGTGCATGGAGATTTTTATGGATGATTTCTCGGTCTTTGGTCAATCCTTCGATGATTGCCTCGATAATCTTGATCAGGTGTTGTCTAGATGTGTGGAAAAGGACTTAGTGTTTAATTGGGAAAAATGCCATTTCATGGTAGATGAAGGCATAGTCCTTGGCCACAAAGTGTCAGCCAAAGGTATAGAAGTAGATAGGGCCAAGGTTGAAGCTATTGAGAAGATGAGTTATCCTAAGAATGTTCGGGAGGTCCGAGGTTTTCTCGGACATGTCGGTTTCTATAGGAGGTTCATCCAGGACTTTTCAAAGATTGCCAAGCCCCTGTCTACTTTACTCAAAGAAGACGTTACTTTTGATTTTGATGAGAATTGCAAGCGCGCGTTTGAGGAGCTTAAGAGTAGGCTGATCTCTGCTCCAATTCTTATATCGCCAAACTGGAACCTACCCTTTGAGCTTATGTGTGATGCATCCAACTATGCTGTTGGTGCAGTCTTAGGGCAAAAGCTTAACGGAAAGTTCCAGCCTATCTATTATGCCAGTCACACACTAAATCCTTCTCAAGTTAACTATACTACTACTGAAAAGGAACTACTGGCCGTAGTCTTTGCTATGGACAAGTTTCGTAGTTACTTGTTGGGAGCTCAAGTGATCGTGTGGACCGACCACGCCGCTCGCGCTATCTCATGACCAAGAAAGAGGCTAAACCGCGCCTATCTTGCGTTGGATACCGACCCTACAAGAGTTTGACGTTCAAATTAAGGACAAAAAGGGCGGTGAAAATGTAGTGGCGGATCACGTTTCTAGAATGTTACATGAGGAACGGGATGAACCGGATGATATAGATCTTTACTTTCCTCTAGAAAACATTATGTTGATAGACGGTTGCCCTCCGATGTTCCATGGTATTCTTCCATTGTGAACTACCTTCATGCCCGTTATCTCGATCCCGAAATGTCTTATCAGGAGAAGAAGAAGTTCTTCTCTGAGATGAAATATTTCGTTTGGGATGAACCTTACCTCTTCAAGATCTGCAAAGATGGTTTGCTGAGAAGATGTGTTCCTGAATCTGAGCAACGCGATATAATCGAGCAATGCCATAGTGGACCCACAGGTGGTCACTTTGGTCCTTGGAAAACGGTTGCGAAGATCTTCCAGTCCGGTTTCTATTGGCCCACGATCTTTAAGGACACGGAAGCTTTCTGTAAAGCTTGTGATAGGTGCCAAAGAACCGGTGCTCTGACAAGGCGTTTTGACATGCCTTTAAAACCCATCCTCGAATGCGAAGTCTTTGATGTATGGGGTATCGATTTTATGGGACCATTCCCATCATCTTGCGGTAATAAATACATCTTAGTCTGCGTAGACTATGTATCGAAATGGGTGGAGGCAATAGCCACTCCTCGCAATGATCATAAAACGGTCATGAATTTTCTAAAGAAGAATATCTTTGTGAGGTTTGGATGTCCACGTGCCTTGATTAGTGATGAAGGGACACACTTTTGCAACCGGCCACTAGAAAAAGTTCTTGAGAAATATGGTGTCAGGCACAAAATTGGCACACCATACCATCCTATGACTAGTGGTCAGGTTGAAAGAAGCAACCAGAGCTTGAAGAAGATCCTGGAGAAAACTGTTAACAGTCATAGAAAAGACTGGAGTCTAAAGTTGGATGATGTACTGTGGGCATATCGCACTGCCTATAAGACCCCCATGGGTACATCACCCTACCAAATGGTTTATGGTAAATCGTGCCACCTGCCAGTTGAGTTAGAGCACAGGGCGTATTGGGCTACCAAGTTTTTGAACTTCGATTCCCAATCCTGTGGCAAACATCGGCTGCAGCAGTTGCATGAGCTTGATGAATTTAGACTCCAGGCTTACGAGAGTGCCAGGATTAGTAAGGAAAAGATGAAACTCCTCCACGACGCGAAAATTAAGAAGCGAGAATTTAAAGTCGGAGAGCAAGTGTTACTTTACAATTCCATGTTGCATTTGTTTCCTGGCAAGTTGAGGACACGTTGGTCCGGTCCTTTCGAGATTCTCCAAATCATTCATGGAGGCGTTCTAGAGTTGCGCGGTTACGGCGATCAACCGTTCCGAGTGAATGGTCAGAGATGCAAGCATTACATTGGTGAACCCAAGGTAAAGCCTTTGACTGTTCGATTTCTCGATATCCTCGGGTGTGGCACCCCTAAAGTCGATGAGTTTGACGAGTTCTCGCCCGACTTATTTTCTGAAGATGACGGTTGTGGTAAATCAGAAGAAGTTCTAGTAGGTAGTTGGGATATGGAAGAGTTTTTCAAAGAGCAACAACTTAAGAGGAAGCTGGCAAAGAAGAAATCGACCATGGGGAAGTTTAAGCAGGTCTGGAGAGCTATCAAAGATTTGACCCCATGTGTTCGCTGTTGTTTCTGCAGCCATACTACTGATTCGAGCTTACACGAAGTAGTGACTGGCAGGAAAGTCAAATGGCCTGATCCAGGCTGAGCCTTCATCGCGTCGGGCTCTCGACGTTAAACAAAGCGCTTGGTGGGAGGCAACCCACTCTTTTCTTTTGTTTTGTTTATTTATTTCTTAGTTTTATGTTTTCCAGTTTTTGTATTTGAAATTTTTTCTGTTTTAATAAAGGGGTGCATTGGTGTTTTGAATGGAATTTTTGTTTTTGTTGAGGCAACGTTGTGGATGCTTTTCAATCTCGACTTCTCTTTCTTTATCACTTTTGTACGATATGATATAATCCCTTGTTTCCCCCGAGGTATTTCTTTGTTTCTCATGAGTATAGGGTATTAGCATTAGCCTTTGTGAGTTTTAGATGATAGCGGTTTTCCGGTGGATGGTCCACAGTCTCCTGCATTCATCGAGCATTTCTGGAGGTGGATCGATACGCTTCCAGAAGTGTGTCTTTATAACTACAATCAGCTAAGTTCTCTTTTCTTTTATTTTGCACAACATGAGGACATGTTGTCATTTAAGTGTGGGGGAGGGGAATAAGCTATATGTATCTACACATTTGCTTACATGATATTATTTCTATGCTAAAATGATGCTAAATTTTCAAAATTTTTGTTTTGTCTCGAGTGAGCAATGCATGTTTTTGTTCGGTTTGTTATATTCATCGATGCTTTATGCCATATGTTCCATAGGTTAGATGTTTCACCAAGATTTATTTTTCACGAGCCATAGTAAATGATGAGCTATTTATAAAGTTATACCCCTTTTGGATTAGTGATTTTTGTTTTCTTATAAGTCATGTGCTTAGTGCTACGTATATATCTCGCGATTTATGATAGTTTGTATTTAGTTCCGAAGTATGACATACTGTGAATATCTAGAAGTTTGAATGTGATAAGTAAAGCGTAACTAATGTCAAAATGAAAAAGTTGAATTAATAGTGAATTAATCGTGTGTGTCGAAAGCTAGTCGATGATTTGAGTGAGGTAGGGTGTACCACGTATGTCCTATTCCACTATGATGACTAAAAGCTCACGACAGTTAGGAAAAGCTGCCTTATGATTGGAGTAAGGTAGGGTATTATCTCGAAATGTCCTATTCTCGCTATGAGGGCAATAGCTTCTTCTAATGTGTGTTTAAAGTGAATAAGTCGAATCAACTTGAGATATGTTATGAAATGAATAAGGCTTAGTTTTCGTTAGTCTTATCCCCAGTATAAACTGATAGATATGCTGTAGGGATTGTCCTCTGAGTATTTCAGAAAGGCCCTAGATTCATTCGATCATATTTTTCGGGATATGTCACGTTTGTAGGGTACATCTTATGAGTGTCATTTATTGCTAGTCCACGAGGGGGTATTAGCTAGTTTTGCTTTGAGTTTTTCAAGTTTGGATTTAGTGGAAGTTTTCTATGGCTATGCACATACACGATGGTGAACTTCTAATTTCTTGACTATGTGGTATATGTGTTGAGATGTCTATATTCTTTTCGAGCCTTTATCTTGTTTTGTTTTGCTCGGGACGAGCAAAGTTTAAGTGTGGGGGAGTTGTTAAGGGTGAAATTATATGATTTATAACGTTATATTTTATAATGTTTTCCCCCATATTCGTATTAATTGCATGGGAATTAAGTGTTTAAATGAATTATTGAGCAAATAATATTTTTAATGAGTTAATCGCAAAGTTGGTGAATTTATATGTTTTAATTATGATTTTATGTTTATTGGAATTATGTTACGCTTTGCGGTGTTTTTGATGTCATGTAGGTACTTGTTTGAGGCTAAATTGATGATCAAATGTTGATAAAACTCGAGCTAAATCAAGATAGAGGAGATAATGGTGAGTTGGATTGAGAAGGAAAAGAGATAGAGTTGAAGAAATCCGTTTTTGATCGAAGATGGATCGGCGTCCGGATCGGGCGAACGAGCGTCCACCTTGCGGCAACCCCGGGACGGGCGTTTGAAGACCTTAAACGGGCGTCCGTAAGGAAAATTTAATACGAGAGAGTTTGGACGCCGAGCGGACGGGTGTTCACCTCCGTCCAGAAGCTGCTGGACGAGCGTCCAAGATAGTGGACGGGCGTCCAAGCACCGCCTTAGCCTAAACCGACCTAAAAATCTATAAATAGGCGCGATTTCTCAAACCCTAAACATTATTCGAACCCTAAACCCTAGGGGCAGCTTGGCTGCGTTTTTCCTTCAGTTTTTCTCTAGTTTTATGCACTTAAACTTCTAGATTAGATTAGATAATTTCATGTACTTTTATTCATCAATTCGAGTTGTCAAGAAGATGCTAAGAGGCTAAATCCTCTTGAACAAGCGTTGTGAAGCCGTCCAATTCAACGAGTTGATTTCTCGTTCGTGATTATTTTGTGAGTTCTATTTCAAGCTCGTTTCTTTTATCATGTTTTGTATGTTTTATTGCATGTTTAATCGAAAGATGCTTGCTTTGATGATTGTTTATATGATGAGAGTTGTGTCAACCTTAGATCACCATGATAAAAGATTGGATCTTTGATCTAAATAAAACGAAAGTTATTAGATTGATTTTCTAGATTAGAAATCGAAAGATTTCACGCCTAGGTTAGAAAGACGTAATCTTTAACATCGAAAGAAAAAAGATTAGAAAACGAACTTGTCTACGGGAGTAGGAGTTTATGCCTTCGAGTAGGTGAATCACGACTTGAGTAGAGATCACGAAATAATCCGAATTGGAATTGAATGTTGATAGGATAGGTGGATCAATTGCTTGTTCGTTCGTTATACTTGATTTAAATCCCTTAAAACTCGAGTTGCATAGTTTAGTTTACTTTTTGCACTTAGTTTAGTTTAGTTAATAAGTTCGTTACCCGTATCTTGCCTAGCATTGGAGTAATCCTCTGTCTAGTTAATTTTCTGCATATTTGGTAGTTTAGTTCTTCGTTTAGTTTAGCTTCGTGACATAGGTTAGTTTAAACAAAAACTAGGATTCACAACAGTCTAGTTCCCCGTAAGATCGACCCGGCATTAGCCTCCATACTACGATCCTTATACTTGAGGTTAACCGGATTATAAATTATATTACTTGTTTATTTCATTAGCAATAATCCGTGGACAAGTTTTTGGCGCCGTTGCCGGGGACCCGGACGGTTGTCTAGTTTTTGTTTTTCTTTGTTTTTCTGTGTTATTTTTGTTGTCTTGTTTTTAATTCGTTTTTATTTCCTGTTTTAATTGATAAACGTTTAGGTAATTATTTAATTAGGGTTTTAGCTTAGGATTTAAGGTTCTCTGGTGATTAGTTCTCCCCTCTATCCCTTCTCTCTGTTTCTGTTCGATTCTTTTGTACCCCCAACCCTTCTGTTATTTTCTGCAATTTTTTTTCCTGCTTCTGTTCTACTTTTCCCGCTATCAAACGGGCGTCGGGATATTGGACGCCCGTCCGCTGGAAAATTATCAACTCTGATTCTGTTTTATTCACTTAGACGAGCGTCCATAAGATTTGGACGCCCGTCCAAGTATTCCACCTTTCAGACGAGCGTTTGGACCATTAAACGCCCGTCCAGTCCAAACTTCACCCGGACGCCCGTCCAAATTATTGGACGTCCGTCCGGCCCTGTTTTCTTCAATAATTTTGTTTCCTTTTCTTCTTTCCCTTTCTTTTCTTTAGGTTTTTAATCTCTAGTCTAAGCTTTTAAATTTTACTTTAGTTATTAGTTTTTAGGTTCAACATCTTGAGTAGGGTGTCGGTTTATGCAAACTCGAAGTCAGAAAGGACCACTGTTCTTTTCACCTGACCTCGAGCGGACCATAGTCCGACCCAATAGGCTAAGACTTCGTTTTGCCGATCCTTCGGCGAAGGAAGTTTGACCGAGCAAGAAATCGAACAAAATCTAATAAAGGAAATTGAAGATCTCGTAATAATGGCCGGCGAGGATAGACGGACGTTGGCGGACTACGCCATGCCCGGTGCGAATGCTTGTCAACCCGGCTATCGTCTTACCGACCATTACTTGCAAACTTTCGAACTCAAGCCGGGACTTATCCAGATGATGCAGCATGCATCAATTTTTCATGGCTATCAATCAGAGAATCCGCATACTCATTTACACACATTCTTGGAGATATGCGGCACCACACGCATCCAAGGAGTAAATGATGATGCTATCAAACTAAAACTTTTTCCATTTTCTTTGAAGGGAGAAGCTAAAGAGTGGTACACATCTCTCCCCTCTGAATCCATCAATACATGGGCTGAACTCGAGAGAGAGTTCTTGAGTCAGTATTTCCCACCTTCAAAGACAGCTCAGTGCTTAAACGAGATATTCACTTTTTATCAGAAAGAAAATGAGTCGTTCTTTGAGTGTTGGAAGAGATTCAAGTCTCTTCTTAGGAAGTGTCCCCACCATGGCTTGCCGCTGCAAAGGCAAGTCAATACTTTCTTCAGTGGATTGACCGAGCTTACAAAAGGCATGGTCAATAGTTCATCTGGTGGGGCATTTCTGAAGAAAACGCCTGAAGAGGGATGGGCACTGTTTGAGGACATTGCGAAGTACAATTACGCCCCCTCTTATCAAGCAATTCAAGCACCCCCTCCTCCTAAGGTTGAGGAAGTTAACATGAAAAGTTTGATCGCCATGCTACAGAAGCAGATGGCAACTTCCCAAGTTCCAAATCCGATGAATCAAACTCCTTCTTTCCCACAGAACCCTCAGGTTCTATACTTGTGAAAATTGTTTGTCGGACGGCCACATGAATGGCCGGTGTCAATTTAATCCCTCTCGCACCTTATCAAGTGAATGATGTCCATGATTATGGACGGTACAATCAAGTCACATGTCGAATTGTGACGAGTTGGGGCACACTTCTAAATTCTCGTCCTATGAATGGACGAAATGCGGAAGTGAATGCATTCTATGGCGAGAACAATCAAGGGTTCAATCGGTTCCCGGCGAAACAATTTCCAAAACCAAGGGTTTAATCAATCACAGGATTTAATCCGAATTCAAATTTCAATAGAAACCCTGGTTATGTTCGAACCAAAGCTCAAATTTTTCCAACCCGAGGTTCAATCGAATTGGCCCGCCAATTCTAATTCTACATTTCCAAATCGGTCCAATCGGCCTCTCCCTCAAAATCATCGAACTCTCAAGACCCCTCCCAATCCAACAATTTCGAAACCAAGTTGGAGGAGCAAAGTAGGACAATAAAAAGTCTTGAGAGACAAATAGGGCAATTGGTGAGCGGCTAGCGTCAAGACCCCCGGGGCATCGCCCCGCTTTTGCGAAAAAACCCAAGAGGCGGTCAAGTCGCTCGGGCCGATATAAGCAACAATGGCCAATGCACCGACCTCGTGCCAACAATGCAATACGGTAAAGAGGAGGCCGGTGCGATGAATTTAAGAAGTGGCACTCGGTGAGTGGTCCCCCGGCTTCCAGGGAAACCACTAGCCCCTCCCCGCCACGATAAGGCGGGGGGGGAAGTTGAACACCCATCGTCCCCTTGGGCGCAAGCAAGTAATCGGAGTGGGCCGATCCCCCGATAGGTGGAAAGGTTGGAAATCCTCAAGTGGCGATCCCGAGGACCGAAAAAGGAAAAGAAAGTCGGTGGGCCGATCCCCGACTACGAAAACTTCGAAAAGTCGGTTCGGTGGAAAGATGCGGAGGACAAGGCCGTTAGCGCATCTTCAAAGAAGGTTTTCTCGAGAATGATCTTAAGAAGCTTCCATTTCCACCCGTAAAGAGCAACATCCCATTGAGCGAAGATAAGAAGTATGAAAAGGTGCTTAATTTGTTGAAAAACACTCGGGTTAATCTTCCATTGTCGAAGTTTTGGTTGAGATGCCTAAGTATACCAAGTTCATTAAGGATGTTGTATCTTCCAAAAAGAAATTATCGAAATGGATCAAGCGAGTTGGTAAAGACTGCGCGATGGTCAATTATCAAGACTTACCGACCAAGAGGGGCGACCCGTGCAAATTTGTGCTCACACTTTGCGGATGGGAGGCCTAGTCTTCCCAAATTCCTTATGTGACCTGGGTGCATCCATCGGCTTGATGCCATTGTCTCGTTTGCAATCGGCTTGGTTTACAAAGTCTTCTAGAACCCACTACCATGAACTTACGGTTCGATAGATCTTCTAAAAAAGCTTCGGGGATCCTAAAGGACGTATTAGTTCAAATAGATAGGTTTACCTTTCCGGTTGATCGGTACGTCTTAGATATTGAGAAAAGTGAAAATGTCCCTTTGATTCTTGGAAGACCTTTTCTATCTACGGCTAGAGCCCTCATCGATTGTGATGGTGGGCATGTGACCATTCGAGTTGGTGACCGGGAGGTGAGCTATAGTGTTTCTAAATCTATTCAAGTACCCTCCGGTTCTCCAACCGGTTTGTTCCATTGAGGAGACGTCGATGACTTCAATGACTTCATGGATACGCAAGTCTTGGCCGTAGAAGCGAGAATATGAGCGACGATTGATAATCCGAATAATCATGGTGTGGTCAATCTAGATCAATTAGCGGTGATTTTGAGGATGGGCTAAGAGAAGAAGCTTTGGCGGTAGGGGCCACTAAGTAAACTCAACGATGTTGAGTTGAGGAGTGGAGATCTTAAATCAAGTCTAGAGGAACCCCCGTAGACTTGATTCTCGAAGCCGTTGCTTAAACATCTTAAGTATGTATTTCTGAGAGAAGGTGACAAGCTTCCTTTGATCATCTCTGCCAAGCTATCTCGAATAGAAGAGCTTAAACTGTTAAACGTCTTGCGCAAAAATGAGAAAGCCTTTGGATGGCAGGTGGGAGATATGCGAGGGATATCTCCCGACATCTGTATGCACAAGATCAAGACTGAGGAGGGTGCAAAACGAGTTAGACAGCCTCAAAGAAGGCTCAACCCTCACATGCAAGAGGTAGTCAAGAAGGAAATTATAAAGCTTCTAGATATGGGTATCATTTACGCCATTGCAGACAGTGAGTGGGTATCCCCAACTCAAGTAGTTCCCAAGAAAGGTGGAATTACTATTGAGAAGAATGAGAAGGGAGAAGAGATAGCATTGAGGCTCGTTACGGATACGAGTATGTATCGATTATCGAAAGCTCAATGAGGTCACACCGAAAGATCATTTCCCCCTTCCATTCATTGACCGGATGCTTGAGCGTACGGCGGGGCACGCATTCTCTTGTTTCTGGATGGTTATTCGGGATATTTTCGGATACCCATCGATCCCGTTGACCAAGAGAAGACCACTTTCACTTGCCCCTATGGGACATTCGCCTACAGGCGGATGCCATTTGGTCTCTGTAATGCCCCGGCCACATTTCAAAGGTGTATGATGGCAATCTTTGACGGGCTAGTTGAAAAGTGCATGGAGATTTTTATGGATGATTTCTCGGTCTTTGGTCAATCCTTCGATGATTGCCTCGATAATCTTGATCAGGTGTTGTCTAGATGTGTGGAAAAGGACTTAGTGCTTAATTGGGAAAAATGCCATTTCATGGTAGATGAAGGCATAGTCATTGGCCACAAAGTGTCAGCCAAAGGTATAGAAGTAGATAGGGCCAAGGTTGAAGCTATTGAGAAGATGAGTTATCCTAAGAATGTTCGGGAGGTCCGAGGTTTTCTCGGACATGTCGGTTTCTATAGGAGGTTCATCCAGGACTTTTCAAAGATTGCCAAGCCCCTATCTACTTTACTCAAAGAAGACGTTACTTTTGATTTTGATGAGAATTGCAAGCGCGCGTTTGAGGAGCTTAAGAGTAGGCTGATCTCTGCTCCAATTCTTATATCGCCAAACTGGAACCTACCCTTTGAGCTTATGTGTGATGCATCCAACTATGCAGTTGGTGCAGTCTTAGGGCAAAAGCTTAACGGAAAGTTCCAGCCTATCTATTATGCCAGTCACACACTAAATCCTTCTCAAGTTAACTATACTACTACTGAAAAGGAACTACTGGCCGTAGTCTTTGCTATGGACAAGTTTCGTAGTTACTTGTTGGGAGCTCAAGTGATCGTGTGGACTGACCACGCTGCGCTGCGCTATCTCATGACCAAGAAAGAGGCTAAACCGCGCCTACTGCGTTGGATACTGACCCTACAAGAGTTTGACGTTCAAATTAAGGACAAAAAGGGCAGTGAAAATGTAGTGGCGGATCACGTTTCTAGAATGTTACATGAGGAACAGGATGAACCAGATGATATAGATCTTTACTTTCCTCTAGAAAACATTATGTTGATAGACGGTTGCCCTCCTGATGTTCCATGGTATTCTTCCATTGTGAACTACCTTCATGCCCGTTATCTCGATCCCGAAATGTCTTATCAGGAGAAGAAGAAGTTCTTCTCTGAGATGAAATATTTCGTTTGGGATGAACCTTACCTCTTCAAGATCTGCAAAGATGGTTTGTTGAGAAGATGTGTTCCTGAATCTGAGCAATGCGATATAATCGAGCAATGCCATAGTGGACCCACAGGTGGTCACTTTGGTCCTTGGAAAACGGTTGCGAAGATCTTCCAGTCCGGTTTCTATTGGCCCACGATCTTTAAGGACACGGAAGCTTTCTGTAAAGCTTGTGATAGGTGCCAAAGAACCGGTGCTCTGACAAGGCGTTTTGACATGCCTTTAAAACCCATCCTCGAATGCGAAGTCTTTGATGTATGGGGTATCGATTTTATGGGACCATTCCCATCATCTTGCGGTAATAAATACATCTTAGTCTGCGTAGACTATGTATCGAAATGGGTGGAGGCAATAGCCACTCCTCGCAATGATCATAAAACGGTCATGAATTTTCTAAAGAAGAATATCTTTGTGAGGTTTGGATGTCCACGTGCCTTGATTAGTGATGAAGGGACACACTTTTGCAACCGGCCACTAGAAAAAGTTCTTGAGAAATATGGTGTCAGGCACAAAATTGGCACACCATACCATCCTATGACTAGTGGTCAGGTTGAAAGAAGCAACCGAGCTTGAAGAAGATCCTGGAGAAAACGTTAACGATCATAGAAAAGACGGAGTCTAAAGTTGGATGATGTCTTGTGGGCATATCGCACTTGCCTATAAGACCCCCATGGGTACATCACCCTACCAAATGGTTTATGGTAAATCGTGCCACCCGCCGTTGAGTTAGAGCACGGGCGTATTGGGCTACCAAGTTTTTGAACTTCGATTCCCAATCCCGTGGCAAACACCGGCTGCGGCGGTTGCATGAGCTTGATGAATTTAGACTCCGGGCTTACGAGAGTGCCGGGATTAGTAAGGAAAAGATGAAACTCCTCCACGACGCGAAAATTAAGAAGCGAGAATTTAAAGTCGGAGAGCAAGTGTTACTTTACAATTCCAGGTTGCATTTGTTTCCTGGCAAGTTGAGGACACGTTGGTCCGGTCCTTTCGAGATTCTCCAAATCATTCATGGAGGCGTTCTAGAGCTGCGCGGTTACGGCGATCAACCGTTCCGAGTGAATGGTCAGAGATGCAAGCATTACATTGGTGAACCCAAGGTAAAGCCTTTGACTGTTCGATTTCTCGATATCCTCGGGTGTGGCACCCCTAAAGTCGATGAGTTTGACGAGTTCTCGCCCGACTTATTTTCTGAAGATGACGGTTGTGGTAAATCAGAAGAAGTTCTAGCAGGTAGTTGGGATATGGAAGAGTTTTTCAAAGAGCAACAACTTAAGAGGAAGCTGACAAAGAAGAAATCGACCATGGGGAAGTTTAAGCGAGGTCGGAGAGCTATCAAAGATTTGACCCCATGTGTTCGCTGTTGTTTCTGCAGCCACACTACTGATTCGAGCTTACACGAAGTAGTGACTGGCAGGAAAGTCAAATGGCCTGATCCAGGCTGAGCCTTCATTGCGTCGGGCTCTCGACGTTAAACAAAGCGCTTGGTGGGAGGCAACCCACTCTTTTCTTTTGTTTTGTTTATTTATTTCTTAGTTTTATGTTTTCCAGTTTTTGTATTTGAAATTTTTTCTGTTTTAATAAAGGGGTGCATTGGTGTTTTGAATGGAATTTGCTGTTTTTGTTGAGGCACTGCTGTGGATGCTTTTCAATCTCGACTTCTCTTTCTTTATCACTTTTGTACGATATGATATAATCCCTTGTTTCCCCCGAGGTATTTCTTTGTTTCTCATGAGTACAGGGTATTAGCATTAGCCTTTGTGAGTTTTAGATGATAGCGGTTTTCCGGTGGATGGTCCACAGTCTACTGCATTCATCGAGCATTTCTGGAGGTGGATCGATACGCTTCCCGGTAAGTGTGTCTTTATAACTACAATCGCTAAGTTCTCTTTTCTTTTATTTTGCACAACATGATGACATGTTGTCATTTAAGTGTGGGGGAGGGGAATAAGCTATATGTATCTACACATTTGCTTACATGATATTATTTCTATGCTAAAATGATGCTAAATTTTCAAAATTTTTGTTTTGTCTCGAGTGAGCAATGCATGTTTTTGTTCGGTTTGTTATATTCATCGATGCTTTATGCCATATGTTCCATAGGTTAGATGTTTCACCAAGATTTATTTTTCACGAGCCATAGTAAATGATGAGCTATTTATAAAGTTATACCCCTTTTGGATTAGTGATTTTTGTTTTCTTATAAGTAATGTGCTTAGTGCTACGTATATATCTCGCGATTTATGATAGTTTGTATTTAGTTCCGAAGTATGACATACTGTGAATATCTAGAAGTTTGAATGTGATAAGTAAAGCGTAACTAATGTCAAAATGAAAAATTTGAATTAATAGTGAATTAATCGTGTGTGTCGAAAGCTAGTCGATGATTTGAGTGAGGTAGGGTGTACCACGTATGTCCTATTCCACTATGATGACTAAAAGCTCACGACGAGTTAGGAAAAGCTGCCTTATGATTGGAGTAAGGTAGGGTATTATCTCGAAATGTCCTATTCTCGCTATGAGGGCAATAGCTTCTTCTAATGTGTGTTTAAAGTGAATAAGTCGAATCAACTTGAGATATGTTATGAAATGAATAAGGCTTAGTTTTCGTTAGTCTTATCCCCGGTATAAACCGATAGATATCTTGTAGGGATTGTCCTCGAGTATTTCGAAAAGGCCCTAGATTCATTCGATCATATTTTTCGGGATATGTCACGTTTGTAGGGTACATCTTATGAGTGTCATTTATTGCTAGTCCACGAGGGGGTATTAGCTAGTTTTGCTTTGAGTTTTTCAAGTTTGGATTTAGTGGAAGTTTTCTATGGCTATGCACATACACGATGGTGAACTTCTAATTTCTTGACTATGTGGTATATGTGTTGAGATGTCTATATTCTTTTCGAGCCTTTATCTTGTTTTGTTTTGCTCGGGACGAGCAAAGTTTAAGTGTGGGGGAGTTGTTAAGGGTGAAATTATATGATTTATAACGTTATATTTTATAATGTTTTCCCCCATATTCGTATTAATTGCATGGGAATTAAGTGTTTAAATGAATTATTGAGCAAATAATATTTTTAATGAGTTAATCGCAAAGTTGGTGAATTTATATGTTTTAATTATGATTTTATGTTTATTGGAATTATGTTACGCTTTGCGGTGTTTTTGATGTCATGTAGGTACTTGTTTGAGGCTAAATTGATGATCAAATGTTGATAAAACTCGAGCTAAATCAAGATAGAGGAGATAATGGTGAGTTGGATTGAGAAGGAAAAGAGATAGAGTTGAAGAAATCCGTTTTTGATCGAAGATGGATGGCGTCCGGATCGGGCGAACGAGCGTCCACCTTGCGGCAACCCCCGGACGGGCGTTTGAAGACCTTAAACGGGCGTCCAGAAGGAAAATTTAATACAGAGAGTTTGGACGCTGAGGCGGTGGCGTTCACCTCCGTCCAGAAGCTGCTGGACGAGCGTCCAAGATAGTGGACGGGCGTCCAAGCACCGCCTTAGCCTAAACCGACCTAAAAATCTATAAATAGGCGCGATTTCTCAAACCCTAGACATTATTCGAACCCTAAACCCTAGGGGCAGCTTGGCTGCGTTTTTCCTTCAGTTTTCCCTAGTTTTATGCACTTAAACTTCTAGATTAGATTAGATAATTTCATGTACTTTTATTCATCAATTCGAGTTGTCAAGAAGATGCTAAGAGGCTAAATCCTCTTGAACAAGCGTTGTGAAGCCGTCCAATTCAACAGTTGATTTCTCGTTCGTGATTATTTTGTGAGTTCTATTTCAAGCTCGTTTCTTTTATCATGTTTTGTATGTTTTATTGCATGTTTAATCGAAAGATGCTTGCTTTGATGATTGTTTATATGATGAGAGTCGTGTCAACCTTAGATCACCATGATAAAAGATTGGATCTTTGATCTAAATAAAACGAAAGTTATTAGATTGATTTTCTAGATTAGAAATCGAAAGATTTCACGCCTAGGTTAGAAAGACGTAATCTTTAACATCGAAAGAAAAAAGATTAGAAAACGAACTTGTCTACGGGAGTAGGAGTTTATGCCTTCGAGTAGGTGAATCACGACTTGAGTAGAGATCACGAAATAATCCGAATTGGAATTGAATGTTGATAGGATAGGTGGATCAATTGCTTGTTCGTTCGTTATACTTGATTTAAATCCCTTAAAACTCGAGTTGCATAGTTTAGTTTACTTTTTGCACTTAGTTTAGTTTAGTTAATAAGTTCGTTACCCGTATCTTGCCTAGCATTGGAGTAATCCTCTGTCTAGTTAATTTTCTCGCATATTTGGTAGTTTAGTTCTTCGTTTAGTTTAGCTTCGTGACATAGGTTAGTTTAAACAAAAACTAGGATTCACAACAGTCTAGTTCCCCGTAAGATCGACCCGGCATTAGCCTCCATACTACGATCCTTATACTTGAGGTTAACCGGATTATAAATTATATTACTTGTTTATTTCATTAGCAATAATCCATGGACATTAAGGTCAATCCATATATGATCATCTTGTGATTTAATAAGATTTCTCAATCACGGAATTATATGAGAAATTTAGATTAAATCGGTCCAGTCCTATATGACTACATCATATATAAATGCCCCACTTAGAAAACCAATGTCGACGGTCCGGATAAGACGGTCACACCATACAGTGTTCTGGGTGCATTAATTGTGGTTTAATCAATAGACCTCATACTTTGATTAACTTCACCACGGACTAACATTTCAAATGTATCACCATAAACTTAATCCTCATGTGTGTCACACACTAAGTTATATGGCCACCATAAACCAATACTAGCAAGAGGACTAGGCCCATCGTAGTATAGCTATAGTGAAACCGGGTCGTATCCACAGGGACTTGTACGAAAAATGGTTCTTGCCTTCGATTTCTTTCTAAGATTTATGATTACGATCTTGGATTAAAAACGAAATAAAGGTTTCAAAAGCGAAAAGAAAAACTACTACTTGATAAATCTTTTTTTTTGTAACAATTTTAATTAAACAACTAGAACTCACCGTTGTTCCACCACCCAACCGAAATTAACAAGAAAATCACACATTCATTTGCAAGCCTTGGATTAATATCTACTAAATAGGCGTTTCCTCTCTCGATTTAACACCGTTAATTAGTCCACCTCTCGGTTTGACTAACGCACTACGAATCAAAGATATGGATATAAAAATCCTAATCTAACAATATTCTCCCTCAATTCTCGTTTGTTAGGATAAATATTATCACTCTCCTTCACGGTAATCTATGAATTTATCAACTGTCGTTTATTTAAATTCAATCGGCATGCAACACATGTATGGTTCATACACATTGCAAATAAACAATCAAAACATGAAGGAAGAACAAGAAAGCTTACTAGAACGAATAAATGCAAAATCCTTGTTTATTCCGGTGATGGTGGCTTCACATAGTGGTTCTAGCCTTGGCCCTTAGCCACTCATCTTCTTCATAATAAAACCCTTATTGCTGAATATGAAATTGAAAGACAAATAAAAGAAAGACTATGAATCTAATTTATTGCTATTCTATTGCTAATGTTTTTCTGTATTTTTTTATGTGTCCTCGTTTCTGCTCGAATGGTGCTGCTTATATAGGAGTTTCGCCGACATAAGGAAGGACCAACGCGTCAATTGTTGCCTCGGTAGACCGAAAGTCTTGGCTCGGTCGACCGAATAGCACGGCTCGGTCGACCGAGCGTACCACTCGTCTGCATTCACACTGTGCTTCGTATACCGTGTTCCCCACTTCACTCTTTCGACCAGATTTGATTTATCCTCTCTTCAATGCTCCGATTTTCTTCTTTATTTTGAAATCACTTGATTGAATGAGATAAATCTCTCAATAAATAACACCCCCCCGCATTTCTTTATTCTCTGCAAAAATTGTTGTTACACCAAGTCATCGAACGACAATAATAATAAAATTTGTAACAAAATAACATTTAACCTCAATATTTCCTTATAATTAAATTATAACCTCTCAATAACCATTATAGGAATTTAACGGTTAAAAACACGTTTTTCTCATTTATTTCCCTTAAAAATAAGGTAAATTGTTTAGGAATTAAGCCCGAAAAT
Organism: Gentiana straminea; assembly: GCA_036785695.1. Lineage (NCBI taxonomy): Eukaryota > Viridiplantae > Streptophyta > Magnoliopsida > Gentianales > Gentianaceae > Gentiana > Gentiana straminea. Next base: position 793,471 of record JAVUPR010000203.1, on the reverse strand, counting down.
ATAGTAAAATATACCCTAAACAATTAACTTCACCACGGACTAACATTTCAAGTGTATCACCATAAACTTAATCCTTATGTGTGTCACACACTAAGTTATATGGCTACATATGATACGACTTAGGGTTTCAGTAGTGTATTACTTACAAGCACGAAGCAAGTAATAATATGAGAATAAATCTGTCATTTATTAATACAAAAAACAATTACATAGTATTTCGGGCGCTACTTCCAACAGGTAGATGGAGGAGACCGGAGCAAGGATGGCATGGGTGATATCTCTAGTTTGCTGCCAAAAATCGGCGGTTGTGAAATCAATGAGCCGGACTGGAAGAATGTTTCAGAATGAATTGTGGAAGTAAGAGAGAAGTTGGGGGTCCAAATGAGGAAATAGGGTGGCCGGATTTGTGCTCTGGGAAGAGAGACAATCGGATTTGCAGGGATGGTGGGCGGTACCACCATTGTCGGTGGTCCTATGGCGTCGGCCATTAAGTGGCTCTGATACCTACAGAGAATTTAGGTAAAGCATAATACTGGATTCATCATAATGATACTCATTGGTTTGTAGAGAATATAGGTAAAGCATAATACTGGATTCATTATAATGATACTCATTGGTTTGCAGTGATGATATCACTACTATATAAATACAACACACATAACAAACTTGTAACATCCATTTAATCTAGGGGGAAGGGGCGACAAGGACAACAAAATTAATAAATGGGTCTGGAGAACAAAAGTAACATTTTCATGATTATAAAGGACAAAAATCACAATTGTTACTTTAAAATTGTTACTTCATATTTACTCTATTCCACATTTGTTACTTCATATTTGTTACTTCATAATTGTTACTTTTGTCCTTATTAAATTACAGTTTCCTTCTATCCCGATATTTTGATAATTTTGTCCTTCTGGACAAAAATCTATTTAATCTAATGGCTAGACTAACACCACAAGTAGCCATCTCAACCATACACACGTATAATTCTAACACAAGGGTAATATAATACCTATATCTTAAGAATATTAAAGAAGTTTATTCATTTGATTACAACTCTTTACAGCTCTAATGGTTGATGCAGCTTAACCTTTTGCTTTCCGAGAGATTTTCCTCGTATTTTTACAGTGAATGTCTTTTCCTGACGGGGTTAAAGGTAATCAACATATACAGCTTTTATATGTCCAATCATAGGTTTGGGTAATCAACGACTCAGACAGCACTAGTGACTTGAGAGACAAGATATTTATTCGGTTAAATGCAACAATTAAGTATGACAAATTTTATAATACAACCGTTATAGCAAGGTTGTACCATGTATGGCGTACATTACAATCATTCAATTCTAACCTCTCACACACGATAAAAGTGTATTATGTGAAAGAGAGTAAAAATGAGAGGCTCTAATATATGCCACTTGGTACAACCTTCTTATAACCGTTGCACCATACACTCTCTCATTAAGTATTCATCTTGATAAACCCTAAAAAAAGGAATTAATCTTGATATAACATAGAGTATTTAATTATACACTAATTAAACCTCTTGATTGTAATGCTACTTCACAGTTTATTGTGAGGATATCAAGGTAATTTAATAATTAATTATTGTCTTCATGCTCAAATAAATCACAAAAAAAAAATTATCGTTGCCAGTAAAGGGCTATTATTCGCATCATAACGGATCTACTTGTTGTCTCACATTTACCAGTGTAGCACATCATTTTCACAAAATCAACAATTACAAAGTCTAATATACTTTCTGTACTATTGATCCTGATTCGACTTCGCATGTTGCCTCATACATTCGATTTTCATATGATCGATTCTACTATGATATAGTAGTATACGGGTAGACCAGCTGTGGTATAAATTAATAAATGTCTCCTTAATTAAATTTTTCTCTTATCTCTTAAAAAAATCACATAAATTAAAAAGGTGGGGGCGGGGAAGGAAGGGAAAATGGACTTTCCGGGGACACAAAGGACGAAGAGGACACCGATGACATAAATTATACACCCTCCATTTTTTTCCCTGTCACGTTTTAAAATTTTTTTTGTTTTTATTTATCTGTCATTTTACATTTTCAGTGCATTATTTATTTATTTATTTTTACTTTACCAACAAAGTATTAACATCTCTAATAAAAAATACATTTCTAATATTAAAAACTCCAAAAGTCAATTTGACTTATTATTACCCATGCATATAATAAAAAAATCAAAGGATAAATTAGTCATTTTATACTTCATTTTAGACATATTAATTTTTTTTTTAATTTGTGTGATTATTCTCTCTGCGACAGATAAAAAAACGGAGAGAGTATATATATATTTTTTAACAACAATGCTAAATGGTTTAAATGATTTTTTTTTGCACCATAATATTGACTGCAATAAAACCTAGCTGTTAATTACTCCCTCTGTTATGAAATAACTGAGGCAGGTGCCAAAAAGATTTGTTCCAAAATAATTGAGGTAGTTAGATTTTCAATACATCATTTATTGTATTTTTCCTACATCTACTCTTATTTATTAAGGAGTGAGAAAATAAATACAACATTGTATTAATTATAGGCTAAGAGTTTTTTAATCATTTAGCATTCAAATTAAAGCATTAACTCATATCCTTAATATGCGTGTTTTTAGCAACTTCCTCAGTTATTTCAGAACGTGTGTATTTTCCAAAATGCAAGACTTTTCCTCTCATTTGCATTTCCTCAAGCTATTTTCCCACAAGACGGCTCTTTGTAGTAATTTTTATTATATTCAACCTCGTGAAAATAGCCTCTATTTTCTTTTCTTTTTCATTTGAAAAAAAGGAAAGAGAGAAGATAGAAATTTGCAAAGTTGTCTTTGGATTCCTTGCATTTCGTCGTTATTAGAGGATAAATAAAATAAATAAATTAATAAATAAACCTTTAGAAAGCAGATATTCCCTTCTTCTTTCTGGCATTTTTTAAACTCCTTTTCATGGAAACTTTGAAGTAAATATTCCCCTCTTTTTCAAAATGTCAATTGCATACAGTAAACTCTTTCATATAATAAAACTTATAAAAGAAAAAATATATGTATTCACACAACATGAATATATATATATATATATATATATATATATATATATATATATATATATATATATATATATATATATATATATATATATATATATATATATATATCACCAAGAAGTCATGCCTTGATTAGCTTGAATTGGAATCTTTTTGTTTCATTAAAATGCTTTGTATTAAACCAACTAAGCAAATCATTATCTCCTAGAATATTTAAATGGGATTAAGTGTAAAGAAATAATCTGCACACCATGATTGCCTTTGTTTTTCTTTCTTCAAATCATCCATTAGTATATCTTCATATTTTTAGAAGAAGGGGAAAGGGGTAAGGGGGGGGGGGGGGGGTGTGAAGAAAATTTGTGTTCTGGCAATGTATTAATCATATAGCAATCCTAGCAAGAATAATTATACAAGTAAAATAATGTAAACGTATAAACACAGCCGACAATGTCAGTTGTCATCTTTTGAGTAGAAAATGTAGTAATGGAATCTGGATACTGACAAATTTGGATTAACTTTCTCAAGTATCTGTTCCTTGGAAAATTATTGCATGGTACATATATACCTAGACGTGGATAGCGCATGTGGTTTAATCCTACCATCAGTTTTACAACTGGATACAAATGTGTAGTTATGATCGTTTCATCCGTCACTGCATCCTTATTACTCTCTCCATGCAATAATTTCCTCTGTTTCTTTATCTATCTTCTTGACATGAAAAATTAAAAGAAAAGGTAAAGTGTATTCTATATTTGAGTGGATAATGTTTTTTTAACCCAACCCATTTATCTAAGTCTTTCAAATAGAGGGTTATATTTGTTTATAAACCCATTACTTTAAATTCATCTCTTTTATCTTTATTGGATGCCAATGATGCTTAATTCATCGGTTAAATTGAGACACAAGGAACAAGAAGTCATGAGGTTCGAGTATCATCGTGTCGATGTGTAAGTTAGAGTCTACCAAATGTGATACTTTTGTTTATAAAAAAATCTTATTGGATGAACATGTATGACATGGTGTTTGTCAAATGTTAATTCACATATAACAACAAAAAAAAAATTAATATGAAAATTTCAATATATTTGCTTGTTGCAAGTAAAAGAATGTTTATAATTCATCAAAAATAATATAAATGTGCCAATGAGGCATACGGTGGCGGTAGTGATGAAGCCTCACGACCAAGAGGCCCTGGATTCGAGTCTCACCGGCTACATTTGTGGGTAATGTCCACTATATATGAGGTAATCTTCCCTGACGATGCAGGGTTTCACCCCTCCTCGTGTCGTCTATCGGTTGTGATGATACGGGGATTTACTCCTCCACGTGGAATTATCTAATTGGTCCATCTGGCATGTGGAAAAGTCCGTGTTGGCCATCCACATCGGATCGATACGAGACGTACCAGTGAAGGCCGCTGTTCAGGGGAGATTCTACAAGTGTCCGAACTCGAATTCCCACGTCGGTGTTTATCGACCCGATACCATAGACTTCAGTCTAGGCTCCTGGGCCCACATCCAACAGGTTACTTGGGCAAGGAGGCAAGGCCCATTTAAGGGTAATTACGTCAATATACTAAACCGCCCTAAGTTTAGGGCGAGAAGAAGGACATGTGCCTATAAATACATCATTCCGGGAACTACTTACACGTGGCCCAGTTATTCCGGTGGTGCATTATTTAGCATCGTCAGGTTGGTCCTCACATTATGAATAAGTATCAAGGTATGCTTGTCGAGACACGAGGTAGTCTATGGAGATCGGCATTCGGGCAATGTAGGTCGATGGTCCGGGGTCGATTTAGCGCAAGTCGATTAGGTCATTCTCGAGGACAGAGTCCGCACCAGCCACGAAGGCCCATTATCAGCATGATAACTTGGGCAAGGAGCAAGGCCCATGAGGGGTAAATGTGACAATAGCTAAGACCGACCTAATATTAGGGCTAGGGCATGCATTATCACTATAAATACAACGATCCAGGAACTACGTAAGGCTTGATTCCTGGACAATTACAGGATACGTAGGCAATCTAAGACAAAGCTCTTAGACTCAGCCGCAAATAACGCAAACAACACGTTCACAGTGCATCACCGTCTTGGGTATTCAACACTAGATTAATAGGAGCCCGGATTAGTTAGGTGTCATAATTTGGCATCGTCAATGGCCCTAGAAGGAGGGCCTTCTACTGTTGAGCACACCAGGATCACGATGCCGCCCAAGGACAGCGTCAGGCAAGAGCTGGATGTTATTCACCAAGGAGATCGCCCAAGGTCTCGTTGTGGTTGCAATCGCCCTTCACCAAGGAGATCGAAGAGTTCCCAAAACCAAAGGGATTCAAAATACCAAAGATAGAACCCTATGGTGGCACCACTGACCCCGAGGATCATCTGCATAGGTATCTATCCCAGATGAGGTTGGACGGCGCGCCCGATACGATGCGATGTCGGGCTTTCGAGACGTTACTCGTTGGCCGAGCCCGAGAATGGTTCAACAAGATACGACCCGGGTCGATCTCTAGTTTCACCATGTTAGCTCGCAAGTTTCGAGATGTGTTTATTGTAAACAAGAAATTTCACTTAAGCGCTACGCATCTCATGAACATGAAGCAGCAAAAAGACGAAACAGTGCTTGAATATCTGAAGAGGTTCAATCTCGAGGCCATGCAGGTCAAGGACGCAGATGACCGACTTCTGATCACGTCGTTTGTGGGAGGGCTGCATAATACCAAGTTATACATGAAGTTGAGCAGGGATGTCCCTCATTCCATGGACAAATGTGTTAATGTGGTGCACATGTTCTGTCAAGGGGAAGAGGCAGTGCGTAGACACACCCAATCCGACTGGATGGATTCGAAGAAGGACAATCAAGGTCCGAATAAGAATCTGTCCAAAGGACAGAACACTGAGAACAAGCCAACAGTCTGGGACCACATTACAGCACCTATCTCGGACCGTCTGGGGAAGAAAGGACCTCCGGGTGATAAAGATCTCATCCCACTCAATCGGACGCACGGAGAAGTTTTGGCCATTATGATTTCGAAGGGCATAGCAAAGAAACCGAGTCCACTGAAGAAACCTCGAGAAAAGAGAAACCCCAAAAAATATTGTGATTTTCATGAGGATATAGGTCACGAGACGGAGGAATGCTCTGACCTGAAGAGAGATATCGATGCTTGCATTCAAGAAGACAAGCTAGATGAAGTGGTGGACCGATCTCAGTTCAACGAGCCCAGGGGGCGTGGAGGATAGAAGAGGAAGAGTTCTGATCAAGGTCGAGAGAGAGGTCGAGACGCTCAGAGGCGCAAGAATCGATCACCACGTCGGGATCGATCTCCTGGTCGAGAAAGAGACAACAGGGGCGACCATCATCGGGATAGGTATGAGGATAATCGACCTAATAACTACGTCAACATGATCTTTAGGATGACTGAGAGCGAGAAAGACCGAGCCAGTCGAGATCCAAATGACAGCTCGACGGAAATTAAGAGACTGAGATTTACTACGGAAGTTGGTATGGGCCCAGAGATGACATTCCCAAGTCTCAGAGATGCAATGAGGGATTGGTAATTGAAGTAGTGATTAGCCGAGGTCGGGTACCGAGAGTGTGTGTCGATAATGGTAGTACGGTAAACATCTTGTATTACTCGGTGTTTCAAGTGATGAAACTGAAGGAGAAGGACATAGCTCCTCTAGCGTCTCCTTTGTTTGGGTTCACAGGACAGACGGTCCATCCCATAGGATCGATAAGGTTGCTAAAGACGGTCGGGCATGGCGAGAATGGAAGGACCCTTGAATTAAACTACGTAGTAGTTAAGGCCCCTTCGGCATACAACGTCATCTTGGGACGACCTGCTCTCTTCGACTTGCGCGCCATCATCTCCACTTTTCAAAAAAGCATGAAGTTTCCTACCAAGAACGGCTCCTTTGAGGTGAGAGGAGATACTGACGCCGCGCGAAGCTGCAACTTGTCATGAATGGAAAAATGGCAGTACAACAAGTCTTGATCGAGGAGCTGATCCCTGAAGAAGAAGAGGAGAAAAGCTGGATCTCGGTTGATCCAATTGAAAATGTTCATCTTTGGGAAGGCAAAGACGACCAGGGCGTACAAGTCGGGGTTTGGATCCCGGCCAAAGAAAAACAATCGCTGACCGAGTTGCTAATCGAGTTCAGAGATGTTTTTGCTTGGAGGGCTGATGATATGCCGGGACTGTCTACGGATATAGCGGTCCATAAAGCTCGAGATAGACCAAACCAACAGGCCAATTAGACAGAAAAAGAGGAATTTTATGCATGATCGGGCCGAAGCCATTGAAAATGAAGTCGGGAACTTATTAACGACCAAGATAGTAAGGGAAGTGTTCTATCCAGAGTGGCTAGCCAACCCAGTGCTAGTCAAAAAGCCCGATGGCAGCTGGCTTATGTGTGTGGACTTTACCGACCTGAACAAAGCATGTCCAAAGGACTCGTATCCATTGCCAAAGAGCGATAGGCTGGTAGATTCTACCATCGACTTCGAAGTGTTCGGGTTTTTAGATGCATACAAGGGATATCATCAGATCCTTATGGGCCCTTGAGACGCGGAGAAAACAACCTTCATTACGGAATTCGGCACTTTCTACTATGTGACCATGCCGTTCGGTCTAAAAAACGCTGGGGCTACATACCAGAGAGCAGTAAATAAGATTTTCTCTAAACAAATCGGTAGATGCATGGAAGTGTGTGTGGACGACTTGCTTATCAAGAGTCGATCCATGAAGCAGTACTTGGAAGATGCCCGAGAGGTGTTCGAAGTGTTGAGGGACACGAAGATGAAGTTAAATCCGAAGAAGTGCACTTTTGGCGTCAGGTCCGGAAATATTTGGGATACATGATCTCGAAAGACGGGATTCGGGCAAACCCGGACAAGATCAACACGTTAAAGAACATGCCTGCGCCTCGAAGCATTAAGGAATTACAGAGACTTACAGGTCGAATGGCCGCTCTCAATAGGTTCCTATCGAGATCCGCACAGCTCGCTCTGCCATTCTTTAAGATTCTCCGCAAGGCCAGTCCTTTCCACTGGGATGAGGAGTGTCAGACAGCCTTCGAGGATTTGAAAGCCTATTTTTCAGAGTTACCCACTCTCACATCACCTCGATAAGGAGAGAAATTGTTGGTCTACTTATCAGTGTGTGAAGAAGCAGCGAGTGCGGTTCTAATTCGAGAAGGGGCCCACGGCCAAGTGCTTATCTACTTCGTCAGCAAAGCTTTGCACGGGCCCGAGATCTGATACTCACCAGCAGAGAAGTTGGCGTTATGTCTGGTACATGCCTCGAGAAAACTGAGGCAGTATTTCCATGCCCATCCCATTACGGTGGTTACTGACCAACCACTGAAGCAGATCTTGGCCAAGCCCGACACGTCGGGTTGGTTGGCAAAATGGGTCGTAGAAATGGCTCAGTATGATATCGAATTCGTCCCTCGAACTGCGGTTAACGCCCAAGCCCTGGAAGATTTCTTAGCCGAAGGGAATTCCATCCAACTCGAGCAAGAAAGGCAAAGTGGAGAAGAACAGTGGACTCTTCAGGTAGACGGGGCGTCAAGTAAAGAAGGGACATGAGCCGGACTCCTGCTAATCAGCCCAAAAGGTGAAGAATTCCCGTATTCCCTTCGGTTCGACTTCAGAGCAACGAACAATGAGGCTGAGTATGAAGCTATGATCACAAGTCTGAAACTTGCTTTGAAGTTGGGAGTCGATAACCTGCTAGTATACAGCGACTCACAGTTGGTGGTAAATCATATTAGGAGGGAGTATGAAGCCAAGGAAGATACCATGAGAAATTATCTGACAGTGGTAAAAGGCCTCATGCCTAAGTTCAAAACAGTTCAAATCGAGCAGGTTCCCCGAAACCAAAATAAGAGAGCCGATGCACTGTCTAAGCTCGCCTCGAATTTCATCTCGAATAAGAAATTGCTGGTCAAATTACTGACCAGCTGAAGTTATGAAGAGTCGGAGGCCCAGCCGATCACTCAGCAGGCCACGTGGATGGATTCAATCGCCCTCTACCTTAAGGACAGAATCCTCCCATCCGACAGGGCAAAAGCTAGGAAGGTCCGACTCCAATCAGCGCGGTATGCATTCTTCGACACCATCCTTTATCGAAAGTCCTTCGTAACGCCATGGTTGAGATGTGCATCAGAAGAAGAAGGGAGTATCTTCTCGAAGAAATTTATAAAGGGGCTTGCGGAAACCATTGCGGGGCTAGAATGCTTGCCCGAAAATGCAAGCCAGCGGGGTACTTTTGGCCGTCGATGCAACGAGATGCGAATCGCCTGGTTCAGAGGTGCAGGACTTGTCAGATCCATGATAATATCACCCATCAACAGGCCCAGGAAATGAACGTCATCTCGTCAGCCTGGCCTTTAGATCAGTGGGGTGTCAACATAGTTGGACCTTTACCCCAATCTCCGGGTAACAACAAATACGTGGTCGTCGCAGTAGATTACTTTACAAAGTGGGTCGAGGCCAAGGCCTTGACCGATATCAGAGCAGCGACCATTAAGAAATTCCTGTGGATGGATATCTTATGCAGGTACGGAATTCCCAGCGCTTTGATTTCAGACAATGGTACTCAATTCGAAGATCGAAGAGTTAAGGAATGGTGCAATGAGTATCACATCAATCAGCACTTCACCTTGGTCGCTCACCCACAAGCCAACGGTCAAGTCAAGCAAACTAATCGACAGATCAAACTAGGGTTGAAAAAGAGACTAGAAGCCGAAGGAAGAGACTGGGCAGCACAACTTCCGAGCATCCTATGGTCGTATAGGACAGCTCCAAATTCATCGACAGGCGAAACGCCCTTCTTCTCGGTTTACGGATGCGAGGCGGTAATTCCTGCCGAGATTGGTCTTCCCTCTCCTCGAGTTTTGGCATACAACATCGAAACCAATGACCCCGAACTTCGATATGAGAAAGACAACATCGAGGAGCGAAGAGAGATCGCTTCAGCACGGATGGCTAGATACAAGCAAAAGATCTCACAGTACTACAACTCAAGAGTCAAGTACAAGTATTTTAAAGTCGGCGACTTAGTCCTCAGGAAGAACGAAGCAAGTCGACAGGAACCAACCGGAAAGTTGGAACCGAATTGGGAAGGTCCATATCAGATTCTGAAAGTTCACCCCAAAGGGTCCTACCAACTCGGACGGGATGATGGAACCACGGTTCCTCGACATTGGCACGCCAACAACTTGAGGAAGTATTACGTTTAAGCTAAGCCTTATTTCGATTAATTTCTGTCTTTACATTTTTATGCCTTGTAATAAGTCCATGTGACAATTTTATGAGTGTTTTAATGAACATGTCTTTCCTCGAGATGCTTTTGTTTCTGTTTTGATTTACAGCCTTAACATTACAAATCTAATCGATACAAAGTGTCAAAGTCAACGCAGTCAACAACGACAAGGGAAAGTCCGCAAGTCAGATCCCTCAATATAGCCAAAAGCAAAACGAGCCTACAAGGCAAAAAATGCTAAGGCAAAAAATTTGACCAGCCTTAAAGCAGAACGAGCCTAACGGGCAAAAAATGCTAAGGCAGAGAGGAGGTTCGCAAGGTCGGACCACACGCCCAGAGAATGATACACCTATGGCAGAACTAGTCCGTGTGACAAAAAATGCTAAGGTGATCAAGTCGATCTCAAACAAGATACATCTATGGCAGAACTAGTCCCTGTGACAAAAAATGCTAAGGTGATCAAATTGATTTCCAACATACTAAACTCGCAAGTATAATAAGAACCAATGGTTCATAATACACTTGGGGGGCAACACGACATCAATAAAGCAAATGGCAAATAGAGCCAAGGCCGAAGAGCTAAAAGAGATCGAAACAAGAAAGATAGATAATAACAAGAAAAAGAAGTAAAACAATGCAAAATCGAAGAAAAATCGAAGCAAAATCAATGTCAAACAAGGCAAGGTCGAAAAAGACCAGCCAGGACAAGGCAAAGTATAGTTTTACAGACATATTTAAATCATACAAATTCTAAGTTCGACAAGAACAAAGTTCAAAAAGAGCAGTAATTAAGAAGTAGAATCCGGAGTCGGATCAGTGGTAGTGTCGGAAGATGGTGCAGAAGCTAAAGGACCGTATTTACGAGCCAGATATTCCCCTCGCTGGAACTCCTCGATATACTGGTCATATAACTTCTCCGCCTCAGGCTCATAGAATTGCGGCACGGCAAGTTTGCTGACATCAAAACTCGGGGTAGACTTCCGATGCATGATTCACTGCCAGTGTATAACTGCCCATCATCGCCATACGCATCATCACATCTAGGTCCGCATTAAAGCCGCTCGACCTCCGATACTCTAGGATCGTAGCTGATTTGGCCGCCTCGATCTGCGTGGGAACCTGATTCAGCTCGGCCTTTAAGGCATCTCTTTCTTTCTCTTGATCGGCCCTCAGAGCGTCTCTCTCCTGTCGAGCCGAGCCGCGTCGGCCAAAGAAGCCTTGTGCTCTTGCTGCACCTTTTCGAAATCTGAGGCCAGACCATCCAACCTTTTGCCTTGATCTTGTCGCTCGTTCTGTGCTCGGGTCAAGTCGTCAGCGGTAGCCGTCAGCGCATCCTACAGCTTCTTGACCTCGACAGTCGCCTCTTTTTTAAGAGTCTCATATTGAGACTCTATACCGGCTATGGCGGCGCTCTTCTTGACGTTATCGTCAATCAACATACGGATCTGCCTCCTCAGATCCTCTTCCGACTCGACCGGCTTAACCAAACGTCTGGCGGCCTCTCTTCCGAGAAGGCTATTCTGTAAAAAGAAAAGAAAAGCATCAGACAATAAAGACAAGGAAAATGCCTCGAGAGAAATTGTAAAAAAGGAAAAGAAAGACAAGTGACTTACGACGCGGCTCGATTTCCGAAGCGCCGCAGACAGAGCTTTGTCCTCCATGGTGGCACAGTCGTCAGCAACCGAGTTAATGTCGATCTCAGCCTCGGTAGAAGCCTCGCCGACCTAGGTCCTCTTGGCCTTCTTATGCTGATCCCTCACAAGCTCGGTAAGAGTTGGCCTTTTCTTGGATCGAGCCGCCGTTTCCTCGACGCTCCCTCCGACTTGAGTTGTAACGTCAACCGGGTCCACTTCATCTTCATCCCGCAACAAACCATAGCGAACTTGCAAGCCGCCGGTGGTTGGGGGTCGGATGGGCAGGCACGCTGGAACTGTCGACCCGACGCCCGCAGGAGTAGTCTCGACCAAACCATATCTCCTTTCTTCGACAGAGGGGGGAGCCCCGGTCTCGGGCACTAGTGTGGCAGGGGTCTCTTGAGCTCCGGGAGGCGGAGTGTTAGTAATACCATCCACAACGGAAGCGATTTAAGGATCTAGATCTATAAATTACACGTAATAAAATAACTAGATCTACTCTACAAGGAGGTTGTAGAACATACCTCTTGGATCTCAAAATCCAAGTAGAAGAACCGCAATAGAAAGTATAAAAGATTGTGTGAAGAGCACCACGATCTTCCGTACGTATGATCCAAGCAACTCCCGGTGGAAGGAAATTCTCGTCTTGAATCCTCCCGGTATGCTACCCGGAAAAACCTCCAAGATTTTCCCCCTTTTTCCCCCTTGGCCGAAAAAAATATTTCTTCTCCTCTCTAAGAGGTGAAGTCGAAATTATGCTAGTTTATTAGGCTAGAGAGAACTCTCTTTATATAGGAGAGTAATCATTGACTTCCAAGGATTGTATTTTGCAAATAAATAAATCCAATAAATAAAAATAATCCCATAATATTCTAGAACAAATCTAGAATAATATTTATCTTTATTTCTTACCATAAATATTTATCCAATAAATATTTTGTGCACATATCTTAAAACAATTTCTTGTTTCCTAAAAAACATGCTCTTGGCCGAAATTATCAATTGACCTAGTCAATGATTATTTTCGGCCATAATACACTAATTTGCCAAGATTATGAAAAATTCCTTTTTCACATATTTAATTATTTAGCCCAACTAATTTAATAGTTCACTAAACAATTAATTTACATATCGTTTTAATTAAATTCTAATAAGAACTAAATTAATATTATCAGGATTCGACGTCCGAGAATAGCTATGCTATATTGGAGGCACATCGGGGACCATGGACTAATAATCAGCGGCTCCGATAAATCAAATAAATAATTATCTTACGAACGAATAATAATTATATTCGATAAATCAATCACAGGAATATGCCACCATAATCCCGTGACTGCACTCCTCCGATTATGAGATTATATTTAACTCCTCATGAGAATGATAATAAGCGTCAATTGATATAATCATTACATATGGATTAATCCTCCATAGACTGTTCATTCTAAATCGGGAAGTTACCGTTAACCCTTTTTAGAACCTCTTATCCTTATTTACCATTAACCCCCTAGTGATCAATTAATTCATACAACTCACTGGTAGCTAATCAGTGTAATATGAACTATCGCGATCGATCAGTTTCTAGGATTAACAAATAAGGGAACTGTCTATCTACTTCCATAAATGGAAGGAATGGATTCCGTATCTGTGATAACACATACTACTCACTAATCCAAGTACAATGCCAAGATGGGGTAATTCGGATCACGGACTCGGTGTAATCCTTAACCGTCAAGTCAAACCTCATACGATTCAAGCGGTTGATCGTGATCACCTCGGGATTAAGATATATCCATAAATATGATCATCGATTGATTCGATAAGACTTCTCGATTACGGAATTATATCGTGAACTCTAATCAAATCGGTCCATTTACTATATGATATATCTATCATATATAAATGCCCCACTAGGTTCTCTTAACCGAAAGTCCGGATAAGACAATCACACCTATTGTGTTACGGGCGCATTAATAGCACGTTAAAGAAGAGACCCGATACTCTCGATTAACTTCACTACGGGCTAATTGTATTTTAAGTACATCTTCACTAACTCAATCCTCACGTGTATATCCCATGCACTGAGTTAAGTGATTACATAAACGATATACTTTAGGGTTTTCTGTAGTGTAAATACTATTGTCACATCGGTGAATATGAGAATAATAAATATGAATAATAATATCATTTCATTTATTAAATAAAACAATTACAAAAATTGTCTTTCGGGCATTACACCTAACACGGAGCAACCCCGCCCTTCGGCGGCGGGATGTTTGTCGGGTCGGTGATAAGAGAGAACCTACCCACTGCGAAAAGAGAGGATAAAGTTAGCATCAACAAAATATAAAGTTATCGACTTCAAGGAAGAAAGAAACATATGAAATAAACAGAGAAGTATCCTATGGTTCTCCTGATTGAAGGCATGAAGATTCCCATAGGGTATCGGCCCTGCCTCCTCCAGATGTGCCAGACCGTAGAGAAGGCTCAGGTCTCGGGTGGCCACCTCGAAGTTAAAACCGTCCATCGTTCGGGCCTCGTGAGGGGCTGAACCCTGACCCAACTTATCGTCCTTTTTCCTCGACCTCCATTGTCCGATGTAGGGGTTGTCCAGACCGTGTCGGAGAAAGAAGAATCGAGGCTTCCAATCCCCGTGAGACGAAGGTCCTTTGGACACGAACTCGTGTCGATTTGTCCTTTGCTGGAAGGTATACCACATCTTGCCGGGCATGGCTGACATCTTGTAGTAATATCGGAAGAGGGGAATCGAGAAGCACACCCCGGCCACTCGACATGCAATCACGAACCCTAGCAAGATCTTGATGGCATTGGGACCAAGTTGAGATATGCTTATCTCGTAGTGGTGTAAAACAGCTATGATGGCCGGACACAGCGCAAATCTCAGGCCACTGGAAAGTTGGGCCTCGTAGACCGAACGAAATCCCTCCGGAGGTTCATCGGCGTACTGGTGTTGGCCGGAAGGTAGTTGGACTTTGAATTGGGGGTTGGCAAGGCCAAATTTCTGCCTGATTCTAGCAAGATCATCAGGGGAAAGAGTAGAAACACAACCTTTTGGGCCTTTCCCTTCCATCCTAGTCACTAATTTCTTCGGTTCTCTAAGAACACCTATGGGGTCCTCTGAAATTGGTTGCGAAGAAGGATCAGAGGAAGTAGGCAATGAGGTTGGGGTAGCAGAAGGTGATTCACTACATCTATCAGACTCAGTTGCACTGCTAGACATGGATAAATGCAAGAAAACGATGAAGTGCACAAGAAAGATGCTTACTTGGAGTTGGAGTTTGTAGAGAAAATGGTGAAATGGACTCTGCTCCGGTTCTTCCCCTTTTATGCTTGCCAAACCTCCAAATGATGTGAAAAGACGTGATTGTAGAGAGTTATAAGGAGTTATAACCCCCTACAAATCGCGTGAATCAAGGCATGACGTAATGGTTGCAGGGAGACGAGGCGTTAGTGCGCCATGACGTCACAACACAGTGCCATGATTGGCCAGGGTTACAGGTGGCAGATGAAGCGTCAGTCATTTTTCCCGCTCAAACAAAGGTCCAACTCGAAGATGATTTCAAAAATGTCAGATTTGACCTCGGACAACGCGCGTCGCCTCTCCCAAGTCTGGGGGGCTTATGACGATGCAGGGTTTCACCCCTCCACGTGTCGTCTATCGGTTGGTCCTCACATTATGAATAAGTACCAAGGTATGCTTGTCGAGACACGAGGTAGTCTACGGCGATCGGCATTCGGGCAGTGTAGGTCGATGGTCCGGGGTCGATTTAGCGAAAGTCGATTAGGTCATTCTCGAGGACAGAGTCTGCACCAGCCATGAAGGCCCATTATTAGGATGATAACTTAGGCAAGGAGCAAGGCCCATGAGGGGTAAATGTGACAATAGCTAAGACCGACCTAATATTAGGGTTAGGGCATGCATTATCACTATAAATACAACGATCCAGGAACTACGTAAGGCTTGATTCCTGGACAATTACAGGATACGTATGCAATCTAAGACAAAGCTCTTAGACTCAGCCGCAAATAATGCAAACAACCACCACGTTCATAGTGCATCACCGTCTTGGGTATCAACACTAGATTAATAGGAGCCCGGATTAGTTAGGTGTCATAATTTGGCATCGTCATTCCCAGACCTAGAGAATTTACATATTAAACGCAACACATGTCAACACGCTCATCAAGTATGCATCTATAAAATGTGTTTGAATCAACACGGGTAAATCGATAATTTACGTATTGAGCACAACCTATTTCAATATGCCCCTTCAAGTGTGTGACTCTATAATAGAGGGTCTGAGACAA
Source organism: Gentiana straminea (assembly GCA_036785695.1). Taxonomy (NCBI): domain Eukaryota; kingdom Viridiplantae; phylum Streptophyta; class Magnoliopsida; order Gentianales; family Gentianaceae; genus Gentiana; species Gentiana straminea. The sequence goes on along the minus strand of JAVUPR010000203.1, from coordinate 777,163 downwards.
CATAGCACACTCAAAGCTTAAAATTTATTAACTAAACATAACTCACTTCAACATGATCTCTCAATTAAACACAACTAACTTCAGCATGATCTCTCAATTCTTTTCCCATAACAAAGTGTTAGAGATAGAGGATAGAGGCTGTGCGAGCCTATAAGAATGGAGATAGACTCAACACTTGTAGGTATAGTATCGTGTCAGTCTATAAGAAGGAAGACAGAGGCCCGTGTGATCCTATAAGATTGGAGATAGGCTATAACGCACAATCACCATGGTTACAGCCCCTCCCACCATGATTATAAATGTTTGGATCTCTTCCACTGGCCGTCTGTACATCTCTCGTCATGTTATTTTCGATGAGTCTATCTTCCATTATAAACCTTCCGCCACTCAACCTCTCACAACCGACATTATTGTGCCACTCCCTGCTACCGTTGCCTCGGCCCGGCCACTCTTCCCCCGGCTCTTCCCTTTTCGGCAGCACCTCCCCTTCCTCCCCTACCTCGGCTAATGACCCTATCCCCCCACACCCCCATGGTCACTTGCTCCAAAACCAACACCCTAAAATCGATCCACAAAAAATTGAAATAAACGGGTGAGAGGGTGAGAGCTCGTGTAGATTGTGATAATGAAACCCCACCCAAATGAAGTTCTTTATGATTGATCAGGATCTGAAAGACGTTAGTCGAAAAGCTCTGATACCATAACAGAGAAATATAAAAGATATTGCATTGATTGATAATACTGATAGAACATTACAGTATTTATAGCCCTATTAATGATAGAGATTAATTCAAATAAAACTCAAAACCAAAAAATTTATCCTAACAACTTTATCATAATTCAAATCCAGACAATATTATTTAAACAAACTGTTGATTTAATCTTGTCATTATCTCTAACTGTTACAAAGAATATTGGCCAACACAAGATTCCAATGTACATATACAAAGCACAACAATACCAACAGAGAAATGCAACATATGATGGCAATGTTCACAGAGAGTCTTGAAATCATGACCTCCGACCATGTTTTCATGATGAAATCACTTGGTTTGAGGTAGGTAATTTACCTATTAAACACGACTAGCTTCAACCTTATTACTAAAGCAAATATTCATCTCAATGCATTATGTTGAAGCGTCTTATCTTCATATTCATTAATTAATCAACTCCTAAATGCAATGACGGAGGTGAACGCAGGGCTGAGGTGGGGTAAGCCCATCCGGCGGAAAATTTCTACACCAAAAAACCGATATAACTTAAGTCATCAAAACTTCTTAATTAAGTCCACTCGATTGTCCGAATATAATCGACTAGCCCACTCGAGATCCAATATAATCGACTAACCCACCCGAGATCCAATTCATGGCTCCGTCATTGCCTAAATGACTTAAATATTTTAAAGATGTGATAATTCAATATGGCAATTGAGTATTAATAGATGAAATCAAAACGTTTTTAATTCACTTTTCACCACATCTATATGTTGCACAAGTGTTTAGTCTCATTAATTCGTATTAGCAATACCATGTTGTTCAAAATTTTGTTGATTTTTTTTTTTTTTTTGGGGTTAAATTCGCACTTGAAAGGGTATAATAACTTGTTTGTGGTTAAGGTTTTAATTAATTATTTATAAACACATTAAGTTTTTACTAGGCAGTGCAGTTAAGGACACGTTTGGTATAGAGAAAAGTCGAGAAAAGAAAAGTGATGAGAAAAGACTTTAAAAAAAAAAAAAAAAAAGCTGAGAATAGAAAAGAATAAATTCTCAGCTTGTGTTTGGTATACAGAGAAAAGATGATGAGAATAGAAATGATTATCTTTTTTTTTTTTGAAATGAGAATTGATAATAAAATAATATAATTTATTCTCACCGAATCATGTTTGGTTGTTATGAAAAAATGTAATCGAATTTTTTTTGGGGAAAGGATATAATCATATTTTATGGGTGAAATTTTATTGAGTATATTATTTTTGGAACAAAAAATAAATTTTTTTTTACAAGATAATGGAAAAAAAATGATACGATTATACAAATCATGCTCCTAATACAAGGAAAGATAAGTGGTGGGAAAAACAAACTTTTCTATTCTCTATGAACTTTTCTTTACTGTAGGCTGAGAATCGAAATCAGGAAAAAGAATCGCTTTTGGAGAAAAGTTGATGAGTTGAGAAAATACACTTTTTCTTTTCCCAAGCAACCAAACGCGTCTAAATTGAGAAAAGAAATATAATCTTTTCTTTTCTCATCTCATTTCTCCCTACCAAACACACCCTAAAGAGATAAATCAACACAAAGAAGGAATGACCGCATTTTCAACAACATATTATGTAAAAGTATTCATAATTCGATTTGAAGCGTAAAAGATATTCAAAATCAAACCAGACATTTGGCTTCGTAAAAGACGAAACAAAAACATTGGTATAATTTTTGTTTTGTTTTTTTAAATTCGATTCAGTTCTGTTTACATTACATTTTTTTTTCCGAAACGAAAATAATATATTAAAAAAAAACAACAATCGGAAAAGCTCCGGACCAACACCGGACGAACTCCGGAACACCACCAGTATGCTACTGGACCCACCTAAACTAACTAAAAACAACATTGGGAGAGCCCCAATTGAACCAAATTTTGTCTCGTTGTAGTGAACTTGCTTTTGGTAAAAAAAGACATGTTAAAACACAGATAAGAAGCTTGCAGTTTAAGAAAGATTAAAACAGTAGCAATGCAAACATAAAGTATGACGAAAATTGATAAAACACAGAAACAAAGAGAACAATGATCTAACGTGGTTTCCGGCGTTGTGTCGACTACTCCACGGACCAGAAAAGGAGATATTTTATTATGCACAAAGTTACAAGGATTTTCACACACTTGTGAAAGACACACTACTTTAATTACAATATTGGTATTTATAGACACAAATCCCTAAATCCTAACCGCCATAAGATCTTTGTCGGAACTGCCATAATACCCCAGATGTGGACCCCAGCTCCAGCTGTTATCCACCAGACGAAACTCAGCTTCAAACTGACTTTCCAGACTTGTAATCAATTGCCCAGATATAGAACTCAGTTATACTCAGCAAAACTCAGCAGACCAAACTGACTGCTGACTTCAGAAGAAACTAAGTTGCACTTCACCAAAACTGACTTTCACAGAACTGAATATACTTACTGAACCAACCATCATTCTCAGTCTCAGTTTCTCAGATTAGTTCCACCAGTTTATTTATCAGTTTAGAGATCAAGTCACCAAAACTGACAAATCTCCACCTTGACTTGAACTCTTATTCACAGTAAATCAGATTGCATAATCAGACGTACTTGTACCAGATGCATTCGTCAATGCCAGGATATACTTGTACCAGATTTCTCCACAGAATCCACTCAAGCTGATATGTCCTCGGCTGAGTATCCAGTTTTCAAGTTATAAGCTTTGAATATTTAGCAAGTCCAGACACAACTGAAACTTTCTCTGCTGAACTGGTTTATTGAACATATCAACATGATTATCCTTGGTGCTGATCTTCTTCACTACAACCCTCTTCTCATTTCTCCGAAAATGATACCATACATCAATAAGCTTGGTTCTCTAATGATGAACCTGATCCTTAGCTAGACAAATTTCACTCAAACTGTCACAATAAATCTCAGCTTGATCCTGATGTAGCCCCAAATCACGGACTAGTCCCATCAACCAGATACCCTCATTGGCTGCTTCAGTAGTAGATAAAGCCACTTTTTCCTGAAGAGTTGCTTTCCAGCTAACAACTGAATTCCCTAATGTGAAAACATAACAAGTCATTGATTTTTTTGTTGTCCACATCACCTGTATAATTAGCATCACAGTACCCTGTGATCAGATTTTAAGTATCATCTCCATAAATGAGACCAACATCAACTGTACCCCTGAGGTACCTGAACATTCTTTTCATAGCTTTCCAGTGTTCCTTTCCAGGTTGAGCCATAAACCTACTGACAACACTGACTGCCTGAGTCAGATCAGGCCTAGTGCACACCATGGCATACATCAGACTGCCAAGTTGGGCTGAGTTTAGGTCGGGTTGGGTTCATTTGGGTTAGGTTTTTCATAGTATTAGTCGGGTTGGTTTAAGAAAATACTAACCCAAACCGAACCAAATTATTAGAAAACCCAATGGTTTGGTCCGGGTTGGTTTCGGGTTAGGCTGGGTTGGGTTTCGGGTTTTAAGCCATAAACAATGTATTTATAATCAAACTTTGATGTAATACAATCCATGGGTCAAAAACCAATCCAATGTTTTTGGATTCAAAATAGTCGTTTTAGTCTAATTACGCAATCCTGGGTTATTTTGGGTTGGTTCGGTTTGGGTTTTGGGTTGCATTCGGGTTCGGGTTTATTGGGTTATTTGCTCGGTTCGGTTTGGGTTTTGGGTTGGTTCGGGTTTATTGGGTTATTTGCTCGGCCCTACTGCCAACTGCACTAGCATTGGGAACTCTTGACATGTCCTCCTTCTCCTCTGCTGATTGTGAAGCAAGAACTGACAAATGAACATTTGATGCCATAGGAGTATCTATCGGCTTAGCAGCTACATGCCAAACTTTGACAAAATCTTCTGTATATAGCCCTGCTGGGATAAAAATAGTTTCTTCTGAATTCAATCTCTCCAGATATACATCCCCAAATTTTTTTTGGATGCACCCAAATCCTTCATTTCAAACTTAGCACTGAGAAGGTTTTTCAGATACTGAACATCAGACTTCTTCCTTGCAGCTATCAGCATATCATCCACATATAACACAAGATAGAAGTATGTATTGGAAGTAGCACCCGAAAGACACTTTATGTAATTGTCTTTATAATTAATAAATGACAGATTTATTCTCATCTTATTACTTGCTTCGTGCTTGTAAGTAATACACTGCTGAAAACCCCAAGTTGTATCATATGTATCCATATAACTTAGTGTGTGTCACACGTGAGGATTAAGTTTATGGTGATACACTTGAACTATTAGTCCATGGTGAACTTAATCAAAGTATGGGTCTATTGATTAAACCACCATTAATGCGCTTAGAACACTTTAAGGTGTGACCATCTTATCCGGACCGTCGATATTGGTTATCTAAGTGGGGCATTTATATATGATGTAGTCATATAGGACTGGACCGATTTAATCTGAATTTCTCATATAATTCCGTGATTGAGAAATCTTATTAAATCACAAGATGATCATATATGGATTAACCTTAATCCTGAAGTGATTTCATACTCCTATTTGTTTCAAGATAGGGTTGATGTGTTCGTTAGGGATTGCTAAGAGGCGCGGTCCGAATCACTTTCATGATGGCACTATTCTGGAATAAGTGAGGAGTGTGTGTCTCACAGATATGGAATTCATTCCTTCCCGCAGGAAGTAGAAAGACAATTCCTTTATTTGTTGATCCTTGAAACTGATCGATCGGCCGAGTTCATATTGGTTATGAACTAATTGATCAATAGTGGGTTGATGGTAAATGCCGATAAGATGTAATGAAGAAGGTTTACGGAAATATTCCCGCTTCATTACGGATAGTCTATGGAGGGTTAGTCTGTATGTAATGATTATATCAATTGACACTTATTGACTCAACGCTTTGAGAATAAGTTTTATCTATAATCGATAGAGTTCAGTTTCGGATTTATGGTGGTGTAATTCCGGAATTAATAAGTTGAATAGAAATGTTCTATTCGATGAATATTTTATTCAATTTATTTTAGCTACTGGTTATAGGTCCATGGTCCCCGGGTTGGCTCCTAACACAGGAGTGAATTCTCGTATTTTAGAACCTCGAGAATAAATTAAACAGTTGGTCTATTTAATGAATATGCAGATATTATTTATCCGGTAAATAATATGTAATATAGAAAAGACATTTTCTATTATCCCAAATGGCATAAAAATGGCGCCATATTTTTTTTGATTTGGGAAAAAAAATTTCACCTAATTAATTATAATGTGGATAATATAATTATTTATGTGTTAAATAATTATAAATAAGAAAGTAATTTTCTTATTGGATAAATAGGAAATTTGTTTTCTTATTGGATAAAGGTTTTATATTTTCCTTAAAGGAAAAGATAAATATGTGTGTATAAGATAATCTTTCAAACTATTTGGTTATTAGTCTATATAAAGAAAGTTTCTCCCAACACAAAATTGGATCAGAAAAAACCAACGCCATTTTTGAGGAAAAAAGGGCGACGCCCATTTTGAATAAAATAGAAATATTTCGTTTTTTTATCCTAGCCATTGGGAAGAAGAAAAACTATGTTTTTCTTGTAGGCATATTCGAGGAGGTTCGAATGTGGGATCGACGTCCACCAGTCGTCGCTTGGAGATACAACTCGGAAGATCATGACTTCTCTCCGGTTGGGTAAATCTTAAACCTTCTTGTAGTCAATTACTTAATCATATGAATCTTATCGTGATAAAATCGTAAACGAATCTGATTCGTTGCTTCTGCTGTTCATGATCGAATGTCTCGATCGGTGCAGTGAATCAGATCTGACGATCCAATTTCGGGTCGGATCCGGATTTGAGTTTCTGTATGTCCAGCAGTATAATACATCTTTTAAATGATTGTTGAAAACACAACAATCTGTAACCCAACTGGATCATGTGACTGTCAAACCTTTTATACCATTGTCTAAGAGCTTGCTTCAGTCCATATAAGGACTTCTTCAACTTACACACAAAATCTTCTTTGCCAGGAGCTTGGAAACCTTCTGGCTGAGTCATGACTCATGTATATCTCTTTATCTACCTCACATGAGATCAACATTACTTCTTCTAAGTCTAACCACTGGGTATTAGATACTGGTTGTGGTTCTAAAATTTGTACGAATATGCAGGCACTAAGAAGAACTAGAGAGCTAAGGAAAGGAGAGGTGGACCTACGCGTTGGGAATGGAGCAAATGTTGCTGCACTAGCTGTAGGAGTTTATTTTCTTTCATTGCCCAGTGGGCTAGTACTTCAACTTAATAACTGTTATTTTGTTCCTGCTCTTACGAAGAGCATTATTTCCATTTCTGCATTAGATGTTGATGGTTTTTCATTTATGTTTGAGGATAAATGTTGTTTTTTTTTCACGTGATGGAATTTTTTATAGTACTGGCATACTTAGCAACGGTCTCTACATATTAGATATGAATGTTGACGTACTTAATATAAATAACAAGAAAGCCAAGATAAATGACTTGAATGAATCCTACTTATGGCATTGTAGACTTGGCCATATAAATAAGAATCGCATTTCCAAACTCCATAAAGATGGAATGATGGATCAATTCGATTACGAATCATTTGATACATGAGAAGCTTGTTTACATGGCAAGATGACAAAGTCACCTTTTAGTGGCAAAGGGATAATATCCAATGAATTGCTTGAGCTCATACATACTGATGTGTGTGGCCCAATGTCAATTCAAGCCAAAGGAGGATACTCTTATTTTATCACTTTCACTGATGACCATTCTCGCTATGGTTATATATACTTAATGAAGTATAAGTCCGAAGCCTTCGAAAAGTTCAAGGAATTCAGAAGTGAAGTGGAGAAACAACTAGATAAAGAAATCAAAACACTTCGATCCTATCGAGGTGGAGAATACTTAGATGGAGAGTTTCAAGATTATTTGAAGGAGAATAGGATTCTACCTGAATGGACCCCTCCAGGGACGCCACAGATGAATGGTGTGTCTGAGAGGAGGAACCGTACCTTGTTAGACATGGTGCGATCCATGATGAGCTACGCAGTTCTCCTAAAATCATTTTGGGGGTATGCTCTAGAAACCGCATCCTATACACTGAACCGAGTTCCATCAAAGACGGTTGACTTTACGCCATACGAGGTATGGACTAAGAGAAAACCGAGCCTAGGTCATCTAAAACCTTAGAGGTGTCCGACTTACGTGAAGCGGATGATGCCTGACAAATTAGAGCCCAGGTCTGACAAATATCTATTTGTGGGATATCCTAGGGAAACCAAAGGGTACCAATTTTATCATCCTGAGGAACAAAAGGTGTTTGTTTCCAGGACTGGCCACTTTCTGGAGAACGGGTTTATTCTGGATAGGGTCGGTGGGAGTAAAATTGATCTTGAAGAAATTCGAGAACCACTTACGGATAACAGTCAGTTGATGGAAGTAGAGGACTTGCCACACACAGATGTGACGCCAGCCTCTACCGTAGACACACTAGCACATCGAAGATCCACCAGGGAACTCCGTGAACCTGAAAGGTACACTGGCATGTATCTCATGGAAGATGAGGACCCTAGAACTTATGAGGAAGTGCTGTTAAGGCTTGACAAAGAGAAATGGCTGGAAGCCATGAATTCTGAAATGGAATCCATGAAAGACAACCAAGTTTGGAACTTAGTTGATCCACCTGAGGGAATAGTTCCTATAGGGTGTAAATGGGTCTTTAAGAGAAAGACCGACATGGATGGTAACGTGACCACCTACAAGGCTAGGTTGGAGGCAAAGGGTTATAAGCAAAGACAAGGAGTTGACTATGACGAAACCTTTTCGCCTGGTGCCATGTTAAAATCCATTAGAATTTTGCTCGCTATTACAGCATACCATGATTATGAAATCTGGAAGATGGATGTGAAAACAACTTTCCTTAACGGGAACCTGTCTGAGGAGGTGTATATGACACAGCGTGAGAGTTCACAACCAATGACGCCTAGGATGGTGTGTAAACTGCAAAGATCCATTTATGGATTAAAGCAAGCTTCTCGGAGTTGAAATCTTTGCTTTGATGAGATAATCAAACAGTTTGATTTCATCAAGAACGAAGATGAGCCCTGTGTTTACAAGAAGGTTAGTGGGAGTGCCCTCGTGTTCTTAGTGCTTTATGTAAACGACATACTACTCATAGGGAATGATGTGCCTATGTTACAATCGGTCAAAGCTTGGTTATCCAAGAACTTCTCAATGAAGGACTTGGGTGATGCAGCCTATATTCTAGGAATAAAGATCAATAGAGATAGATCTAAGAGGTTGCTTGGTCTGTCGCAATCCACCTATATAGACAAGATGCTGAAGAGATACATCTTGGAGCAGTCCGAGAAAGGATTGATGCCCATGTCACATGGGGTCTACCTGTCGAAGGGAATGAGTCCTAAGACAAAGGAGGAAAGGGCACAAATTAGTAAGATCCCTTATGCTTCGGCAATCGGGTCTATCATGTATGCCATGTTGTGCACTAGACCAGATGTCTCGTACCCTCTTAGTATGACTAGTAGGTACCTGTCCAATCCAGGTGATGGTCACTGGATTGCTGTCAAGAATATCCTCAAGTACATGAGACATACTAGGGATATTTCCTGGTTTACGGGAACGATGATTTAGTTTTACGAGATTATACAGATGCCAGTTTCCAAACTGACAAGGATGACTTTAAGTCACAGTCTGGATTTGTTTTCACGCTTAACGGTGGAGCAGTGAGCTGGAAGAGTTCTAAGCAGGAGACTACTGCAGACTCTACAACGGAAGCCGAATACATAGCAGCCTCGGAGGCGGCAAAGGAAGCTGTTTGGATGAAGAAGTTCATTATTGAACTTGGTGTGGTTCCCTCCATTGAAGGTCCAGTGCCTCTGTACTATGAAAATAATAAAGCGATATCTCAGTCAAAGGAACTAAGGTCTCATCAGAAGTCCAAACATGTGCTACGGTGCTATCACTTGATTAGAGAGATAGTAGATAGAGGAGATGTAAAGATAGAGAAAGTCCACACGGATGATAACATAGCTGGTCCGTTAACCAAGGCCTTGTCTCAATCAAAGCATGAGAAACATGTTCACTTGCACGGGCTTAGGCATATGGGTGATTGGCTTTAGGCCATGTGGGAGATTGTTGGAAAGGTGTCCTAAACCCAATCGGGTTGGACCGGATCCGACTGGGTCGGGTCATTTACAGTCCATTTAGTTCATGTAATAACTTTATTATGATTAATAAAAGCATTATATTATTATATATTGTTTATCTTCATGTTGTTTGTTGTATATATATAGTAACGTCCCTAGTATCAATCTGTGATAGAGAAACAATGATAGTGATTATGGTTGATGAGATCTCTAATCACTGTAACAAGTTTGGTACTTAAATGTCTCTAGTACTATGTACTGTCAAATGAGACATTGATAGTATAATCAGACTAGCACGTATTGGATGTCTTCTATCTTATAGAAGGTAAGGATAGATCTCGTCTATCAAAGTTTAGAGTCACTTGGACTGTACGTGAACGTGTATTAGAGAATGCGTACATTAGACTGACCCACTTACATTAAGTGTCACACTATGTGGCGGTTGTGTAATTATCCTTTTGACCGGAGTCTTCGTGGCATCACGATGTGGATTGTCATGCTTTGACACTATTGAGATTTCTCCTAGCCATGAGGCGATCATGTGGTAGTGATTGGGTATGATATTGAAGCATGCAGAGTATACATGATTGGTCGTCCGGAATCGCGCATCCTATGATTGGGATCGAATATCCGAAATGGCCTTCTTATAATGAATGTCTAGCTCTCGAGAATCTTTGCAAAGTGGGAGTAAATATGTTATCCCGAGAGAGCTTGATGTCCAGATTATAAGATACGATCGTTAATGTATTGACACTCGAGATACGATCGTATGAATATTATTACAGCGATAGGATTGTAAGTTACACGGTAACAGCTTCACATGAAAGGTAGTAGTCATTGCTTTTGACTCTTCTGATGATTGGGGGTCACAGTGTGTTGCTAGACGCTATCCCGTGATCGTTAGGTATGAAGGGCATTTTAGTAAATTGCACTTTGTGTCTACGGCCATCATATTCGGAAGCCTATCCGGTAACACACATATGAACATCGAGTCGGATTAAAATGCGGTTATAGTTGATAACCAAATAAGGAAAGTTTATCTCTAGACTATAAAGGTTATAGTGGTAAATTAATATGGTGGTATTTATTTATTATGAATAAATAAAATACAAGATATTAATTATATACAAATTATATTAATTAAAGAATATTCCGGAAGTCAATTAGTTGACTAATGGGGCACCATTTTTAAGTGTGTAAGATACACTTGGATTGTGCACTTTAATTAATAAGATTACCATAATATTAATATAAGATATTAATTGATTTTGGAAAAATAGATTTATGGTAATAAGATAATTATAATCAATATAAGATATTGGCAAAATTAATTATAATGAAAGAGATAAATCAATCTAATTGATTTTCCTTATTTTATTGGGAAAATGTTTTCTTCTCCTCCACACTATATGGGGCGCCACCTACACTATAAATAAGAGATGGGTGTCAAGCTCTTTTGTACATCACAATTACAAGAGCTCATAGTTCTTGTTTAAAATAGAGAGCAACCTATAGTGAGTTTGTGAGGGAGGAAAAATGCCGGTCTAGCAACCGGAGTTTTCCAATAGCAATCCAAGGAGGATTCCGGCGAGGAGTTCGTGTGGATTAGCGATAGAGGCCGGACGCGTGGACGGCTTGCGCACTGTACTACTCTCCGTTGACGGTCAAAGCGACGATCTAATAGATCATCAAGGTATAACTGTCAAACTACTTAACTTGTTTATTGCATTAAACGAAGAACGATCTAGAAAAAGGAAATCAAATTTTAAATTCCGCTGCGTTAAACTAGTGATTTCCTTACACTAACTGCTCAAGTTCTAAGTCCCATTGTGAAACCATTGCTAGTAACACTCTGATTGAAGTATGTCTGACTACTGGTGAGAATATTTCATCAAAGTCTAACTGCTCACGTTCTAAGTCCCATTGTGCAACCATTGCTAGTAACACTCTGATTGAAGTATGTCTGACTACTTGTGAGAATATTTCATCAAAGTCCTGTAAGGAAATCACTAGTTTAACGCAGCGGAATTTAAAATTTGATTTCCGATCCTAAGATCGACTTCGTTTAATACAATAAACACGTTAAGTAGTTTGACGGTAAACACCTTGGTTGACCTATAAGATCGTCTCTTTGACCATCGAACGGAGAGTAGTACTGTGCACAAGCCGTCCACGCGTCCGGCCTCTATCGATAATCCACACGAAATCCTCGCTGGAATCCTCCTTGGATTGCTATCAGAAAAATCCGGCTGCTAGACCGGCCTTTTTTTCTCTCTCTAACTCTCTACTAGAAGCTCTCTATTTTACTCAAGAACTATTAGCTCTTGGAATTGTGATGTACAAAAGAGCTAGCCAACCCCTTTCTTAAATAGGTGTAGGTGGCGCCCCATTGTTCCTAATCTGATTAGGAGAAGCTTCCTAGAAGATAGATGAAAGAGAAAAATATTTTCCGAATAAAATAACGAAAATCACTTTGATTGATTTATCTCTTTTATTATAATATATTATATTAAATAAAAACTAAATATTGCCAATATCTTATATTGAATATATTTATCTTATAACATAAATCGATTTTTCCAAAATCAATTAATATCCAATATTAATATTATGGTAATCTTATTAATTAAATTGCACAATCCAAGTGTATTTTATACACTCACATGTGGCGCCCAAAATTCCAACTAATTGGCTTCCGGACTATTATTTTATTAATATAATTTATGTATAATTAATATCTTGTATTTTATTTATTCATAATAAATAAATACCACCATATTAATTTACCACTATAACTTTTATAGTCTTGAGATAAATTTTCCTTATTTGGTTATCAATTATAACCGCATTTTAATCCGACTTGATGTTCATATGTGTGTGACCCGATAGGCTTCCAAATATGTTGGCCGCAGACACAAAGTGCAAATTACGAAAATTCCCTTCATACCTAACGATCACGTGATAGCGTCTAGCAACACACCGTGACCCCCAATCATCGGAAGAGTCAAATGCAATGACTACTACCTTTCATATGAAACAGTTACTGTGTAAATTGCAATCCTATCACTATAATAATATCCATACGATCGTATCTCGAGGGTCGACATTAATGATCGTATCTTATAATCTGGATATCATGCTCTCCCGAAATAACACATTTACTCCCACTTTGCAAAGATTCTTGAGAGCTAGACATTCCTTATAAGAAGGCCATTTCGGATATTCACTCCCAATCATAGGATACGCGATTCCCGGATTAAAAAACATGTATACTCCGCATGCTTCAGTATCACACCCAATCACTACCGCATGATCTCCCCGTGGTTAGGGGAAATCTCAATAGTGTCAAAGCATGACAATACACACCGTGATGCCACGTAGACTCCGGTCTTTAAGATAATTACACAACTGCCACATAGTGCGACACTTAACGTCAGTGGGTCAATCTAATGTACGCATTCTCTAATACACGTCCACGTACAGTCCAAGTGTCTTTACACTTTGATAGACGAGATATACCTCTATCTTCAATAAGATAGAAGACATCCAATACGTGCTAGTCTAATCATACTATCAATGTCCCATTTGACAATACATATGACTAGAGACATTTAAGTATCAAACTCGTTAAAGCGATTAGAGATCTCATCAACCATAATCACTATCATGGTTTCTCTATCACAGTTTGACACTAGAGACATTACTAAATATATACATTCAATAGAACGAAGATAAACAATATATAATAACAAAAATGCTTTTATTAATCATAATATAGTTATTACATGAACTAAATAGACTGTATATGACCCAACCTGGTCAGATCTGGTCCAATCCGATTGGGTTTAAGACACATATTCAACAAGTCCACCCATTCTTTATGACTGAACCCTTTTGCAACCAAACGTGCTTTATACTTAACTCTTTCTGCCTAAGTTATCCCTTCCTTTTCTTGAAGATCCATTTGCAAGTACCAACTCTCCTATCAGCTGGATGTTTAACTAGATCCAAGTCTGATTCTTTAGTAATGACTCTATTTCATCACCCATGGCAGCAAGCCATTGAGATGTTTCAGAACATGTCACTGCTTCCCCGTAAGTAAAAGGTTCAAAACCATCAACTTCTTTTGCAACTTGAAGTGCATATCCAACCATATCATCAAACACATACCTCTTGGGAGGTACCCCAACATTGGATCTTCTAGCTCTGCTGACAGCTATAGTTTGCTGACCCATGTTCTCAGGTTGACGCTCAACTGACATTTCCTCAGCTTACTGGATTGGACTCAGTTCTGGTTCAGTAACCAGATCAGATGAAAACTGACTTGGGTCAGTTGATTGTTGCATTTCAACTAACTCTACCTGAAGCTCCACCTTACTGTCAGTTTTCTTAGTTTTAGTACTGGTTTCAGTTTCAGCAGTCCCTCTCACTGATGAGTTGAGCATAGAATTTTCATAAAAAATTGTGTCTTTGTTGAGAATAACTCTGTTTTCTGCTGATGACCGAATTCTATAACCCTTAAATCCATCACCATACCCTACAAACACTCATTTCTTGGCCCTTGGTTCCAGTTTCCCTTCACTGACATGATAGTAAATTGTGCTTCCAAAAACCCTTAGAACTGAATAGTCAGCAGGCTTGAATGACCACATCTCAACTGGTGTTTTGAGACTGGTCCCTGTGTGAGGACTCATGTTGATTAAGTAGCAAGTTGTGCTTACAGCCTCTGCCCAAAATCTCCTTGACAAACCAGCATGAGAGAGCATACATCTTGCCCTCTCCAAAAGAGTTTGACTCAGCCTCTCAGCATGATGTTTGTCAATACCCTCATTTCTGTAAAACTCATCAAACGCACTCCAACAGAATTCCAGACCATTATTTGTACGAAGCCTTTTGATCTTCTTCCCCAACCGATTTTCAATTAGAGCCTTCTACTGCCTGAAGTTCTTGAATGCCTCACTTTTGTGTTTCATCATTGTGGTGGATTTTTGTAAATGAAACAAAAAGACAAGAAATAAAAATCCGGGTAGTCGCTCCAAGTGCAAAGCTTGTAGTAAAGCGGTTATTCCGGGTCGATCCCACGAGGAACGTAGGGTTTAATGCGTTTTTAAGTTTAAGCTAAACGTGTCACGAATTAACAATTTAAGGTTTACCAAATAATGGGGAGAAAGACAGACGAACAAGGATTCACAATTCAAGAAAGCGCTAAAGGCATCTAATTTCCTACGCATGCAAATCAACTAAAGGCTAAGATTAACCTATACCCAATGCAAATTACTAATTTCTTAGAAAATTTGTCTATCAACTTTTATCAAAGATTGATTCTTCAAGCACGATAGGCATAAATTCTTTCGAATCTATTATCTAGGTTAACAATTCGATAACTTTCGTTTTCAGACAAATTGATTAAACTTATTACTATTGCGGTGATCTAGAATTCATTCAACTATCGTCAAACAAATATCACAGGCTTTATCTATCGATATGAAGCACGAAATAAACGCAATAAAAATCTGACCTTTTATTGATTGCAAAACGCAGAAAATAAGAAAACCAAACACCTCTTGATTTGCTTCACCCGTTCGTCCAACCCAAGAGTTTAGCTACTCATGATAATCTTGAAATCAACAAGTTGTTTTGATTTCATAAAAAAAAAAAAGAAAGCACAAACTGCTGCGGTGATTTTTTAAGATCAAATTCGACTCTATCAATCTCTATATGTGTATCTCTATGTGTTGTTTGCTAGGTTTTACAATCAGACTATTTATAGAAAACGGGAAAAATTAGGGTTGGGGCGCGGCCGATACAAATGTGGGTTTTAAGTCGGTTTTGCTTGAACACGGCCTTGGACGCTCGTCTTCCCTTCCGGACGCTCGTCCGGTCTGCTTTGAACTTCGAGTCGGGCCGAGTCTTCTTCAGACGCCCGTTCATCCCAGCGTCCACCCTGCGTCCAAACTTCCTGAATGTAACCTATCCTCCTGGACGCCCGTCCATCTGATCAAACGCCCGTCCATCTGAACGGGCCATGGACGCTCGTTCAGCTGTTCAGAGTGCGATTTTCTCATCTTTATCTCTTTTTCTTCACTCCACTTGATCATTATCTCCTTCTTAAATCTTTATAGCTCGAGTTCTATCCCTTTTGATCATCATTTGAGCACAATAAACATACCTATAACACATGGAACACACCGCAAACTGTAGTAATATTCAAATACTTATATTTCAACCATAGAATCACATAATTATACCAACTTTGCGATTAAGTCTATGAAAGTATCGTTTGCTCGATATTCTAATAAAAGGACCAATTATTCTGCAAATTATACAATATAGAGGGGAAAACATCGTGGAATATCGCCTTATAATTCATAGATTTTCGCCCTTAACAATCATCACCACCCAAGTCATCCTAGAATAGTCATCTATGAATGACACAAAATATCTGTGACCACCTAATGACTCCACCTTTGATGGCCCCCAACAATTAGAATGAATGTAATCAAGCGATGACTTTGTGTTGTGTACCCCCTTTGAGAACTTTCCCCTATGAAGCTTCCCAAACACACAGTGCTCACAAAAGTCTAGATGCTTGACCTTACATTCCGCAAGAAAATCTTTCTGAGAAAGAACCTGCATTCCATTTTCACCCATGTGACCCAGTCTCATGTGCCACGCTTTGTAAGCGAGGATCGATAATCTCGAAAGATGCCACACCGGCGGAGAATGCCGGCAACAACTGACCCTTGTAGTATATACAAAGTCCCTTGAGAACTAAAACTAAACTTTTATAGACACTCAGTACTCCACTTTCACCCTTGAAACTGAATCCATTGATGTCTAAAGAACTGAGAGATACTAAATTATTGGTCATTTGTGGAACATGTCTAACTTCAATCAGTTTATAGAATCTTCCATCCTCTGTCCTCAACTGAAATGAGCTAATCCCAGCTACCTTGCAGACCTTGCTGTTTGCCATAGATATATGATCATCATCTGTCTGCTGATAACTTGAGAAACACTCTCTGTGAGGGCAAATATTAAAGGATGCCCCAGACTCCAGAATCCACACAACTGTATGATATGCTGACTCTCCCGCCACTAGAACCATGTCCTCAATTGAGACATGCTCATCTGCCACAGCAACCGTGCCAGAACTGTTCTCCTAATATTTCTTCCTCTTTGGACAATTGGACTTCAAATGTCCCTGATCCTTACAATAATTACAAACATCTATGGAATTAAGGCCTTTGGACTTTGTCTTCTTGGAATTTTTCTTCCTACACTGACCATGCTCTTTTCCACTCCTGCTACTGAATACTAGTCCAGCAGCCTGATTGTCTGCCCCAGCTGGCTTATGTCTCATCTCCCTGGCATGTAAAATTGACCTTACATCCTCCAAAGCAACTATATCCTTCCCAACTATGAAGGACTGCACGAAGTTCTCATATGAAGCTGGTAATGAAACCAACAGATTTAAAGAAGCACCTTCATCCTCAATCTTAACATCAATATTCCTGAGATCAAGTAATATTGTGTTCAGCTGATCAAGATGATCTCTCAGCTGAGCCCTCTCATGCATCCTCAGGCTGAATAGTCTCTACTTCAGCAGCAACTTGTTGGTCAATGACTTAGTTATATGCAGGCTTTCAAGCTTCAACCATAACTTGGCAGCGGTGTCTTCCTTAGCAACTTTTGTGATAACATCATCAGACAAGCACAACATGACGGTTGAATGTGCGCTCTCCTTCAGACTGGCATAATCTGTTGAACTAGCATCCTCTTTATCATATAAAGGAGTCCACAATCCTTGTTGCTTTAACAAGGCTCGCATCTTGATTTGCCACAAATTGAAACTGTTCCTTCTTGTAAATTTTTCAATCTTTACGTTCATTGCTGACATCCTACTAATTGAAGAACAAACCTTTGATTACAAAATCCTATCACATGTCACCGGTCTTGGTGAAGATCAACTCTCTTCAACCTGCAACTCTCTGAATCTTGAACCTGATGCTCCGATACCAGTTTGTTAAAACACATATGAGAAGCTTGCAGTTTAAGAAAGATTAAAACAGTAGCAATGCAAACACAACGTATGGCAAAAATTGATAAAATACAGAAACAAAGAGAACACAGTGATCTAACGTGGTTTCCGGCGTTGTGCCGACTACTCCACGAACAGAAAAGGAGATATTTTTATTATGCACAAAGTTACAAGGATTTTCACACACTTGTGAAAGACACACACTGCATTGATTACAACATTGGTATTTATAGACATAAATCTCTAAACCCTAACCGCCGTAAGATCTTTGTCGGAACTTCCATAAATACCCCAGATGTGGACCCCATCTCCAGCTATTATCCACACCAGACGAAACTCAGCTTCAACCTGACTTTCCAGACTTGTAATCATTTGCCCAGATATAGAACTCAGTTATACTGAGCAAAACTCAGCAGACCAAACTGACTGCTGACTTCAAAAGAAACTCAGTTTGCACTTCACCAAAATAGAGTTTCACAGAACTGAATATACTTACTGAACCGACCATCATTCTCAGTCTCCGTTTCTCAGATTAGCTGTAACGCCCCGCTCCCAGATACCGAGCCCTTATCCGGAAGAGAACGTTCGGCGCGTATAACGTTAAATAAATCTAAAATTATACGCCGGCCTACTACGTCGTCGTATCAAAAATAAAGCAACGGAAGTCCAAAAGACTCGGGTAAAAACCATAAATGCTACTAGAATAGAAAACAAACCGTCTAGGGGTAAAAAGGAAAAGCTTACAACAACGGTAACAAGCTTACAACGTACGATGTCCCAAAGAGAAGATACAAAGCTAGTCTTACAAACTTGAAATAAAAGTACAACAAGCTTATAAGAGAATCTACAAGATAAACCGTACAACCTTTAAAAGGAAAGTGAAGGAAAACATCAGAGTGACTTCAACGCCATCAAAACGTCATTGAACTCCTCGATGAGCTCAAGGCTAACTTTGATCAACTTTGTTCGTCTTCTCACCCCCAAACACATAGAAAAACATATGCATTCGAGGTAAGTAAAACGTACTTAGCAAGAAAGAGAAGCTATGATATCAACTATAGTTTATAAAGAAAAGATAATTATTTAGTTAGTTATTTAAGTGAGACCGACTCAATCTAGGGTTCACTTCATGCTCATCAACATGTTGTGACTAAGCGTTTCTAACTTAACCTATCTATGTTACAACCGCACTCAAGGGCACTATGCGCATCCACTTCGGCGAGTCCTACGTACTTAGGGTCTTTGACCTACGAGTTCTTCTACCTTGGGGACACTCTTTTGCAACATATTAGTGGATCACACCAATACCCACGAAGTCTAGAAAAGGTAGACTCCGATGGCACGCACACCTCGGCGAGTCCCTCCGTACTTAGGGTCTTTTTGACTACGAAGTTCTTCCACCTTCGAGAGGTAGCACATGCATCGCGATTTAGCACAGTGCCTAGCCAAGAGAGACATGTTGTTTAATCTTTTACTAGTCACATACGTAGTTTATTAAGTTATTAACTAGCCGACCTAAGTGTTTTCAAATAATCTCCCTCACCCATACTACTCTCTTCCTAGACCACTAGACACGGACCGGTCCTAGCACATACACGGACATTGATGAATCTTAATTCATCAAAGCACAAGCCTATCATGCTCTTCCGACGGATCCGAACTTCAACTCCCTTTAAGAGTACATTCGGTGTTTTAAGCGAACGAATCGAAGCTCAATTCGAGGCTTGTCTATGTTTATACCATATTAACATATCATATATAAAGGTTTCATAAAGATAAATCATGTTTATAAGGCCGAACAACAACCCACAAAGAAAGAAGGACAAA
Organism: Gentiana straminea; assembly: GCA_036785695.1. NCBI lineage: Eukaryota > Viridiplantae > Streptophyta > Magnoliopsida > Gentianales > Gentianaceae > Gentiana > Gentiana straminea. The sequence goes on along the minus strand of JAVUPR010000203.1, from coordinate 757,399 downwards.
ACAAGCTAGACGCTGTTTAAGCCCTGGACGCCCGTCGGAATCTTGCGAACGCCCGTCCAAAGGCTGGACGCCCGTCCACTATACCCAGACGCCCGTCCACCTAACACAGTTTCAATCCTGAATGTAAAAATAGCACTTCAGACGCCCGTCCGGTTAAGCCAGACGCCCGTCGAGACACGACCTAAGCGGACGCCCGTCCGGATAAGCTGGACGCCCGTCCACCCAGATTCGACCAAAACCCTAATATCATCACCATGCGATTTCCGGATCGTATTTCAACCAAAACGACGACAAATTAACACGGTAAGCACGAGAAAATCTTCATCAAAAGACACCATATACTCTATAGACATTAACCAATGCAACCCTCATCCCTCAACACCAAAACTTCTTGAGAAAAGATCTAATCCTTACAACTAAGAATTGAAATCATAGGAATAGCTTTTCTTACCTAATGCAGCCAGAAAAAGGCTGATCAAAACTCGGCAAAAGCTGTCTTGCTATGCCACTCAACGAGAATACCAAACGATGCTTGATCCACAACGGTTCCAAAACTTGCTCTTGCTCTAAAAACGACCAACTCTTTCTCTTGGAATTGTGAAAAACTCTTGGCTCTCTTTTTCTTTCTCACAAAGTCGCACAATAGGTAATGGGGAGGGGCTTTGAAAGCGAAGAAGGGAGTAATTAGTGATAAACTCCTTTTTACAACCTAACTCCTCCTTAAACCCTTTTCCCTAATTACCACTTGCTTTAAAACAAAAAAACTGATTTTCCTTTTAATTATAGATATAAGACTCGAAATATATATATAAAACGTCCAAAAATATAACTCCGAATAGAAGAAGGAAACCGAACCTAATATTTCGTTTTCGCAAAAAGACACGTACGCCCTTTCCCGAAAATCGGAATATCACATAACCCCAAAAATTATTTTAAATTTAGGTTTCGAATATATATACATATATATAAATATACTTCAAATCGTTTAATTAAATAACCCGAAAAACCTGAATTTGTTAAAAGACTCTTTTACCCTTTTCTGAAAAGTCGGGATGTTACATTCTTCCCCCCAAAGAAGTTTCGTCCTCGAAACTTGCCAGAACCAACACCACTCTCAACTTAGGTACCCGTTTGCCTACCTTCTAGTTCACTTCCAAAAACAAATCAATGTTATCTCCAACTGATTAAACCTTAGTATTCTCGTCATCAAGTCTTCGGTAGCGTCCATCACACTAATCTAGTACTTGGACCCAAGCACCACTCTATCTTATTCACACACAAAACATCTACCTTATACTCAACTCTTCGACCCAACTTCTTAAGCTCCTCTTATAACACTTTGTCCCAAAAGTCAAATGCCAACCCACTAATTAACAAGTAGTATTCTTCTAGGTTCTTTGTCCATTCGTCACCCTTACAGAAGTTTCCAGACTTAAACAAAAGTTACTCTGATCTATACATTCGCCTTACCCTCAAGAAACTAACTATAAACTTAAAGAACTTCAATTCCGCCTTGTTATCAATTCAGCACTAAACCATCTATAACACACCCAAACCATAGGCAAACTTCAATCTTTACTAGTCTCCCAAAAGGTAACCATATAAACATCTTCTACCAACCTAACCTTATAAGGCTTTCCTATAGACAAGAAAACGACTTTCGGCAGTGAGTTTATCAGCAACCATAATTTTATAGTCCAACGAATATTGGAGTTGTGAAAGAGTTTATTTTTAAACGACACATCTATAGGAACAAAGTTTTAAACTTGTCCTCACTTTGATTCCAGAAGAAAGGTAAGAATGGTTATGCAAATATTTTCGAAAATTTGAAACTACTAAGGGAAATAGCAATTAGGAAAATCTTGAGATGTGTAACACAAGATGAAGACGGATTGAACTTGGTTCACATGCATATAATAAAACATTTGTTTAGATAATGCAAAATGGATGATGTATAAAATTTGTCTATATGAGGGTACTTGTGATAAGTCACTAAAAAACCAAAGTACTCTGACTAAGACATTTATCACGATCGAGGGTCATTCTACAAAATCCAGTTGAAACCTTTTCCTTTCTCTTGAAGTAATTGGTATGAATGAATGCAAAAGAAAGACAAACTTGTTATTAAAGAGTTCAATAGAAAGGTCTAGAAGTAGAAGAAGTTTCAAATATTATTCAAATATGTACATATACATATATAGAATATATATAGAAAAATTTGAAGACGAATAATATTCTCTCGAAAGATTTCATCTTTGAAGGTCCAAGTAAATTGGTGAAATGTTGCGAAAGGGGTCATGAATGATAACGTGGAAAAGAAAGCAAAAGAATTCAGGAAGTGCATATTCTATTTCTTTCAACAACCGTTGCAGTTAAGATGTTTTTTTTTTTGAAAGCGGGGAAACATCTTCTCCAAAGGTTCAAAGATAAAGGTAAACCGGAGAAGTGCTTCGTGAAGAAATTATAAGTAACGACTGAGTAAAGAAAACACATGAGTTTCGAATAATGCATGTTTTTGTGTCGTTCAAAGATTAACACAATAAGGACTATTGTGATATTGTTAAAAGGTTTTGAATCGAAGGTGAAAGTGTTCAAAGGATAAGGACAACCCTTTGTTTTTAAAATAAAAATCAGAAAGTCATTTCTTCCAATTTGAAGAAAGAAGGTTTAGAATAAAACAAAACAGCTTAACACCTGTAGTAAATTTTTTTTTTTGTCGAGGAAACTCTTAACAAAATAAGTTGCATGCTAAAATCCTTTATCAAAGGTAGCTTTAAAGACGTGCATGAGTTGTAAAGGAGGTTCAACTACTCGCTTATTCAAAAACAAGAATTTCATAAGGGAGTAAAAGATGTAGTACCTTGAAAGTAATTATCGATAGAACTTTTGAACATATGTACATTTATAATTTTCTAAAAGTAGTCTGGAGCTATTAAATGACACTTTGGTAAGAAATGGATGTTCATGTATTCTTACCGGAAGACAAAAAGGATATGTAATTAAAATGGACGTCTTGAGAAAGTTTGATCTTTCAACCGGTTATCGGAAAGGTATATAAAAAAATTCTAATAAAAGAGTTGAGTCTTTAAACAAAAGATTTTACGCACTAAAACATCTTGTAGGGAATGCATTGAAGGAACCAAGGTGTATTGACCCGAATACGGTAAACATGATGCAATGAAATGATATGCGGTTTGTCGGTTCAAAATGGCTCGAAGGATGAGAAAATCATTTCCTTAAATCAATTATTTGACACTATGAAAACATCTTCATAAAAAAAAAATACATCAAAGTATGTGCACACTTGGAAAATAAAACTTCACAATGAAAGAATTTTTACCGAGTTCAAAAAGTTTTAAATGGATGATCTAGCTAGCACATTGGTTATAAATAGTATGCAAAGGGAAACATTTGGAATTAGAGGTAACTAAGTATAAATCTAAATGATTATAGAAAGCACCTCGTTAAAGAAAACAACTTTGGTTTGGAAAGTCACCACGTACTTGTTTCTTGTCACAAAAGGGTATTAAATCTACAACACTTAATATTTACTCACTAAACTTCTTATTTGGATAACAAGTAAGTTAAGGTCTTATGCTTCAAGCCTTCCCAACACATACTACCCCACACCTAAACTTCCAAGGTGAAAGAATGTTGTATGGCCTTTCATGAACAAGTACTTAAATAATTTTAAAAGTTTAAGTGCGTACGTCAACCATGAAATGATTGACTTGCACAAAACAAACCAAAATAATTTTGAACATGATGTAAAAGAAAATTTGTAGGTATACAAGCTTTACATATGCTACACAAAATTCAGAATTTATGGAAAAGCATAAGTTGGTTAAAAATAATTATTTTCGTCAAGCTATCATTTGCAAGCTGCCAAAACTTTCAGAAATTTATAATCTGCATTATTTTGCAGATTTAACTCAAACTAGAAAGAATTAGCACTTGACTCCAAAACAAAAATTGCAGATCAGAGAGTTTTCTACAACATATCAAAAATTCAAGTCATTTGAAGATGTTTAGCTTATTCAAAACAGACTCATAAGTAAGAGTACCGCTGCAGAATTTTCTGAACGGAGTACTCCTCCTTGTTAAACAATTTATGAACAATCCATATTGAAAACTAAGTTGATGCCAAAATAGAAAATGTAGATAAGACAATCTTCTAAGTGACTGCAAATTTACAGAATTTTTTTGAAACCTCAGAAGTGATATTAAAGACATAGAAACGTGAACAAAATCGGTTACTCGTTTTGCATAACACTAAAATATAAAATAAAAGAAATGATTAAATCAAAATGTCGCAATAAGAAAACTTTAAATCCTCCAAGAAAAGAGCAAAAGAGGAAAAGTCTAGAAGCTCCAAAAGAAGAGAAGGGTTCTGCTGAAGATCCTAGAAAGTACAAACTAGAGGGCATCACATAAAGGATGTGAGCACAGAACTCAAACTAACCTTTGCCTCGGAAGACTCTTCACCTGGTCTAGTGAAACTTAACCAAGGTCTAAAGATTCTTAGTTTTACGATTTACCACCAAGAACAAAAGAGGTCGAAAGGTTCTAAAAGATCTAAGATACCTTATCTTAAAACAAAAGTTTAGGTCGGCAAAGAAACTTCTACGAATTCTGCCATTACGAAAGATCAAAGAAGTCGAATGGTTACTAAGCGATCTTAAAGGTCTTATCTTAAGAAAAGGAAGCCTAGAAAATCGGGGAACGCTTCTCTCGATACCAAGCGTAACGCCCCGCTCCCGGATACCGAGCCACTTATCCGGAAGAGAACGTTCGGCGCGTATAACGTTAAATAAATCTAAAATTATACGCCGGCCTCTCGTCGTCGTATCAAAAATAAAGCAACGGAAGTCCAAAAGACTCGGGTAAAAACCATAAATGCTACTAGAATAGAAAACAAACCGTCTAGGGGTAAAAAGGAAAAGCTTACAACAACGGTAACAAGCTTACAACGTACGATGTCCCAAAGAGAAGATACAAAGCTAGTCTTACAAACTTGAAATAAAAGTACAACAAGCTTATAAGAGAATCTACAAGATAAACCGTACAACCTTTAAAAGGAAAGTGAAGGAAAACATCAGAGTGACTTCAACGCCATCAAAACGTCATTGAACTCCTCGATGAGCTCAAGGCTAACTTTGATCAACTTTGTTCGTCTTCTCACCCCCAAACACATAGAAAAACATATGCATTCGAGGTAAGTAAAACGTACTTAGCAAGAAAGAGAAGCTATGATATCAACTATAGTTTATAAAGAAAAGATAATTATTTAGTTAGTTATTTAAGTGAGACCGACTCAATCTAGGGTTCACTTCATGCTCATCAACATGTTGTGACTAACTGTTTCTAACTTAACCTATCTATGTTACAACCGCACTCAAGGGCACTATGCGCATCCACTTCAGCAGAGTCCCTCTGTACTTAGGGTCTTTGACCTACAGAGTTCTTCCACCTTGGGGACACTCTTTTGCAACATATTAGTGGATCACACCAATACCCACGAAGTCTAGAAAAGGTAGACTCCGATGGCACGCACACCTCGGCGAGAGTCCCTCCGTACTTAGGGTCTTTTTGACCTACGAAGTTCTTCCACCTTCGAGAGGTAGCACATGCATCGCGATTTAGCACAGGTGCCTAGCCAAGAGAGACATGTTGTTTAATCTTTTACTAGTCACGTACGTAGTTTATTAAGTTATTAACTAGCCGACCTAAGTGTTTTCAAATAATCTCCCTCACCCATACTACTCTCTTCCTAGACCACTAGACACGGACCGGTCCTAGCACATACACGACATTGATGAATCTTAATTCATCAAAGCACAAGCCTATCATGCTCTTCCGACGGATCCGAACTTCAACTCCCTTTAAGAGTACATTCGGTGTTTTAAGCGAATGAATCGAAGCTCAATTCGAGCTTGTCTATGTTTATACCATATTAACATATCATATATAAAGGTTTCATAAAGATAAATCATGTTTATAAGGCCGAACAACAACCCACAAAGAAAGAAGGACAAAACAAGCTAGACGCTGTTTAAGCCCTGGACGCCCGTCGGAATCTTGCGAACGCCCGTCCAAAGGCCGGACGCCCGTCCACTATACCCGGACGCCCGTCCACCTAACACGGTTTCAATCTGAATGTAAAAATAGCACTTCGGACGCCCGTCCGGTTAAGCGGACGCCCGTCGAGACACGGCCTAAGCGGACGCCCGTCCGGATAACTGGACGCCCGTCCACTGGATTCGACCAAAACCACTAATATCATCACCATGCGATTTCCGGATCGTATTTCAACCAAAACAACGACAAATTAACACGGTAAGCACGAGAAAATCTTCATCAAAAGACACCATATACTCTATAGACATTAACCAATGCAACCCTCGTCCCTCTAACACCAAAACTTCTTGAGAAAAGATCTAATCCTTACAACTAAGAATTGAAATCATAGGAATAGCTTTTCTTACCTAATGCACCCGGAAAAGCTGATCAAAACTCGGCAAAAGCCTGTTTTGCTATGCCACTCAACGAGAATACCAAACGATGCTTGATCCACAACGGTTCCAAAACTTGCTCTTGCTCTAAAAACGACCAACTCTTTCTCTTGGAATTGTGAAAAACTCTTGGCTCTCTTTTTCTTTCTCACAAAGTCGCACAATAGGTAATGGGGAGGGGCTGAGCGAAGAAGGGAGTAATTAGTGATAAACTCCTTTTTACAACCTAACTCCTCCTTAAACCCTTTTTCCCCTAATTACCCTTGCTTTAAAACAAAAAAACTGATTTTCCTTTTAATTATAGATATAAGACTCGAAATATATATATAAAACGTCCAAAAATATAACTCCGAATAGAAGAAGGAAACCGAACCTAATATTTCGTTTTCGCAAAAAGACACGTCTCGCTTTCCCGAAAATCGGAATATCACATAACCCCAAAAGTTCTTTTAAATTTAGGTTTCGAATATATATACATATATATAAATATACTTCAAATCGTTTAATTAAATAACCCGAAAACCTGAATTTGTTAAAAGACTCTTTTACCCTTTTCTGAAAAGTCGGGATGTTACATTAGCTCCACCAGTTTATTTATATGTTTAGATATCAAGTTACCAAAACTGAAAAAGACAAACGGAAACAATCTGAAAATTAATTTTAGTATAACTCACTTTAGAGTCTTATGAGATAAAATTCAGTGATGGATATGAACCACATCAAAATAAATAATATAAAAACTACATTTGATCAACTAGACAGTGTTATAATTGCATCCTATCTGTCCTTCCGTTTGCAATAATATTCTGTTATTTTTCTTAGGAATATAATATTATGATATATTCTTTTTTTGAGAACAATTATGATATATTATTGTAGTAGGATAATTGCATTGAATAATCAGGGTGATTAGGTGTATGCAAAATTGATCATTTGTTGGCGCAAGTTACCATCAATTCCCTAATTTAGTTTTAATTATTGCATGGGCCAAGAAAGAAGAATTTAATCTCTTGAATGGAAGGATTAAAAAGGACGAGAGGTGAAGGTCAATAAGATTATTTAATTTGTCTAATCTAAGAAGGAAAAATGCCATAAATGCTATTAGATCTCTTCATTCTGGCAATTGGCTTATGAAGCAAGAGGGTATGGTTTAAGAACTCATTACATACCAAGACAACTTGTTCTCTAGTGCTTGTGATCTTACTATGGCCGACTCTATTCTTCTAAGGTACATATCCCTGCTAGGGGCAAATCTAAAAATTTATTTCACTCGTGTCACCGAAGACTAAACCAATAATTTTTTATCCATCAAAATTTCCAGTGGGGTCTAAAACTCTTCATCATGTAGACCCGTTAGTGATCCATACCGTCATAACCCAAAACACAAAATAGGGAATTCTAGGACAAGCCCACCGGGGCCATGCTGTCGGTCGGTCCACCAGACCTGCGTTGGGGACCTTAGTAACCGAGGCTATATTTAAGGATTCTAATTAGCATGATGTGTGATGACCGAAATAGTGAAGTCCAACCTTAAACGGCAATGTACCAGGTCGGACGCACCATAGTGGAAACCAATGTCGTATCCCACGAGGAATCAATCTAGTACCGAAGTCGTTTTCGAACATAGTTTAGGTTAATCAAAGGTGGATCACGTAATAATTAACACTAAAACGTAATATAAGCTAAGGATTATGAGTGAGAGAGACATAGCCAAATCATGATTCAATTGATTACTTTTGCCCCTCTAATCGATTATTCGGGGATGAGCTTTACCAACCAACCAACCTAACGATTATATCGACTCATTCATGGGTGAAAACTCCTAAAATTGTGTGAGACTCCATACATCAATCGAACACCCTTTGCCCGGTTCGACAGTTCGCCTTTAAGAATTTAATTGACCGAAATAAGATTAAAGCTCTAGAGCCACTAGATTCGCACCGACAAACCTCGTTACCTAATCAAATCTAAAAAACTCAGTCATTATAAGCAACGATCTTAAAACCCCTTTTCCCACACCACTTCGCAACGTACATTTATAAAAGTGGTGTGTGAGATCATGAATCAAGTGATCAAGTCAAATCAAGCATTAAGAACAACTTTTAAGACACAAATTCGTCGATACAACAACAATTAAGCTCTACAAATTCCCAATTTCATCAATTAAAGGGAAATTTCATCAATCTTCATATGTCTTAGCTATGTAAATGTTTTGCTACTCATTATAAAGCTTGATACAAGAATTAAACAAGAATTAAAGCCATAAATAGAAAAAGAAATGGAATTAGTTACCAAAATGAGGAAAATTTGAGGTTTCTTCAATCTTCATACAAACACATGTCAATTGGGGAGGATGAAATCTTCAAAATGAAATAAATTCAAAATGTTGAGCTAGAATCTAAGCTAAACTAAGTTTAATCTAAGACAATATTGAGTAAAAGTGAATCTAGGGATCAAAATTGTAAAAGGCGGCCAAGAAGGAGTTGTATCTAAAAGTATGGGTATGAGAATGTGTGTAAAATTCCGTGCAAAAATGTATTTATATGTGCTGAAAAATATGCAGAAAAAGCCTCTTGGCGCGCGCTTGCTGCATCCTTAGCGCGCGTTGAATGTTCTGGTGTAACTCGGGGTTCAATTCTGTTGAGCCTTCGGCGCTTGCTTATCATATCCTTATTCGTGTTGAGCATGAACAGAGACTTCAGGATTGTTCCTACTTCCTCTTAATTTACGCTGAAGCTGTTGGCGCGCGATGAACTTGATATGAAACTTTCCTTTCCTTCTGGTTGTCCTCAGCGCGCGTTGAACTACCTTGGAGCGAGCCAAACATAAAACTTCCAAAGTTGGGCATTCTATTTTCTCTTGGCATGCACTTGACCTCTTTGGTGCGCGCCAAACATGCCCACGACCCAAAATCTTCACTTTTCTTCGTTTCTTCCGTTCCCGTGCTTTGGTTTCGCCTTTCTAAGCCTCATGCCTTGTTTTCCAGGTTCACAAGGCACCTATTTCCTACATTTCTCATAACAACCAACATAACGAGCATAATTCTGCAAGAAAGATAGGGCTGGAATAGGGTTAGTAACACCGCAAAATGCTGAGGTTTACTATCTATATGACGGTTCACCCCTAAGTGAGCGTGCAATGCGGTTTTACCCAATAGTCGATCTAGAAGTACCCAAAATGAGCCAAAAGTGTAGTAAACGGGGGTTAAAACATGCACCGGAGCATAGTAAAGTTGACGCTAATCAATGTGTTCATAATACATCATAATTATGAACCAAAATCGGTCCAAGCGAATTCAAGCATCTTTTATTTATTTATAAAAAACACATCTAATGTTGTACTAATCATCTCTTAATCGCAATTGATCAATTTCTTGAGAATCAAGGTGATTCCGAGCTTCAATCCTCGCGTGTGGCACCCGGTCTTGGTAATAAATATACAAAATTTCCATTCCCTGATGATCATAATTAGTGTCAGTTTTGGTGACTTGATCTCTAAACTGGTGAATAAACTGGTGAAACTAATGTGTAAAACTGAGACTGAGAATGATGGTCAGTTTCAGTATAAGTATATTCAGTTCTGTGAAAGTCAGTTTGATGAAGCGCAACTGAGTTTCTTCGAAGTCAGCAGTCAGTTTTTGGTCTACTGAGTTTTGCTGAGTATATCTGAGTTCTACATCTGGGCAGTTGATTACAAGTCTGGAAAGTCAATTTGAGCAGAGTTTCGTCTGGTGGATAACAGCTTGAGCTGGGGTCCATATCTGGGGTATTTATGACAATTCCGACAAAGATCTTATGGTGGTTAGGGTTAGGGAATTGTGCCTATAAATACCAATGTTGTAATTAATGCAATGTGTGTCTTTCATAAGTGAGTGAAAATCCTTGTAACTTTGTGCATAGTATAATAGCTCCTTTTATGTCCGTGGAGTAGTCGGCACAACGTCGGAAACCACGTTAAATCACTGTGTTCTCTTTGTTTTAGTGTTTTATCAATTTCCGCCATACTTTATGTTTGCATTGCTTCTGTTTTAATCCCTCTTAAATTGCAAGTTTCTCGTCTGTGTTTTAACAAACTGGTATCGGAGCAAGGTTCGTGGTTCCAGATGATTTTGCAGGTTGAACGGAGTTGATCTTCACCAAGACCGGTGACCGGTGCTAGGATTTTGTGATCAAAGGTATGTTCTTTAACAAGAAGGATGTCGGCAATGAACGTAAAGATTGATAAATTTATAGGGAGGAACAATTTCAGTTTGTGGCAAATCAAGATGCGGGCTTTGTTAAAGCAACAAATATTGTGGACTTCTTTATCTGATAGAGGGGATGCCAGTTCAGCAGATTATGCCAGTTTGGAGGAGAAAGCACATTCAACCATCATTTTGTGCTTGTCTGATGATGTTATCGCAGAATTTGTTGAGGAAGACACCACTGCCAAGTTATGGTTGAAGCTTGAAAGCCTGTATATGACTAAGTCATTGACCAACAAGTTGCTGCTGAAGTAGAGAGTATTTAGCCAAAGGATGCATGAGGGGACTCAGTTGAGAGATCATCCTGATCAGCTGAACACAATATTACTTGATCTCATGAATATTGATGTTAAGATTGAGGATGAGGATGCTGCTTTGATTTTGCTGGTTTCATTACCAGCAGCCTATGAGAACTTTGTGCAGTCCTTCATAGTTGGGAAGGATACAGTTTCTTTAGAGGATGTAAGGCCAGCTTTACATGCTAGGGAGCTGAGACATAAGGCAGCTGGGGCAGACAATCAGACTGCCGGACAAGTAGTCAGTAGCAGCAAGTGGAAAAGAGCATGGTCAGTCTACGAAGAAAAATTCCAAGAAGACAATGTCCAAAGGCCTTAAATCCATAGATGTTTACACTTATTGTAAGGAGCAAGGACATTGGAAGTCCAATTGCCCAAAGAGGAAGAAACAGCAGGAGAACAGTTCTGGCACAGCTGCTGTGGCAGCTATGCATGATTCAGATGAGGACATGGTCCTAGTAAGAGGAGAATCAGCACATCAAACTGATGTATGGATTCTAGACTCTGGGGCATCCTTTCATATTTGCCCTCACAGAGAGTGGTTCTCAAGTTATCAGTAGATAGATGGTGGTCATATATATCCATGGCAAACAACAAGGTCTATAAGGTAGTTGGGATCGGCTCAGTTCATTTGAGGACAGATGATGGAAAATTCTGTAAACTGAGTGAAGTTAGACATGTTCCACAGATAACCAAAAACATGGTATCTCTCAGTTCTTTAGACAGCAGGGGATTCAATTTTAAAGGTGAAGGTGGAGTGTTGAGTGTCTATAAAAATTCAGTTTTAGTTCTCAAAGGAGTCAAGAAAGGGACTCTGTATATACTATAAGGGTCAGTTGTTGCTGGTTTTGCTGTTGTGGCATCTGCTGAGATTCATCAGTCACAGCTTACAAAACTGTGGCACATGAGACTGGGTCACATGGGTGAAAAGGGGATGCAGGTTCTTTCTCAGAAAGATCTTCGTGGGGAGTGTAAGGCTAAGCATCTGGACTTTTGTGAGCATTGTGTGTTTGAGAAGCTTCATAGGAGCAAGTTCTCAAAAGGTTACACAACACAAAGTCATCACTTGATTACATTTATTCTGATTGTTGGGGGCCATTAAAGGTGGAGTCAATAGGTGGTCATATATATTTTGTGTCCTTTATTGATGACTATTCAAGGATGACTTGGGTGGTGATGATGAAACACAAAAGTGAGGCATTCAAGAGCTGAATGCGATGGAAGGCTCTAGATGAAAATTAGTTGGGGAAGAAGATCAAGAGACTTCGTGCAGATAATGGTCTGGAATTCTGCTGGACCGAGTTTGATGAGTTGTGCAAAAGTAAGGGTATTTCCAGACATCGTACAGTCAGGAATACTCCTCAACAAAACGGGGTAGCTAAGAGGCAAAATCAAACTCTTCTAGAGAGAGCAAGATGCAAGCTCTCTCATGCTGGTTTGTCATGGAGATTTTAGGCAGAGGCTATAAGAACAGCTTTCTACTTAATCAACAGGAGTCCTCACACAGAGATCAGTCTCAAAACACCAGTTGAGATGTGGTCAGGCAAGCTGCAGACTATTCAGTTCTAAGGGTATTTAGAAGCACAGTTTACTATCATGTTAGTGAAGGGAAACTGGAACCAAGGGCCAATAAATGAGTGTTTGTGGGGTATGGTGATGGATTAAAGGGGTACATAATTTGGTCATCTGTAGAAAATAGTGTTTTCTCAGCAGAGATACAGTTTTTGATGAAAATTCTATGCTCAGTTCATCAGTGGGGAGGATAACTGAAACTAAACCCAGTTCTGAAACTGAGAAAACTGACGGTAAGGTGGAGCTTCAGGTGGAGTCAGTTGAAATACAACAATCAACTGATCCAAGTCAGTTTTTATCTGATCTGGTTACTGAACCAGAACTGAGTCCAAGCCAGTCAGCTGAGGAAATGTCAGTTGAGAGTCAAACTGAGAACATGGGTCAACAGAGTATAGCTGTCAGCAGAGCTAAAAGATCCAATATTGGGGTACCTCCCAAGAGGTATGGGTTTGATGATATGGTTGGATATGCATTTCAAGTTGCAGAAAAAGTGGATGGTTTTGAACCTTCTACTTATAGGGAAGCAGTGACATGTTCTGAAGCATCTCAATGGCATGCTACCATGGGAGATGAAATGGGGTCATTACTGAAGAATCAGACTTGGGATCTTGTTAAACATCCAGCTGATAGGAGATTTTTTACTTGCAAATGGATCTTCAAGAAGAAGGAAGGGATAAATAAGGCAGAAGTAGTTAGGTACAAGGCCCGTTTGGTTGCAAGAGGTTTCAGTCAGAAAGAAGGGGTGGACTTTGATGAGATATTCTCACCAGTAGTCAGACATACTTCAATCAGAGTGTTACTAGCAATGATGGCACAATAGGACTTAGAACTTTAGCAGTTAGATGTGAAGACAACTTTTCTACATGGTGAGGTATAAAGAGATATAAATGACTTAGCCATAGGGTTTCCAAGTTCCTGGTAAGGAAGTTTTTGTGTGTAAGTTAAAGAAGTCCTTGTATGGACTGAAGCAGGCTCCTAGACAGGGTATAAAAGGTTTGACAGTTATATGATCCAGTTAGGTTACAACAGAATTCCTTAGGATTGTTGTGTTTAAAACATTAGTTGAAAGATGGATCATACATCTACCATGCTGATAGCTGCAAGGAAGAAGTCTGATGTTCAGTATCTGAAAGACCTTCTCAGTGCTGAGTTTGAAATGAAAGATTTGGGTGCAGCCAAAAAAATCTTGGGGATGGAGATCTGAAAAGATAGAAGTCAGAAGAAACTGTTTTTATCTCAGCAGGGCTATATACAAAAGATTTTGTCAAAGTTTGGCATGTCAGCTGCTAAGCCAATAGATACTCTTATGGCATCGAATGTTCATTTGTCAGTTTTTGCTTCACAATCAGCACATGAGAAGGAGTACATGTCAAAAGTTCCCTATGCTAGTGCAGTTGGAAGTCTGATGTATGCCATGGCGTGCACTAGGCCTGATCTGGCTCAGGCAGTCAGTGTTGTCAGCATGTTTATGGCTCAACCTGGAAAGGAACACTGCAAAACCGTGAAAAGAATGTTGAGGTACCTTAGGGGTACATCTGATGTTGGTCTCATTTATGAAGGGGATACTCAGAAACTGATCACAAGGTACTGTGATGTTGATTATGCAGGTGATGTGGACAGCAAAAAATCAATGACTAGTTATGTTTTCACATTGAGGAATTCAGTTGTCAGCTGGAAAGCAACTCTTTAGGCCACAGTGGATTTATCAACTACTGATGCTAAATATATGGCTCTACTAAAGCAGCCAAGGAGGGTATCTGGTTGAAGGGGCTAGTCAGTGATTTGAGGCTACATCAAGATTAAGCTGAGATTTATTGTGACAGCTTGAGTGCAATTTGTCTAACTAAGGATCAGGTTCATAATGAGAGAACCAAGCATATTAATGTGAGGTATCATTTTCAAATGAATGAGAAAGGGGTTGTAGTGAAAAAGATCAGCACCAAGGATAATCCGGCTAATATGTTCACTAAACCAGTTCAGCAGAGCAAGTTTCAGTTGTGTCTGGACTTGATGAATATTCAAAGCTTATAAACTGAAAACTGGATACTCAACTGAGGACATACCAGCTTGAGTGGATTCTGTGGAGAAGTCTGGTACAAGTACATCCTGGCATTGATGAATGCATCTAGTACAAGTACATCTGATTATGCAATCTGGTTGACAGTGAATGAGAGTTCAAGTCAAGGTGAAGATTTGTCAGTTTTGGTGACTTGATTTCTAAACCGATGAATAAACTGGTGGAACAAATTTGTAAAACTGAGACTGAGAATGATGGTCAGTTTCAGTATAAGTATATTAAGTTCTGTGAAAGTCAGTTTGATGAAGTGCAACTGAGTTTCTTCTAAAGTCAGCAGTCAGTTTGGTCTACTTAGTTTTGCTGAGTATAGTTGAGTTATACGTCTGGGCAGTTGATTACATGTCTAGAAAGTCAATTTGAGCTGAGTTTCATCTGTTGGATAACAGCTAGAGCTGGGGTCCACATCTGGGGTATTTATGACAATTTCGACAAAGATCTTATGGCGGTTAGGGTTAGAGAATTGTGCCTATAAATTCCAATGTTGTAATCAATGCAATGTGTGTATTTCACAAGTGTGTGAAAATCCTTGTAACTTTGTTCATAATAAAATATCTCATAATCTGTCTGTGGAGTAGTCGGCACAACGCCGGAAACCACGTTAAATCACTGTGTTCTCTTTGTTTCTGTGTTTTATCAATTAACGCCATACTTTATGTTTGCATTGCTTCTGTTTTAATCCTTCTTAAATTGCAAGTTTCTCGTCTGTGTTTTAACAATTAGGCTTTTCATTTCTTAAGACAAGTTATTGAAAAAACTTTGATCTTTCTTGTTTAGATCGAAATCTGTTAATCTGAATAAATGTGTCTTCGATCCAATTAGCAAGTTTAGAAGAGTTATCCCAATTACATGGAGTTAGGGGGTAAGGATTATGTAATCGAATGATAAGTGTTACATTTTTTTTATATTAATTAGTGCTGTTCAAATTCTATAATTTAGAACTGTTAATCAAATTTTGAGTCGATTGCTTTGCTGGGAGAAGTTAGGGAAATTTCCAACAATCCAAGCTTAAGAGGCATCCGTGTTGCACCATGGTTAGTACAGGGAGTTAAACGGAGGTTTTAAACTGCCCCTACTGGATCACCATCTCATGCATCTTTTGTGCCTTTTCCAGAGTGCACAAAATGTAGAAAGAGAAATCTGAAGGAAATTCATAGATGAGTTTGTTTTTCATGTGGGTCTTCTGATAGTTCGTTCATCTAGATTGTCACTCAAATGTGACCTATTTCAGACCGCCTCGAGGGTCAGAGATGTTGTTTCAAGGGAGCTAAAGTGAAGATGGGTATGTCTTCCAGATCTTCTGTCCTCAATGTATCTAATATCTCAACCTTGATAGATCCTCACAATGGATGTCTTGGCTTTCAGGTTTTAACGGCTGATATTAAGAAGATCCAACCTCAGTTAGATGATATTCTAGTGGTTTGTTTGTTCTGAAATGTAACCCAGACCACCTCCATGCCATAAATTTGAGTTCGTGTTCAACTTGGTTCCAGGGGCGCAGCCAATTTCGATGAAGCCTTATAGAATGGCCCCAACCGAGTTTAAAGAACTCAAGGAACTCTTACAAGAAAGGAAAAACATGCACTCCAATGTATGAATTTATGACTTCCTGTGTTTTTTTAGCGTAATTAAGTAATGAGTTTCTTTAGTATATAAAAATGAACCTAAAATATACTATTAACATATCTAAACGGACGCTCTTGAAATTAGATTTTAAGAGACCCTAAGTTGTGGCTGTGTTGATCTCCCCGTAAGGACGCTAGTGTCTATGTCCCTACAATGGCTCAACACATTTGCTATGACTTGCAATACTCTGGAATGAGAAAATACTTGTGTAGTGTCTCCATTCATATGGAGACATCGCTTGTGTTTCAATCTGAATCATACAGTTTCATTATGTAAATGAAGCTGTGTGGTTCGGATTGAACCATACGGTGCTAACTCCACACAATGACACAAATATACTCAATATGTATCATGTATGTAGTTCCCGAATTGGAAAATGTCATTAATACCTTTTTTTCTTTTATTTTATTTTTTTAATTTCCTCGTGTATAAGTATTTATGAAAGTTACTTTTGCATAAAAGGTGCTAGGAGAATGTGTCCTTTTCTTATATGTCTATGTTCCCAGCTTTTTGTTACTAACTTTTTTGGTTCACAGTCAGCCGCCTCTCTCTTTACTCTTTTTTTTGTTATGTGTTCATGCCATTCGTCATCTTCAACTTCATGTTTTTTCTTCAAATTATTCCTTAAAGAATACACCCCCTCCGTTTAAACACCACCATATCTTCTTCTTTTGGAGAATCTTGAATTTTTCAGCTATTTTTAAGCTACATTTCTACATAGAAAAATTAAAACAACAAAAGCAATATTTTAATGAACAATAATTCCGAGAAAAAAGAGTACGGATAGTATCACAACAAAATGTGCACTACAATTTTTTTTATCATTGATTATGATATCAAACTTATTGATTAATATGAGTCTCATTTTTATAACATATCAACAAATAAAAGAAGGTCTAATTAAAATAACAAATGCATTAGAATAATAAATCTCTTAAAATTGATTTACCACTAGTTGGAATTTCAACTTAGGGTAAGTCTAATGATAGGGGCCAAAATCAAATTTTAACCCCTATAGGAAGGTATTAACATCTCCAATAGAAAGAATTAATAGGTATCAAAATTAGGTGGGTACCGGAAGAGGTACCATATTTGAACTCTATGCTAATACCCTCTCATCACATAATCCAATTTTCATTTTGCCTGTCAAAAGTTTCTATATTTTATTTTCAAACATTAAAAATTATTATTATTATTATTATTATTATTATTATTATTATTTTCATTTCCGTGTATTTTAATATGGATTTTATACACAATAGACATTGTATATAATTTTTCCAAAAAATAATAATTACATAAAAAATTATTAAGTAGCACAATATTAATATTTTATATTATTATCAAATAATCAAAATATTTAATAAAAACAAAAAAATAATAATATTAATACTATGAATTGAACCCTCCCATTGGAAATGAATATTTGATACCCAAGTGAATAGTGTCCAAATGTATCAAAATTTGATTTTGATACCTATGATTTGGTACGTATCATGGGTTGGACTTGCCCTTACATTCGATTTGATTGAGCTTGAACATAGTTATAATTTATAAACGAATCAAAGCAGAGTACGTATAACAACATTCATTTATTCCTCTCTGTTCGTTTTAAATAATTTAATCATGTTTTGGCCCATAAGAAGATACATTGTAATTTACATATCTCATTATTAATTCGTGAACTTATTAATCCTACATACACAGACTGTATGAGCTGTATTATTTAAGTCAACCATGGATAACAATAATACAAATACATGCGTGTTTATTCTCTTTATTTTTTATTGATTCACAATTTTTTAATAAAGATATATATTAGTCTAGCTATTATCATTTTTGCTCAGCTGTAAGCCGTAAGTTTAGTATAAATTAATGAATGAAGTGCAGTGTATATGTATGGTGCATTTATGATACAAGACATTCTAGGATGTGGATTTTTATTTTTTATTTTATTTGAATGATAGGATGTGGAATTTGATTGCAAGCTATTATTATTGTATATATATGTACGAATATATTATCAATCGCACGCTAACCCGATAGACAATAATTTACTAATTAATGGGAATACTTAATATGATTTTGTGCCTGATTCTTGATTGCAGGAATGTTTTTCTCTGCAACAATAATGTTGTTGTCTGAAATACTGCATAATTATTTTAACCTTTGATTTAATGGAAGGCTTAAAGGGGGATATTAAGGGGGAGTTTTTGTAGCTCTTGAGACCTGCAACCGAGTTCTAATGTCCGTTTAAGAATTAGTAACCCAAATTAATAACCAAAATAGAGGATTGCACCATTATGTGATTTAAAATTAGGGTTTGAATGTTATTTGGGTAGATTTGACGTGGTGTAACGAATTTGGTAAATAAATTGGATCATATATTTGGTTAGCCTAGTCGAAATTGATTTTATAAACTTAAATACTTTTATTGTTTGTCTTTTTTATTTGTCTTTAGCTCAAAATAATTCAAAATTTTTCAAACTTTTATTTTGGTCAAAGGTCACTTTTTTTTTTTTTTTTTTTTTTTTAACGATCACTTTATTAATTTAGTCGCCCTACGGCCTCCCAAACGTTTTTACAAGAAATCAATTTCCCCAACCGGACTACAGAATGCTTAAAAGCGGAAATATAACAACGGGAAAATATTACAGAACGTCTTGCCAAGACTAGTCTAAGATTCTTGACCCGTTCAACCACTTGTGAGGCGAACCCGAATGCCGCACCGTGGACGATCCTATTCCTCCATAGTTCCATATGTAGTTTCCATCCATATATATTTCCAATCCGGCGAACCGAGGTACGAGCTCCTTTCTCCCTTGAGATTCTTCTCAATCCACTCTGCCATTTCCAACAACATAGATTATCTGGCTTATGCATCTGTATCAAATCGCGAACATTTCGAAAAATTTCCGGGGACCCTGTACCTCGGAAATTTCACGTAATTATCCGCATAATAAAAAAGTAAATCAAGATGGTGGAGGGACCTCCCTCTCCAAGGTTTCCATCTCCTCGTCCGGTTCAACTCGTAGTCTCCAAATAGAATCACTTGTGCCACCATCTCTGATTGCTGCCCCACTTCGGTTTTGATGTGTTGGTCCATCAGGAGGGTTCGATTTGTGATAATTCGAACCACTTTCATTTCCCGGACCTTGCCCAACCAAGTTGTTAAGTTGTCGGTCAGGCAACATCGTGTCATTAAGAACGGATTGCTGTTGGTGTTCTTGGTGATTCAAAATATCCTGGAGGGGAGTCGTAAGGATGATTTGGCTTCTAGAGACGCCCCCCCCAGAGAGATCTTTTGGATGGATCTGTGGTATTAGTGTTATTCTTTTCTGGTTCCTTTCGTTTTCCCGGTTCTTGCTGTTGTGTTGTTTGACTTGGAGAACTTTTTATTTCCATTTGATTTTTTGGTGTTTGAAGTTCTGGAGGATCATCTTTCTGGAGAAGGGTAACAGTAGGCGCCGTTGCAGCAGCTGCTGCAAATTGCATTTGTTTTTCTAAATGTGCAATCTCATCCGACTCTTGTACTTTCACATTTCGGCCTTCATCTTCTTCCTCATCATTAGGTAGTACTACAAATCTCGAACCCGATGGGCCAAAACGGTCCTTTCTATTTGTGTCCGTCGTATCCCTTCTATTTTTGGTTCATTGGTTGCGATTTCCTACCTCTTGCATTACCAGTCGGCCTACGTCTTCTATTTTGTGCTATCATCCACAGGATGAATGGCTTATCCGGTGGGGGACCTTATGGTTTTTTAGGATTGAGTATATCCAAGGCCGGCTGCGTAGGCTCCCCGGTTGTTTCTTGATGACGTATGGATCAATCGTGCATTTTATCCCAAATTTCCCGCACTTAAAGCAAATCATATTCAGGCCCTCATACTCTACTTGGAACTTGTTTCCATTGAGGACAACCAAATGTCGGAGGACTTGATGGAGGTTCATTTTGACGCAAAATCTTGCATATCGCCCCGAACGGAACCTGTCGTCACTATGTCTGTTTTAAAAGGCTTACCCACCCTCATTTCCAGCTTGAGAATGAAGCTTTTGAGATCAAATAGCTCCAATTGCACACCCATGAATCGAACCGACACAAGTATGGACACTATCTTCTCTTTCGAAGGAACACAAAAGGGCCTCCACTTCATCACCGTCAAATAATGGCCTTAATTGGATGATCCAAGGTCCACTTCCTAGAGTTGTTTCGTAATCCTCTCGGCAGCAAAATCTCACGACATAGTAGTCTAAGTCAAGATCAACAATGTCAAGTTTCCTTTTGTGCACCACATATTCGTTAACCTTTCTTTCAGAATTTTGAATGCCATGTTTCTGCCCAAAAATTTTACAATTACCGCCCTTCTCCATGGATTCCAAAGCTCAATACACTCCTTCACCGGAATGTCTACTGGATCATCATTAGTTTCATCTCCTCTCCAGTTTTCCGCGATCTGAATAAAATCCGCAATATCCCTTTCATCTTCACCTGCTCTGGTGTAGAGTTGTTCTCTGAATTTCAGCTTCTGTAATAGGTTCATGCCCCCTATGTTACCCCATGTTGTACGAGGCTCGTGAGGGGTGCAGAATCCTCCTTCCATCGGACGTTGCTACGCTTCAGTAAATCTTCTTTTTCAGCGGACTGGACTCCCCCGTCAAGATCCATAGACGACAATGGATCCATCAGGATGCAATACTAATGCAGTGATCAAAGAAGATTATCAGGTCGGAAAGAGCAGACCCCAGGTCACTGGAATCGCTTGTTGTTGACCTATTTCGACTCACAATTCTTTTTCTCGTATAATGGGTTTTCTAAGGTCACCCTTTTGTTTAACATAAAAATATGTAGTTGTGTTTGACATAATTATATAATTAATAGTTTTTGTGGGATTGATATAGACTCTATTTGCTATACAGTGATCGCCGTAACCATGATCTTGTTAATATGGTGTCTGGCGACGATCACAGGCCATGGACGGTATTACCTATTCAGATTTCAGTTATGGGTTATTTTAGTTTTCTTTCTTCGTACTTTTGCTTCGATCTCTGAGTTTTTTCCTTATTGTTTCCGCTTGTTCATGTGTGATATTACTACAATGTAAAACTGACGTGTTTAGTTGTCACAGATTGAACACAAGCTGAACGATTGTTCTAATTTTACGCTAATGGGAACTAGTCGTTACATTTTTAATTTGGAGAATAATACTTATTTGTAACGTCTTACTTGAAAATACATGTTGAAGTAATTCATGTTTAATATGTAAATTACATATGTAATAGTTTAATCTTTCAAAAGAGATGGTAATCGAATTTTTTTAATACTAAAAATGGACAGACACTAATGTTTTATTATAAGAGTACATATGACCCGACTTAGTACACGTGGCACTTATCAAACTTGTTTTGGGTCTTTTTTCAAATGGACCGACAGAGGCTCAGTGATGGCCAAATTATAGCAAACCAACTTTAACCGGCAGAGTATCGGTCGGTTGTACTACAACGGCGAGTAAGGTCGTATCCCACGAGGAATCAGTTAAGTATCACAATCACGCTCGTATTTAGTTTAGGCTCACAAATATTGGTGAATTTAATAATTATAACTACAAATAAATATGCTTACTTTAGATAATATGACAAACGAGTAGCTAAACTATGGTCAGGAACACTAATCTTAACACCGCTACCGAATCACTAGGGACGAGCCTTAACCTACCAACCAACCAATGGTTTCTAATGAATGTGTTGTGGGTGCTATCTCCTAAACTGGTCCCTATGCGCTGCTAATACCACAACCTAGTTTACCATATATTTGGTTCAACAGTCCCCTTTATAGGATTTAATTGACCTAATATGATTAAAAACTATAAGACGCTCCACATCCACCGAGTTCACGGCTTAGCTAGAAAAACCTTACCAAGGAACATGCTGCGAAAAACTCGACTAGTTCGTGCATGACAATCCTAAAACTCTAGTCGCACACTGCCTCACAAAATACATTTATAGAGTTCATGTATGATCAATTAATGGTTAGCTACTCCATTAAAGGCATTAGGTTCAAATTTTAAGACACAATAATTCAAAAGATTCAATATTTAAGCCCTACACATCCCTAGATCATCGTTTAGGCATCAATTTTGTAATTCCATCGCATAATTTAGCTTTATCAAGAATTTAGCTATAATTGCAAGAACGAAACAAGAAATCATAATAGAAACGGAAGAAAACATGATAAAAGATAAGAAAAATAAATTACCAATAGTTTGGAAGCGATCCACAATGAAGAACTTACAAAAAGAAATCAACAATCCAAGCAATCTTGAAGTACTTGGATGCAAGAAAATAATTTTTCTAAAGGGTTTTTGGAAAAGTAAACCTAGGAAGTGAAGAGGAAATTAAATTATGAAGAAATGAGTATAAAATTCGACCTAATTGGCTTTTATAGGGCCAAAATCCGACCCCGAATGATGAATCCTCTCATTTTTCTGGCTGAAATATCATGTGTGCGCATGGAAAAGCATGCCTGCACATGCATGTTTGATCCACTCCAACATTGGCACACCTTCAGTAATTTGACGATATATTTGTGTGTAAAACTTTGATTTGAGCGATTCAAGTTGCGTTGGAAAGCTTATTCAATTATCTACAACTTTCACGAAGAAAACTGTCCCATAAAATCCCCATAAGGGAGCGCAAAATGCAGATCAATTCACAGAAGCACGAAAACATCAACGATTCTTGATCCGTTTCAACTCTTTAGCTTCGGGTGCTTGCTTTCACCTCTCAAAATCATCTTTTCATCATCAATAACTCCTCTCCCGGGATCACAATGAACCTATTGCCTACAAATATCGACAACAATACCGCGCATAACTCCCGAAGATAAAATAGGTATGAAATATGCAATAATTCACCAAAAATGACGAGATTTTCGGACTAAGTTGTCTTCGACTTTCGGAGTGAAAGAAATGGTGAAAATGCATCATAAATCGCTCAAATACTCCAAAAGTGCATCAAATAAGTAATAAACGGGGGTAAAATCATATAAGAAATGAAGCAAAGTTGACTCTCATCACTCAGTCCAATATTAGGCTTCATACATCAGATGAAATCTTCAAGGCTGACATTCATACATCGCGGGTCGCTCTTATAAGTATTTTTCGACATGACGTGAGTCGTCCTCTGTCCGAAATGACGTATGTCGTTTTCTGTCTTTTATGTGCAACCCGACGTAAGGCGTCTACAGTTTCATACTACCGGCTACCGAAAATCACAACCTCAACAGAAAAGTAAATGACGCTAAATTGTTTTTCTTATTGAATGATTAAAATGTCTACTTTGCTCTTCTTTTATAGTGGAAACGTGAAAGAGTTTAAATCAAAAAATAAACACTTCTAAAAATAAACTATCATTTAAATCTAAGATAATATGACATTAATCTATTTATTTAAAATATAAATCTATCTCAAATATAGCTACATTATTTTTTATTGAGATTCGTATTTATCTCTTGACTTTTATCTTATAATACCGGCATGGTGCACATTTCCTTCGGATTCGGACACTCAGCTTGGTGCAGGTCATCCCGACTTCAGACGACCGTTACACTTAATCAGCGGGGAATTAACCCACGATCTTATAATTGCTTTAGGATTCTCGGGATCAATACAATGATTACTCCATTACTACCTTCATAATGGTTCCTAGCTAGTTATTGACCACGTTTTTAGTGATAGCACAATCAACTCCCCCACATGTGAGTCTTATAACAAGTTCATCATCCTCTCAAAACAATCAACCGAATCTACTTTTTTGAGCTTCGATCCCGAATTCTTCGGATACGTAGGCAAGTGTTATATTTGGTTCCTTATACATTAAGAATTTCTCCACAATAAATCACCAAATTACTAATTGGGTTATCCTCTAACAAGGGATTGAACCCTGGTTGAAACATTATTTATAAAAAATGTGCAAGTGTTGGACAGATTGCCAACCCTTGAAGGGGGTGTTGGGACAGATTGCCCATGCCCTTAATGATAAGAAAATAAAGTAGCGCCTTTATTAACACCAATTGGTTTTAGTACAACGGTAAGCGCTTGATCTTAACATGGTATCAGAGCCAGAGGTTAAGAGATCGAACCCTGGTTGGAACATTATTTAAAAAAAATTGTGCAAGTGTTGAGACAGATTGCTCACACTTGAGGGGGTGTTGGGACGGAGTTGCCCATACTCTTGAATGAAAAATATGCAATTGCCAACACTTGAGGGGGGGGGGGGGGGGGTATTGGGACGGTTGCCCACACTCTTAATGTATAAGGAAATAAAGTAGCGTCTTTACTGGCACCAATTGATTTTAGTACAACGATAAGCGTTTGATCTTTAACACATTCAATAAGTGATGGCTCTCATGAGCTTCTAAATAATAAGTTAATTTTTAATGTAGTTATTCATAAACTTTGTATAATTTACTTACAGGACATAAACCATCCTAAAAGTGATCTAAAAATGATGTCACATGCATGCACATATTTAAAAAAAAAAAATTGAAGCGATAATTAAGTAAAATGATTAAATATTTGAAATTAACAAGGAGGCATAATCTAAGTGTCCTTGAAAAAATTGGAGCAATAAAGTCTTGTTTAATCCTTCCCAACTCTTCTTTCTTAAGTGCTCATTGGACAACTAATTGAAAAGAAAGATCAACAATATATATCCCCACATTTGGATTACACAATAAAATTGTCTAAATAGTGTTTCCCGTTCTTAAATATAAATCCATTAAGCTTTTTGTAAAACCTCATAATATATTTATGTTGTGTTTGGATTGTTGGAATAAAATCGAATGAAATGTTTTTTTTTGTTTTTTTAATTATTATTTCATTCCATCATTTTGACATGTTTGGATGTGAGAGAATTGAATCAATTTTCATTTCATTGAAATGAAATTTAACCATTTTCATTTTATCAAAAAATGGATGCAAGGAATGGAAGGTCGGATTGAATGAATTGTAAAACATAACTTAGTGATAAAAAATCAACCATCAACCACCCCAGCACCCCAACCATCATCACCCACCCAACCGTATCCACCACCGTCCACACCATTGCCACCCTCCATCGCACCACCACCCACCTCCACCTACCTTGTCACCACCCCTGCCACAACACACACCACCGTTCCCCATCAAAACCCACCCAACAACCATCCGCCCCACCACAACGTCCTGTTACCACACACCTCACCACTTCCTCATGCAACCACCCACCTCACCATCACCTACCCCATCCTCAGCGATAACCCATCCCACCACCTCACATTGCCACCATTCCCCTCCATCATTCTCCACCACAACCCACTAATCCTCCACCACCGATCTCCACCTCCACCACTACCCACCACTACCGCCCATCACCTCACATCATACCACCCTCGTCACACCACCCACCACAAACACCGTCAGTTGAACCACCATAATCGCACACCACACACCATCTGTCGTCACCCACCACCAACTCCGTACACCATACCACCACCCGCCACACTCGTCATCACGCACCAACATTACCCACTGTGTTACTTGACGCATCTTGTAGACTGTCACACATTTCATTCTATCGTGTATGTGCCATACATAGGAATGGAATCACACCCATTTCATTCCATCAGTTTCTTTATATTCCATTTTATTCAAGTAATCCAAACGCGTCATTATTTATGATATTTTCTTTCTTTTTTTTTTATTTTTTATTTTTTATTTTTATTTATGATATTTTCTTTCTTCTACTCATAATTTATTATATATTCAGTCATTTTTCATTACATTATAACTATTTCATTAATAACAATCAAAAGGTATCTTAAAATTTTAACATTAAAATGAATGATATTTAACCATGCACTTTCTTAAATTGTACGGAAAATATAAATAGACTTATATTTTAGGACGGAAGGAATATTGGTATACTTGATTGTTAATGGAATTTTCGTGCCATTTCCAAGGAAAAAGAAGTAACTCAACTCATTTGGAAGTAACATAACATGTGTCATTAAACATACAACATACAAGTCTCTATAAACAGTGTTTACATTAACAAACATATCGTATGTTTTATTGATTGATTGTATTTTTATTAAGAATTCTTCATAATAGAATTTCTCACCTCACTTGTAGAGGAGACTCAGCACGGAATTGTTACTTCCACAGTTAAATTCTCTTAACAAGTGATAAAACATACTATTTTTATACTATTAAGAATAATGAGACATTTTTTTTGAACAACAAAATGAATTTTCTTATTAAAACCTGGGCCTCAGCAAGTAGCTGAATAGGCCAGAACAACATCCGTACATAAGCATAATAAACAGAGAGAAACCTATGCTAAGAGGAAGAAGAAACAACAACACTTAACGGTGTATGAACTTATCATATGCGACTTTACAAGGCTAATCAATTTTTTAAGAGCGCACTTCGGATCACAAAGCCAAATAATAATGAGACTTATCAATTAAAACGTTATACATCATAATCAATAAGGTAAAGTATATTTACTTACCGATGCACGACACTACCCGTGCATCACACAAGAACAACTTTCAGAAAGCTGATTCTAGAGTCAAGAATTGTCTTTGAAAAGGTCGATTCTCACGATCAACCCATAGAAAGTCAATTCTTAACTCAAGAATCGACATTCTGAAGATCGTTTTGGTGTGGAATAAAATGATGTATCGGTAAATTCACGATGGTGTAAATAAAGACCCATGTTTTATAACATCGTGTTATAAAAATATGTAGCGAAAGTAACACTACACGAATCAATACGTGTCATTGCCATTTGCCAATATCACATCCCTTCCAGATATATAATTCCAATGAAGCATCATTAGACCCATCAAAATAATAGAGCTTTTACTCGTGTATTATCAGAATGTAACAATTTCAAGTCGAATCAATACATGTCAACTGTATTCTCATTCATATCCATAGAAAATAAAATGAGTAAGCAAATCATCTACTGTTATTTCAGCAAAAAGTTGTAGATGGACTCCCTAATCGTTTTTTTTTTTTTGGACACAATTTAATTAGAATACTTGTTTATAACCATCTTTTACATAACTATAGTATAAATATGTAAGAGAAAGTTTACCTACGTAAAAACGAACATTTAGGTTTTAACATGGAAGCATTTCGTGTAGAAAAAGAATGTAACATGATTGTCATTGCTACAATTATGATAGGAGTATCAACATGATTGTGTGTATCGAATCTGTCGGAGAATTGGGTAGTAGAACAATGAGGCCTATTCGCGAACAGAAATTGAGCTTGTAAATACTGGAGGTCTGTATTCGGCTATAGGCCTTAGTGCCTTACTTCTAACCTATATTCGCTACACGTTGTATCAGATCCAATAACCTATCGGAACTAAGTATCACGTCATGGAAGACGGTGTATGTCACTTCTAGAGTCATTCGGTAAGGGTATTGATGATGAAGATAACTCCTTAAAAGAGGGTGAATGTAGTATTCCATATTGAAAATCTAAAAGAAAATTATCTAGATATAAGGTTGAGAAACAAGTCTAGTAGCTTAGGTTAGCTATATAAGTCAATTGAGTCTAATGACATTATAGTATAATAAGTAACTTGATTTTTGGATTTATATGCGGATTCTTACGGTGAAACTTTAACGTTATAAGCGTTTTTATATCAAACTTCATGTTATGCACAAGATTTCACCATGTTCTTTAAAGCTTAGAATCGTCAAGATGTGATTTCATTGCATAATTGCATATTATATGAATCCAAACCGAGGACCCTGAGCTTATAATCACAAACTCCAATAAATCGAATAACCAACCAAACTCTTTAGATGAATCACCGGCTTATTAATCCTAGTGTCATGTCACCATAAACCCGAGACTGAATTCTTTCAGACTTAGAACATCTTACTCTGCTACGCGTATAGATTCCGAGTGCCCAATGGTATATCCATTATTGTTAAAGTTGTCCCATGCACATTGGACACTTACTATTTTATCACCCACCATATTAAGAGATAAACTTCTCTCGCCTCATAACCTAGGTTTTAAGGATGAGGCATCTCCTCTTATATGGATTTTTGGGCCTTCTACATGATATCAGAGCCACCCCTTTATTGTGTAAGTGTTAGGCTTCTTTGTTGGCCTTATAGTGCCCTTATATGCATCGTGTGCCATGTGGCCCATGCTCTTTATAGGCTCACATTGGAGGAAACGTGTTAAAGTTCTCCTACATTGGACATTTGCTATTGTATCACCCTCCATATTAAGAGACAGACTTCCTTCACCGCATAATCTAGGTTTTCGAGGATGATACCCCTCCTCTTATATGGATTTGGGCCTAGATTTTCTACTTATGTATACCCCCCATAGACGATTTGTATATGAAGCAAGACATTGTCCGTACATCCTCTTCATAACATCATAGCCTTGAATACCATTAATTCACTAAGTGATCGATGTTTATATATGATCATATCCTAAATTCGGCCGATCAATTAGTTCTAGAATTAACACCCGAGATAACCATCTCTTTACTTCCTGCAAGGACTGTATTTCATCTTTTCGACTTGCATTACTGGCTACCAATCCTTAAATAATGTCAACATGGATGTGGTTGGGAAAGTTTCACAGAGCAAACTTTAATGCCAAATCAAACACCACATCAAAAAAGGCTTGAGTCTATAATCACATTAGAATTATGATTAAACCCATAAATGATCATTTTGTGTTCCGATTAGATTCTCACCTCACGGACTTACATATCATAGTGTAATTGTCCAAGTCCTACGTGATCATATCACATATAAGTGCAACCACTAAGATGTCAAATATCGACGGTTTGTATAAGGAGATCACGCCTCATGTGTTTTGGGACACGTATAGTGGTTTGACTGGAAGATCTCGAACTTTAGTCAATTTCATCACTAACTTAATATTTAAGGAGTATCGCCATAAAATCAATCATCTCGTAAATAACTCTTATGCACTGAGTATTATGTCCACAAAACGAACCTCTTGGGATTTTCCATGATGTCCATTTACATGCATACTACTTAGAAAAATAAAATGATCAACATTGAATATTACCTTTATTAATGTAGAACAATAAAATATTGTATTTCCGGACACCGCTCCTAACACCTTGAATTAGGTTTAAAGGACAGATCACTAAGGCAGCTCGTGAAGCCGGTCGGGGCCTTATCCATGGATTTTTGGGGGCTTAGAGCTGGAAACTTTGTTCAAGGAGGCATTGCTTTGTTTTAAGTTGTTGCTTGGTGGACCAAGGTTTTTATTAGTTGTATGAGTGATTCTTGTTGTATGTTGTTGTTATCATCTTGTTGTATGGGTTCTCGAGTAGGTTGCTTGTGAGTCTTAGTTAAGGAAAGGGGTTGTGGTTTATGTTAGAGAGACTTTGTTAAGTGTTTTAGCAGTAACGCTTCAACGTCTTGTTGTGTGGTTACAATAAAATTAGTTTTACCTTGAATTAACACCAACAATGTACATTATGTTAATTTTCTGTATGCATTCCGCTTGAAGTTGAATCATAAGGAGATGGTTGTAGCAATTAAGCTACAATTTGAGATTGTCGTAAAGTAATAATTTACATAATCGACAGTGATATGCATGCATAATATACGATTTTGGAGTTTTAGAAAGCCCTTCAAATAAAATCATCTTTGTGGCATAGACAGAGGATTAAATTAATGTCACCTAATATCCATATTCTTTAGAATCCTCTGGTTTGGTCACAAAAACAAAATGCTAAATACATGAGAGAGATCCATGTAATGCCTCGTAGTGTTGGGTTTTGGCTAGAAATGAGTAATGGGGCGTTATAAAAAATCACTAATTTCGTCCGTTTTTCTTTTACTAATATTATCTTAAAATCACAAATCATCTTAACCATAAGTTATCTTTATCTATGTGGGGTTAGGTTTTAAAGATTGAATAACATATATGTCATTTATTATAGAACTAATTCATCGTTACATACAAAAGATCTATTAATTTGTCATATTCTTCTTTTAGATATGGGGTGAAAATGAAATTTAATTTATATATGAAGGCCATGGAAACAAAACAAGATACGCTCCACATGGAAATTTAAAGACTATTTTAGAATATAAGGTCCATTTGAGAGATGACGTTAAAACAACTATTAATATGGACCAGTAGGAAACATAATCACATGGATATCAATATATACATTATACAAATGTTAGTTAAATCATAAGTAAACACTTAATTATTTCAGGTCTTTTCAATACCAATTAATGATGATGGGACGACATTTGCTTTAGTGTTTATCTTTTATTATTATTACTATACTAATAATAATAGAAAATGATAAAATGAAGAAAAAACTATCATTAAGGATTTATGTATTTGTACACGTTTTCCTAAGATGTATATATAGTGATTAAATGTGGGGCTTTATGGAACTAAAGCTAGATAAATAATTATACAACATAGAATTGTGGGAAAGTCTTCACTTGCTTAATTATGATTAGATCCAAGTGTCGACAAGTGAATTACACTAGGATTTTGGACCACATTTGTACTTTTTAGTTTATAGGGACCAATAAAGAGAGGGAGATTTCGAGTCTTGGGAGACGAACTCTCATCTATAGGATGTCTGGTTACAGATTGCTTAAGCATAGTTTGCGTATTATGTCCTGTTTTTTTTTTTTTTCCCTTCATACGAAATACTGGCAATTGATTTTCTTCAGGCCGGCTTGTCCGTAAGCTGTACGTCACCGCCACATATGCTGTTACTTGTATTTTGGATTTGATTTAATAAGATGATAGCTTTGAAAGAAAGGGGGAGGGGCCATAAGGACAAAAATTAACAGAAATGGGTCTGGAAGGACATTTTCCATTTTCAAAGATTATAAAGGACAAAACAAATTTTTTGGGCAAAAATACCCATTCACAAGAACATTCATCCAGGATGCAACAACATTCGCGTTTTAGGTGTTTTTGGAACCAAACTAAACCCTAATTGGGAAGGGGAACCCCAAAGGGGATTTGAGGACCTTAAGATCGTGCACATTTGTGAAAAAAATGGGATAAAATTCTCAAATAAAAAAATAAAACTGCTGCAAATAAAGGGTAGCCGTTGTCGTGTAGTTAGAGTAATGGCGGCGGCAGCCGTTGCCGTCCAACATTTTTTGGGAATCCCAGTGAAATATCAAACTTTAAATTAAGTATTGCGAATTGGGAAATAGCGAGAATTTCTCGTTAAAATTATAGAAAACTTTCCCTGTACATTGGCCTTTTTTCTTCTACAATTATATATAAAATAAAGGGTATTTCGGTAAGTTTGCATCTGATTTGTCCTAATTAATCTGTAGTGTACTTGGAGCCTGATATTTAAATAAATTTGTCCTTCTCAGCAAAAAAAACTATTGAAAGAAAAGAAAAAGGAAGTACGAAGAGAATTCATCATTTTGAAGAAAGTAGTTGGATTTTTGCAAAAGAGATTCGGTAGATTTATTGTTATCCAACCACACCATGTCATACTTACTACATTGTTTAATACTCGAGACAATATTATAATTTTGGAATACTTTTTTCAAATAATAGTATGTTCATGTAAGTATTTATAAAGTCTATTGGATAAGGTATATACACCATATCATAGTCATGACTGGATAGAATAATATTTTCGAAAGAGATTTGAACTCTTAAAATATTTTCTAAAATGCTTTAAAAAAATCTAATCAGAATAACAGTGAGAAATTCTTATAAGAAGAGTTTTCGTATACACCAAATTGTTTGATTAACGACACGTGTACAAAAGAAAAGAAAATAGTATAATTATTATATTACACATATGTCATATATCTAACGGTTTATCACGTACATAGAATGTATGTAAGGATTTTCCATAAAAAAAAAAAGTGCAAAATGAAAAATTAAAACTCTTATCAAATGTTCAAGAACAATCTCATTATCGGGCCTCGTGCAAAACTTTAAAGACTTTTAAAGACCATTTTTCCTACTGCTTTTCCACTTTGTAGTATCAAATCATTAATATTTTTCTTATCAAAATTTACATCATAAACTTTATATTCTATTTGGAATCATTATTTAATGGTTATGGGGTACATAAGGAGGGGTAATGTTTTATGTTGAGTCATTTCAATCAAAGCAAATGTTGAAACAGCTGTCATGTTTCAATTTGTTTTATTCCAAGAATTTGTGCCTAAAGTATGATAATAATGTGGTACCATTAAGAGGTGCCGAAAATTCCAGGTTACCCAATTTAGACGCTTAACATCTAAATCATTTCCCTTTCACTTTAATTGCTAGGACAAACTGTCCATAATTTCATTTTTCCTACCGCCCCCCCCCCCCCCCCCCCTCCCCCCCCCCCCCCCCCCCCTGTCATTTCTTGTTTTCATACCTTTCATCTTATGTTCTAGCTAGGCTTCTAGCCAAAGTACCAACCCTAAGTTTGATGACCACTTTATTCACACCACCTTCGTATTACACCGACTCCACGTGCGTAAAACATAGGAGTATTTGATTTTTAAAAAATCGATTACGTATATAGTCAAAAATTGACTGTCTGAAAATTAACTATGAGTATCGATTTTCTTAAGATTTGATTTTATATGTGCTGTCGTGATAAGTTGAACATGATCCAAATAGTTTCTTCCAAAATAATTACTCATTGAATGGTAAAATTCATTCAGAAGGTTTTAAATTCAAGAGTGTCATGTAACCACATTCAACCAATTGGGAAACCAAAGAGAGTTACATTCTTGTTGAGTTAATTCAGTACACTTGAGGTGAATACTGTAAGTGTTCGTAAATCTACATTTTAGAGATTCAAACTCCACATTTTAGAGATTCAAACTCCACAGATTTGTGAAAATAAACACAAGTGTATCATGTTTATTTGTAAAATACACATTTTGTCAACTTTACTACATTTGTATGGTACTCCTTCCGTTTTTTTTTAACTGTCACTTTTCAGTATTTACTTTTTGTTTTTATTTATCTGTCATTTTAATTACCAACACTATTTATTTATTTTTTCCCCTCATTTAACCGTCATTTCAATAATCCAAATTTTAATACAATTTTCCATGCACAAGGAATGAAGGAATTTTATTATTTTATACTCTATTTCAGACACATTAATCACTTTTTTAATATGTGTGATTCTTCTCTTTTCGATAGGAAAAAAAAAAACGAAGGGAGTATGAAATATGAACCCCTATTAGTAATTTTGTAGATTGTATAATAAAGACTCTCGTGCAGTTAATATTAAACAGATATTAAATAAAATAAAGGACTGTAGTGTTTAAAATATGTAAGATAAAAATATTAAAATTTGTTTAGAGTATTTTATACAATTACTTTTGTTGTAACGGATTGCAAGTGAAGACATAGAATAATAGATCAAATATCGTAAACAAACACAACAGGAACATAAACAAAAAGAATATAAACGTGGTTTTCAGCATTGGGCCTAACCCACAAACAGAAAGAATAACTTTTAATTATGCAGAGAACTACAAGAAGATACTATCTTGGTTACAATAAATGCTTTATAGTTTTGGAAGCCTAACCCTAGCCGTCATAATGGGTCCATGTTAGAATTTTCATAAATACCCCATATGTGATCTCAGCTTAGTTGAGTCACCAGATGTAGCCAAACTCGGACACAAAACTGATACAAACATTTTCAACCGACTCAGCTGACCACAGAACTCAACTGAACACCACTTCAGCTGACCTCCCAGACTTGAACACTTCAACTCAGATGACCATCACTCAATTGAACTTCCCAGACTTAAGCACTGTCAGATTCAGACGTAGAGATCAAGTCACATTGACAAACAACTTTCATAAGATTTACATGAAAATTGTTTTATTCAAGTTGAAGATTGATATTTTCCATAAAAAAATTGCATTATTTTAATTGGCTGGAATATTTTCTGAATTTTTATAAAGAGAAAGGGATAAATGACAACTTATGTAAGTCAATCATATAATGTAATTTAACATATTTCCTTTTACCCGCGCATTTCTTAGCACTTTTGTATGTTTTCGGGTTTCAAATTGTATGATTTAGACTTACGGAAAAAAAGTCATAGAAAAAACACAAAACAGTTGCCTTTTGAAAGAATTTATGTCTTGTTACCATCATTTATTTTCCGGGTTTATGTTTGTTACTGTTGCATTGTGTTATTAAATTTTATATATATATATATATATATATATATATATATATATATATATATATATATATATATATTGTTATAACATGACAGAGAATCCATATAGCAAAAAAGATAATAACATATGCAATCTAACAGTAAATGATCAAACAGATAAATAGAAAGAAGAAAAACACTAATTTAACGTGGTTTTCGGTGTTGTGCCGACTACTTTACGGACATAAAATTGATATTTATTATGCACTGAAATTCCAAGGTTTTTCATACATTACATTGATTACAAGATGTGTATTTATACGCATAGATCCCTAAACCCTAACCACCAAAGGATCTCTGACAAAATTGCCATAAATGCCCCAGATGTGGGTCCTACTCTGCTGACCCAACTCAGCTAACCAATTCCCGGATGCAGAACTCAGTTGTATTCAACAACCTCGGTAGACTTAGCAGACTGCTGACATAGAAGGACCTCAGCTGACTTCCACATACAGCTTGAATACACTTTCTCAGCTAACCATCACTCAGCTGACTAACAGATTAGTTCCACCAGATTAGAGATCAAGTCACACTTTGCTGACAAATCTCCACATTGACTTGAACTCTCATTCACATCCAAACAAATTGCATAACCAAATGTATTTTGTACCAGATGCATTCGTCAATATCAGATGTATTGTACAAGAATTCTCTTTAGAATCCACTAAGCTGACCTTCCCTCAACTGAGTGTCCAGATTTCAGATTATAAGTTTTGAATATTCAGCAAGTCCAGACACAACCGAAACTTTGTTTGCTGAACCGGTTAAGTAAGCATATCAACATGATTCTCCTTGGTGATGATCTTCCTTACTTGAACCCTTGATCTTCTCATTCCTTAGGAAACGATATCTCACATTTATATGATTGGTTCTCTCATAAAGAACCTAATCCTTAGCCAAACATATTGCACTCAAACTGTCATAATATATCTCTACTTGATCCTGATGTAGCCCCAAATCAATAACTAGACCCTTCAACCAGATACCCTCCTTGGTTGCTTTAGTAAGAGCCATATATTCTGGCACAGTAGTTGCTAGAGCTACTATGGCCTGAAGAGTTTATTTCCAGTTGACAACTGAATTTCCCAATGTGAAAACA
Source organism: Gentiana straminea (assembly GCA_036785695.1). Classification (NCBI taxonomy): domain Eukaryota; kingdom Viridiplantae; phylum Streptophyta; class Magnoliopsida; order Gentianales; family Gentianaceae; genus Gentiana; species Gentiana straminea. The sequence continues at coordinate 721,712 of JAVUPR010000203.1, read as the reverse complement.
TAATCCGTCATTGATTTTCCGTTGTTCACATCACCTGCATAATCAACATCACATTACCCTATGATCAGACATTAAGTATCACCTCCATAAATGAGACCAACATCAGTTGTACCCCTTAGGTACCTGAATATTCTTTTCACAGCTTTCTAGTGTTCCTTTCCAGATTGAACCATAAACATGTTGACAACATTGAATGCATGAGCCAGATCAGGCCTAGTGTAGACCAAGGCATGCATCAGACTGCCAAATACACTAGCATATGGAACTCTTGACATATATTCCTTCTCATTTGCTGATTGTGAAGCATAAACAAATAGATGAGCATTCGATACCATAGGAGTATCTATTGTTTTGCAGCAGACAGGTCAAACCGGGCAAAAAAATCTTCGGTATATAACCCTACTGAGATAAGAACAACTTTCTTTGACTCTTATCTCAATAATTAAGCTTGATCGGCCTCTCTAGGTTTCCAATCTAACCGGAAGAGTACCGGGTCAACTGTAGTATAGCTAGGTGAGTCAATGTCATATCCATAGAGAGAAATCTCAATTGAGTTCCAAAGCGGACCAAACAGTTAGTCTAGGTGTATTCATTAATCAATAAGCAAGTATGAACCAACTACAAATTAACTAATGAAAAGTAAACTAAAAGTGCAATTAACTAAGGATAAAATGACTCGGATGAAGGGGAAATGATATGAAACGAGGTGTCTAGGATGATGTTTCAATGAACTAGATATGAGGTCTTGTAACTACATGGGATCAAGCTTCACTAATGAGTTCTCAACACATTCAAGGTGCAATTCACTATGTTAACATCAATCGATCTCTCACATCAACGAATTATAACCAAACATCTATCTATCGGCTAGGACTAGATTGAATGAATGGCTACGCATTAAAGTGCTAAGAATCACCCAATCTAAGATTAGGTAACACACACTCTAGAAATCAATTTTATCTCTAGATGATTTTACTAAGTGCTCATGATGACTAGTGTCCATGCCAATTTTTACAATTATGCCTCAAATTAACACATAGATGATGTAATTAGTCATTAATTAATCACACCCATGAAGATCAATCACCGACATGAACAAATCAAGAACATTCAAGACAATCCAACTTGAATCCAAGCAATTACAAGATTTCTAGCTCATTTTCACATCGCCCAAGCCACATTTAACTTAGCTACTCATGATTAATGCAATAGACAAGAAATTTATACTAAGTCAAGCCATGAAAACAGAAAATCTCACCAAAAAGAGAAGAGATACCTCAATTCAAAGATGAAAACATGAAATTAGTCCATTTCCCATGAAGATTCAACCAAAGATTGATGTATCCACAATAGATGAACAAAGCCCATGCTCCAATTACATGAAATTGCAGGAAATTATAGCTAAGAATGAGTATTTTTGGGTTTTTGCATAAGCAACTCAAAAGAAGAAGAAAAATCAAGAAAATGGAAGAAGATTACAAAAATTGATTTGGATTTTATCTTCTTTTGTTGCTAAATCTACCCTAGAACTAAGAAATTTAAGGTGAGAAGAGGATGCTCTCCAAGCCCTCAAAATTGCCCCCAAGAGCTTCTCAATTCGTCCTCATTTTGAAATAGGGAGGAACGATTAAAAAAAGATTCAAAACAGAGCTTGGTGGCCACCCAGGTTTTTCTGGTAAGTACCGAACTTGCTGTCAATTCTGCTGAAATCGTGGTAAGCACCAAGGCTGGTCTGGTGACTACAGAGATTTTTGTGCATTCTGCCCATATTGTGGTAAGTTTTGGTGACCACCAATATGGATTCGGCAAGTGTCGAGAATGCGAATTCCATAATTTAAGGTTTTTCCTCTTTGGAGCTCGATCAAACCTACCAACCATCCCAATATGCAAGTTTGAAACACTTTTGGGGCCTAGTAAGTCCTTACACCTGCAAAACATAACACGAACCTACCCCGTGTGTTCGATAAAAGGTCCATATTTCAATGATAAAACTGAGATTTCCGATTAAGTGTGATGTGGAATCGTGGGTGATAAAATAAGCATGATTAGGCATCTAAATGATTGAAATGAGGATCGAAGTGCTATAAAACAGGGGTTGTCTCGGATTTTATCTAAGCAAAACAAACAAGTAATAAATTTATAAATCCGGTATACCCCAAATGCAGGGATCGTAGTATAGTAGCTACAACCGGAGTCGAGTCACAGGGAATCGTCGTTATCTAGTTCATTAATTTTCCTAAGATTGATACCATTATTATTAAAACCTAAAATAACAAAACGAAAAGTAAACTGGACAGAGGATTGTCAGTCCAAAGCCAGGAAAGATCGTTGCGGAAAATAAATCTAAACTACAAACTAAGAAAATAAATAAAACTAGTAAAACCATGACAATGACTATGGTGATTCAACAAAGAACAAGCAATGATCCACTGTCTCGCAACCATCGCTTTCTTTCTAAGGTTATCTTATGATGATTTAATTAAACTTGTGATTCACCTAACAAAGGTACGAATTCCCAATCTCTTAGGTAATTCGTCTATCAATCTTTTATCTTTCGATCTTAAAGATTAACGCTTTCAATTCAGAGGTGTAAGATTTATTCAATCTAGCAACCTAGATATTCAACCTTATCAACTCTCGTTACTTATAGGTTAAAGATCCAATCTTTCCTATGGTGATCTAGGTTTACACCGACTCTCGTCACATAGTAAACATCAATAGCAAACTATCTCTCGATTTAAATTGCATAACACATAAGCACAGAAAAGAAACAACTTTAATTAAAACTCACAAAATCATCCAAAGGGAGAAATAAAAACGCTGCAGAAAAGTTTCACATGCTTGCTCCAAGTTTGATCAGCTTCCAGCCATCCTCATGATCCGGAAGGAAAATGAAACAAAATAAATAAAACAACTAATCTAACCCTCGGTCGACCAAGCACCAAAGTTTGGCCGACTGAGCACAACTCGGCTTCAGAATTTAGGGTTTTCTGCGGCTGCTGTAATGTGTATATGATGATATTAGGGTTTGAAATAATGCGGCTATATATAGAAAAAGTAAGTCGGTTTCAGCATGGCGGCGGACGGACGCCCGTCCAGTTGGTGTAAATTCTTCGAGTCGGGCCGAGTCTTCTCAAACGCCCGTTCTATGTAAAATGAGACGCTCGTCCACCGAAATCTTCAAAACTCGAATCAAATTTCCTCTCCCCGGACGCTCGTCCATATCTTCGAACGTCCGTCCACCCCGGACGCCGCTTCAATACTTCGACGCCGCCCGATCCGTACGGGTAGTGAACGCTCGTTTGATTCTTCAAATCTTCATTCCAATCCTCAACTTGCATCTTCCTCCTTCCATTAAATCTCCAATTATGACATGTTTATGCACCTACAAAACCACAAAGACATGCAAAGTGTAAAACCATAGATAATTACCAATAAAATCACGAAATTAGCTCAACTTTACTCTTAAAGACTTTTAAAACTCATCTGCTCAATAATTCGATTAAACCCTTAATTTCTATGAAAATAATACGAATATGGAGGAAATTATTACAAAATATAACGATATAAATCATATAAAATCACCCTTAACAGGGGTAAAACACGTGTGAAATGCATGTAAGGGTCGACTACATCACTCACCCAAATCTCCATCCCAAAAATCTTATTGGTGTTGAAATGGTGTCCTAAACCCAATCGGGTTGGACTGGATCCGACCGGGTCGGATCATTTCTACTATTTCGTTATATTTATACATATGATAAATGGTTTTTCTGTTATTATATATATGTTCGTTTAGCGGACCAATAATGATATTGTATATATATGATAACGTCCCCAGTGTCAAACTGTGAGAGAGAAATCATAATAGCGATTATGGTTGATGAGATCTCTACTCACTTTAAAATGTTTGATACTTAAATGTCTCTAGGCGTATGTGCTATTAAATGGGACGTTAATAGTACGATTAGATTAGCACGTATTAGATGTCTTCTATCTTGTTGAAGATAGGGATAGAACTCGTCTATCGAAGTGTGGGACACTTGGACTGTACGTGGACGTGATTAGAGAATGCATACGTTAGTGTGACCCACTTACTTTATTAAGTGTCGCACTATGTGGTTGTTGTGTAATTATCCTGTGACCGGAGTCTTCATGACATCACGGTGTGGATTGTCATACTTTGACACTATTGAGGTTTACCTTAGCCATGGGGCGATCATGCGGTAGTGATTGGATGTGATTCTGAAGCATGCGTAGGATTCCTGTTGCTTGTCCGGAAATCGTATCCTATGATTAGGTGTTGGTCCCTTGAAAAGGCTTTGGTTAAGTTTAGGGGGGTGAATAAACTTAACACTTACAACTTTTGGAGTTAACAAACTCAACAATGTCAGTAGCCCGTCGATCGCTCGCAGTCCGCCGACAACTCGCAGTCCGCGACGACGCTGATATTACTGGATTTGTTGCAACGGAATATATTCAAATTAAGCCTTGTTACTTGTTGTTAAAAAGATGATACTAAGTATTAGATACTTTAGTGTAAGTGTGTGATTTAGTTGCTAGTTTCAGTAAGTTGATGTGATCAGTATACTAAATGCATAAAGTAAATGCAGAAAGTAAGTAGGCAATTTTTATAGTGGTTCCAGGTGGTGTAATCCTGTCAGTCCACTTTTCTAATGTGATGTTGGAGGAAATTCACTATAGATTTTTGAGGTTGCAATTACAAAAATCCCTAAGTTGTCTCTCCTTCACCAATAACTATGGCTTCACAAACTGAACACTTGAAGCAGGTAGGATTGCTGCTTCAAAGTATTCCACTGGTCCTTGAAGGGTAGGATTGCCTCTTCACCAGCTCCACCACAAACAACAGTTCTTGACACCTAAGTGCTTCTCTGTCTTTAGCAGGTTTCTTGTAAAAGAAAGTTTGAATCAAGTAAATGATTCAACAATCAACAGCTTGATCGGGATGGAATGATCAGCAGCTTGATGATGTCTTCAAGTGTGTATACTTGATGTAACTTGATAGCAGGTTACACTTGAAGAATTTTCTGGATTAGTAGCTTTTAGCTCAGTGATGTCAGCAGGGTGTTTTTCTTGATCAGAAACTTGATAGCTTTGAGTAGATTATTTGTTTTTCATCACTTGTCATCATCTGTATCTGAATCAGGAGTCTTCTATTTATAGGTGAGAATCCTATGACTTATGTTTGAATTTCAAACATAGCCATTTCAGATTTGTCTCCATCTTGACTTGATTTATGTCTCTCTACATAGTACTGACACTGTAAGTTTGATTTTTGTTAGTTTTCAGACTGTCCACCCTTTGACTTATGTCTATTGGTTAATCCTCTGAATCTTTCCAACGTTCGTTTTATCTTGGCCGTTGATTTGTTGACAATATCAAGGCTTGTAATCCATCCTTATCCTTGTAATCTTCCAATGTAACCTTTGATTAAATCGAGATTTATTCTCAGCAGATATTTGACTTATTATAGTCTGCTGATGTACATATCTCGTGAGAAGCAGATGATTAATCATCTGCTTCCGGAAGAAATTCTTGGCTTAAGTCTGCTGTGTTTCAATACCACTTCAGCTAACTGTTTTTCATCTAACTTTTTATTATGAAGTTAGAGTACACCATTTTGATTATAACTAAGTTCCAATCACCTTTTAACATATGGAACTTAGACCTTGTACACAAGGTGTATGTAATCAGTTTAGGTCATCACAGACTTTCCTAAATTCTGATTCCATATCCTTGACTTTAAATACTAAGTTTGATCCCTTAGCCTTCAATAACTGAGTTTGAGCCATCAGCCTTCAGTCTTCAGCAGGTTCCTAACTAGTCTACTAACCTAGACAGGTTTGCTGATACAGTCAACTGGCCTAATTACAATGCATGTTTGATCAAACCTATACAAAGATCAAACTCTAATAAACCTATACATTTGATCTAGACATCTTTTTGCCTTTGCTCTATAACAGCTAGTCTGGCACTCATCATTAAAATTTAAAATATGTCCAACATTAGGAGTAAATATCCGAAAAGGGTCTTTATATAAGGAATGTTTTATTCTGGAAAGTCTTTGCAAAGCGGAAGAAATATGTTACTTCGACAGAATAGGATATGCAGATTATAAGATACGGTCGTTGATGTTTGAAATTCGACGTACGACCGTATGGATATTGTAACAGCGATATGATTCTATTTACACGGTAATTGTTTCACATGAAAGGTAGTAGTCATTGCATTTGACTCTTCCGATGATTGGGGGTCGTGGACGTATTGTTAGACGCTATCCATGATCGTTAGGTATGAAGGGCATTTTTGTAATTGCACTTTATGTCTACGGTCAACATATTCGGAAGCCTATCGGGTCACACAATAAGAACATCTAGCCGGATTAATGTGTGGTTATAGTGATAACCAAATAAGGAAAGTTTATCTCAACTATAAAGTGTTATAGTGATAAATTAATATGGTGATATTTATTTATTATGAATAAATTAAATACAATATATTAATTATATTGATTAATTAAATATATATATAATGTATATGTATGTCGAAATTTATTGTGTATATTGATACACATGGATTTTGTAAATTAAGTAATCATATCATTATATTAATTAAGAATATTCCGGATGCCAATATATTGGCATATGGGGCGTAGGATAAAGGTGTATAATATACATTAGGATTGTGCAATTTAATTAATGATATTATCGTATATTAATATTGGATATTAATAGATTTATGAAAAATAGATTTATGGTAATATGATAAAGATAATAAATATTGGATATTGACAATATCTTGGAAATATTTAATGTGACATTAAATTAAATGAGATAAATCAATCAAAGATAATTTCCTTATTTTATTAGGAAAATGTTTTCTTTCTCCTCAATCTACTAGAAACTTCTCCCAATTAGATTGGGATCTATGGGGGGCGCCACTTACCTTTATATAAGAGGTGGGTGACTACCTTTTTAGTATCACCACAATTAGAAGAGTTCTAATTTACTAGAAAATATGGGAGCTTCATAGAGAGAGTTATGAGAGAGAGAAAAAGGTCGGTCTAGCAACTGAGTTTTTCTGATAGCAATCCATGATGGGATTCCGGTGGGCCGTTCGTGTGGACTAGCGGTAGAGGCCGAACACTTGGGCGGCTTCATGCAGAAACTACAACCGTAGACAAAGCGTCGATCCAATTGGATCAACCAATGTATTCTCTTGTATACTTCTTTTATACTTGTTTCTTAAACGAAATCGATCCTGGTTAAAAGGAAATAAAATTTTAAATTCCGATGTGTTCCCGCGATGATTTCCTAACAATGGTATCGGAGCAAGCATCGAGCTTAAGCAATAAGCATTAGTTAATTTACGTAGTAATTAATCAATAGATGCAAGATCTGAAATCGCGAAACAAGAAACAAAAAAATATAAATCGGTGTTGGGGGGCTCGGCCGAAGCAGCGGCCACCACCGTGGCTTCGCCGCCGCCGTCGGCCGGTTATTCATGGGGACATCGTTTTTGTTTTTCTGTTTTGTGATATTTTATTTTGTATTGATATCTCTTTGTTTAGTTGGTGTCATGTTGCTAACTAATAGTTCAAATAGTTTGGCTCATTAGGATGCAACATGACTTTAAATAATATTGGCATTTCCAAATTTTGTTTGGAATAGGCCTATGCACTTTTCAAAATATTTGATTTTGAAAAAGGCCTAGGCCTAGGCCCCTTTCTGAAATGGGCCCATAGTGGGTGCCTTTTGGTTTTGAAAACCAAATGCATCCATTTTGATTAGGAATTAAAAGGAAAGAAACAAAAGAGACTTAATTTTAATTTTGATTTATTTTGGAATAGTTCTAATTGATTAAAATTAAAGTAGAAATCATTTTGAAATTAATCGTTAATTTTATTTCGATTAAAATCATTTAATAAATTAAATGTTAATTAGTTTATTGATTAGATAAAATTATTTAATTGATTAAGCTTTAATCGATTAATTAAGACTCGAGTTGGTAATTTTATTATTTATCTTTTTCATAAGATTTTTATTGTATGGATTAGACATTGTAGTAGATATAATATGATTATATGGACCCCGATTGATCATGGACTCGACCAATAGGATAGTTGTGTGTGACTTATTTTTCTGTTGGTTTCAAAATTGTCCTAGGCCGTTATGAAGAACGTGACCTCGTTTACTTTCTGTATTTATCTCATTCCCATTAGCTCCCCCCGTGTGCGGCGGGTGTATAAATGTATTAGATAGATTTTATGTAACAAGAATGGAGCAAAAGATGGAGACGAAAGAAAGACGAATGAAGATCCCATTGAAGGTGGTGCATTAAAGATCCTATTAGCGGTTTCAGCTACCCTTAGATTGTGACCCGCGGTTTCATCGGTTTGCATTCAAAACCGCACTTAGCAAAAGTCCATGATCATACCGGCTACTTTACGCATTTATTTATTTTGTGCTTGTATTCATTTTATATGATACGATAGATGCATGACTAGGCACGATCTAGATGAATGTGTAGGATGTATGTCTATAGAGATAAATATATTTGATGAGACCGTAATTAAAATTAATTAAGTGAATTAATTTACATAAATACTTCCACAACAAAAATCAAGTCGAAATATTGTCTCCCAATATTATAGCGATGGTGAAGAGCCCTTGTTCGGATCCAACTGATCGGCCCTCATCGGGAGTTGACCTACCTTGGGCATATCGTCGTTATTGAGATATGATCGTATTAGATCTCGTGAATATTGAGTTATGACTTGACTAGAATATTGCGGTGATTGGCCTCGTTAGGACCATCTTATTTTAGAGGCAAGATGTTGGCTAACACATAGAGATATGTAGTGTCAAAGAGTTGACTAGTCAAACATCAAGAGTCATATAGAGATGTGATTGGTAAAGTTTTACCTACCCTTCGAATTATTCCGGTTGATCGGCCCTCGTCGGGAATCGGGGTAACTAGATGGGATCTTGACACTAAAGAATATTTGAAAATTTCTTGAAAGTCAATTGGGAGTAGTTGACTCGTGGGAGCAAAATCATAACAAAAGACCATTTTTTGATTTTGCATATATAAACAACAACACTTTTTTATTTTTATTTTAGGTTGTAGTTTTGTAGCAAACTTTTATTTATGTTTTTATTCTCGATTGTTAAAACCAAAATTAAATGACGGTTACCTTTTGAGAAACGTTCTCAAAATGGTTAAGTAATTTTAATCCCTTTAAATAATCAATGACAAGAGCGACTGCGTTATAGTAGTTAAAGACAAGGAGACTACATACTTGGTGGAGTAATCTATGACTTTAATTATTAGTCAAAACGGAGGCTCATGATATGATTAAATTACTTGAAATGAGTTCCAACGAATTAATCATATATTGGATATAACGATATCCAATTGGTCATTTTGTCATACGATGACAATCAATTCGAAAATTAGATCTGACGAATGCGAATGACCACAACGAATTTTGGAAAGGTTGTTTTCAAGATTGAAAGATTTAAGTATCGACTTAATTCAATAATCATTGTTTGAAAGTTAATTAAATGGTTCATGTTTTGAATATGATTCAAAAAGTTAAATAAACTTTAGATTTTTTTACGAAAGAAAATTAAAGACATAGTAATTTCTCTTAAGCCTTATAAAGACTAAATTGAGAAATATCTACAAGTGTTTAAAGGATTAAAAGGAAAGTTAAGACATGTGCTTAAAATAAGAGATGCTATCGAAGTCTCTATTCTAGGCAAGTATGTTAAGATAAATCTATCTAAGTTCAAGTCAACTCTTAGATATATGATATCTTACGAGTTTGATTAAATTAGAAAGATTAAATACGGAATACACCAAGATATGAAAATACACCAAGATATGAAAACTGAAGAAAACGTTGCGACATTTTTCGGTATTGTATTCTGATTCTGGTAAACTGATAAAGGAACTAAATAAATGTTATTGTGTTCCGGTTCTTATGAAGGACATGATCTCAGTTAATTGTTAGGATTTAATGGAAAAATTCAATTCAAAGGAATAAACGTTATTCCAATAAAGTTGAACGATCACTGAATCTAACATACTAGATTAGTGTCACATATTGTTGATATAGGTGATATAATCTCAACTAAGTATTTGTATGGTTGTTATCCTTGATGTTTTGTGGTTGTTATAGACATAGTCTCTATTGAAGAGAAACGTGTGATCAAATGTCATTCTAATGTTGTCTGAACCATGTGATTATGAATCATGTGGGTAATACGTGTCTTATCTAAAGATGACTGAAATACCCTTTTATGAAAAGGTTATAAATTCTAGAAAAATTGTCTAAAGCCTAACCTATCGATGTTTGTTGGCTTATGACAATTGATGTCACAAATATTGTTTATTAATATCTATGACTATTTTTTGAAATAGTTGAATGTACTTAGTGAAGTACAACAATTCGGAAAACCCGAAAAGTTTGAGCTAGTACGAATATGAGATTGATGAGCTACTTAGGAATTGATCTTCAATTGGATTTATGCAATTAATACCTGAAGGGTGTTTCAGAAGTTGTCTGAAAGGAATCTGATTCTCTCTTGAAGGATGCCATTTTTGGATACGCAATTAGATTGTGTTTCTAAAATGGAAACAACACTTTATACGATAAAGGTAAGTAAGCCATGCAAAGTATCCTTTACATGTTTTGGGATAGTGCCCTTATTCAATACATATACTTAACCGAGTTCCAAAGAATAAAGGCTGAATAAATTCCATATAATATACGGAAACGATGACATCAAACCCATCTTAAATGATGATTTAGGGTTGCGTGCTTCCAGCGAGCAGGCAGTGTCTGAAAGGCTTGGAGCCTAGTATGACTTGTGCAACTTTGTGAGATATCTCAGCAAGTAAGCTAGACATCATTTACTTTCCTGCGGAGCAAAAATGTTTGTCTCCAAACATGCTGTCATCTAGAGGAAGTGTTTTGTCCAAAAGAAACAGTGAGAGTAAATTTAGATCTCAAGGGTAGTTTGAGAAGCACAAAGAGATATTCAACATTCGGAACGTGAACAGGGGCCACATAGAGATGAGGTGAAGAACACTTCTCGGAGCACATAAGCATTCTATGAGTCTATAGACAACCACATGCCTGAAAAGGCTACTGGTGTGTTCATCTTGAAGTACGAAGATCTCGTGACTTAAGTAGAAATGCTTGAAAGGCAAGATTAAGAGATATGGCTTGGATCCATGATGTCTGTGACAAACGGGTTATGAACCTAGTCTAACTTACCTGAATGGGATGTCTCTTAAAGGTGTGGTAGGTCTTTATGAAAGACTAACATGGAAAGGTAATAAGATTACTAGTTAAGCTAAGTTGATGGCTAAAGGTCTACGAGGCCAAAACCTTGTATTTACCTTTATGCTACCAGCTATGCTTAAGTTTATTCAGATAATGCTTGTTGTAGCTACTTATCATGGCTATATGATAGTGTTGAAAACGTTGGGCCAAAGGCTTGATGTTCATAGACGGTAACGTGATGTGTAAGCTTGTGAGATCTATTTATAGACTCAAACAAGTTCCTCGCTGAAAGTTCTTTGCGTTGATAGATCAAAATAGTTTGATTTTATCAAGAAGAAAGATATGCCTAATGTGCAGAAGGGTTTGTCGGAGTGTTACAGTTTTTGAGTAAGGTGTTGCATATCCTTCTCGAGAGTTGTTACCCCATGTCACAGTCAATTAATGTTTGGTAGTTCAAGGTCTTTACGAAAGCTCTTATAATGGCAGTTCTTATTTTGGAAATAAGAATCTATAGTGACAGATTTAGATACTACTTAATCGTCACAGTTCACCTGTATAGAAGAGATGCTAAAAGAGTTTGGCATAGATCATAGCAAGAGATACTGCTAGCTAGTATTCTCGGGATCTATCTATGATAGGACGTCAGTCCTAAATGACAAGGTGAATGATGATACTCATGGAAGTACCATTTGCTTCTGCAATAGGGTCCATCATAAGTATTGTGTATTGAACCAGATGTTCATACGTCATGAAGAGTCATGAGCAGGTATGAAAGTGATTATGGTAAATGTCGAGAATATCCTTAAAAGTGTTAAGGATGGGTTCCTAGTTTATTGAAACTTGGAATCGAATAAACGTAGATATACAGATGTATACCCTAGGTCTTATGAAGATAGTGGGAGCTACAGTCTGGGTTTGCAGTCACTTTAATCAAAAGATACAGTGAGCTAAAAATGTTCTTAGCTAGAGATCTCTGTTAATTCTACAACTGAGCCAAAACATAGTATTGCCTTAGAGGCGCAGCGGGAGCAGTACATGGATATAAGAGGTTCATTCCTGAACCTTGACGGATCTTCCACCTTTGCTATATAGCTGATATAGTAGTGGACTCATTGGTTGAAGCAAGGACTAGGGTCTCGTCAGAGATTCATGTGTGTGTTGAGGCGGTTCATTTTGACTTGATCATTTGGAGCATGATATGAATATAGTCTGAGTCCCCACGGATAGTGATTCGTTCACGCTTGGGGTTAGTCGCAAGTATTGCATGAGATTATTGGTTTTCAACTTGGTCTTGTGTGTCCGAGTGATTGGCTTTAGGCCAAGTGGGAAATTGTTCAAATAATGTCCTAAACCCAATCGGGTTGGACCGGATCCGACCAGGTCGGATCATTTTTACTATTTCTTTATGTTTATACATATGATAAATGGCTTTTTATGTTATAATATATATATATATCGTTTATATATATATATATATATATATATATATATATATATATATATATTCGTTTAGCTGTCCAATTTTTATATTGTATATATATGATAACGTCTCTAGTGTCAAACTGTGAGTGAGAAATCATAATAGTGATTATGGTTGATGAGATATCGACTCACTTTAAAAGTTTGATACTTAAATATCTCTAGCCGAATGTGCTATTAAATGAGACGTTAATAGTATGATTAGACTAGCACGTATTGGATGTCTTCTATCTTGTTAAAGATAGGGATAGATCTCGTCTATCGAAGTGTAGGGACACTTGGACTGTACGTGGACATGTATTAGAGAATGCGTACGTTAGATTGACCCACTTACTTTATTATGTTTCGCACTATGTGGCGGTTTTGTAATTAGCCTGAGACCGGAATCTTCATGACATCACGATGTGCATTGTCATACTTTGACACTATTGAGGTTTCCCTTAGCCATGGGGCGATCAAGCGTTAGTGATTGGGTGTGATACTGAAGCATGCGTAGGATTCATGTTACTCGTCCGGAAATCACGTATCCTATGATTGAAGGATGCAGGTTCTTAGATCTAAACGAGTTAGATCTACGCGCAGCGGATGGATCACGATTCATACATCACAATACATAATTAAAGGACTTAAACTACAACAAGGGGGTTAAGATCATGTTACCAATAGTAGGAAGAGAAGCCAAGATCTTAGGATGAGAAGCCTTGATCTTCCAATGTGTTCTCCAAACGGTGGTTGGTGGACACCCTTCTTGATATGAGAACCTCCTTGATATGCTTCCAAGAAAAACTCTAAGTTTTTCTCCAACCGGGTGGAGCTAAGGATCGAACTCCTTAGCCTTTTTTCTCTATAAATTTCGTGGCCCTCTCTTCACCTAGGGCTCGGGGAGAACTCTGTTTTTATAGGCAAAATCCAAGAGAGAAAACCTATACCCAATCGGTTTAACAAAATAAAAGAGATAATTCTAATTATTATTATCCAATCAAAATAAGAGATAATTACAATCTTATAATAAGAAAATATAATTATCCTTATAGTTAAGAGATAAATAATAAATAAATTATTTTCTTTTATTTATCCAATTAATTATTTAGCAAATAAATAACTAATTACACAATATGTCATTATCCAGGAAAATTATTTTTTTGGAAAATCCAAGACATATTGGCGCCACACTAAGCCCACCAGGCCCACAAAAAATGTCTTTTCTGTGTATTATATTATTTAGCCCAACTAAATAATATTCATGCATATCAATTAATTAGCCCAGCCAATTAATTATCACTGAGGCCCAAATAACAAGATTATTAGTCCGAATTACAGAAGCCACATCGGGGACCATGGACCTATAACCAGTAGCTCCAATAATTAATTATTCATCGAACAGAATAAGTACATTAATTATTAATTCCGGGATTACGCCACCATAAACCCGAAACTGAACTCTACCGATTATAGATGTATACTTATACTCAACCCATAGAGTGAATAAGCGTCCATTGATATAATCACCATACGGATTAACCCTCCATAGACTGTCCATTCTGAGTGGGAAGTCTCCGTGAACCCGACTCAGAATATCTTATCCTTATTTACCATCAACCCCCTGAGGATCAATTAGTTCACATATCTGACTAGTGATCAATTAGTCTAATATGAACTCCCGGGATCGATCACTTTCTTAGGGCTAACAAATAAGGGGACTGTCTCTCTACTTCCCGCGGGAAGGAATGGATTCCATGTCTGTGAAAATCAGAACTACTCACTCATCTAGAGATAGTGCCAATGAGAAGTGGCTTGGAACACATATCTAAGTGAACCGTAACTAACACATCAAACACTACCCCGGGACAAGCAGCACCCCGTGATCACCTCGGGATTAAGGTTGATCCATATATGATCATCTAATGATATAATAAGATTCCTCGATTACGGAATTATATCGAGAAATTCGATTAAATCGGTCCAAATCTATATGAATGCCATCATATATAAATGCCCCACGTAGGTACCCTCTACCGACAAACCGGATAAGACTATCACACCCTAAGGTGTTCTGGGCGCATTATTGGTGTTTTAATCAAGAGACCCTAAACTCTGATTAAATTCACCACGGACTAACAGTTTAAGTATATCACCACTAACTCAATCCTCACGTGTAATCCATACACTGAGTTAAGCGGTTACATACTGATATACTTAGGGTTTGCAGCAGTGTATCCTTTACAAGCACAAAGCAAGTAACTAAGATGAGATAAATTCTGTCATCCATTATTAAAAACAATTACACAAATTGTCTTTCGGGCACTACACCTAACAATGATTTGGAGTAAATATCCGGAAAGGGCCTTCTTATAAGGAATGCCTTATTCTCGAAAGTCTTTGCAAAGCGGAAGTAATCTGTTACTTCGAGAGAGTTGGATATCCAGATTATAAGATACGGTCGTTGATGTTTGATACTCGACGTACGACCGTATGGCTATTGTAACAACTATAGGATTCTATTTACACGGTAACTGTTTCATGTGAAAGGTAGTAGTCATTGCATTTGACTCTTCCGATGATTGGGGGCCGTGGACGTGTTTCTAGACGCTATCCATGATTGTTAGGTATAAAGGACATTTTTCGTAATTGCACTTTGTGCCTACGGCCAACATATGTGGAAACTTATCGGGTCACACACATAAGAACATCTAGCCGGAATAAAATGTGGTTTTAGTGATAACCAAATAAGGAAAGTTTATCTCAACTATAAAGTGTTATAGTGATAAATTAATATGGTGGTATTTGTTTATTATGAATAAATTAAATACAAGATATTAATTATATTGATTTATTAAATATACATATAATGTACATGTATGTCAAAATTTAATGTGTATATTTATACACATGGATTTCACAAATTAATTAATCATATCATTATATTAATTAAGAATATGGATGCCAATATATTGGCATATGGGGCGCAGGACTAAGGTGTTTAAGATACACTTGGATTGTGTAATTTAATTAATTATATTATCATATATTAATATTGGATATTAATAGATTTATGGAAAATAGATTTATGTTAATATAATAAAGATAATCAATATTGGATATTGACAATATCTTGAAAATATTTAATGTGAGACATTAAATTAAATGAGATAAATAAATCAAAGATATTTTTGCTTATTTTATTAGGAAAATGTTTTCTTTCTCATCAATCTACTAGGAAGCTCCTCCCAATTAGATTGGGATCTATACGGGGCACCACTTACCTCTATATAAGAGGTGGGTGACTAGCTCTTTTGTATCATCACACTTATAAGAGTTCTAATTTACTAGAAAATATGGGAGCTTCATAGAGAGAGTTTTGAGAGAGAGAAACTGTCGGTCTAGCAACTGAGTTTTCAGGTAGCAATCCATGATGGGATTTCGGCGGGCTGTTCGTGTGGACTAGCGGTAGAGGCCAAACACTTAGGCGGCTTCGTGCAGAAAGTAAAACCGTAGACAAAGCGTCGATTCAATTGAATCAACCAAGGTAATCTCTTGTCTACTTCTTTTATGCTTGTTGCTTAAACAAAGTTGATCCTGGTTAAAATAAAATAAAATTTTAAATTCCGTTGCATTCCGCGTAGATTTCCTAACACTTGGCTGCACCCAAATCTTTCATTTCAAACTCTGCACTGAGAAGGTTTTTCAGATTCTAAACACCGGACTTCTTTCTTGCATCTATTGATATGTCATCCACATACATGCCAGAATATATGTGTGATCCATCTCTTAGCTGAAAGTGATACACAAAACAGTTATATGGACTTCTGTTATAACCCAGATGGATCATATAACTGTCAAAATTTTATACCACTACTTTGGAGCTTATTTCGGTCCATACAAGGACCTCTTCATCTTGCAAACAAAACCTTTCTTGCCAAGAACTTGAAATCCCTCTGGCTGAGTCATGTATATCTCTTTATCTACCTCACCACGTAGAAAGGTTGTCTGCACATCTAATTGCTCAAGTTCAAGATCCTCTATGCTACCATTGCTAGTAACACTCTGATTAAAATGTGTCTGACCACTTGTGATAATATCTCATCAAAGTCTACCCCTTCTTTCTGACTGAACCTTCTTGCTACCAAACGTGCCTTATACTTGACCATTTGTGTCTCAGTCATTCCTTCCTTCTTCTTGAAGATCCATTTACAAGTAACCACTCTCCTATTAGATGATGTTTGAACATATCCCAAGTCTGATTTTTCAGTAATGTCTTCACTTCATCTCCCATGGCAGCAAGCCATTAAGATGACTCAGAACATGTCACTTCTTCCCTATAAATAGACGATTCAAAGTCATACACTTCTTCTGCAAATTGAACTGCATATCCAACCATATCATCAACCCATACCTCTTGGAAGGTACCCCAACATTAGTTCCTCTAGCTCTGCTAACAGGTATACTCTACTGACCAATATTCATTTTTTGATTCTCACTTGACCTATGTTCAGCTGATTCACTTGGATTCAGCTGTGGTTCAGCAACTAGATAAGATGAGTGCTGACTTGGATTAGCCGAGTGTTGCATCTCGTTTGACTCTACTTGAAGCTCCACATGTTTGTCAGCTCTCTTAGATTTAGCACAGATTTCCAATTTAGCAGTCCTTCTCACTGATGAGCTCAGTATATAATTTTCATCAAAGACCACATCTCTACTGAGTATGGACCTGTTTTATGCCAATAAACAAATTATATAACCATTCACCCCATATTCATACCCTACAAACACTCCCTTCTTGGATGTGGGCTCCAATTTCCCTTCACTTACATGATAGTAAACTTTTCTTTCAAAAAACCCTTAGAAATGAGTAGTCAGCAGAGTGCCTGACCACATCTCAACTGGTGTCTTGAGATTGATCCATGTGTGAGGACTCATGTTGATTAAGAAGCATGTTGTGTTTATAGCTTCTGCTTAAAATCTCCTTGATAAACCAGCATTAAAGAGCATGCATCTTGCCCTCTCCAAAAGACTTTGATTCATTCTTTCAGCTATACCATTCTGCTGAGGTGTATTCCTGACTGTATGATGCCTGGCAATACCTCATCCTTACAGAATGTTTCAAATTCAGACCAGCAGAATTCTAGACCATTATCGGTTCGAAGACTCTTGATCTTCTTGCATGTCTGATTCTCCACTAGAGTCTTCCACTACTTGAAACTACAGAATGCCTCACTTTTGTGTTTCATCATCACCATCCAATTCATTCTTGAATAGTCATCTATGAAAGACACAAAATATATGTGACCACCCAATGATTCCACCCTTGATGGACCCCAGGAATCAGAAAGAATATAATCAAGTGATGCCTTTGTACTGTGTATGCCTGCAGAGAACTTGCTTCTATGTATCTTCCCAAACACACAGTGCTCACAAAAGTCCAGAGTCTTGACCTTATATGCCTCAAGAGGACCTGTTGAAGAAAAGGCCTACATTTCTCTTTCACCCATGTGACCAAGTCTCATGTGCCACAAACTAGTCTTATATGACTAATGAACCGCTGAGGATGCCGTATTAACAGAGCCAAATACAATAAAACCTTGTAGTATGTACAAGGTTCCCCTCTTGATACCTCTGAGGGCCTTAGTTGAATCTTTGTAGGCCTTTACCTCTCCACCTTCTCCCTTGAAATTGAACCCCTTGTTGTCCAAAAGACTACGGGATACCAATTTCTGGGTAATCTGTGAAACATGTCTAACATCTTTCAGTGTGCATAATCTACCATTCTTTATCCTCAGCTGAATTGAGCCAGTTCCCACTATCCTTCAGACCTTATTGTTTGTCATATATATATGACCCTCATCTATCCGCTCATAAGTAGAAAACCACTGTATGTGTGGACAAATATGATAGGATGCTCCAGAATCTAGGATCTAAGCATCAGCATGATGTGCTGAATCCCCAGTTACCATAACTAGATCCTTATCTGAGTGCTTAGCAACCACAACTATTGTGGCAGAATTGCTCTCATGCTACCTTTTTTTCTTTGGAAAATTGGACTTCCAATGTCCCTGCTCCTTACTGTAATTATAGGCATCTGTAGACTTATGACCTTTGGACCTAGATTTCTTAATTCTATCCATGCCCTTTTCCACTACTGCCGCTGACTACTAGTCCAGCAACCTGATTTTCTGCACCAGTTGCCTTGTGTCTCAGCCCCTTTGTATGCAAGGCTGACCTTACATCCTTCAAATCCACTGTATCCTTCCCAACCATGAAGGACTGCACAAAGTTCTCATATAAAGCTGGTAGTGATACGAACAAAATCAGGGGTGCATCTTCATCCTCAATCTTTACATCAATATTCCTGAGATCAAGTAATATTGTGTTCGGCTGATCAAGATGATCCTTCAGCCTAGTCCCTTATGCATCCTAAGACTGAACAGTCTCTGCTTCAGCAGCAACTTGTTGGTAATTAGTCATATATAGGCTCTCAAGCTTCAACCAAAACTTGGTAGCGGTGTCTTCCTCAACAACTTCAGTGATAACATCATCAGATAAGCACAACATGATGGTTGAATGTGCTTTCTCTTCCAAACTGGCATAATCTATAGAACTGACATCTCCTTTACTAGATAAAAAGGTCCACAATCCTTGCCGCTTTAACAAGGCCCGTATCTTCATTTTCTACAGACGTCTTTATTGCCAAAGAACGGAACTTTTATCACAGAAGCCTAGCACCGGTGAAGGTCTTGGAGAAGATAAACACCGTTTGTACAGATGATTCCCAGAACCACGCTCTGATATCAATTTTTTATAACAGGGTAGCAGATCCAGATAGAAAATAAGATAATAAAAGATGCAATCTGACAATGAATGATCAAACAAATAAACATAAACAAGAAGAACACATGATATAACATGGTTTCCGAGTTGTGCCGACTACCCAACTCAGCTAACCAATGCCCAGATGCAGAACTCAGCTGTTTTCAACAACCATGGCACACTTAGTAGACTGATGACACAAAAGGACCTCAGTTGACTTCACCAGCTGACTTTCACAGACTTGAATACACTTACTTAGCTGACTAACAGATTAGTTCCACGAGATTAGAGATCAAGTCACACTTTGCTGATATATATTGATATGTTTACCCAACCCCGATATCCGGATCCTCTATCTTTGATGGTAAATTGATGGGTTGATCAAGAGTTGGAGCACATAAAAAGTTCAATTTCTATCCTAGTCATTCTGACACCCACCAAACATGCATGCTACATCTCTTTGATGAGAGTCTACTTTGCTTCATTTCATACATGATTTTAACCCCGTTTATGACTTATTTGATGTATTTTTTGGGTAGTTTGAGTGATTTCTAAGGGATTTTCATCATTAAATTCACTACGAGGTCAATGGCAATTAGTCCAGAAATCTCATTATTTTATGGTGAATTAATACACATTTAATCACCTATTTTATCTTGTGGGAGTTATGCACGGTATTGTTGTTGATATTTGCAGGGAATAGTTTGATCCTAGAAGAAGAGGCTTTGAGGATGGAAAGTTGATTTTGGGAGGTGGAAGAATGTGCCCGAAGCTGACGATGTGGAATAGATTGAGAATTAATCTTTGGTGTTTTTACATTGCCTCCACTTAATTTGCAATTTGGACCATCTTGGAGGCATTCTCTTGGCTTATGGTCTCCATAAAAGTTGTGGGAAATTGAATAAGTTCTCCAAATATTTTTAAATCACTAAATTTGGAGCACCACGCACAAAGATATCATCGAATTACTAATGGTGTACCATTGTTGTAATGATCAAAAATGCATGCACACGCATGATGTTTCAGCCTGCCAAAGGAGGAGATTCAGAGAGTTCATGCGCGCGCATGCTCCTAGCATGTGCACGTACGGTATCAAAGAAGAAAGGGGCTCAACATTCAGCAATTGCATGCGCAGGCATGCATATTCCATGCACGCGCATGGAGCCGCAAAATATGATTGTTGAGTTATCTAGGTCGGTTTTTTAGCTTATAAAAGGCCATGGGGTTGAATTTTACATCATACTTTCACACGAAAGACTTTTATTTTCAGTTTTAGCTGCAAAATATAGGGTTTAAATTATTCTTTAAGTATTGCAACTCCTAGCATATTTTCTTTAGCTTTTCGCGATTTGAACGTAAGGATTTGATGATTTCTTGGTTTTGAATTTCTACTTCGATTTAATTGGTAATTTATTTTCATCTTTTACAATGTCTTTAATTTATTTTAATATGAATTCCTATGATTTAGATTTAAGTATGAGTAGCTAAATTTTCCAATAGCTAAATTATGTGATGAAACTATAAAATTAATGCATGAATGATGATCTAGGGATGAGCAGGTCTTAAAAAATGAACTTTTTGAATTTTTGTGTTCTAAAACTTGTTCTTAATGATTGAATATCCCTGATCACTTGATTCATGATCACACACACAAACATTACAAATGTATTTTGTGAAGGAGTGGGTTTTAGAATTGCCATGCACGAACTAGTCTAGTTTTTTACAGCCTGTTCCTTGGTAAGGTTTTTTTAGTTAATCCAAGAACTCGGTGGATAGGAAGCGTCTCATTGTTCTTCATCATATTAGGTCATTTGAATCCTATAGAGGGGACTGGTGAACCGAGTATAGGGTAACTAGGCTATGGTGTCAGCGCCTAGGACCGGTTAGAGATTTCACCCACAATACAATCATTAGAAACTATTGGTTGGGTGGTAGGTTAAGACTCATCCCTGGTGAAGAATTTATGAAGATTGTAACGAATTAAAGTAGAAAAACACAAATATGTTCGTTGATTATCAAAAAATTTACAGAAAATGAGAGTACAATTGGAAACATGATTGATCCATAACAAGAAAGAAAGCTTCAGTACAAATGTAGTGTTGAAAACGGTAAAACTAAATCATTAACTTAATCCTATATCTAATGAGCCTTATATAGACTTCAGTGTCTAGCTCCTTGGTGGTAACCACCAATAACAACCTCTTAAAGTTACTTTTAAATTAACTTGTACTTGAGCTTGATGTTGTGTTAATTCCAATACCCCCTCAAGCTGAAAGGTGGTAGGACGCTTGAGCTTGATGTTGTGTTAATTCCAATAGGTTGTATGATCTGTTCTCAAGACTGTGATGGATGGAAGATAGAATAGGGCACTAGTTTGGATATGAAGTATTTGAACAAAGGTGCATCTAGAGGTTTTTTCATAATGTCTGCCAGTTGATTGGTAGTTTTGACAGCCATGAGTCTTAAGAATCCTGCTTGTACTTTTGCCCTTGTGATGTGGCAATCAAGTTCAATGTGTTTGGTCCTCTCATGAAATATGGGGTTCTTTGCTATGTGAATTTCACTTCCATTGTCACAGAACAACTGTATTGGTAGTGGAACAGGTATCTGTAGGTCTTTCATGATGTAGACAAGCCATTGAAGTTCACATGTAGCATTAGCCATTGCTCTATATTCAGCCTCAGATGAGCTTTTGGCTATAGTACTTTGTTTCTTGGACTTCCATGAAAATGGTGTTGTTCCAAGAAACATTATGTAGCCTGAAATAGATTTTCGGTATCTTCACATCCTGCCTAATCTGAGTCTGTGTATCCTTTAAGGGTTAGATCATTGTTTTCTTCAAATAATATTCCTTGTCCAGGATTACCTTTTAGGTATCTTAGGACTCTTTGTGCAACCTGCGCATATGATTTATTGTACGATGAGACAAATATTGACTCAGTTGTTGAACATCATATGCTATGTCAGGTCTTGTGAAAATATATCAATTTTCTAACAATTGTCCTGTATTGGGTATTTTCTATTAATAACTCAGAATCTCCAGCTGTGAGTTTCTATTTGGAATGTAGGGGTGTGCTCGCATGTTTGGCTTCCAAAAAACCATATTCCTCCAGCAGGTTCAATGTATATTTTCTCTGGTTGATGTAGATTCCTTTAGCTGATTTGGCCACTTCAACTCTTAGAAAGTACCTCAAAACCCCAATGTCTTTGATTTTAAACTTGTTATGAAGAACTTGTTTAACTTCATCAATTGGTACCATAGAAAAACTTGTTGCTATTATGTCATCTATATAAACAAGTAGGGCTATGAAGTCTGTGTCTGTACCTCTTGTAAATAGAGAATGATCATGCGGTGATTGGATGAATCCTATTTCTTTTAATGCTTATGTTAGTTTAAAATTCCACTGTCTACTAGCTTGTTTAAGTCCATATAGAGACTTTGTGAGCCTGCAAACTTGATTAGGCTTGTTGGCTTGAAATCATAGGGGCAAGTCCATATAAACTTCTTCATCTAGTTCACCATGCAAAAAGGCATTTTAACATCCATTTGGTGTATGTGCCAACTTTAGAGGCTGCAAGTGCTAACAAAGCTCTTATTTTGGTGACCTTTGCAACTGGTGAGAAGGTCTCTTGGTAGTCAATACCGTAAGTCTGAGTGTAACCTTTGGCTACCAACCTAGCCTTGTATCTCTCTATGGATCCATCAGCATGATATTTAACCTTATACACCCACTTACATCCTATTATAGATTTTCCAGGTGGTAAGGTTACAATTTCCCAAGTTTTTGTTGCTTGCAAGGCATCCAATTCTTTGCATAGCCTCCCTCCAACATTCATGTCTTATTGCCTGGTTGTAGGTCTTAGGTTCTTGAATATTACTGCACAAGCAAAAATCTGATAGTTGTTCACCAGTTTATCATAAGTCATCACATTATTGATAGAATGTTGTGATTTCTTTGTAGGTACTACATATTCTTTAAGGTATGTAGGGGTATGCCTCTGTCTGCTGGATCTTCTTGCTTCATTTTGAGCAGCTTGAATACGAGGATCTTCAGTTTGTGGAGAGTCCTGAGCTGTAGCTTCAGTTGTATTATGATACCGAACAATCTCATCAGTATTAACTTCATATGGTACATGCAAGGGCATAGTGACCTGCTGCATATATGTGGATTTGATATGTAAAGGAAAGATTTTCTCATAAAATTGTACATCCCTAAATACAAAAATGTCTCTAGTTTGTCTGTCAAGCAAGATATGACCTTTTGTAAACTTAGGCATTCCAAAATATATGCACTGTCTTGCCCTAGGTTCAAACTTTGTTCTATTGTGTGACTGTGTGCAAGCATATACAAGGGAACCAAAGACTTTAAGTTCAGTGTAGTCAAAGTGCTTATTATATAGCAGATAATAAGGTATTTTAAGGTTAATCAGAGGTGAAGGAGTCAGGTTTATCAAAAAAACTGCATGTGAAACACAATAACCCCAATAAGTGAGAGGTAAGTTGGACTGAAATTTCAAGGCCCTTGCAACATTCAATATGTGTTGATGTTTCCTTTCTACTATGTCATTCTGTTGTGGAGTGTCCACATATGATGTCTAGTGTATAACACATTTTTCTGCATAGTAGTCAGGCATATCAAACTCAACACCATTATCTGACCTTACTACTTTAACATGCTTGTTAAACTGAACTAAAACATATTGAATGAAAGACTGAACTAACTGCCTTACTTCAGATTTTGCCTTTAATAAATGTATCTAAGTAAATCTTGAGTAACCATCAATTATAGTAGAAAGTAGACATGGCCATGTACAATTTTTTGCTTATAGGGTCCCCATATATCAAAATGCACAAGATCAAACACATCATTTACAGAGGAAGTGCTTCAAGGAAAATAGTTTCTCTTTTGTTTTGCTAATTGACAAATGTGACAAGGTTTCTGATGTGTACAAGAGGTATCAATGTGAAGTAAATCAGAAAGCCTCTTATTTGACAGATGACCAAGTCTATAATGCCAAACTTGTTCATCTGCAATACAAGAATGATAATCTAAAGAAATATTATTAACAATTACATGTTGTTTGACAGTTTGCTGTGTACTATGCAAAACATAAAGGCCTTTACACTTTTTAGCTGATCCAATCTGACTCTCAAGCTTCTTGTCCTGAATCAGACAGGTATTAAGACCAAAGATAACAGTCAAATCAGGGTTAGCAGTCAGTTTAGCTAAAGATATCAAATTGAAATTGAATTTTGGTATACAAAGGGCATCTGTAAGTACTAGCTGGTCATTTATATGTACTATGCCTATATGTGTGACTTTCACACTGGCACCATTTGGCAGGCCAACATACATATTGTGAATAGGTCTTGATGATTGTAGATTGTGAATGCTACTGACTATGTGGTCTGTAGCACCACTATCTATAATCCAAGTCAAGGAACTAAAATATTTAGACAGACCTGATGTATCAGCAGTTGGAGAGAAATTGGTGATCAATACAGTGGATTGATTGGATACATGTTCATAGGAATTTGTCTTCAGAACATCTAGTAGTCTCATTAGCTGTTGAAACTGATCTTTACTCAAGGTATAACCCTCTGAATCCTGTGTATAAGACAAGGGATTGCTAGAACTCATAGCCTGATCTTCTGAGGCAGATTCTGCCATATTCACTCTGCTCTTAGGTTTCCAACCAGGTGGAAATCCATGCTTGTAGCATTTGTCTACAGTGTGTCCAGTGTAACCACAAAAAGTACACTGAACCTTCTTACCATTTGAAGTACCATTACCTTTCTTGAAATTGGATCCTCCATTAACTAGAACTCTATTTGAACTTTGTTGATAACCAGAGTTCTGTGTATTCACTGACAAACCAGAATTGGAATTTGGATTACCAGGATTTGCATTAGGATTAAAAGCCCTGTTATATAACGTTGTTGCCTCTGGAAATCTACTATCAAACTCTATTTGATCTTCCAATTTCAAGGCCATGGCAAAAACTGTATCCAAATCTGGAACATGAACCATTAACTGTGCTTGTGTTAACACATGTGAAAACTCAGAGTTCGGGCCTCTCAAGAACTTGACTACTTTTTATGTCTCAGCATAACCGGTAAACACCTTAATAACATCACAATGACACCTAGGAACACAAGAACACACTGGATTGGGCTTCATGATGGCTATTTCGTCTCATAACGTTTTAAGCCTGGTAAAATAGGTTGTGACATCGGTATCTCCCTGTCTAAGAGCATTAACTTGTTCCAATCAAACTCTCAAACAAAAAACATCAAGCCTAGAAAATCTTGATTGCAAATCTAACCAAATTTGTCTTGGTGTTTCTCTATACATCACACTCTGGGCTATAGAAGGCATTACAGAGTTTAATATCCAAGTTTTTACAAAGGTATTGCATTGCAGCCAGACTTGAAGCGCCGGTGAATCCACAGCAGGTGTATCAACAGTTCCATCTATGAAACCAATCTTGTTCTTGGTTATTAAGGCCATTTTCATGGAATGACTCCATGGATGATAGTTTTTGTTATTCAACAATGGTTGAACCAAGATCAAAGTTGGATTCTCATTCGGATGTAAATACAACGGATTACCAGGAATAATGCCTTGATTTTGAACTACAGAATCCATGGAAAGACGAACTGGAACAGGTCAGCGATCAGGAACAAGCAAACAGCATAAAACGTCCCCTTCAAGAATCAATCAAACCAGAACCACAACTCCTGAGAATCTTGGCAAGATCACAGCGGATAAGCAAGAAAATGCTCTGATACCATGAAGAATTTATGAAGATTGTAATGAATTGAAGTAGAAACACACAAAGATCTTCGGTCATCATCGAAAAATTTACAGAAAAGGAGAGTACAATTGGAAACAGGATTGATCCATAACAAGAAAGAAAGCTTCAATACAAATGTAGTGTTGAAAACTGTAAAACTGAATCATTAACTTAATCATATATTTTCTTGGTGATAACCGCCAATAACAACCTCCAACAAACTCCTAACTGACTTTTAAATTAACTTGTACTTGAGCTTGATGTTGTGTTAATTCCAATACCTGGTGATTCAGTAAAGGTATTGAAAGTAGTGTTCTTGACCATAGTTTAGTCATTCCTTTATCGTTCATTCTAAATTTATCGTTTTTATTTGCTTAGTTATAATTACTTTCACCCCATTTGTGAGACTAAACTAAATACAAGCGTGATTGTGGAACTTGAGTGATTACTCGTGGGATACGACCTTGTCGTCACTATAGTTCTTCCTACCCAGTAGTGTAGTCTGCCGGTTAAGGTTGGACGTCACTGATTCGGCCATCACTCTCTTCTGACAACTTTATCTGACAATCTTGACGCTTGCCAGGTAATTTCTACGACCGCTAGACATTCGTAGGAAGAATTAATGTCTACTTTCTTTAATTGAAAAGAGGCAATTACTTTATACGTAAACCACCATTAACGTTAGAGGAAGAAGCCTTAGCATAGAATTAGCTTAGATTTAACACACAAAGAGCTAAAAATAGCTTAAATTAATCATTTGTAATCTACTTTGGATCACTATTGGTCGAGCCGATGAGGAGATATACGGCAGATATATATCGCAAGCGAACGCGGGTAGTTTCTAAATCAAGGATTTACACATTTAATTACCACAAGGTCTTACACGAAAGATAGAGAGGTTTCAACTCATTCCAATAAAATAAAGGGAGTATTAGGTTTTAGTATATAAATTTTATGGGGAGAAGGACAATGCATTTCCCGAAAATCGGTGAATCTCCCTAGTGAATCCCGAAATCGGTGAATTTCGATAGTGAATTTTGACAAGTGAATCCCGAAAATCGGTGAATCCCGACAATGAATTTTGAAAATTAGTGAATTTCGACGGTGAATTTCGGCGATGAATTTAAACGATTGAATTTCGAACGTGAATTTCGATAGTATAAATAGTTTTGTCCTTTAATTTTAAAAGACTCCTTCTACTTAATTGATGAAATATTTTTGTCCTTCTCCCTCATTTCCCCTAAATTTTAATCCAGTTTGAAATTTTTTTTTTTTTTATAATTAATGACAAAATATTTTCCTTCAGACTATTTTGCCCTCCGTCCGTCTCTGTGTTTATTTGTGCTGTATGAAATTAAAAGACTACCGTTCCGTTCCATTTGAAAGAAGTAGCAGATTCATGCTTTAAATAGGAACACAGATGTCGGAGGGAAATTTTTGGGTGATTTGTCCGCACCGTGCGGACACGCTTATTTTCCTCTAAAAACACCCATGTTTTGGTAGAAAAAGATAAAAATACAAAACACTCTGTAAAACACCCGTGTTTTACAAGCAAAATAGATGTGTCCGCACGGTGCGGACACACCCAAAAATTTCCCGATGTCGGAGGCTTTCGTTCTTCTTACTTCGGAAAGTGCTGCTGGAATTGGAGGTAAATCTTCTCGCTTTCGCGTTAGCCTTTTTCGGTTCTTGATTTGTTTTTCAATTTACATTTCTTTACGATTTACATTGTTCTGGGGTTGGATTTCAGTTTATCCATCTGTTTAATGTTTAATTTTACTATATCAAGGTTTTGAACATTTTCATTTTCTGAAATTTCAAGCTTAACTCGCAATTCTTCTGCTTGAGGGCGAATTTAGTATATAGCTTGACGAAAATGACATGTTTTTATGTTAGAAGGTCAGCTGTTTAGTTAAATGAATTTGTGATTTTTTTAGGCTGCTTATAAGGCTAAATTACAATTTTGGTCCTCTAACTAGACACGTTTTTCGATTTTGGTTCTGGTTTTTCCGGCGACAATTTTAGTCCTGTAAGTGGTTTTTTTTTTTTTGCAAAAATAGTCCTGAACGCCGGAAAGACAACTTACAGGACTAAAATTGTCGCCGGAAATGACACTTACAAGACTAAAATTGTCGCCGGAAAGACCACTTACAGGGCGAATTTAGTATATAGCTTGACGAAAATGACATGTTTTAATGTTAGAAGGTCAGCTGTTTAGTTAAATGAATTTGTGATTTTTTTAGGCTGCTTATAAGGCTAAGTTACAATTTTGGTCCTCTAACTAGACACGTTTTTCGATTTTGGTCCTGGTTTTTCTGGTGACAATTTTAGTCCTGTAAGTGGTCTTTTTTTTTTGCAAAAATAGTCCTGAACGCCGGAAAGACCACTTACGGGACTAAAATAAATAGTCGTTACGGACTAAAATTTCCGGCGACAATTTTAGTCTTGTAAGTGGTCTTTCCGGCGTTCAGGACTATTTTTGCAAAAAAAAAGACCACTTACAAGACTAAAATTTTCGTCGGAGAAAAACCAGGACCAAAATTGAAAAACGTGTCTAGTTAGAGGACCAAAATTGTAATTTAGCCCTGCTTATAAAGTGGCGGCACACCACCGACCTCGTGAGCTATCTTTTTCCATTTTTTCCACTTGTTCCCGTAATTCAGAGTCTACTATGGGTACAATTTTGACTAATTCAAAGGTAAATAAAACTTCTAATGTTTCTGTTTTGGACATTTTAAGTGTTATAAATTCTGAAAATTCACGTATTGAGTCTGAAAATTCTGGAAATTCACGTATTAAGTCTAGGACCATTCCTAGGGCAACTGGGGTTGGGGGGGAATCCCAAGGCAAGTTTTGCAACTACCATGGTAGATATTGAAGCTACCATTGTCAACTCTTTTGATAACCATGGAGCGAATCTAATAATTATGTTGAGAACACAAATAATGGTAAGTCTGTTGTGGTTGATAATATTAGTGATCCCACACTTTAAGGGTTGGTTTAAGGATGCATCTATGATGTTTTAAAGAAGATTGATTGTGTTGTTCACTTGGTTCATATTATTAAGCTTTCTAATACACTAGTTTTGGGGTGTTACTGTGTTACTGTTAATATCGCTATGTATTCTTCGTAAAAGGTGTTATTGCAGGCATATGGTGTCTTTATTTGGTTTTAATATTTCCTTGCATTCCACTATTTGTTGTGGTGTGGTTTTGCCCTAGGTGATTGAAGGTTGTTGATTCAAATGATGAGGCAATGTTGGTGTTTTTTTCTTTAGAAAAATGGAGGAGCCTAAATTCTCTATTGATGAGATCGAGCTGCTGCTATTTAATGCATTTTCTGTTTCATACGTCTTTCATGAAGTTTGATGTGGTGCGCGTTTGAAGGATAAAGGTCTATAGATGGTAAAACATTCTGCTTTGGTCTTCAACAACTTGAAGATTGTTTTAGTTCCCCTGATAGGCTTTTTGATTATATTCAATAGTATTAGGCTTTTATTCTCTTGATTCCCCAAGAGTTGCATCTCCATCATGCTTTGATAGATTGTTTCATTACGATATCCACCATTTTTTGATAGATTGTTGTATTACGCAATGTTAATGGTGATATTTTGTCTGTTAATAAAACGTATTACTGTTACTGTGTTACTGTAAAAGCTGCGATAAAATTCGGCTTTCAAATATTACGTCGAAAGGGTATCAAATGAGGTCTCAAAATGAAGATAAAAAAAATATGAACTTTGATGAAACAATTTTGATGATCGGTGTTCTAAATTAAAAGTTACGGTCGTTTATAAGAAAAACGCTACGGTTAATGCAAATATTTTTCCGACTTACAAAATTTACGTCGGAAGGGTATCGTATTTGGGTTGAAAAATTAAAAGAGAAAAAAAAAATGAATTTTGGTGAAAAAATTTCGATAATCGGAGTTATAAATCAAAAATTACGGTTGTTTGAAAAAAAAAAAAAAAAAAAAAAAGGATTATTCCAAGGTGCCAAGCAGGTAAAGCTGTAAGTAGAGCTTACCAAGCGCAGCGTCACAAACTAGCGCGAATTTATATAAGGGGTATTTTTATCCGTCTGAAATTTTTTTTGTCATTTTTGCAACTAAAAAAATAAATGTGTCCTATTTATTCATTTTGTAATTTTTTTTTATCATTTTCCCTCAATCACCTAAAATAAAATAAAGGGAATTAATCTATAGTCCCTAAATGAATACTTGATTCGTTCCAAAATAACTGATTCATCTTTCAAAATTATTTCTTTCATTTTATGTGAGTTAGCTAAATTTACATATCTTAATTTATTTATCTATATGTAATGGCCCATGACTTCTATGGACCTAAAAGTGTAAAAGATTTCCACATGCACCCGACTCAGACCTTAATATATTTCTATTAGGACCACTCGGCAAGCCCGTCTACAAAGTGTAGTTTCAATAAGCTGGATTTACAATGTCTTTCAAATGAGTTGATAATGTCTCAACAAAATAGCCACAATATTATACATAACACATTTTGTGGCAATTGATTATGATGTGGACATATTGAATCATATGATTATCAAAAAATCAATGGTTGAAAAATTAATTTGTTGTAGCACAAACATTTATCCTTTTAAATTGTCATGTTTGAATTGTTGAAATGTAATATAATGTTTTAGAAAGGAAAAGATATGTAATATAATGAATTGTTTTTTTTTTCTTATTAAAAATCCCTTCTTTGTTCCTCTTTTTTTTTTTTTTTTTTCAAAATCCTTTTGGCACGTCTAAGGTACGAACAAAAGGAATGATTTTTCATTCGAATGAATTAAAAACAATAAATATCACCACCCATCCCGCCTTCACCAATCACCACTGCCTTTCACCGCAGACCCATCACCACATGCCGCTATACCATCCCTTTTTTTGAGTGGATATACCTTCCCTTTCTAGAGGGCTTGTTCCCTCAATAAGTATAGTGTCTTAGCTAGCGGTTCTTTCACTATAAGATAGGTATACTTCGGGTGTGGAGTGTGCACCCATGATCCTCTACCATTACCTACCTTACCAGCACTCATCTTACCACCACACTACCCACCATATCACATGTAGCCTCAACCCACCTCATCAACATCCATCTTCATCACACAACCATATCTCACAACCAAATGCAATATCCACCACCACCTACCTCACCGAAACTCATATCGTCACCACCTACCCCACCACCACCCCACCCATCACCATCACCAATGATACACGTGACCACCCTCCTCATCAATACCACAACCACAACCACCACCACCCATTTTATTATTTAAATCTATAAGATCTAACCCGACACAGAACTATTATGTGGGCCTCATAAACTTCACTTAGCTCGCTGAGGCGAGCCTGTTTACTTTATCGGAATTTAAAAATTCTATCCAAGTCATTCTCAAGTGTATATCATTCAACCCATAAACAAAACGATTAAAAAAGCTCGAAATATGAATTAAAAGCTTGTATATAAACTAAATAGCACTAGACTAATGCATAAGGGAGTTTGTAGAAATCATACCAACACTTGTAGATCTAGAAGATGATGAATGAGTTGTGGAATCTAAGATCTTCCGGCAATGTCTTCTTTACACTATGTGGTGAAGCCTCTTTCTAAGCATGCTCCAAGAAACCAATGATTTAGCATTAAGATGAAGATCCATTTTCTTATTTTACTTTGAATATTCTAAGTGTTTTGTGAAGTGAAAATTTCCAAACTTTTTTACCTTAAAGTGGCACACAAAAAGGTTAATGGAAGATTAACTTTTAGATCTTGAAGCAAGCAATCCTTTTAAAGGCTTAATTAGAGCATCTAGGAAAGATCTAGACCCCTTAAGAAAACTTGTGCACTTAGATTGGTTGTTAAGCCCATTTAGGTTTTCTTAATACCTTAGGTAAAAGGACCTTTAGGAAACTCCATACTTAATCAGGTAGCCCATTGTAGAAAAGTCTGTCTTAATCATATTAAGTACTTAACCCATGTAGGCAACAATTTCTTACATAATTACCTTTGCCACTTAATAGTCTTTTTAATTAAGTAATCATATTTCCTTAAGCTTATTTATCACATAAATAAGTCATTATTATTCTTACAAAGTGAAATTTCACTAGTTACACTTAAGTACTAAGATTTAGGAGGGGGGGGGGGGGGAAACATATTTTCCCAACTTTTCATTTATCACATTAACGTTCATTAGCTAAATCCCAGGAAAACCATAATCCCATTTATCAAGGAGTGGTACTAATGTAGTTTACGAATAGACTAGTCGGGGACCATGTATATACATATATCAGAAAACTCCAGTGATTCGAATGACCGACCAAACTCTTTCGTCGAATTACCCACCTCAATGAATCTTGGAGTCATCATAGAGTCGTGATTGCACACTTCTGGAATATAAAACATTTTTACTACATTAGTCATAGTTGTATTTGAACGCCCACTGATATTATCATTAATTATGGATAACCCTCCACAGGCAGTTTGTATATTCAGAAGCACCGCTCTTGAGTTTATTAAACTCTTATTACAACGATTGTTCTTAAGATCAAGCGCTTACCGTTGTACTTAAACCAATTGGTGTTAATAAAGACGCTTTTTTATTTCTTTAGGCATTCAAGAGTCTGGATATCTCCCAACACCCCCCCCCCCCCCCCCGGTGGGGGCAATCTGTCCCAACACTTGCACAATTTTTCATTTAAGAGTGTGGGAAATTTCTCCCAACACCCCCCTCAAGTGTGGGAAAGTGTATTATAGAATATTCTTATTATTAATTATTTTAATTCAACTATATTGTATTTAAGGGCAATTAGGGAATTATACGAGAAGTAGGGAAACCTCTTGTAATGTGTAAATATGTGATGAATTGGGGAATGATGGACATAGAAAATTATTCTAAACACTGTTAAATTTTATCATGGTATAAGAGCCAGGTTGAGATTTCTTCGAAAAAAAGAAGAAGAGAGAAACACAGACGTAGTTTTTCGCCGTCATGTATCACCAAAGTGGCATGGCACTGCGGATGCTTTTGCTTGTGTATTGGGTTGCAATTTGAATCTCAAATTGCTGTACTGTTGCGTTGCTTGAAAGAAAGAAAAATTGATCTCAAATTGTTGTATTGTTGTGTTACTTGAAAGAAGAAAATAATGACTGTGAACAGGGGGACAGGTTCGGCAGCACCAAATCAAGGCGGAGGAGCCATACCTGAAGCAGCAATGAGTCGGGCTCGGCTCGGTTCGCGTTGTTCACGGATTTTATCTAAGCAAAATATACAAGTAATAAATTTATAAATCCGGTATACCCCAAGTGTAGGGATCGTAGCATAGCGATTAATACCGGAGTCGATCTCAGTGAATCGGGGTATCTAGTTCATTAATTTTCCTAAGATTGATACCATTATTATTAAAACCTAAAATAACAAAACGAAAAGATAAACTGGACAGAGGATTGTCAGTCCAAAGCCAGGAGAGATCGTTGCGAAAAACATAAATAAATAAAGCTACAACTAAGAAAAACGATAAAACTAACGAATCATGATAATGACTGAAGCAAATCAACATCGAACAAACCATGATCCACCATCCCGCAACCCTTATTCTCCTCTCTGGATTATCTCATGATGATCTAATTAAAGATGTGGTCCACCTCTCATAAGTATGAATTCCTATTCTCGTAGATAATTCGCCTATCAATCTCTCATCTCTCGATCTATAAGATTGACGCTATCAAAACAAGGTGTAAGATCTCTCAATCTAGCAACCTAGAAATCTAACCTATCAACTCTCGTTATGTCAAGGTTAAAAATCCCATCTTTCCTATGGTGATCTAAGGTTTACACCGACTCTCGTCATACGGTAAACATCAATAACAACAATCTCTCGATATGCGTTGCATAACAAATAATCAAAGGAAAGAAACAAGCTTTAATTAAAACACTCACAAAATCATCCAAAGAAAGAATAAAAACGCTATTTGGAAAATCTCCCATGGTCGCTCCAAGTTCACGGCTTCGGGACGGCACCATGGAGTCGAACAAGAACGAAAAACGAAAACAAAAACCTAACTAATCCGCAACCCCAGCCTCCCCAAAGGGGCTGGGGCCGCCTAGGGTTTTTCTCTAATGATTTTGTATCAATAGGTCTCGATAATATATGTTTAGGGTTGAAATCCGCGCTGCTATTTATAGATGTTTAAGTCGGCCGTGTCTTGATGTCGGTTTAAGGACGCCCGTCCACTCCTTTGGACGCTCGTCCATTCTTCTGGACGGAGGTGAACGCTCGTCTAATAAAAATCTGCACATCCTGTATCGAACAGCTTCTCTTGGACGCCCGTCCAGTATTTCAGACGTCCGTCCACCCAAACTTCATGTTGAACGCTCGTTCAAGTCCTTGGACGTTCGTCCACCATCTTCACTTCAACTTCAAACTTGAGCTCCAACCTTCTTCCTTCTTCTTCTACTTGCATTTAGATCTTCAAATGAACACCATTCAAGCTCGTTCCACCTCATGCAAGCGTACCTACATCACGATAAAAACATCCAAAATGTAACATCTTACATCTAAAGATATTTATCCAATAAAATCACATAGTTAGCTCGATTTTGCACTTTAATACTTCTAAAACTCATTTGCTCAATATTTCAATATAAAGCTCGATTTCTATGAAAAACATCCAGCTATGGGGGAAATTGACATAAAATATATCCTGATAAAACGTATAAAATCACCCTTAACAACTCCCCCACACTTAAACCTTGCTCGTCCCGAGCAAGACAAAACAAAAACTAGGCGTAGGATAACAAAATTCCAACCAAAAATACATACAGTCATTTTCAACAAATACAAAGCATATATAATAATTCAGACGTTCACCCCGGTGTGTGTGCATATATAGCCATATTAAACTTCCACTAAGTCCACACTTGAATTTTTCTCAAGCAACTAGCAAATACCCATCTAAACCAGCAATAACCGACACTTATAACACGCACCCTACAAAACATAACATGTCCCGAAAAGGATAATAAAATGCGTTTAGGATCTTTCCGACATACTCAGAGGATTATCCCTACAACATGCCTTTCAGTTTATACTGGGGATAAGGTAGACGATAACTAAGTCATTCTTTTCACTACCTTATGTAAGTTGATTTAATTAAAATTTTAAATTTAGACATAAATCAGAATAAGCTTTTGCCCTCATAGTAGAATAGGATATTCGAGATATACCCTACCTTACTCAAATCATAAGGCAGCTTTTTCTGACTGTCGTGAGCTTCTAGTCATTATAGTGGTATAGGACATTTCGAGACAATGCCCTACCGCACTCAAATCATAAACCAGCTTCCGACATACTCAATCTTGTTATTAAACAACTTTCCAGCACACTTAATAGTTATATCTTGCTTATCACATTCAAACCTAAGACATTCACAAGATATCATACTCGACTCTAACCACAAACTATTATAATTCTCCGAACATGCATATTAGCACTAAGTACAAAATTATAAGATAATCGAAAATTACTAATCCAAACGGATACAGCTTTATATTTTAGCTCATCATTTAATATGGCTCGTGAAAAATAATATCGGGTGAAACATCCAACCTACTAAACATACAGTATACAACATCAATGACTATATAGTATCGTAGTTGAAAATCAAAAACTAGTAAGCCAAGCAAAAAGGAATGTACTCCCTCGAGACAAAACAAAATTCTGTTAAAATTTTAAGATTCAGCACTTTGTAAGCATGGTATAAAAATTAAGTTCTCAGCATGGTAATCATAATTAAATTGGGCAAATATCATGTAGGTACTAACTAACCAACCAAACATTCCCCCACACTTAAACCACAACATGTCCTCATGTTGTGCAGAATTAAAGAAAAGATAAAAGAACCTAACTGATTTGGTAATGATCCGAAGATTGGCTGAAGAAGACAACAATGGTGATGTCATATGGAGTCCTTCCCAGCTTCAAATCCAAAGTTAACTTGACAAAACAGCGATAAATGTACCTGCGTCACTTGAAAAACATGGCAGTATCTCGGGGAACATAGGGGGGTATAAATGGCAAAAATAATCATAGACAAGATAGAAGCTGATGCGGATACGGTTCCAGGAAACGACTCAAGGGATCAATGGCGAGTTATGAAACCTAAACCTAGAGTCCTCGACCTAGGCTAAGGCCAAGAATAGACAACGCGTGCTCAAAACGCTGATTCGTTCTTGAAGGATGTAATCTCTACGACAAAGAGACTACTCACTCGCAAGTGATTTTGTTCTAATCAATCACAGATTAAAACGGCAAGAAGAGAAAGTTCTCAACTCAATAAAAATGATTAAACTTCAAAATTATATGATGATCTTATTATGATAGTAACTTGCCTATATATAGGCTACAAATAAAAGACTAATAATCCTCCTTAGCAATGTGGGAGAAGGAAACTAGTAAAATAAACCTAAGTGAACTAGACTAGAAGGGGCGCCCCACCTTTTGGGCTTTTAAGTATTTCTTGTGTCTTCTAAGCCCACAAGATAATTATTAAATAATGTCCTACATAAAACTAATAAAACAAGTCCAAAATAACTTAAATAATGGCGCCACAAATCTTGCAACCTAACCAAGCCCATCTTCGTTGTCTTCAAGCCCAATTGCATAAATGATGCATTTTATGGGCTGTTCTTCCTCCGACTTGGGCTGCTCTTGCTCCAAATAAATATCTAGGATCAGATTATTCAAAGCCTCTCGCATCCTTTTCTTTTGGAGCCTCGTCATAGGCCCATCTCGAATTACCAGATGATCTATCGGTTGCATCGGGGCCAAAGGGTCGGGAACCTCATTCGTGATCGTATCATTCCCTCCCGGTTGCGAAGGATCTGTCCTCAGATCGTAAGGATTGTCAAAGGGCATCAAATCAGCCACATTAATCGAATTCGAGACGCCCCAATCTTCGGGAATGGCAATCTTGTAGACGTTGTTGTTGATCCGCTCCAGCACTTCAAAAGGTCCATCACCACGAGGATGTAACTTGGTTTTCCGCTGCTTGGGAAAGCGGTCCATGCGATAATGCAGCCAAACCCAATCGCCGGGTTCAAAAATAACTTCCTTGCGGCCCTTATTCGCTTGCTTCATGTACCGAGCCGTTGCGTTTTCTACATTCTTCCGAGCCTGTGCATGCAACTCTTTCACCAACTCAGCCTTTGCGGGCAAAGGAGCTAATGAGAAAGGGGTATCAGGATTGAACCCATATACAATTTCAAAAGGTGTAAAACGAGTCGCAGAATGTTTACAACGATTATAAGCAAACTCCACAAAGGGTAAGCAATTTTCCCAATTTCGCAAATTTTTTTGAACAACAGTACGAAGCAATTGACCCAAAACACGATTAACGACTTCGGTTTGACCGTCCGTTTGGGGGTGATATGCAGAAGAATATAATAATTTAGTACCCAAACGCTGCCATAAAACTCTCTAGAAATGACTTATAAACTTCACATCACGATCACTCACTATAGTACGAGGCACACCATGTAAACGGACAATTTCACGAAAGAATAAATCAGCTATATGAGATGCATCATTCGTTTTAGAACAAGCAATGAAATGCGCCATCTTAGAAAATCTATCCACCACCACAAAAATAGAATCATGACCATTCCTAGAACGAGGTAAACCCAAAACAAAATCCATGGACAAATCAGTCCAAGGGGACGTGGGTATCGGCAGTGGCGTGTACAAACCGTGAGGTGCGGACTTGGACTTAGCTTGTTTTCACACAATACAAGACGCACAAAAACGATTAACATCTACACGCATGTGAGGCCAATAAAAATGCGATTTAAGCATATCTAGCATTTTAGTGACACCAAAATGACCCATAAGACCTCCACCATGTGCTTCACGAACAAGTAATTCACGTAGTGAACAGTGGGAATACACAAAGCATGCTCACGATATAAAAAACCTTCACTCCTATAAAACTTATCATGAGCGAGATTCACTAGTCAAAAGAAATGGTTCGAAGAAAATCGGGGTCTAAGACGTACAACTCCTTAATAAATTCAAAGCCAAGAAATTTAGTGTGCATCGTAGTGATCAAAGTGTATCTACGTGACAAAGCATCAGCTACTACATTATCTTGACCTTTTTTTTATACTTAATCACATAAGGAAAAGACTCTATAAACTCCATCCAACGAACATGCCGTTTACTCAATTTACCTTGGCCCTTAAGGTATTTAAGTGATTCATGGTCTGTGTGAATAATAAATTCCCTAGGTCTCAAATAGTCTTTGCCATGTGTGAAGACACCGAACTAAAGCATATAATTCTTTATCATAAGTGGCATAATTTAGCTGAGGACCCTTAAGTTTTTCACTATAGTAAGCAATAGGGCGACCCTCCTGAATAAGCACTCCACCAACACCCACACCCGAAGCATCACATTCAATCTCAAAGGCCTTATTAAAATCAGGTAAAGCAAGTATGGGGGCTGAAATTAAACGAGCTTTAAGAGTTTCGAAAGACTCCCTTTTCTTAGGTCCCCAATGGAAAGGAACGTTCTTCTTGACCAATTCGTTCAGTGGGGCGGCGATGCCACTAAAATCCCGCACAAATCGCCTATAGAAGCTTGCCAAGCAATGGAAACTACGAACTTCCGCGGCTGACTTTGGTTCAGGCCACTCCTTGACCGCTTTAATCTTCTCTTGATCAACCTCAACACCCTGTGCACTCACAACAAAACCAAGAAACACGACTCTATCCATGCAAAATGTACATTTTTTAAGGTTAGCATACAATCGAGCATCACGAAGTGTTTCCAAAACAATTTCTTAGGTGACTAACATGTTCTTCTAAGTTATGGCTATAAATCAAGATATCATCGAAATAGACAACCACAAACTTACCAATAAAGTCCCTAAGTACTTCATTCATTAATCGCATAAACGTGCTAGGTGCATTTGTCAATCCAAAAGGCATGACTAGCCACTCATATAAACCAAATTTAGTTTTAAACGCCGTTTTCCACTCATCACCCTCACGTATTCGCACTTGATGATAGCCACTTTTTAAATCAATTTTAGAAAATAGTTGCGCACCACATAACTCATCTAGCATATCATCTAAACGGGGAATAGGATGACGATACCTGATTGTGATTTGGTTTATTGCGCGACAGTCCACGCACATGCGCCAAGATCCATCCTTTTTAGGCACCACAATAACCGGTACCACACACGGGCTCATGGATTCTTGTATTTTCCCCCTTTGTAACAGCTCCGTGACTTGCCGTTGGATCTCCTTTGTTTCATCCGGGTTAGCCCGATAGGCTGGTCGGTTTGGTAATGCTTACCCGGGAATGAAATCGATTTGGTGCTCCACGCCTCTCAACGGCGGAAAACCGCTGGGCTCTTCCTCGGGAAAGAGATCCGCAAAATCCTGCAAACGTCAGAAGTAATCGTAAAACAGGGGGCAGGGGGAAGGGGGAATTCGGCCTCTTTATAAATAAAGAGGAGAGGTGTAGCGCCCTCTTCAACAGCACGACGGATGTCGCCAGCCCCTATGTAGAAAGATCCTAGCACTCGCTCACCTTTATTCTTCACCGCTTTTTTTTCTCCCTCGGTGCTAATGGCGCCCTCCCTCACTTTCAACTTTTCGACTTTATTTTTCCCCTCATATGGTACTAAAGCGCCCTCCCTTACCTTTTCTTTTTCAACTTTTATTTTTCCCTCCACTCGAGTTTGCACACCCTCTTTATTTTTCTCGCCCGTCGGAACAATTGCTTTTTCATTTTTCGACTGTACTCCCTCGGATTTCCGTTGTGCCTCACGACCCGCAGCTAATTTAAGTTGGTCCTTATGAGCATCTTCAGGTGATAAAGCGCGAAGTATAATAATTTTCCCTTTATGCCGCATCGTATAAGTGTTCGCATACCCATCATATATCACTCTCCTATCAAATTGCCATGGTCGTCCCAAAAGAATATGCCCAACATGCATTGGCACGACATCACATAGAACCTCATCATCAAGTCGTCCAAGAGTGAAAGAAATCAAAGGCTGCTTCGTCACACTAATCTCGCCGACGTCGTTCAACCATTGTAGCTTATACGGGTTAGGATGGGGTATCGTAGGCATACCCACGCTTGAAACAAAACCAGCACTAATGACGTTTGTACAACTCCCCGGATCGATTATCATCAAACAAAGCTTCCCATTAACTAAGCACCGTGTATGAAAGATATTTTCACGTTGCAAGTTATCCGCTACCTTTACCACACTACTCAAAGCTCTTTTGATCACAAAACTAATTGGTATACATCTCCGCCCATTGGGTCCTCCGGACAATAATCAACATCATCATCTTCCTCTTCCTCCACATCCGACGCCGACTCATAACTCCGTTCATCTATAGCCTCTCCAAGCACCAAAATACGCCGTTTGGAAGGGCATTGAGAAGCTATGTGTCCCATACCATGACACTTATGGCACCGTATCTCATGTGATGGTTTGGAGGTCGTGGCTGTTTTTGTCCCTTTTTCAATCTCTCTCGGCCTAGGAGCTTCCCTTGGCGGGAATAAGGACTGTTTCGGGGCTGTTTGAGGAAATTTAGTGGGATCTCCCTTAGATTGGAAAGTACGGGAACCAGAAACGTTACCTCCGGACTGTTTAGAGTAGGCGGCTTTCTGACGCTTAATTTGCTTTTCATACGTCACGGTTGCATGTAACATATCATCCATAGTCTGACACTGCTGTAATTCCACTCGATTCGCAATATCCAATCGTAACCCTGTCAAAAAACGCTGCATAGTCATCTCCTCATCTTCGTCAACCCGTGCCTTGGCCAACAGGGTGACTAACTCCTGATAATATTCATCCACGGAACGCTCCCATTGCTGAATAGTTTGCAACTTACGATATTGTTCCCGGTAATACGAATGAGGAACAAAACGCTTCCTCGTTTCTTGTCTCAAATCCTGCCACGTACTTATATCCCTCGCACCATTTTTGCGCCTCATAAAATTTGTTTGTTTTAACCATACCATAGCATAACCCGTAAATTCAAGATGCGAAAGTCTACACTTCTTCTCCTCAGAATAATTATTGCATACAAAAATCTGCTCCAATTTCGACTCCCAGTCAATGTACACATCTGCGTCGACAGAACCGGAAAAAGATGGCAACTTCATTTTAATTTGTCGCATATTATTATCCACTACGTCATCCTCAGGTATATCATCATTGTCGTCGACGGCCATGTTACCTCTGTTACCTCCATCCCTGTTGACACCACCACCACCATTCCTATTACCACCATTACCACCGTTTCTATTGTGACCATTACCACCGTCCCTTCTCATCATTTCATCCAACCTGGTTGTCAACGCAGCCACGGCGTTGGGTAGGTTGGCCAAACCAGCCATGTTTCGGTGCAAATCGGCTATGTCCTGTTTAATTTCCTCTTGAAAAGTCTCAGTAGCACTCTGCAAATCACGCCTCAAACTGTCGGTCATCAGCTTGAGTCTACCATCGGTCATACCTTCTTCACTATACTTCGACATGGTGATGATCTTCTTCTTTTTTTTTTTTCACAACCTCACAACGCTCGTGTTTGCACTCACCCTCGTTCTCTCAGTCGTAGGAGTTCCTTCTGCAAACAAATCAGAATAACGAGCAACACGAGTACGGTTCAAACACCACGGCACTAGACTTAGACAACTAGGGGTAGGGGTGACGGGTTGGAAAAGAAGAAAAAAAAGGAAAGGAACAGTCCGGGGACGATCGTTGGGGGGGGGGGGGTTTGCGGGAATTAGGGTTTTTTTTTGTTTCGGTAAAGGATGAAGTCGGCTAGGAAATATACGTATGAAGGAATGGAACAAAAATTCGATGCTATATTTTTTTTGACTATGAGGACGCCCACGAAGAACAATTAGGGCAAATTTTTTTTTTTATATCATGGACGAGTGGAAAGAAAAGGACGGATAACCTGCTTCTGTTTCCTTTTGCTTTATATCAAAGGTGCAAATTTTATTTTTTTTTTGGTTACTTTGGCCGACTAAAAGAGAAATCAATCAAACTAAAATAAAACAATTGGGTCAC
Organism: Gentiana straminea; assembly: GCA_036785695.1. Lineage (NCBI taxonomy): Eukaryota > Viridiplantae > Streptophyta > Magnoliopsida > Gentianales > Gentianaceae > Gentiana > Gentiana straminea. The sequence continues at coordinate 679,191 of JAVUPR010000203.1, read as the reverse complement.
ACAACTTGCAGCTACAATACGATCTCTTTGTTTTATTTTTAGTCTTTAATAACAAGGATGATGCACGAACGATCAAAGAGAAGAACTTTTTTTTTTTTTTGTTTTGTTTTTGATGATGATGATCGAATGATGCGGGAAGAACGGTATGATCACAAAATTTTATTTTATGATGAGGATAATGATGATCGAGCAAAGGAACAAACAAGAACAGCAAAGGAAATTTTTTTTTTTTTTTTGAGTATGACAAGAAACGAAAGACAGTGGAAATCAAAACAAATAAGGATATTTGATACCTTGGTCACTGGGCTCTGATACCAACTGATGCGGATACGGTTCCAGGAAACGACTCAAGGGATCAATGGCGAGCTATGAAACCTAAACCTAGAGTCCTCGACCTAGGCTAAGGCCAAGAATAGACAACGCGTGCTCAAAACGCTGATTCGTTCTTGAAGGATGTAATCTCTACGACAAAGAGACTACTCACTCGCAAGTGATTTTGTTCTAATCAATCACGATTAAAACGGCAAGAAGAGAAAGTTCTCAACTCAATAAAAATGATTAAACTTCAAAATTATATGATGATCTTATTATGATAGTAACTTGCCTATATATAGGCTACAAATAAAAGACTAATAATCCTCCTTAGCAATGTGGGAGAAGGAAACTAGTAAAATAAACCTAAGTGAACTAGGACTAGAAGGGGCGCCCCACCTTTTGGGCTTTTAAGTATTTCTTGTGTCTTCTAAGCCCACAAGATAATTATTAAATAATGTCCTACATAAAACTAATAAAACAAGTCCAAAATAACTTAAATAATGGCGCCACAAATCTTGCAACCTAACCAAGCCCATCTTCGTTGTCTTCAAGCCCAGTTGCATAAATGATGCATTTTATGGGCTGTTCTTCCTCCGACTTGGGCTGCTCTTGCTCCAAATAAATATCTAGGATCAGATTATTCAAAGCCTCTCGCATCCTTTTCTTTGGAGCCTCGTCATAGGCCCATCTCGAATTACCAGATGATCTATCGGTTGCATCGGGGCCAAAGGGTCGGGAACCTCATTCGTGATCGTATCAGAAGCACAGGATATAATTGCTCAGATGGAACAATCACCACACAGGGAAAACACAGGACACCTAAACGTCAATCATAAAGCCACAGAAGCTTTACAATACAAATAAGCCCAACATGTGCATACGGAAATGAGGATAGAGGACACTACAAAGTAGCAGGGCTAGGTGCACTAAAAAGATAAATAAAAATAAAAGAGAAAAATAGAATAAAATACAATGCAACTAAATGATATGCAACTATACTAAAAAGGCAAAACGAAAATAAAGAAAATAAACTAGCCCAACTAATTCCATAGATGTCGCCCTAATCTAAGCGAGGTCAAATATATAAACATCTACTCTAACGCCACAGAAGCGCAACAAAATTCGATTATGCAAAGCCACAGAAGCTTGCCATGCGAAGTGTAGACGTGCCTTTAACAACCCTAACACCCTAGATAGACGACAAAAGGAACAGCATAAGTCAAATTTGGAATCACGTCTAGCTAGGTGAATTACTCAACATGGATTGCAATAGATGGAAAGAAAACCATAACGGTGAAAGAACAGGACATCTACGCATATACAACGGCCATAGAGGCTCACATTAATACATCCAAGTCGAATAATGAAGCATGTATATAAAAATTAATCAATTATTTAACATGGATTAGTAGATGGAAAGATGTAAACATACAAGTTCAGAACATCTACGCATATACAAAGAGGCCACAGAGGCTCACATAGGAACAACCATGTCAAATAATAGACGTTTGTATCAAGATAAAATCTATTCACAAAAAAAACTGACAGACTGGACTGGCGTTCAGTCAAGACAGACGGACATTTAAAGCATATTCAGGGCGGACGGACGTTCAGGCATGCAGACGCCCGTCCAGAACCACATAGAGCAGACGGGCGTTCGGGGAAAAAGGCAAACGCTCGTCTGACTCTCTAAAAACATAACAGCGTTGATGCGTTTTGGGACGGACGGGCGTTCACTTACTATGGACGCCCGTCCGACTCGACGAAAAACACAAGCGAGACTCGACCTATATCAGAAGACAGCAGCAACCCCAGAAAAAAACCTAATATCATATCATTAAAACAGAAACCCTAGTGTTTATTAAAAACGAAAACAAAACTATGAAACCTAAAAACGACAATAGACAACCTATGAAACCTATCAAACCTAAAAAAAAGTTCGTGACAAAAATAGAAAAATTAATGAAAACTAGACAACTGTACCGATTCCCCGGCAACGGCGCCAAAAACTTGTTCACGGATTTTATCTAAGCAAAATATACAAGTAATAAATTTATAAATCCGGTATACCCCAAGTGTAGGGATCGTAGCATAGCTATTAATACTGGAGTCGATCTCAGGGAATCGGAGTATCTAGTTCATTAATTTTCCTAAGATTGATACCATTATTATTAAAACCTAAAATAACAAAACGAAAAGATAAACTGGACAGAGGATTGTCACTCCAAAGCCACGAGAGATCGTTGCGAAAAACATAAATAAATAAAGCTACAACTAAGAAAAACGATTAAACTAACGAATCATGATAATGACTGAAGCAAATCAACATCGAACAAACCATGATCCACCATCCCGCAACCCTTATTCTCCTCTCTGGATTATCTCATGATGATCTAATTAAAGATGTGGTTCACCTCTCATAAGTATGAATTCCTACTCTCGTAGATAATTCGCCTATCAATCTCTCATCTCTCGATCTATAAGATTGACGCTATCAAAACAAGGTGTAAGATCTCTCAATCTAGCAACCTAGAAATCTAACCTATCAACTCTCGTTATGTCAAGGTTAAAAATCCCATCTTTCCTATGGTGATCTAAGGTTTACACCGACTCTCGTCATACGGTAAACATCAATAACAACAATCTCTCGATATGCGTTGCATAACAAATAATCAAAGGAAAGAAACAAGCTTTAATTAAAACACTCACAAAATCATCCAAAGAAAGAATAAAAACGCCGCAAGAAAATCTCCCATGGTCGCTCCAAGTTCACACCTTCAGACCGCACCATGGAGTCGAACAAGAACGAGAAACGAAAACAAAAACCTAACTAATCCGCAACCCCAAACCCTATAAAATCACCCTTAACACGCGTAAACAAGGCAACCGTGGATTCATCAAGTTTGAATTCCGGTGGACCGCGACAATATGGGACGGCCGAAAAGGCTGGTCTCTCGAATTTGACTTCGACACAGTGGCAAGAAATACTTTACACTTTGAATTTGTCAAAGCCCAAAGATCGTTTAACAGGTGGATACTCATGGATAATTGAAACAGGAGCTACACACCATATGACGGGGACATTTGAAAAATCTCAGAGAAATACGGTTAATTGAGAAGTGTCTAGTTGGACTTCCGGATGGTTGGACCTCTCATGCTACGCAGGAGGGTAGCATTACATTACCCGGAGGTTTAATTCTTAAAAAAGTTATATTTGTGCCTAACTTGGCATGCAATTTAATGTCTATAACACAGTTGATGGATAAATTAGATTATCGAGTGCAACTCACCCCCCACATTGTGTGTAATGCAGGACCAAGCAACGAGGAGGCTGATTGGAGTAGGTGAGCGCGATGATGGACTTTTCTTTTACCGGGGTGTTCCACACGTGAAGGTTATGGCGGTTGATGGAAGAAATTCTATGGATCTCTGGCATAAGCATATGGGCCATCCTTCGTAGAAAGTGCTTAAACAACTTCCGATTGTGAGTAAGTCGAGTAAGTTTAATAAAGATGGGTGTGATGTATGTTTTCGGGCTAAGGAACATAGGGAAAGTTTTCCCCTTAGTGATAGTAGAGCTAGTAGAGCTTGTGAACTTATTCACGTGATTTGTGGGGACCATATGATACTCCTTCTACATGCAGGGCCTCGTATTTTCTTACGATTATTGATGACTACTCTAGGGCTTACATTAAACGGAAGTTGAGACAATTTTTTTGGATTTTATGGCGTTGATTGATCGTCAGTTTAACGTGAAAATTCTTTGTGTTCGGAGTGATAATAGGACAGAAACGGTTGCTTCCACATTTTAGGAAGGAATGAATTATTTTTGAAACCTCGTGTGTGGGGACTCCACAACAAAACGGACGCATGGAAAGAAAACACCGACCCTGGATGCGATACATGTGTTTGGGTCTCTATGTTACGCACATAATCAAAAAATAAATAAACACGATAAATTTGCAAGCCAAAGTAGAAAGTGTATTTTTATAGGATATCCGTTTGGAAAAAAGGTTGGACCCTTTTTGATTTGGAAATCGAGGAAATATTTGTTTCGAGAGATGTGAAAATTTTGGAGCATATTTTTCCCACGGTGGATCCTACCCCTACTTCCTCTCCTGATTCTCCCACTTTCGACATGTTAGAGGATGAATTCGAATTTAGTGATGCTGAGCCGCATATTAAACAGCCGGCTGCTAATCCGGTGAAATTGGTACTAGTCACACTAGGTTGGGTGAGGTCGGAGATGAGGTGGGTGAGTTACCTATGGATGGTGGAGGTGTGAACGAACCACCTGTGGAAGTGATCGAAGAGCTAGGCCGAGGAAAATGAACAAAAATGCCTAACTCGAAATATAGACACTTTGTGACACATACTGTGGTGGATAAGAAAAGTCCGTCAACACAATCATTCGATCCATCAACCTCATCAGGTATACTCTATCCTCTTACACACTTTGTTAATTATTCTCGTTTTTCTGACACGCATCGGAGGTATCTAGCCGATGTGACTACGAGTAATACACCCCGGGCTTTTAAAGAAGCGGTGAAATGTGAAAGATGGCGCAAGTCCATGGCGGAAGAAATCCGTACGTTAGAAAACCAGGGTACGTGGACATTACAGGAATTACCCCCTGGCAAGAAGACACTTGGGAGCAAATGAATGTATACCGAAAAATACAATGAACATGGAAACCTTCAGCGGTTGAAGGCACGGTAGGTTGCATTTGGAAATCACCAAGTTGACGGAATTGACTATAACGAGACTTTCGCTCATGTTGCCAAGATGGTGACAATCCGGGCGTTTCTAGCCGTGGAAGCAGTCAAACAATGGGAAATTCCTCAGATGGATGTGCACAATGCGTTTCTTCAAGGTGATTTGGATGAAGAAATCTATATGAAGGTACCTCCTGCTTTTGCTCAAAAACAGCCAAATATTTTGTGTCGTATGCGAAAATCGTTGTATGGTTTAAAACAGGCACCGCGCTGCTGGTTTGCAAAATTGGCTTCCGCACTTAAGACTTATGGTTTCCGGCAATCATACTCGGACTATTCATTATTTACGCTTCTTCGTAGGGAACGACATTACTGCCTTACAGGTCTTCAAGTATTATTTGGGACGCTTGAAGTACTTTATTGGCTTGGAGGTTGCTCGCAGTCACAACGGAATAGTTTTATCCCAACGGAAGAATGTGCTGGATATTATAGAAGAGACAGGCTTATTGGGGGCCCGACCTGTGGAGTTTCCCATGGAACAAAATCATCAATCTAGGAAAATATCGTTGTTTGGTTGGACGACTTATTTATCTTGGCGTTACCCATCCCGATTTGACTTATTCGGTACATATCTTATCTTAGTTTATACAGTAACCGATGATCAAACATTGTAATGCTGCATTGAGAGTCGTGCGGTACCTGAAGAAAAATTTGGGTCAAGGAGTTCTTTTACGAGCAAACAGTCCCTGCGGTTGGAAGATTGGTGTGACTCGGATTGGGCGAGTTGCCCTATTACTCGCCGGTCCTTAAGCGGTTGGCTCGTGTTACTTTGCACCTCCCCGGTGTCATGGAAGACGAAGAAACAAGTCACGGTATCCCGTTCATCGGCTGAAGCAGAATACCAATCTATGGCATCGATCACTATGAGTTGAAGTGGCTTCGTCAGCTTCCCTCTGATTTGGGTGTTGTTATTCCTACCGAGATCCCTCTTCACTGCGATAGCCAGTCGGCCCTGTACATCGCTCAAAATCCCGTGTTCCTTGAGCGGACAAAACACATTGAAGTTGACTGTCATTTTGTTCGCGATGCGATTACGGATGGCCTTATTGCTTCCTACCTACGTACCTGCGCGTTCTCAACTGGCGGATATTTTTGCCAAAGCTTTGGGGAAACAACAATTTGAGTTTTTGTTGCGCAAGTTGGGCGTTTGAGATCTCCACGCTCCCACTTTAGGGGGCATTGCGAAATATTCTTATTATTAATTATTTTAGTTCGGCTATATTGTATTTAAGGGCAATTAGGGAATTATACGAGAAGTAGGGCAACCTCTTGTGATGTATAAATATGTCATGAATTGGGAAATGAAGGACATGGAAAATTATTCTAAACACTGTTAAATTTTATCAATTGTTTCACCAATACAACCTTTTGTTACAATTAATTAAGCAACTTCTCAGCCAATGCATACAATTCAGCGAAAGATAGGTCTGATTCGGTTACCTTTTCATTAAATTCCGAGTCAACATTGGCCATGAAGAAGACCTTGGTTGTTTATTGTTGTTCATCATCTTCATCTGATGAAAAGGTAATTGAATCAGACTTATCTTTCGCTAAATTGTATGCATTGTCTGAGAAGTTGTTTAATTGTAATATATATTATAATTTTCTTTTATGAACTTAAATCTACAGAAATTGAAATTATAGAATATATTTTGAATATAAATGCGATATAATTAGTTTCCTAATTATTCAAAAATGGAATAAAATCCATAAAAGATACCGGAAATCAGGAAATGGGACAATTTACTACCATACTTTATGAATTATTGAAAGTTATTTTCTTAGTTAAACCCTAACTATGAGGGTCCCCACTCCCCTATCCCAGTGAATGAGTGGAGATGTTAATCGTAAAACCAAATGCTCAGAGTAATGAGCTTGCTATTATACTAAAGAACTGAAAGAAGTCCCCTGTTTACGGGGTTCAAAAACATCAACACTCGAGATTAAGGTCCACCTGCTATTTTAAGGCACCCAAACCCTTTACCATTACCACTAGGCCATGTCCTGTGGACATTGAAAGTTATTTTCTTATGGTCATAAGAACGAGTGAATAACTAGTCAAAGTGCAATCTTACTTCAATACCCCTATTTCGATTGCCTACTAAATGATACTCCCTTCGTCCCAATTTATTTGAGACTTATTCCATTTATAGACGTCCCAAATATAAAATAAGTCTCATAACTAATATTTAGACTTAAGGTTGCTTCTTAAAAGTCTAAAATGCCACATATAAACATTTATTAAAAAAAAATGTAAGGACAATATAAAAGAAGCGTAACTGTAAATTGTGAAAATTTAAAATACAACCGTTGTAGGAAAGTTTTACCAAGTAAATTAGTCATGTTTTTATTGACTAGACAATATAATAAATGATGTTTACTTAAATTTTAAGAGTTCCAAAAAGTCCCAATTGTTTTTATTGACTAGACAATATAATAAATGATGTTTACTTAAATTATAAGAATTCCACAAAGTCTCAAACAAATTGGGACGGAGGGATTACTGATGAATAACATATTGTGTATGAATACTTATGCATTGACTGAATGTATGAATATTGTACACACACACACACATATGGAGTGATACAAAAAAGCGGTCAAAAAAAAAAAAAAAAAAAAAAGAATCATGCATAGATAAAAGCTAGTATTATGTAGTGATTTGCGAATGTGTTTGATTATGACCCGTTACACATCAAATTCAAGAAAATAAAAATAAATATAAAAAAAAAATGGCTTATTCGTTTAGCAAGCTAAACCCAATCGTATTAAGCTTCGAATAAATAAAATTATAAATGAACTGAAACAAAGTAAATGCATAGAGTAAGGAAAAATGACTCAAAAATTTGAATATATTTGTTTTCTTTCACAATCCAAAACGAAAGAAACATGAACATCAGTCTTCAAACAAGATAAAATACTAAGAGGGTATTGTAATACCTTCTACTAGTTCCTGACAAAAAAAAAAAAAATTTCTAGGGAGATTTTCTAGAATTTTCAGAAATACAAAACGTAGGGCTGATAATTAATTTAAGAATTGAAAAGCTATAGAACAATACAGAATCTCAGTTTCTGATACAATGCAATTAATGATAATTCTGATCCATAATACCGGGCGGCTTGTCTTCGGTCTTTTACTCGCATCGATCTTCTCAGTAAAAGCTAGTGTCCAGAATCCAGATGAAACAATGCTAAATAGTACAACAATAAGAAGGAATTTTAAAATTTTCCCATGAATTTAGTTGAAAATTCCGGGCTCCAAGAATATTGGAGACGGGCAATACAGAGGTATGAAACTCGGAACGTGAGACCAGAATTCAACCGACATGTTATACTTTTCTCTCCCATACACTATTATTATTCCAAGCTTTAAAAAGCAAAGGAAAATTCTTTTCCCATTGTGAAACGCTAATGTTCCATTAACAACAACAATCGGTTTCAAGAAATCGCCTCTTAAACTTCCTTCTTCAGCAACGGCGTAATAACTCGAGCGTGTCCAAAACGGTTCGCCGTTATTTTTCAATGTCCAGATATTGATATGCAGCGCGCACCCATGCGTCTCGTAGATATGAACCAAAGATGGAAGACCATCGATGTTCATAAATCGAATGTTAAATAAAAAACATTCTTCATTGTTAAGCTCGTTCGGATAAGGGATTAATGCGAATCTCTCAGGTATAATCTCATATACCATGATAGATTTTAACATGATTTTATTACCATTAACCTCCCAATAAATAGAACCATTAGCATATACGGGAAAAGTACCGAAAATCACATATTTGTTACACGACCACGGATTATATATCTCCCTCCAACGCGGCTCCGGCCCTAAATTTAGCAACATATATTTCACTCTTAATTTTTCTAAGGAAGACTTTTTTGGATGATCAACTAGTCGCCAAAGTGTGCAGTACTCTTTCAAAACAGGATTATAAAAAGCCGCGTAAATATCGCTAAGGATAAAAAAATTTCTAGGAAGTCTTACTCTCACTTCATTAGCATAAATTGGATTGAAAATAATAAAATTCCTCAATGGTCGTCCACCGAACGACGATTCCTTCAAAACAATCAAACCATCCAGTGAAAATCCATCATCTACCAAGACTATACGGGCTCGAGGAAAGTTGGTTAATTTGTGAATTGTTGGTTTAATATGATCAAAATCCCACCATTTACTAATCAAGAAAGGACTAGGTTTATACCTGTTGTTCATGTCTAGAACAAGAAGAAGTGGACGACCATACCGCAAATGCAGTTCTTTGAAGTTTCGGGTTGCCAAGAAGTCATTCCAAGATTTGCGGACGCATCGAAACCGATTCACATCTTTAGCTGGAAGTCTGCTTATAATATTAGTGAGTATTATGTCCTCAGGAATATTGTGTGTAAGCAATTCCTTTTTAACCTTTTTTCTGGAGCTCATGGTATGTTTTCAAAATAAATAACAAGAAATGCAAGATAAATTTTATTGGGAGGGAGTGTATGTTTCTATGGTGATTTGTGGTTGGGGAGTGAGTGGTCAATCCATGAAAACAATGCTGTTATATATAATAACAGGAGCCTTTCAAGTATGGTAAAAAATTTAATTGATTTTGTCACTTTCTAAGTTGTTTATTAAAAGTCATTATAAATTTTGTTTATGCTACTTATCAATTAATCTAAATGAATTATGTGATAATTAAATTAAAAAATCTTTCATAACTGTTTCAGACGACCACTTAATATATTAAAAGAATCTGAAATTTCTTAACAAATTAATTATGTGATAATTAAATTAAAAAATCTTTCAAAATCGTTTCAGATGACCACTTAATATATTAAAAGAATCTGAAATTTCTTAACAAATTCAAAGTGGTGGGTTGATGAAATTAGTAGTTAGTTTTAATTGTTTCTTATATATATGATCATAATTCTTGGATTCTAATTAGTAAAAGTTAGCAGCAGCACCCCCCCACCCCCACCCCCACCCCCTCCCCCTAATTAGTAGAAGTTTCATTGTATATAATGAATATTATCATATGTTTTCATAAGAAAAAAATCAAAAAAACCTTTATGTATTGAAACATTTATAATTTTCTTTTATTTAATTAAGCTAATTTATAGTAGACAGCTTGAAGGATTATTATTCTCTTTATTCTTAACAACTATATTTAGTTCATCCTTTTTTTTTCTCAAATAACTTGTATTCTGCTAAAATTGCACTTATTTACTACTCCCAAATTAATTAACAGCTTGAATGTAGTTGATGAATGATAAATTCAGATATGATCAGAGATTGAGAATAATTTAAAAAGAAGGAGTTGGTTGGGTTAATAAAAGGTATTTCGGCCAAAATTAGTAAAAAGAAATATGATTTCAAGCCTTAAAAAATTACCCAGTGAAAATAATTTTAGAAGTGTTTTGTTTGACCATGGACCGTAATTATTATGGCATGTTTGTTAGTTGTGCATGAATGAAATGGAATGGAATGAAATCATTGCATATTACGTAAGAATGATTTAAAATGGAATAAATCATTACAATATAATGAAATCAAATAAACTAAATCTATTATTGTGTTTGAAACATAAAAAAATGAAATAAAACAAATTACATAATAGGTAATACATCGAGGGATGAGTAGGGCAATATAGTGGGTTAAGGTTGGTTGGGTGTAGGGATAGGCTGGAAGGGGTGGGGTTAGGTGGGGTAAACTGGGGTAGCCTTACCCCATCACACCACCTTACCATACCTGCCCTACCCTTCTCACCCACCCTTCCCTACCCGCCATCGACCTTACCAATCACTCCACCACACCTTACCTCTTTAACCACCCTACCTTAATCTACCTCACTCCCTTAGCCTACCCTAGCAACCACAACCCACCCAACCCAACCCTACCCTACCCGCCTTACCTTACCACCATATACCCAATCATATCTTACCTACCCTACCCTACCCTATCATATTTATAACCCAACCCTACCTCACCACCTTACCATCCCACACAAAACCACAACCAACATTACCACACCCACCACCATACCCCACCCCATTCCACCCCACCGCACCCTACCTTTCCTCTCACAATGCCTCTACCTTATATCTTCACTACCCTACCCCACCACCCCATCCAACCAAAACTCATCCTTTCTTACTCTACAATACTCTACCTTACCCATCGCCTCAAATTACCTTACCGTACCTTACCCTATCCTACCTCACTCTAACATACTCAATCTTACCCCACCACCCACCCTACCTTACATTTTCTCACCACCCAACATACTTTACCTAATTCAACCCCACCTAACCTACCCAAACCACTCTAACCCACCACCCTACCCTACCACATACCTAAACATACCCTACTTTACCCCACATACCCTTCCGTAACCTCACTTCATCTCACCCCACCACCAACCCTACTTCACCGCACCCCAACCACCTATTTTCCTCACCTTACTCTTACCCACCACCTACATATTTTGTCGATTTTTCTTCAATCCCACCTCATTCCATCTATTTTCGGAGGTGGTGAAAATGATTGTTTTTCATTCCATTTGAATATATTTTCATTCCATTATAATAATACACAAACATAGGAATTGAATGAAAAAACATTATATCGCATATCATTTCATTCCTGTGTAACAAACAAGCAATTATAGATTATCGATTATCTTTTTTAGTGGATAGAAATGAGTTTCTTATTTCTTGAGCATGGGATATAAATTAAACTTCAACTGTAATCAGGGAGCGTAATAACATTTACCACTAAGCTAAATTCAGTCCACATAACTTATCGATTATCTTATGTGAACATTCATTTGATATCTTATGTGTCAATCGGTGACACATTTTTTATTATTTCAAAGCTATTTAATTCTTAGCTCAAATTTGTAATTAATTGAATTTATACAAATTTGACATCCAAATTTAGGAAATATATCTAACAAATTTCGATATTTGTGATAATGATTCGGGTATCTTTGACCAAAAATAAATGTGATGTATAGAAGGAGTTTTGCGGATTTATTATATCTTTTGTTTATAGAATAAACATTATTGATTTTAAAATATATTAAAAACACCCTCAAAGATAAATGCGATATAACGAGTTTCCTAGTTTTTATAAAATAGAAAGAAAAATATCCAGATGCGATATAACGAATTTCTATTTCTTGTAAATGTTGTTATATGTAAGGTCCCTCACTACGTAGTAGGGTATTTTAGTCCATTCGAATTTTTTTTTCTTTTTTCCTTTTATTTTGTGTTTTCTTTTCTTTCAATTTTTTAGAAACCAACCTAGCTGTGAAATAAATCCAATTAGCCCTTCAAAGTTCAAAGTAAAGGTTGGGCCGCTGTCCCTAGACGTCGCCCGTGAAAGTCCACCAACACATAGTTTCTGGAGTAGTTCGGTTGATCTCTAGTTTGTTTTGCAGGTCATAGTGATGGTTTTGAAGCAAATTTTGATTCAGGAGCAGTTATAAATTTGGTTTCTTCTCGGAAAGGTAATTATCGTAGTTCCTCATTTGTTTTATAGTTTGGTTCTTGTTAAAATTGGTAGTTTTGATGTTAAGGTTCTCGGTTTTTCGTAGGTACGCAAGGATTTGAAGGTTAACCATAGTTCATTCACGTTTGGCTTTTGGTTTGCAGCTCGTCTACGAGGTAATAAGTTCTTCTTATGAAAAGGTTGCGTATTTATCTCAAGATTGTGTTTTAATAGGTTTTCAGTACTATTTGTATGTTAAATTGCAAAATTGGACATAATTATGTGTTAGAATAAGCTGCCAGGTATCTGTTAGTGTATAAACTCAGTGTGAGGTCAATCCTGTGGCGCTTTCTCGGCCCTTCACTCAGGAAACCACAGGGTTTGTCTTTTAGAGGTAGTTTTCGGGTTGTTCTGTTATATAACTGTGTTTATAGCAAGTTGTTATGCATTATGGTAACGAATCCGGATTCAGTTTTCATACAAGTAGTGGAGATAGGATGGTAGTTCGGTGTTGATATGGAATTTTTATGCTCGCGTAGATTAGATATGGATTTTAACATGGACTTATGTGTTTTATGTGCTCCTACTTGCTTTATGTGTTTGCTCGAACATGCTTAGCGGGGTATTTGTTATTAGCAACAAAGCGTACAAGGTATCATGGACATATATAGTTAAGTCCCGTGTCAAAGATGTGACTAGCTGTAGTAGATATGCTGTTCTTAAGGCGGCGTATTATAAGAGTACATTGGGCATATCCAAGTCCCAGGTTAGAGGTATAGTTAGTCATTTGAGTCGAGTTGTACATTGCGACCTCATATTAAATAAATACAAATCAAGAACAGGGAAGACTAAAATACGACAAGAACATATACATGCTAAGTAAGAAATATGAACATGATACACAAGACATGAACTTGCTAGTAGAGTACGTGATGGTAAATAGCTTACGTAAGTTTGATCAGTAAAACACTAACATGTTAGGTAAGTAATTAATGAAACGGACAAATATGTGCAAGATTATCTTAACGTTGTTTATATGAATGTTTTCTATGCTTTGTTCAAGTTGGTTTTAAAGTGGATATTGTTGTAATATTTCAAGAACAAATAAATTGAAAATAATTTCAATAATAAAATCCACTTAAGCAATGCAATGAACATCGGATTACATTTATACAGAAAGCCCTATGGCTAAAATGAGAAAAGACAGATAGACTATCAGAAGAGGCAAGTTACCATTGGGTAAGATAGCTAACAGTAACATATTTGACAACCCCTATGATACGAGGACAGATCCTTTCCAACCGGAAGGGAATGATGTGATCCCTGATGAGATTCCGGACCCGTTAGTTGTATGAAGATCGTGGACCCATTTGTAGTCAAAGATGGGTCTATGACAAAACTTCAAAGGAAGAAAATCAAGGAGGCCATGGATACTTTCGTGTTGGAAGTCCATTTGGAGCATAAAGAGTCCAAGAATTGAAGAACAGTCCATGAAGTGTATTATGCTATTGGGCTTGAGGAGAGTAATTAAAGTCTTTTATTTACTTTAAGTGTTAACAAGTCCCAAGCCCACAATGTTGGCGTCATACTTGGATACTATTTGTTAATTTCATTAGTTCTTTATTGATAAATATCACGTGGGGCTAAGTGACTCAAGAAAGCCCATTAAGGATACATAGGCGCAGGTTACTAGGAAAATTATCCCACATTTGTTAGCTAGCTTATTTACTTTTTTAGCCTGTATAACGGCAATTAATGCACTTTTAACAACAATTTCGATTTGAGTGATATTTTACAAAGTCAATCGACTTTTTCTTATTCACATGCGTGTGAGATTCTTTTCGTTGTAGAGAGTCGCCCTTGAGACATTATTAGCGTCTTGAGCAAGCGTTGTAACGTTCTTGTCAAAATTCTTAGATTGGGCTATCTAAATTCGTTGTAATCCAGCTCGTTATTGATTCCTTTAGTCGATCCTGGGGCAAGATTTAATCTTGATCCATATCACCCGGGTAGTCGTTGTAACGCCCCCGAACACCGGGTCTAGTAGCGTTAAGTGAGCCATAAAAGATTCGATATACCACATAGATTGTCTTCCTTGCTTTGCCTAAAAGTGATAACCCAAGGTTACAAGACATATTATGTCTCCCACTTACAAGGAGGTAATGGGCTTCTCCCACATTCAATGTGGGATATTACATTCTCCTACCTTATAAGCAACTGCGTCCTCGCTAGAATTTGACTAGACTCATCCCTACCAGAGGAATCTAGAGGTGGCTTACATTGTCTCTCATGGTGTGGCACTTAGTTCTGTCGGGTAGTCGTCTCTAATACCAATTGTAACGCCACCAAACCCCAAGTCTAGTAGCGCTAAGTGAGTCATAAAGGAACTGGTTAACGACCGTCGTCCTCGCTTGGCCTAAAAAGGTAGTGCGCTTCTTCCACATCCAATGTAGGATATCACAAGTTGTTGGACAAAAATATATTTTAGAAGAATGGATGATTCAAAAACCCAAGTTGTTGGAACCTTTTCACTGTCTCTTTCCAAATATTAATTAGTTATTTCCCTTGTGAAAAAATATCTTTTGGATCATTCGATTGAATTTGTGCAATGTCTTGTTAAGACTGCAATGAATAGTATCAATAATGCTCTAATTGCAAGGATTGGTTGATTAGTCCCTTTTCCTTGTGAAAATATATCTTTCGGATAATTCGATTGAATTTGTGCAATGTATTGTTAAAATTGCAATACATAGTATGAATAATGCTCTTATTGCGAAGATTGGATGATTAGTCTTATTCTGAGATTTGATTGATGCTGAAATTGAATTCTTAGAGATCGATATAGTGTACTTTTCGAAAGTTGCTTTAATGTAATATCACTGAAGACGCACAATTTAATTTGGTTTTATGAATTCAAATAATTAGCAAACTCTTTACATCACCCTCTAATATCCTTTCTTCTTTATCTCATCATAAACATTTACGAATTTATGCTAAGATAATGAAGAAAGTATAATGGAGGGTGAGGTTAATAGTTGTTAATTATTTGAATTTATGAAACCAAATTAAATTGTGTGTCTTCAATGGCATTACTATGAACCAATTTTCAAACAGTAGAGTGATAATGATTTCTACAAATTCAATTTCAGTATCGGTCAAAACTCAAAATAATACTGATTATCAATCCTCGCAATAAGAGTATTATTGATCCTCTGCATTGCAGTTTTAACAAGAAGTTACACAAATTCAATAGAATGATCCGAAAGATATATTTTCACAAAGAAAATGGGACTAATCATCCAATCTTTGCAATAAGAGCAAAATTGATGCTCTGTATTGTAGTTTTAAAAAGAGCTTCCACAAATTCAAATCGAATGATCCGAAAGATATATTTTCACAAAGGAAAGGGCTGATCAAGATTTGTAAAGAGGCAATAAGAAAGGTTCCAACAAGAGAGGTTGCTTCATGATTTCCTCCAATAAACACAGATTCCAGAAGCTTGGTGGTTATAATTGTAAATCATCCACTTAGCAAGATTTCTTGCTAGTCTTAGTTCTTTATTAATAAAAAAAAAAGTTGTTAAATAAAAAATCTCCTGGCACAGAAAAATACACCGGTAAGTCAAATCTTGCTTCTACACTTTGATATTCTAGCGACGATAATATCGTGTTCCACTTTATTGCAAAGTTAAGAATCACAAGCTAAAAAGATCAAGTCAGGATTTCCCAGTCATCTTGGACGATTATCTCCGTTGATGTAAAAACAAAAGTTCATTCTTTTTCAACGGATAATCATCTAGTTTTCCTACAATCTTAACAATACTTTAGCATTAATTTTTTTTAAGTTGTTATTTTTGCTGCTACAAAATTGGGAAATTCCATGAATGTTGCACGGTAGGATAAAAGGGAGACGAGGGAAGCTATCTTAGTGGTGAAGCTGATGAAGATGATGATTAGCTGATGGATGGAATCGGAGTCAAGGGGGTTGTAGGTTTAAGAGTGGAAGTGTTTAAATAATTGGGATGAAAATGTATGTTTAAAAACTTTGGGGATTTATGTATAATAAAAGAAATATGTACAAAGCAAAAAAACAAGGGGGAATGAGGGAGAAGGACAGAAATATTTTATCAATTGAGTAGAAGGACAGTTTTTTGAAACTTTTGCATAAAGGACAAAACTATTTATTCACTGTCGAAATTCACTTGTGTTCGAAATTCACTGTTTAAATTCACTGCCGAAATTCACTGTCGAAATTCACTAATTTTCAAAATTCATTGTCGAGATTCACTGATTTTCGGGATTCACTGTCAAAATTCACTCGTCGAAATTCACCGATTTTGGGATTCACTGGGAAGATTCACCGATTTTCGGATTCACTCGTTTGTCCTTCTCGCTATAAAAATTATGCATTGTCCTTCTCCCTATAAAAAATATGTAGTTGTCCTGTTACTTAAAAATATTCCAGATTTTGTCCTTATCCCTAATTTTCCAAAAAAACAATCTGAAGCTAGAAATACTAAATTTTATTGATGTGGAGTGCAAAGTAGATCAAGGTGCAAAAATAATAACTTTTGTGCTACTATAGAATGCCATGTTAGAAACAAACTTAATAGAACTGCTATGGTGTCTATAACATCTCTCGAACGAGAATAGTTTTTATAAGGGTGAAAAGAACCCTGAATATTAAATCAATCAGCCAGACCTAATTAAACCAAACTGGAAAAATATAAATTGTGGTTTTCAGTCGGTTTAACTCCAAATTCTTCTTTCATCAATTGTTCTATTTTTTTCGTGCTATTTATTTCAAGATCATATTGACAATATTCCAACTTTTGAAATTCACTGTGTTTTTTCAAAATTCCCTGGTGAAATTCACTGGCTGAATTTCGACAGTGAATTTCATGAAAAATGATATAATGATATCGAACAAACTCTCGAAACGAAGAGCACGAAAAAAATAGTGATTTGGAAGGTGGGTTAATCTATCAATATCATGGTTTACAATGAAGAGGTGTATCATGATAACTTTTATAGAAGAGATAGTTCTTGGGAAAACTTAAGCTCCGTTTGTTTTGCCAAGAGTTTTTTTGGAAGTTTTTTTTACATCACATCACCAATCATTTCTTACAATTCTCCCACAAATCAAATCTTCAACTACAAATAAAAAAATATTAAATCATCTCTCATAATTTCACTTTATCAACTTTATTACCTTTTTTACCATTATTTTATTTCACCAATCATTTCATAATCTACACAAATTTAAAAAAAAACATCTTAACTTTCTAATCATTACTTCAATCACTTTATCTAAAAAAAACCCCAAAAAAAACTCCAACCCAAAACAAACACAACTTTAAAGCTTTCATTGATAATGTAGGCATATAAATACAAGTAGTAGAAAACCAACCACTAAGCCACTTCCTATAAAGTAGGACATGGGATCATGGCTTAAAACTAGAAATAACTACTCTAGTAATAGAGATCATGCTGAAAATGGAAAATTACGTGGCTGACATAGCCTTAGGTAATAGAAACTTAATTAACATAATAATTAACAATATTCTTCTAACATTCATTTCCTTAATCTAAGTTGTACGTTCAGATTACTTCACACATTCTCAGCTTGTCTCTAAGCTTCATAAATTGATCCCTCTTCAGTCATTTAGTCATAATATCAGCCAATTGATCTTCACTTCTGCAATGTAGCAACTCAATGATCCATTCTTCACGTAGATCCCTTAGAAAATGATACTTCACGTCTATGTGCTTGCTTCTGTTGTGTAAGACTGGATACTTGGATAACTTAATGGTGGAACTGTTATCACAATACAGAATGTTTCCAGTCTGCTGAACTACTCCCAGAACTTCCAGCATTCTTCTTAACCAGATCAGCTGACATGAGCAGTGTGCTACTGCTACAAACTCTGCTTCAGTTGTAGATAGAGTGACAATTGATTGCTTCTTTGATGACCAGCTGATAGCACTTGTTCCACACATAAACACAAAACTAGAAGAACTCTTCATGTCATCAACATCTCCTGCATAATCACTGTCTGAAAATCCAGTCAGCTGAGCCTTCCTTGCTGAACCATACTTGATGCCAAGATTGATGGTTCCGTTTAGGTATCTTAGGATCCTCTTCACATAGTTTAAGTGGTCTGTTGATGGTGACTCCATATATCTGCTTGCCACACTTACAACATACATGATGTCAGGTCTTGTTGCTGTCAAGTATAGAAAGCACCCTATCATCTATTTGTACAAGGTGGGATTCACCTTACCACCTATTCCTTCTTTGCTAAGTTTCATACCAGCTTCACAGGGTATGAGTGCTGGATTGTTGTCCTTCATTCCAAATCTGCTGAGAATTTCCGAGACATATTTCTTTTGAGAAACAAGTATACCTGACTCAGTCTGCTGAACCTCAATGCCTAAGAAATATTGCATTAGTCCTATGTCTGTCATGCTGAATTTGGTCTTCATTGCCTTCCTGAACTCACTTATCATGCTGAGTTCACTGTTGGTAAAAATAAGACCATCCACAAACAAACAAGCAATCAGCAGCCTTCCCTTGTTTTTAACTTTCACATACAAGGTAGGTTCATATGGACACCTTGTGAAACATGCCTTCACAAAATAAGTATCAATACAACTGTACCAAGTCCTTGGGGCTTACTTGAGTCCATATAAGGCTTTGTTAAGCCTATGCACTTTGCTTTCTGCTCCTTTCTTCACATAACCTTGTGGCTGATCCACATATACTCCTTCTTGCAACTGTCCATTCAAAAATGCTGACTTCACATCCATTTGATGTACTTTCCAATGGTTTTGAGCAACCAAGGATAGTACAAATCTGATAGTTTCCATTCTTCCTATTGGGGCAAACACTTCAGTGTAGTCAATCCCATATTTTTTCTTGTACCCCTTTGGCCACTAGTCTTGCCTTATACTTGCTGACTTTGCCATCTTCATTCAGCTTTGTCTTGTAGATTCACTTGACACCAATAGTTTAGTGTCCTTTTGGTAGATCTGTGAGGTTCCAAGTCTGATTCCTTTCAATAGCCATGATTTCTTCATCCATAGCATTCTTCAATTTGCTATCTTTTGCAGCCTCCTCATAAGTGATTGGATCATCACTAGGAAATAAAGCATAATAGGTAGTCTCATCTGTTTGTGGTAAACCTGATACCTCAAAATCTGTCATCCAGCCTGGTATTTTCTTAGTTCTCTGAGGTCTGGCTGCTGAACCCTCAGCTTCTGTTTCATGATTGGGTCTGTTGAACCCTCAGCAATGTCTTGGGTCTGCTGATCCTAAGTCTGCTGACCCTGTGGCAGATCCTCACTTGGTTCATCATCTATCAGATTCGGAATTGGATGGAACTGAGCATTGTTTGCTTCCCAATTCCAAGTGTTCAGCTCATCAAACACCACATATCTGCTGATCACTATCCTTTTGGTTATAGGAACCCTCACCACATTGCTCTCCTTTATCACTCAATTTCTTCCTGTTTGCATCTGGAATATGAGCATAAGCAATGCATCCAAAAAATTTAAAATGACTTACAGATGGTTTGATTGAGCTCCATGCTTCTTCTGGTGTCATGTTTTGAACAGAAAAAGTTGGACATCTGTTCACACTTCAACTTACAGCTTCAGGCCAGAATCTTTTTGGTACATTTCCATAGGCCAGCATGTTTCTCGCCATATTCAGAATAGTCCTACTCTTCCTCTCAGATACACCATTTTGCTGTGGTGTATAGGCTGCTGTCAATTCCCTTCTGATTCCATTATTGGTACACAATTTCTTCAAACTTTGCTGAGCAAAATTCTCTTCCTCTATCTGTTCTCAGGCTCTTGATATTTTGACATGTCTCATTTTCTCTTAGCAGTTTGAACTTCTTGAATGCATTCAAGGCTTTAGTTTTTTCTTGTAAGAATTCAATCCAAGTTTTTCTGGAAAAATCATCAGTAAATGTAATGAAGTACCTTTTGCCTCCATTAGATGATGGGTTGATTGGTCCACACAAATCGGAATGGATGAGTTCCAACACTTTCTTTGCCCTCCAAGATTTTCCTTTTGGGAAAGAATGTCTATGTTGCTTTCCTTTTGTGCACTCTTCATATACTTGTTGAGGAGTCTGAATCTGAGGAAGTCATTTAACCATTTCCTTCTGCTGAATACTACCTCCGTCCCAAAATGTAAGTCATGTAAGTCCTTTCAAGCATTTTCACACATATTAAGAAAGTTGGTTAAATTTGTTATTTGTCATTAATTTTGATTAAAAAGACTAAAATGACCTTTCATTGGTATTAATGCAAAATAATAAAAAGTGGTTGAGTATATAATAAATGAGGGGTAGAAGGAGAAAGATGTAATAAACGCTTTATTGGTTTTGTAAATGGACTTACATTTTGAGACAAAACTAAAAAGCTAAAAGGACTTACATTTTGGGACGGAGGTAGTAGTTTTCAAACAACCAAAGTTGAGATATCCATACCTGTAGTGCCATAACCAAGATGCATCTTTCAATTATGCCATAAGACATGCTTGTGGTTCCTTGATTTCCAAAGGGAACAATCTGTTGGCATTAATGGGAACTTTAGCTATGATTCCCTTGCTTGAATCCATTATATCACACTCTTTATTCTTCAAAATAATTTCATATCCTTTTTCTTGTAACTGTCCAACAGTTAACAGATTGCACTTCAGATCAGGAACATATAAAACACTAGAGATTGTTTCAGATGTCCCATTTTTGGATCTGATGCATATATTTTCTTTTCCCTTAACACTAACTGAGGAGTTATCTCCAAACTTCACTTTTGAATGGTAGGATTCATCCAAATACGAGAATGATGCTTTATTACCACACATGTGATTAGTGCATCATGTGTCAACATACCATACTTGGGGTGTTGATATCTGCTCATGCTGTGTAGTCATCAACAGAGTCTCATCCTCCTCTTTGTCAGCAAAGTGAGAACTCTGCTGAGTCCCCTTCTCCTTGTCTGTTGGCAATTTGGTGTAGCATTCTGAACGGTAGTGTCCAAACTTGTGACACCTAAATCATTCAACATTCTTTTTGTTTGCAGTACCTCTACCCTCTCCATTCTTGGATGACTGAGAGTTGTCACTGCTGTAGAATCTCTAGATATTCTCCCTCTACCTCTCCTCTGCTTCTACCCATGCCCCTATAATTGTTACTAGAGGCGGTGGTCTTCAAGGCCTGCTCTTCATTTGATGCTTCTGAGCCTCTCCCCATCTTATGTTCATGAACTTGCAAGGAACTTTGCAGTTCGTCAAGAGACAATGCATCAATGTCCTTAGATTCCTCAATGGAGCACACCACATATATCAAATTTTGGGGTTACTGACCTCAAAATTTTCTCCACAACTGCTACATCTTCCATCTTTTCACCAAGAAATCTCATTTTATTGCCGATTTCCATGGATCTGGCACAATAGGTTGAGACAGATTCACCCTCCTTCATTTGTAGGGTTTCAAAATCTCTTCTTAGGGCCTGTAATTTGATCTCTTCACTCTAGCATTTCCTGGGTACTTCCACTTCATAGAATCCCAGATATCCTTTGATGATTCCTTGCAGAGAATGGTCTCCAAGATAGCTCTATCTATTGCTTGAAACATATAGTTTTTGGTCTTCAGACCTTTGAGTTTTTTGCTCTCAAAATCTGATCTCTGAGCTTCAGTTGGGGGTGGATTTCCTTCTGGTTCAACCACTCCTTGCTCAATGATGGTCCAATACTCATTAGAACGCATGAAGTTCTTCATCAACATGCTCCAGTGATCATAATGTTGTCCATCAAACCTGGGTATGAAAGCTTGAACAAAATTTGTTTCGGTCATGGATCTTTCTCCAACTATTGTTGAGAATATGGCTTTGATACCACTGATAACTTTCATGGAAGAGATATTTTTGGGGAAAACTTAAAGCTTCTATTGATAATGTATGCATATAAATACAAGTAGCAGAAAACCAAAACCACTTCCAATAAAGTAGAAAATATGGGATCATGGCTTAAAACTAGAAATAACTACTCTAGTAATGAAGATCATGCTGAAAAATAGGAAATAACATGGCTGACATAGCCTAGGTAATAAAAACTTAATTAACATAATAATTAACAATATAACATATCAATTACACTTTTTTTTCTTAAGCACTTGATCTTTTTTTTCTTAGCCTAAGGTCGCAACAGCTGTATTATGCACAACAAGCAGATGACAATGAAGATGTTCTTATATTCGAGAAAAATCAATCGAAACGTACCCGATAGCGTACGAGATTGGGCTCAGATGTATGCTTCTCGAACCTCCATCTTGTACCGAATTTTCTGCACCCGAGCCAAAGTTAGCTAAGTTTCCGAACAAAGTTTCAGAGACTCCACAAGTCTTCCGAATCGTAAAGAATTTTTTTTTGGTGAAAGTACAATTGTATTCAATTGACACCAAATAAAATATTTCCTAAAAAATTATTACGCAAAAAATCATTTTACAAGGACAAAAAGGTAGAAATTTCCGAACCTGTTTAAGAATTCCCAGCCATATATAGTTGGTTCCGAGTCCTTGTTCTCCTTCTTGATCAAGATTAATTCTCTGTATTGATAAATAAATAATTGCAAATTTTTCAGGGGAAAATTGCACTTAAAAAATCAAGATTCTTGCTTTATCTATACGCATATGTTTGTCTTTGGGAGAAGAGTGAGACGGCTGAAAATGGTGTTTGGTAGTCGGAGGGTTAGGGGAGGGGAGTTGTCCCTCCCTCATTTTTTTTTTTTTTTTTTTTTTTTTTTTTGAGAAATCCCTCATTTAAATTAATGTTTTCATACTTTTACGAATTGTAACTCCCTCGTTTAAATTTAATGTTTCATACTTTTCTTTTTTGAAATCAATGTTTCATACTTATGTTTATTATATATAAATAGAGGAAATGAAATAAAGGCCACTATAATAGTCATTTAGTCCGAACATTTTTTTACACGAAATATACTCACGCACACACTTTTTTTGTTTTCAATGTAACTTGAATCCGAAACCTCCGGATGAAAAGCTACTTTTGTCCGAACATTATTTCAATATGATCAAGATCCTATAATTTACAAAACGGGATATGACACATTTTGTATCTGTAATTGATGTCTAGAAAATTAAAAAACAAAAAATTGGAGATCACATCGCAAGCGCATCGAATGATCGTTAATGAAGACTAGTGGTGATGCACCGTGCGTTGCATGGTGTGGCTCTCATGCACGTGTTGTCTGCAGCGGCAGTGATATTTCGTACGAGGATGATTCACTTACTACATATATTTATTTGTCTTATTATATTTACTAACCACAGAGATGTCGGTTATATGTTTTACATATTCAAAGGATTTATATATTACGTTCATACCTTACTTAGTCTAGTGATGCAATTTTTTTTTTTCAAATTTTATATACCTCATCTAATAGTAATTTATTAAATATATATTTTTAACTCGTGACGCTGAACTCACGTGCCTTTAAATTTTCAAATTTACCGGGTCGTGTCATCCGACGTCTCCATCTATATCATATCAATTTTTGTCACATGTCGCTGACGTGTCGTTCTTTTAAATTTTGAATTATTCCGTGTCGGTCATGCGACGTCTCCGTATGTGTCTGTGCTATATAGGTGTCTAGTGTAAGATTAAGAATTAAGATGAAGCATTGCCCTAAAAAAATGAAGAAAAAAAAACAGACGGCATCGTTTTGCCACAACAAGAAAAAGACATATTTTGTACACATGTCGTTGACGTGTCGTGACTTTAAATTTTGAAATTTTATGTGTCGTGTCATGCAACATCTTCATATCCTTGTATGTGCTATATATAGGTGTGTAGTGTAAGATAATAAAAAAAAAAGGAATAAGCAGTGTCGTTAAATTTAAATTTTAAAAAAAAAATGGCCTCGTTTTTAGTGGCCAAGAAAAACAATAAAAATTACAAATGTGGCTTCACTATATAAGCCAATAGGGAGAGAGAAATTATTGTGTGGTGAGGGAATTTGGAGATGAAATGACGGGTGAAACGATCAAAACCACACAATTTGAATACAGAATGAAATTGTGTGGTTGTGGTGTCTCCACAACGGTGTCTCCACACGTATGGAGACACCACACAAGTATCTCGCATGGGAGAGCCTATCTCCAAAAAAGAGACAAACTTTAGGGAGGGTAGAAACTCCAACAAAAAGAACCAACACTCCAAAACGAATCAACTTTTTTAGGAAGAGTATACATGTAACATCCCGACATTTCGTAAAAGGGTAAAATAGTCATTAGGTGTATTTACTATGACCTAATTATTATTTGTCTCATTTATTTAATTAAAAAGGATTTAGTTATTTAATTAAGAGATTTAATTAAATGGCTATAAAAGAAATAATCCCAATTATTTTCCCCATAACCTACACACGCTGCTTCTGATGAAAAACAAAAGAGGAACGGCAGAGCAGGACGTAGAACGCAGAAGAAGAAAGCGAAATAAAAGGAAGAACCATGTGATCAATCCGTTCATCTGTTCAAGACGACGCATGAGAGAAAGTGATCAGCGCGAGGAGACGCAACTTTGGAAAATAACATCTCTCAATTTCGTAAGTTTTCAGTTTAGACCCAGTTTTTGTATTCGTAGAGTTCGATTCTTGAAAAATTCGTATCTTTTAATCCGTAGCTCTGTTCGCAGCCATGAGTAGTCGAAACGATCGTCTTGAAGCATAGAATAATCTAAAAATAGTTTCACAAAGGTAAAACCGGGTAATCTTCGCCTTTTACGAGGCTTTTTCGCTTTCGGTTTTCGCAAAGAAATAGGATTTTAGAGTTTCTTGTTGATCACATAGGTTTTGGGGTTGAGGATCAACGTTGTTGTTGCGGTTGCTTGGCGTTTTGCTTGCGGTTTTGCTGGCAATTAAGGTAAGAGACTCTTCCTATGACCTCGATTATGATTGGTAAAGTTTAGATCATGTTTTAAGATGCGTAGATGCAAGAAAGATGTGTTTTTCGTTGATCAATGGATCATAGATGTTTTGGAATGTTTAGATATGTTTCTCTACGTTTTACTGTGTTGAAATCGATATGAATTAGGTTAGAAACGGTTTAGAAATCGCATTTTGAAGATTTTAGCGTTTTGGGAAAAACCCAAGCAAACGGGCGTTTGCGATCATAGCAGCTCAAACGGGCGTTTGCACAAGGCAGACGGGCGTTTGAGGTTAGACTTTTGATTCAGGATGTAGCCTTTTTTGACGGACGGGCGTTTGGGGTTAGTGGACGGGCGTTCGATGTCGAACGGGCGTTCATAGGATGTCAAACGGGCATTTGACCTGTTTTACCTTGTTTTTACTGTTTTAGCGTTTCAGCTTGGTTTTCGGCTTCATAATCGTGTTTTCATTGTTTTAAACCCTTAATTATGATATGTTAACATTGTATAAACATAAACAAGCCTGAATTGAGTTTCTAATTCGTTCAGTTAAAACACCGAATGTACTCTTAAAGGGAGTTGAAATTCGGATATGTCGGAAGAGCATGATAGGCTTGTGCTTTGATGAATTAGCATTCATCAATGTCTGTGTATTTGCTAGGCCTTGTTAATGTCTAGTGGTCTAGGAAGAGAGTAGTATTTGTGAGGGAGATTAATTGAAAACACTTAGGTGGTTAGTTAATCATTTTAATACATACGTACTTGACTAGTAAAAGATTAAACAACATGTCTCTCTTGGATAGGCACCAGTCTATATCGCGATGTGTGTGCTACCTCTGAAGGTGGAAGAACCCGTAGGTCAAAAAAACCACAAGTTCAGGTGACTCCACTGAGATGCGCGTACTTCGGAGTCTACCTATTCTAGACTTCGTGGATATTGGTGTGATCCACCAATATGTTGCCAAGAGTGTCCCAAAAGTGGATACGCGTAGTGCCCTTAAGTGCGGTTGTAACACAGATAAGTTAAGTAGAAACGTTTAGTCAATTCATGTTGATGGACATGAAGTGAACCTTAGATTGAGTCGGTCATACAAAAATAACTAAACGATTAAATATCTTTTGTTTATAAATTATAATTGTTGTCATAGCTTCTCACTTTTACTAAGTATTTTGTACTTACCTCATTTGCATTTTCTTTTGTATGCATTGTGGGGTGAGAAGACGAACAGTTTGAGCATGTTTACGAGAAGGATTTCGATGACGACGTTTGGCGACGCCTCGTTGAAGACTTATCTTTTATTTATTCTGTTATTCATTTAATAGACTTTCTAGTACCTTTGGAGTAGGCTTTTGGTCTTTCGAGATTTGTCGTACGTTTATTTTGGATTTCGTATTTTCTTTTTAATGTAATAAAGTTACATTTCCATCTTTAGTATGGTTAATTTCTATTCATAGTAACTTTTACGTTTTTACCCGAGTCTTTTTAGTTTCTGTTTGCTTTTATTTGATACGACGACGTAGAGGCTTGCGTATAATATTAGATTTATTTAATTCTATACGCGTCGAACGTTTCTCTTCCGGATAAGGGCTCGGTATCCGGGAGCGGGGCGTTACAGTTGGTATTAGAGAGAAGCGTCCTTTCTGTTTTAGGCTACTCTTCCTCTAAGATAAGAATCCTTTAGACTTTTTAGAACTTGAGCTTGGTGGTAATCCTCGTAAGACTAAGAATCCTTAAACCGTGGTCTAGTTATCAGGACCTAGTGAGGAGTCTTCTGAGACGAAGGTTAGGTTGAGTTCTCAGTTCACATCTTTCATGTGATCACCTCAGGTTTTGTTCCTTCTAGTATACTTAGTAGAAACTCTTTCTTCTTTTGAAGTTCCAAACCGTAGCTTGTCGTATAGGGTTAAGTGAAACCCCTTAAGTAAAGCTTTGGGATCGGAGTCTTATGCCTACAACTTAAAGTCGAGGTCCTCTTGGTTGATTTCCTTTTCCTTACTTTCCCTATTGAAATCTCTTCACCTTCTCTACACATGAATATCTAAGTTTACTTTTATCTTGGCCTAACTTTGTAGAGAATGATATTTGATTCAGCTCTACAAGTCCTCCACTTTCTCTTTTCACTATCACTTGGTTGAGTTAATCAACATTCTTTGACATTTGCTTTGCTTGAGATGGTTCTACACGAACTCCATGTATAACTCTATTATTTCCAAGTACTCCTCAGTCGTTTCAGCTCATAGTGTTAAAGGTCCCTTACTTTGGCACATACTTTTCATTGTCCTCGTGTTTGGACTTACCCAACATGAGTGAATGCTTTTGTTTCCGTGTTTTCCCTCTAACATAAGACTGTCTCGCCATACTCCAAAAAATTCTGCAAATTTTCAGCGAAGTAGATTTCTGTCTTATCTACAATTTCTCTTTTTACACCAACTCGATAATCATTATGGATTATTCAGAAAATTCATGTTTATACCGGACACTCGTCCGAAAATCTGCAAGCAGCACCTTCACTTTTTCTTCTGTTTTAAATAGGTTAAACATCTTCAAATAACCTGAATTTTTGATATGTTGCAGACAACAATTTTATCTACGGCTTTTATTTTGGAATTAAGTTCAAATTATTTTTCGTTTGATCTCGATTTGCAATTCAACACAGTGTTTATTAATCTGGAAATTCTGGCAGCTTGTGCAATCGTCAGAAATAACTGTTTTTGACCTACTTATTTTCATTCAAAAATCCTAATATTTTTATATCACCTGGAAAACTCCGGTATCTAGATCTTTCTCTTTGGATCGTGCTCAAATTCTCCTTCATTTGTTCTGTACAAATTGATAATGTCAGATCCAGAGTAAAAATCTTACACAGCAACCGAAAAGAGATTTTCACCTCTTTGACTTAGAGTTTGGCCTAAGAGGGTAGTAAGTTACGACTGTTATGTTTAGGAAGTTCCCTGAAGTTTGATCTCTTTCTGAGTTAAACCTCTTAGTAGGATGCTTATAAAGCTAACGTTATAGTTTCTTTTGCAGTGTTAAACGAGAACCAAGATGCTATCCTCCAGCATGCCATGTTTGATGTTAAGACCCTTTTCATGCTCTTTTGTAGTTATACTATTTCTGGTAAGTTGTTTCTCATGTAATCCCTCACTTGAGATCTTTAAACGCAACAAATCCTCTCGGCTTGGTGTGATGAATTATCTCCGAAACATATCTCCATAAGCCCTTCTTTTGAACAAATTCATTCTTTCTTACTTTTCAAATCAAGAAACAAATTCTCTTCAAAGTTCTAAATTTTTGCACTCTCATCATTCATGCAAATTCAAAGTTTGCTGAACCTTTTATTGTCAGAACATTCTTTTTACTTGTGTTTATTCTCAGCTCCCCTCATAAGGGTAGTGTCGATATTGTAACTATTTCACCTAATGCTGCATGTTCCTTTAAGGTATGCATATCTTCTTTTGCTGGTCAAAATTTTAAGCCTATCATGGCATTCCTCTTCAGTTACTTATCTTTAACCTTCTATCAATTTACGCTAAACTAGTTTCAAGCAAAAGGCAGAATTTTTCAAGATGCCTTACGAACCCAACTAGCCAACCGACTTTTGAGTTCCTAAACTTTTGATCTCCATTTCAGATTATTTTACCTTGTACCCTTCAGTTTTAAATCTCTTTCGGGCCATTTAGAGCCATGAACCGCCAGACACCATTTTGATATTTCATCTTCTATTTTGGCATTTCTATTCCAATTTTGTTACACCGGTCGAAAGTCTATTTCACTTTAACCTTTTCATTCCCACACGAGGAATAACCTTGAGCATTTATTCTTTGGTAGTGTACTATTCTTCTCGAGTAGTGCAACCTTGAACCTTTGATTTGGATCGTCAATGATCGTTTAAACTTCCTTTGAAGGTTTGAATTAATTCTTTGAAATCAAACCTTACCCGACAATTCTAAAGTGTCATTTCCTCTTCACTCAAAATCTTGTTTGCCGCTTACTTATCCAAACTTTGGATATTCCCTTACAATTTCTTGGGGAAAATTTCTATTTCTTTTAAATCTCGTAATAACCTCTCTTTGACTATTGCAAACTCGGGGACTTCCTGACAAGTGTTTATTTCATTCTGAGACCTTTTGATGTGCTCGTTTTCCCTCCATAGCTACTTTATGTTGAGATTCTTGCTCTCTTTTGATTTCTAAATTCTTTCTAGTCCTTCTGGTGCTCGACCCTGCACCTTTACTTTGATTTTCTGTTGTGTGATGTTCCCTTTATGGAACTCATGCGAACTGAATATTTTTCCTAGTTCGCCAACATCCTTTTTTTTTTGTTAACCAAGTTTTTAACAATCAAGGTCATCTGCCTAATGTTCTCAAGTCCAGTATTTCCTTCCTTCGCAGCTTAATGTTTCCAAGTCCATCGTGTGATGTTTCCTTTAACGTCTCCACTTTCTAAAGGTTTATATGAAAGCCTATTACCATTCTTCCAAGTTGCCTCTGAAGTCTTTGTAGACCACCGTATCTTGCAGAATTCCACTCTCTCAAAAGAATTTCATCTACAAGGTGTTCTTTTGTTTTCCTTCTGGTGGCTATCTTTTGTATTATGATACAATGCCTCATTCTTCATCCTGGAACCAACTTCAACTTTCCTCAACACAAATTTTTCATGTTTTGCTTGTAACCCAAGCAACCTTCCTTATTTCAAGTGCATTGTACCCTTCCTTGGCTTACCTAGTTGACATACCACCTTGGTACTCAACTTGTCACTTTTCAACTTCTTTTATTTTCCAAGATAACCCTAATTGGCATAAGGATTGAATCAGACCGTCGGAGAGAAAGTATGGTAACTGCATGTTTACCATCCCTAAAAAGTCTCAGAGGTCTTTCAGCCGGGATCCTTGCAGTTCTTCAGCAAGCTTGTGGTGCCATGAGGGAAGTTGAGATCGAAAGAAGTCAAGTGTGCCAGAAGTGCAGTTTCGGCAGGGAAGATTCAGCTTTCCGGGTATTAGTCAGCAGGAGAAATCAAATAGTGTTGAACCGATGATTGCATGATTCGAGGCGGTCGATGAGTTCCTAAAAGAAGCAAGACAAAGATCCAGTTGTTTCCAGTTACAAGTGAGTGGCTGGAGCCCAACCAACCATTGGTCACGAGTTAGATGAAGATAGCAACCGTTGGTAGCGGAATCAGCTTTGGGATTCCGATTGCGGAAGATTGGGAAGGACAATGAAGAATGAAAACCTCGAGATGACAATTGCAGTTCCTCTCGGAGAGACCAAGAAGTACAAGAATTGAAACAGTACTGCTGGCGATCTTTCATGAAGATAGAGATAGAAGAACACGAGTTTCCGGGATGAAGTGGAGCGACAACAGAATACGAGACCAGAGTTGGTACAGCAAGCCAACAAAAAGATTGAAGTAGATCGTTGCCGCCTCGAGATAGCTCAAGACAGGGGGAAGAGTTGGGAAGACGGAAGAAGAAAAAGACTATAGGAGTTAGGAGACGAAACGCTTCGCAAAGTCCAGAGTTCAAGTACCTCTCGATTACATTCGAGTTTCGAGGTTGAAACTCCTCTTAAGGGGGGAGGAATGTAACATCCCGACTTTTCGTAAAAGGGTAAAATAGTCATTATGTGTATTTACTACGACTTAATTATTATTTGTCCCATTTATTTAATTAAAAATGATTTAGTTAAAGGATTTAGTTATTTAATTAAGGGATTTAATTAAATGGCTATAAAAGAAATAATCCCAATTATTTTCCCCATAACCTACACACGCTGCTTCTGATGAAAAACAAAAGAGGAACGGCAGAGCAGGACGTAGAACGCAGAAGAAGAAAGCGAAATAAAAGGAAGAATCGTGTGATCAATCCGTTCATCTGTTCAAGATGACGCAGGAGAGAAAAGTGATCAGCGCGAGGAGACGCAACTTTGGAAAATAACAACTATCAATTTCGTAAGTTTTCAGTTTAGCCCCAGTTTTTGTATTCGTAGAGTTCGATTCTTTAAAAATTCGTATCTTTTAATCCGTAGCTCTGTTTCGCAGCCATGAGTAGTCGAAACGATCGTCTTGAAGCGTAGAATAATCTAAAAATAGTTTCACAGCAGTAAAACCAGTTAATTTTCAGTTTTACAGGATTTTTCAGTTTCGGTTTTCTGCAAAGAAAGAGGATTTTAGTGTTTCTTGTTGATCACATAGGTTTTGGGGTTGAGGATCAACAGTTGTTGCAGCTGTTTGGCATTTTGCTTGCGGTTTTGCTGGCAATTAAGGTAAGAGACTCTTCCTATGACCTCGATTATGATTCGTAAAGTTTAGATCATGTTTTAAGATGCGTAGATGCAAGAAAGATGTGTTTTTCATTGATCAAAGGATCATAGATGTTTTGGAATGTTTAGATATGTTTCTCTACGTTTTACTGTTTTGAAATCGATGTGAATTAGGTTAGAAACGGTTTAGAAATCGCGTTTTGAAGATTTTAGCATTTTGTGAAAAATCCAGGCAAACGGGCGTTTGCACTAGGCAAACGGGCGTTTGCGATCATAGCAGCTCAAACGGGCGTTTGCACAAGGTAGACAGGCGTTTGAGGTTAGACTTTTGATTCAGGATGTAGCCTTTTTTGACGGATGGGCGTTTGGGGTTAATGGACGGGCGTTCGATGTCGAACGGGCGTTCATAGGATGTCAAACGGGCGTTTGACCTGTTTTACCTTGTTTTTATTGTTTTAGCGTTTCAACTTGGTTTTCGGCTTTATTTCACTGTTTTAAACCCTTAATTATGATATGTTAACATTGTATAAACATAAACAAGCCTGAATTGAGCTTCTGATTCGTTCAGTTAATACACTGAATGTACTCTTAAAGGGAGTTGAAGTTCGGATCCGTTGGAAGAGCATGATAGGCTTGTGCTTTGATGAATTAGCATTCATCAATGTCTGTGTATTTTCTAGGCCTTGTTAATGTCTAGTGGTCTAGAAAGAGAGTAGTATTTGTGAGGGAGATTAATTGAAAACACTTAGGTGGTTAGTTAATCATTTTAATAAATACGTACTTGACTAGTAAAAGATTAAACAACATGTCTCTCTTGGATAGACACCAGTCTATATCACGATGTGTGTGCTACCTCTGAAGGTGGAAGAACCCGTAGGTCAAAAAAACCACAAGTTCGGGTGACTCCACTGAGATGCGCGTACTATCAAAGTCTACCTATTCTAGACTTCGTGGATATTGGTGTGATCCACCAATATGTTGCCAAGAGTGTCCCAAAAGTGGATACGCGTAGTGCCCTTGAGTGCGGTTGTAACACAGATAAGTTAAGTAGAAACGTTTAGTCAATTCATGTTGATGGACATGAAGTGAACCCCAGATTGAGTCGGTCACACATAAATAACTAAACGATTAAATATCTTTTCTTTATAAATTATAATTGTTGGCATAGCTTCTCACTTTTACTAAGTACTTTGTACTTACCTCCTTTGCATTTTCTTTTGTATGCATTATGGGGTGAGAAAACGAACAGGTTGAGCATGTTTATGAGAAGGATTTCGATGACGACGTTTGGCGACGCCTCGTTGAAGACTTATCTTTTATTTATTCTGTTATTCATTTAATAGACTTTTTAGTACCTTTGGAGTAGGCTTTTGGTCTTTCGAGACTTGTCGTACGTTTATTTTGGATTTCGTATTTTCCTTTTATGTAATAAAGTTACATTTCCATCTTTAGTATGGTTAATTTCTATTCATAGTAGATTTTACGTTTTTACCCGAGTCTTTTTAGCTTCCGTTTGCTTTTATTTGATACGACGACGTAGAGGTTTGCGTATAATATTAGATTTATTTAATGCTATACGCGCCGAACGTTTCTCTTCCGGATAAGGGCTCGGTATCCGGGAGCGGGGCGTTACAATACATGATCAATCATTTCTAGCTAGGTATCTAATACTACCGATAGTGTATTAGGTCAATTGTGAATTAGATAGATGAACAACGTCGTATCTTATAGGGATGTGAGGTTATGTACCAAACGATTGTTTTGTTCCATTATAAGTAAATCGTTAAGTGATATTGTGAAGCCATTTAACACCAAGTCAAAGTATTTGGGTGTAGTCTATATTTTCTAAGTGTAGTAATAGCAATTGCAGTGGCTTCAAAATAGAAGTCATCTACACCGCAGTCAATGATTTTGAAATACGTTGATATTTTTATAATATTGTAATGTAATAGCTCTAAAATTGAATTGAAAAATGTTAATGCTATCTAGATCGGAATCCAAAAATAGATTGGTATCTAGACTTCCTTTTATAATTTCTTTAAAAATTTCTCTCCTCTCTCTCAAATTTCGCTCTCCAGTTTTATCTCCTTCTTTTTCTTTTGATATTATTTTAAAATTTTGATTTTGTTTTAAAATTTAAATTGAAGCTACTACGGAGGTTGACTTGATTTAAATCACCATTCCCATCTATTTGGTGGTACCTACATTAAAATATACTTCATTTGTTCCATTGGTCACTACAATTGCTCTAATAGCTTCAAAATGGATTTTAAAAAAAGTGACCACATCTAGATGTACATCTATATTTTTAAAAGTACTTGTATTCCTATTCAATCGTGATCTCATTTTTTTTTTTTTATTTGAGTCATCACAACATTTTATTTAAATTAAGTCACTCATCCCTTCTATTTTGTAGGCTTAACAATAAAACGGACTTTTGAAGTGTTGGGTGTATAGGCTGCTCTACTAAAAGGAGAAAAGAAGGGATAGATAAAAGGCAACAATAGAACAAGTAAAAATATAGATGAACGGTAACAAAGTAAATTCATAGAGTAAAAAAAAGTTGAGTCCAATATTTATATTTATTCACTTTCTTTCATTATACAAAGCCAAGGAAACAGTGGGTCACCGGTTCGATTCTCCTCTGAGGCGTCATGTTCGATTCTCAACCGGATAGATTTTCATATGTAATCTCGTACACCATGATAGATTTCAAGGATGTTTGAGTATCATTAACCGTCCAATAAATAGAACCATTAGCATACATCGGATAGCTACCATAACTCAAATATTTTGTTTTCAAACCATGGATTGTTTATCTGTCTCCAACATGGTTCCGGCCATAAATTAAGCAGTTTGTTTTTCGCGCTCATTGATTCCGAAGAATTAGTGTTTGGCTGCTCAGCTACTCACCAGAGTGTGCAGTATTCTTTCAAAACAGGATGGAAAAAAGCCGCGTGAATATCACTAAAATCATGAATCTTTTAGATACTCTTACTCTCACTTCTTGAGCATAAATTGGATTCAATATATTTAAATCCCTTGATATTCGATGACAACGACATGGTTCCTTTAAAACAATTAAACCATCCACTGAAAACCCATAATCTACTAAGAACGTACCACGTTTCGGATAATTTGTTAATTAGTGAATTGTTGGCTTAATACGATCAAGATCAAACCATTTACTAAACAAGTATCTGTTGTTGATGTCGATAACAAGAAGAAATGGAAGACCCTGTCGCAAATGCAACTCAATAAAATACCGGGTCTTCGTAATCTCCTTCCAAGATTTGCAAACACAACGACAACGAATGACATCTGTTAAAACTCACAGAAAGAATGAATTTAAAACTAGAAAACTTTCTGAAACTCCATTGATGAGTTCAAGCTATCAAACAAATTCGAATTTTACAAAAGGCGGGAACGGAGAAGAAGATGAATACACATAATGAAAACGATGATAAACTTGAAATTGAACCTCTAAGTCTTCCTAATGATATCTGACTGCTATGTTAAAGTGATATAAAAAATATAGTAGCGCCTTCCTTAATAGCTATAGCTTTTAGGAGAACTGGTAAGCGCTTGATCTTTAACATGGTATCGGAGCCAGAGGTCTCGAGTTCGAACCTGGCTATAAACATTATTATTTCCCCCATTTATATTGTGCACGTGATGCATGTGTTGGGCCTCTTTGTTATTGGAGCCTAGTTTGCTCTGGCTGCCTAATTGGCTTAGCTTTGTTATAGGCCCACACTTGAGGGGGAGTGTTAAAGTGATATAAGAAATATAGTAGCGCCTTCCTTAATAGCTATAGCTTTTAGGAGAACCGGTAAGCGCTTGATCTTTAACATGCTATTTTTAGAATCCTAGATTGCTAATTTGTTGTAACTAACTTGTAACCGACTGTAACCGAAAATTGCCACAGGTGTTTGATGAAATGCCTCAGCCAAAAAACCATTCTTCTACTTGTCTTCTTGTGTGTACTTCAACACCCCCCCCCCCTCAAGCGTGAATGTGGTTTGAGAGAACCATGTTGAAGCTTACCAAAAAATACATTCTTCTGCTTGTCTTCTTGTGTGTACTTCAACCTGTTGCTGTTTGGAATACAGCATATAGATCTTTCATAGGAAAAGCCTGCAGAAGTCTGTGAATGTGGCTGTATCAACTGGTTTGGTTAGGATGTCAGCTGGTTGATCTTTAGTGTTTATAGGCATAAGGTTAAGGACTTTTTCAAGGTATTTTTCCCTTACAAAGTGACAATTTATTTCAGCTTTGTCCTTTCATGAAAGACAGGATTCTCAACAATGTCTAGAGCACTTTGATTGTCACAATATAAAGGAACAACATCTTGATAGGCAATCTGAAAATCCTTCAGCAGGTAGATTAGCCACTGAATTTCACAGGCAGTAAATGCCATTGCCCTGTATTCTGCCTCACTAGAACTTCTGGAAACTGTAGGTTGTTTCTTGGATTTCCAAAAGATTAAAGCTTCTCCTAGATAAACTAGGTAACCAGTCACCGATCTTCTTGTTTTGGTGCAACCGGCCCAATCTGCATCACTAAAGGCCTTGATCTTGATGGTGCTTTTACTAGGGAAAAACAACCCTTTACCTGGTGATGATTTGAGGAATCTGAGAAGCCTATGTGCTGCTTTTAGGTGTGTTTCATTAGGACAATCAAGAATCTCACTAAATTGTTGAACAGGAAAGGCTATGTCAGGCCTAGTATTTGACAAGTATAAAAGCTTGCCTACCAAGCTTCTGTAGTAGGTGTTGGATTCCAATGCAGGTGCTTCAATAGATGTTAGATTCTGAGAGGTGTCCATTGGTGTAACAACTGGTTTGCAATCTAGGAAGTCAAAATGTTTTAGCAAGTCAAGACAATATTTCCTCTGGTTGATTATTATTCCGTGTTTGGACCTTGCCACTTCAAACCCTCGGAAGTATTTGAGTGTGCCTAGTGATGGGAGTCAACTTTACGTGATTCCGGTGCATTTTCCACCCCCGTTTATCCCACTTTTAGCACATTCTCGGTGTTTTTAGACCGTTTTCGGGTAATATCATGAGTTTATAGCACGGAGAGTAAATCCGTCGCTTTGATGGTTTACTACCTCTTTTTTTAGTGATATTAACCCATTCCCGAGCACTTTTACCCTCCGGAATCGTTTGTGTGTGTTGTTCGTTCATGAGATTGTAGGGTCTAGGTGTCATGAGAACCCGGAAGGCGAAGATTTATGATGAGAAGTATGATCAAGGTGCAAGAATGAGCCAAGGAAGAAGAAAAATGAAGAAAAGGAAGAAAAATAGTTGGTATCTTCACGCTACGTTCTGTTCAGAAGAAATTTGACCTATGATGGAGGAATTTTCTGGTCACGGTCTCTTCATGAAAGTTGTATATAATTGAAAGAGCTTTCCAACGCATTTTGAATCACTCAAATCGGAGTTCTACACGCGAAGATATCATGGTTTTACTGCTGCCAGAAAACAGCAACGTCTCAAACGCGCGTTTGAACATTTCAAACGCGCGTTTGGAGCTGTTTTTTCCTGAACAGAGAGTCAAGGGCTGAAACGCGCGTTAGGGGACCTCCAAACGCGCGTTTGGAGTCATTTTCTGCAGATTTTTCCCACCTATATATGCATTTTAACACAGTTTTTCATCACAATTCACCCTCCCAAGAACCCTAACTCTTAGATTAGGTCGACTCCTCCCCCTTTAGCTCTTCTAAACTCTTTCTTTCTTTAATTTCTCTTGTATTAAACTTAGTTTAGCTTAGATTCGTAGCCCAACTCTTGGATTTTGGTGTATTTTGGGTCTTCTTCTTCCCCAAAGTGACATGGGTGTTGTTGAAGCTTGAAAAAACATCATAGCTCTGCGTTTTTTTTCCGGTAATTAATTTCGTTTTTGTTCTCATTTCATGGTTTTAATTTCTTGTTTGATGCTTGCTCTTGTAGTTATAATGAGTAGCTAATTTCTACATAGCTAAATCATGTGAAAATTTGGTGAAATCACCCTTTGGGTGATGAAATTGGGAGTGGGTAGTTCTTTTTATTGTTGTATCTTGCATATTTCACGTCTTAGAACTTGTTATAACGGATTTGGGCTAGAATGATCACCTAGGGCAAAAATCACACACATCAATCTTGAGAGTTGTTCAGATAGAGAGATGTGGGAAAAGAGTTCTAAGATCACTTCTTAGAGTGAGGTTACTCGTTTTGACGTTTAAGCGGCTCTAGTGCGTAACATGTCTTGTTAGTGAGTCTTCTTTCGGGAAGGGTAGTTAGCATGGCATAAGGTGTTAGGAGAGAGTTATTCAAATTTTAACACCGGGATTAGGAGTACGCACCCGTAAAATTGAATGCAAGAGTTCGTTCGTTAATGCACATTCCCAGTTTTGTCATTCCATTGGGTGAAACTAGCTATTTTGATCATGGTTCGGCTATGTCCCTTAATTTATCGTTAAAACTTAGTAATTTAATCTTCGTTCTTTCTTTTCTATCTTTAGACTTGTTAGTATAAATCACTCTAATGTCGTTGTAGTAAACAAACACATTAAAAAGATTGATCACCTAGACTAAGTAACACGTTCACTTTGGTACTCACGAACACTTTTCCCTTGGGTTCGACCTCGTACTCCTGTAGCTATTCTAGCAATCGACCCGGTACACTGCCGGTTAGAGAGTTAGTCTACCCACGGTTTCGAGTCTTTATAAATTGTTTTTGGAGGGTAGATTTTAATGCTCATCACCTAGGCCCTTGATAGTGAATGCAGAATGCAAGAGATCTTTTAGATGTTGAATTTTTGAAAGTTGCAGCCTTCCTACTATGATATCATCAACATATACTAGGAGAGCAATGAAATGATCACCATGACCCTTAGTAAACAAACTATGATCATTTTGTGATTGTACATAACCATCTTCTAGCAATTTTTGAGTCAGTTTGGCATTCCATTGCCTACTTGCTTGTTTGAGGCCATAAAGTGACTTGTTGAGTTTGCAAACTAATTCTTCTATTTTTAGGCCAGGTGGAGGTCTCATATAGACATCTTCATCAAGATCTCCATGTAAAAAGGCATTGTTGACATCCAATTGGTGCAACAGCCAACCTTTCTGAGCAGCTAAAGCCATGAACATTCTGATAATAGTTTGTTTTGCAACTGGAGAGAAGGTCTCAAGGAAATCTATGCCTTCAGTTTGAGTGTTTCCCTTGGCTACTAATCTGGCCTTGAATCTCTCTATAGATTCATCAAACTTTCTCGTTATTCTGTACACCCGTTTACAACCTATAGGTTTGATATTTTTGGGTGGTTTGACCAATGTCCAGGTGTTTGTTTTGTGTAATGCTTTTATCTCCAAGTCCATTGCCTTTTGTCATCTAGGGTCTATCACTGTCTCATTGAAAGTGTTTGGTTCTGCTTCCTCTGTCAAAGCCCCTATAAAACCTTGATAACTAGAAGAAACATTAGCATAAGAAATCACAATGTCTATAGTGTGAGGTGAGGTTCTTTTTATGTGATTTGTGCAAACATAATCATTCAGATAGGATGGAGTGATTCTGTTCCCCTTAGACCTCCTTTGATTGTGTATAGTATTGTCATCAATATTTTGTGTAAGTGGAACATCCTCAGTATGGTGATTAGTAGAATCAGGATCTAAGTCATGATGATTATCAGTGAAAATTGTGTTTGACGGACCAGTGGGATGGTCATCATCAGGTAGAATAAAAAAAATAGGGAGGCAAGGACTGTCTTGACTGGATTGCTGAGAAAAAGGAAAAGACATCTCATGAAATATGACATCCCTAGATACAACAATATTTCTAGTGTCCAGATCCGGTACCTTGTAACATTTTATATTGGGTTCAAACCCTAAGAAAACAGATGGCTTACTTCTGGTGTCAAATTTTCCTCTGCCTTGAGTAGCTATAGAAACAAAACATAAGCATCCAAAAACTTTTATCTTAGCAAAATCTGGTTCCTTTTTGTGTAACAAGGCATAAGGTGTCCTGTTTTCTAACAATAGTGTAAGTGTAATATTGATTAAGTGAACAACATGCATGACACAGTGACCCCAATAATCTATAGAATATTAGATTGGAATTTGAGGGCTCTAGCAACATTTAAAATGTGTTGATGTTTTCTTTCAATCAAACCATTTTGCTGTGGTGTTCTAACGCAAGATTTTTTATGCACAATACCTTTTTGTCTATAAAAAGTGTTCATATTGAGCTCACCACCATGATCAGACCTAATGGTCTTAACACATCTATCAAAATGATTTTGTACATAGTTGCAAAAGTATCGAAGTAATGAATTTGCTTCACATTTGCATTTCATAAAAAACAGCCATGTATATCTACTGTGATCATCAACTATAGACAGAAAATAATATTCACCATTCACAGTAGGAACCCTATTAGGACCCCAAATATCAACATGAATAAGATCAAAAGTATTCAGAGTGGATGAAACACTGACATGAAATTTTAACTTTTTCTGTTTTTCTAAAGGACATACAACACAGTTGTGTACAGGCAATTTGATATTAGAATCAATTGATTTGAGAGACTTCATCCTCTCTAAGGAGGGATGGCCTAGTCTAAAATTCCATACAAGTGAATCAGGCAAATGACAAGCATTACAAGACACTTTAAAATTGTCTAAAACATGATCAGACTGATTTTGCAGGATGTAAAGTCCATTGCATACTTCAGCTGTACCAATCTTCTTCATAATGTGTAGGTCCTGCATCACACACTTATTAGCTCTAAAATCAATAGTGCAACAACTATTTGTAGTTAGCTTCCTTATTGAAATTAGATTATAATTGAAAGATGGAATGCAAAATACATTGTTCAGGACTATATCACTGTTTATTCTGACCTTGCCTATATGTGTGACATTAATCTTTGATCCATTAGGCAGATTAACAAAGAGATTACTAAAAGTTTTAACATCAAACATGTAAATCAAAAGTGATATGGTCAGTAGCCCCTAAATCAAGAATCCAATGATGGCTACTGCCTTTGATACCTGAATAATTAGCAGAAGTGCCTGCTGATAGAACCACTGAATTGCACTGATTTTGATTTGACTGAAGGCCTTGGATCAAAGATAGTAAATGGTTATACTCTGACTGAGTGATAGAGGATCCATTTGATGTATGCAATGTAGTTGATTATCTAGCAGTATCATCATCCTGTTCTTCCAACCCTTGATCAAAACTGACATTATCTACAACAGCACCATGACATCTGTCAGATCCCTTAAAGTTTGGTGGAAATCCATACTTCTTGTAACACTTTTCAACAGTATGGCCTTCTTTTCTACAATAAACACACTGAGGTTTCTTTGAATTTCCCCTACCAATACCAGACATTCTTCCCTGACCTCTCCCTTGACCAGTGAACCTTGAATTAAAGACAACATTACTTTCAACATCCTTAGGGCCATTAACCGCTAACAGAACAGAATCAACACTAGAGTTGCTGTAATTAATATGTCCCTAATGATTAAGTGCCATTACAAAGGCAGTCTTAACATCAGGGAGGGGCCTAGTCATCAAGACTTGTGACTTAACAGTCCCAAAATTGCCATTTAATCCTTTCAAAAACCTTGTAGTCTAAGAATTAGCATAGTGTTCCCTACTCATGGGCAAAGCTGCATATGTACAGGGAGGGATGGGTTTTAAAACCATATATTAATCCCAAAGAGACTTCAATTTAGTGAAATATTCAGCCACAGATAATGAACCTTGTTTAACTCTTTCGATTTCTTCCTCAAGATTGGACAATCTATAAGCATCTGTCCTACCAAATCAATCTTGAAGATCCAACCAAATCTCTCTAGCAGTATCAAAGTACATAACACTCTCAGAAATATTTGGAATAATTGAATTTATAAGCCAAGATGTTACCAGTTCATTCAATTGCATCCAATGCTCATAACCAGGATCATCTTCCGGGGGCATAGTTGTTGTTCCATTGATGAAAGACAATTTTCCTCTTGAAGACAATGCTTTCAAAACAGCTCTTCTCCAGTGATGGAAATTTTATGTGCCTCTAAGCAAAGACTGAACTAGAATTAGACTCGGATTATCCGAATTGGAAGAAGAATTGGCAGCTCCATTGTTGCTAGCCATTATGATCACCAGGAAACAAAATAGAACTTGGAAAAGATCAGCGGAATTAAGTGTTCTACTCTGATACCATGTTAAAACTCAAAGGAAGAATGAATTTAAAACATAAAAAACTTTCTGAAACTCCATTGATGAGTTCAAGCTATCAAACAAATTCAAAATTTACAAAAGGAAGGAACGGAGAAGAAGATGAATACACATAATTAATGAAA
Source organism: Gentiana straminea (assembly GCA_036785695.1). Classification (NCBI taxonomy): domain Eukaryota; kingdom Viridiplantae; phylum Streptophyta; class Magnoliopsida; order Gentianales; family Gentianaceae; genus Gentiana; species Gentiana straminea. The sequence goes on along the minus strand of JAVUPR010000203.1, from coordinate 637,062 downwards.
GCGATGATAAACTTGAAATTGAACTTCTAAGTCTTCCTAATGATCTCTGAGAGCTATATATAGAAAATACATTAGAACATTGGAAAATAAAGGAAGTTCTCATTTAAGGGGATACGATGTTTAGTATAACAAATTATAAATTATTGGTGTCGTCAATCGGGTGTAGTCCTCTTCTTATATACTCCGTCAGTTCCAACTTATCTGAGCAGTGGTCAAAATGGCCGAATATTAATAATATGAGTTAATGCATTAATTCTTATAATGAAATGACTAGAATAACCTTAAATATAATTAATGTGACCTTTTTTTATATCTTCTACTGTAATAAATAAGAGTTAATCAAGTAAAAACATAATAAATGTTGTATCGGAAATTATACTGTCTCAAATAAAATGAAACAAAATATTTATTAGTATGAACGTTAATGCGTTTAGGTGAATAAAGCATGACTTTTTTTTCCTTTTCTTTTTTCTCTTTTTAGGGGTGCATGACCTTCTAAATTGTTCAAATTTCATGAGAAAGTGTGTGTATATAGATACGTGTGTTTTTTCCAAAAAAATCAAAATATTGTTAATGGCTAATATTATATTTCATTTTTCATCATTACTTATATTCAACATGCACATTCAAACATCACAACTATAAATTTATCTCTTAAATCATTCAAATGCTTACTAAAATAAATTTCCACATTTCAAAGTTCTATTTTAACAAACCGCCCGTTGGCCGGACTATAAAACGGTCCTGTTGGCCGGACTATAAAACTTATTGGGTTAGTTATCATTTAGAAACTCGGAGCTAAACATTATAAGTTGTCTAACTAATATAAATTATATGATAAAAACATTGTTTGAGAAAATTTTGGAAAAGAGCCTTTATGGTACCCTACTAAATCTACATGGTGTACCACAACAATATTTAAAAAGAGGAATGTACTGAGACTGCCCTTAGAGGGATAATAGATTTAGTGGTGTGTCTTAAAGGTCCCCTTTGAAAAAATGTTTTCAATAAAATATAGCAATGACTCTGTTCACACTACATGTAACGGGTTTTAGTCTTGACCTAGATCCTAAAATTTACCTGGTTAATGGATTTTTAGTCCAATTGTATGGTTTGGGTTGAGTTCGAAAATACTCAGTCCAGTTTAAGTGATTTCATTGCACCGTCTAGTGAGATCCAGAGTTCGATTCTCATTGTACAGGAGGGGATGACCCTCAATACTTGCTACCAACTAGATTTAGGTCTTCCCTTGAAAGAAGATGAGCCGGAGTATTACCCGTTCTCTTAACAAATGAAAAACTATAACCGGAAAAACATGATAACATCGTGCGACAATCTTCCACAATACTTCCCAGGTACAAAGGATGCATATCATCTGAGGTCAATTTGTTGTACACCACGAGAGTGCCACCTTCAAAACCATCCTGAAGTAACCCTAAGTAGTGACACAGATAATGTTATTGATATATCGCTAAAACTTCACATACCATGACGTCATACTCGCCTTCAAGCTTTCTTGAAAAAAAGACTGGAGAATATCTTCATTGCTATTTTTAGAGTGCCTCCAACTACAGCTGAGTTTCCATGGAAATCGTATCAACTTTGAACTTCACGCAATCCGAGTGATAATGTTTGGAAATCGTCGGGTTTGATTAATGGCGGATTCTTTCGCGAGAATTCAATGAATAAACTGGAAACTTTGTTGATGATTTAGGTCTACGTCATTGAGAGTGCCTACGTACCCAATGTGTATGGGAGCAAGTCGATTAACGTAGTTCGGAATTATGAGGATGAAGATCATTTAATATGCCTCCCTCATAAGGGAACTAATGCACGAATCACTGATTTTGTATTTGAGAACCATTATGATGCCAACATGGGTCTATCATGGCTCAATTAGGCAAAAATAGTAGGATGTGATCAATAATGAAATCATGACAGTTAATGAAGAATCAATCATGGGATGCTACCCTTTATTATATTGTAACCGCCTTTGGAGGTCAAAGATGATCTGAATAATTCTATAAGCGACTAGTACTTTTGGTGGCTATTCATACTTTTGTTTGTAAGGCATTGTGGATAGCTGTGACGCCCCGTTCTCAGACACCGAGTCCTTATCCGGAAATGAACGCCCGGCACGTATATAACTCGTATTTAAACCAAATTATATACGTAAGCCTTACTAATACATCATCAAAGTATAATTGCGGAAATTAAAATAACTCGGGAAAACGTACATAACTAGGGGTAGAATAGGCTAACCAAATGTCACGTCCATTACAACATTTAAAGTCTGAGAGTTCAACGATAGTCCATATATCAAAAACATTACAAGGTTCAACATCTTTACAAACGAGATAGCTTAAACTATTACTTAATTGATTTATAATAACATCAACAAAAGCACTTCCAAAGCATCCAAAGGTCACTCCTCGAAGTACTCATAATTACAGACGTCGTCGTAACCTGCATCACCTTTTCGGTGTGGGAACAATATAACAAGGGGGCAAGTGCATACGTACTTAGTAGGGAGTAGAAGCATCGAATCCAAACAAACAACAACAACAATATATATTTCACAAAAAGTCTACACACACTACCAAGTATGTTATAAAGGCACACTCCCCTCCAGCTATCTAGCTAGCGAACTCACGAAACAAGGGGATAAGTTGCATAAAAGTCCAAGGACACATCGCATGGTGAAGACTGCACCACGACACACAACTTCTTAAAAGGCATAGGGCTAGCCTCTAATTGAAGTCCAAGGCCATAAGTCTAACCGACCCTGGGACTTGACCCTCCCGGCTGTGATATAGAAACGTGTCTTACCAAAGACGAGAATGCTTTATCTTTTAGACTCTCAAGTATGTATTTAAGCATTTAATCTAACCACATGAGTTCATTGCACATAAAAAGGCTTCTAAGGACTACTAGACATTAGACAACTCTAAGTTATACTACTTAGCACGTATCACATAAATATTGGATTCTAATCCAATACCCACAAGGCTAAGGAATAAGGTTTCCGATGATCCCGAGTTTCTCCCCGCAAATGGTCTTCATAAGGTGCTGAGCCAAATCCACCAGAAATCGAACCCCTAACTTTGTCATATAACAAGTACGTCATTGACTATCAAAGTCAACTTCACATAAGGCAAAACGAGATGTGTCCAATGCTCCCATGAGTAACGGTACGGAGCTAAAGCCACTTGAACACAAACATTTTACATTACATCACACCACAAAATAATCTATACTTAGACATGCTTCTAATAAAAATAGATTCAATTGAACACATTCCTCTCAAATCTTTAAAGAAAAAGCTTAAGCCAAAGCGTTGCTCTCGTAGCTATGAATCTCGTGGTGTACTTGATAGTGATGTTAGACCAATATTAGTTGTCTCTCTACAGTACTTCGGATGTATTACTGTTGCTCCAGATTAACAGCATAATTTTTATAGGTTAAAGGTTGTAAATGACTGTTTTTTTATCTAAAATAAGGAAAAAGGACAAGAAAAAAAATAGTGGTCGAGAAGGACAAAAACGCGCATGTTACTACATGTGTTACTACATGTTGCTACAACTAAATGTAGTAACACATGTAGTAACATGCGCGTTTTTGTCCTTCTCAACCATTTTTTTTTTCTTGTCTTTTTTTCCCATTTTTTTTTTTTTTTGTCTTTCTGGCCCCTGGCCACAATTTTTATAATAAAATATATAATACATAGATATACCATATGTAAACTAATGCATGAATGGATGGCTTATATATATAGCCTAATGAATAAGGGTGAGTCATGCAATTGTGAACGTGTCTATGCATGCTCAATCGCCCCCGGTGTAAATGTCCAATTGCCACCAATTTGTGTTAAATGGTTAGTCATCAAAACATGGGCACGTTAGGTTTTGTAATATTTAGTATTTATCTACTTTCTTTTTCATGTATTATATTTTTTTTTGACGGGAAACGAAAGACCTAAATTCTACGGGAAGAGAAAATCAAACACAGGTCTCTAACCACCTGGGTAGACCCTAGTGGTGACCACTAGGGTATGGGCTATGCCCCTTCTTTTTCATGTATATCGAACTTATATATAGAAATATGTATGCATATAATAAGACATGGATATTACATTGCATTCATATAAACAGACATATATATTACGCATATATATATATATATATATATATATATATATATATATATATATCCATATATAAATCTATATATGTAAACATATATTATCAATGTAAACACTACATATCTATAACTTATACAGACCCACATAAATTATAAATGTATTATATACTCACACGGATTAAAATTCTCCCGCACCATGTCAAAATTCTATAACCGAGTGGATTGACTTAAAAGGATGCAAACTCTACCGTTCTCCATCTCTAAATTAAGAGGCGAGACACGGAAAATGGGGGTGTAGGTATCCACGGGTCCCCATTCATTTGACGTCCATCCCCAATTCTTCGACGAACAACCGTTAAAAGCAAATCGCTGCCCTCTAATTGAAGGGCAAATCCCCAATTCTTCACGAACACCCGTTAAAAGTCGTTTCAATTATAATTATAATTTCGCCCCTTCTAGAATAATTAATTGCATACAAGCCCCCCCCCCCCCCCCCCCCCCCCCCCAAAAAAAAAAAAAACTAATTGATTACTCTCGAATCTTCCACAATTCCCTTAAGAAAATAAAACCTTCCACAATCTCACCGCCCATCTCACCACCTCACCGCCCCTCACCGTCCCTCACCGCCTAACTTCTAGATCTTCTTCTCCTCTCCTTTCTGTTCACAGGTCGCCGATGTACTGCCTCCGTATGTTTTTCGGCACTAACGCAAACAATAAGCAGTGGCGGACCCATGAATTATTTATGAAGATTGGGGTGGTCTTGGTTTTCATTTTTCGAAGCAAAATTTTTTGATTTGATGTTTTAAGGTGAGGGGAAAAAATAGATTTAGATATTATTACATGAGAAAACGTAGTGTTTTATGATTAGATGTTATAAGGTGTTAAAAAAGAGATTTACATGATATACCTTTGAAGAAAACATATTTAGATATTATAACGTGGAAAAAAAATACCAAAAAATATCCCACAATGTGGGATTGAACTCACGCCTATATGGAAGAGAGACGAGAACCTTTCCGCTAGAATACTCTCTCACTTTCTCTCAATTAAGACAACTAAATTACATATCCAAATAAAATTTCAATTATACTTCCATTTTTATTCACAAAAGTTAGGGTGGTCTTGAGACCACCCCACCCACTACCTGGGTCCGCCCTTGACAAGGAGGAGCGTTAGTCTGCGTAAGAAGCAGGAAAAAACAACACAGATGAAGGCAAAAAAATTGAAGAAATCGAAGACAATGGTGATTTGTGTTATAGATTTATTAAAGAGATTTGGCTCCCACTTCTTGAGAATTTTATTTCCTACTCAGTTTTTAGATTTATTTTCTCCAACAACCATTAGAAAAATTATTTTCTTGCATCCATTTACTTCAAGATTAGCTACGATTGTTGATTTGTTGCCGTGATTCTTCTCTACGGATTGACAAACGATTGGATATTTGCGACAACTTTATTGGTAATTTATTTTTAGCTTTTTATCATGTCTTCCTCTTGTTTATTCACAAATTCTTGTTACCTTTCTTTCATTATGCATACCTAAATTCTTGATAGCTAAATTGTGTGATGGAATCATGAAATTAATGCTTAAACAATGATCTAGGGATGAGTAGAGCTTAAAAATTGAATCTTTTGAATTGTTGTGTCCTAAAACTTGAATTTAATGCCTTTAATAGAGTAGCTATCCGTTAATTTATCACACATATAAATGTATTTTGCAGGGAGGGTGCGAACTAGGGTTTTAGGATTGGCATGCACGAACTATTCGAGTTTTTCACAGCCTGTTCATTGGTAAGGTTTTTCTAGCTAAGCCGTGAACTCGGTGGATGTGGAGTGTCTCATTGTTTTTCATTATCTTATGTCAATTTAATCCCATAGATGAGACCGTTGAACCGAATACTGGCGCCTAGGGACCAGTTTAGGAGATTGCACCCACAACACATTCATTAGAAACCATTAGTTGAGTGGTAGGTTAAGGCTCATCTCTAGTGATTCGGTAAAGGTATTGAGATTAGTGTTCGTGAGAGGGTTTGTTGGGTTCGGAATTATAACTCCCTCATTTAAAACTAATGTTTTCATACTTTTAATTAGAGCAATTGTAGTGAGTGGTTAATTTATCACACATATAAATGTATTTTGCAGGGAGGGTGCGAACTAGGGTTTTAGGATTGACATGCACGAACTATTCGAGTTTTTCACAGACTGTTCATTGGTAAGGTTTTTCTAGCTAAGCCGTGAACTCGGTGGATGTGGAGTGTCTCATTGTTTTTCATTATCTTATGTCAATTTAATCCCATAGATGAGACCGTTGAACCGAATACTGGCGCCTAGGGACCAGTTTAGGAGATTGCACCCACAACACATTCATTAGAAACCATTAGTTGAGTGGTAGGTTAAGGCTCATCTCTAGTGATTCGGTAAATGTATTGAGATTAGTGTTCGGGAGAGGGTTTGTTGGGTTCGGAATTATAACTCCCTCATTTAAAACTAATGTTTTCATACTTTTAATTAGAGCAATTGTAGTGGGTTAAAATTAGACTCCATCTTTATGAAGTCAATAATTTTTTATTTAATGAAGTCAATAAATTTAGATGTCATTTTAAATTTTAAATATCATAATAGCTTTAAAATTGATTTGAAAAATATAGTTTCCACCTAGATGGGTATCTATATATAAATTTCCTTTTAGGCTCCTGTCTTCTTTAAAATTTTGGCAAATGATTGGTTAATTTTTGTAACGCCCCGTTCCCGGACACCGAGTCCTTATCCGGAAATGAAACGTTCGGCACGTATAAAATAAAAGTGAATTCACTTTATACGTAAGCCTCTACTACGTCGTATCAAATTAAAGCAAACGGAAGCAAAAAAAACTTGGGTATAAAATTTCTAAATGTTTAAGAATAGAAAAAGGAAATTCTAAAAGCGGAAATGTAAATTTATTACATTGGAGAAAGTACGAAAAAGAAATCCCAAAAAGAGTACTACACGTCTCGAAGACCAAAAGTCTACCTCAACGGTATCAAAAGTAATCCAAGAATATACGTAAAGCAGTAAATAAAAGTCTTCAACGAGCGCCGTCAAACGTCGTCGTCGAACTCCTCCTCGAAAACCTGTTCGTCTTCTCATCCCCAAACACATAGAAAACAATGCATTTGAGGTAAGTACAACGTACTTAATAAGAAAGAGAAGCTATGACATCAACTATAATTTATAAGGAAAAGATATTTGATTCGATTTGTTGTTTATGTGAGATCGACTCAATCTAGGGTCATTTCATGTCCATCAACATAAATTGACTAAACGTTTCTACTTAGCTTATCTATGTTACAACCGCACTCAAGGGCACTACGCGCATCCACCTTAGCGTAATCCCTCCGTACTTAGGGTTTTGCCGACCTACGGAGTTCTTCCACCTCGTGGGACACTCTTTTGCAACAAATCGGTGGATCACACCAATATCCACGAAGTCTAGAAAAGGTAGACTCCGATAGCACGCGCGTCTCGGCGAGTCCCTCCGTACTTGTGGTCATTGACCTACGTAGATCCTCCACCTTCGAGGTAGCACATGCATCGCGATTTAGCCCGGTGCCTAGCCAAGAGAGACATGTTGTTTAATCTTTTACTAGTCAAGTACGTTGATTATTAAGATGATTAACTAGCCACCTAGGTGTTTTCAAATAATCTCCCTCACACAAACTACTCTCTTCCTAGACCACTAGACACGGACAAGTCCTAGCAATTACACGTACATTGATGAATGCTAACTCATCAAAGCACAAGCCTATCATGCTCTTCCGACGGATCCGAACTTCAACTCCCTTTAAGAGTACATTCGGTGTTTTAACCGAACGAATCGAAGCTCAATTCGGCTTGTTCAAGGTTATACAAAGATTAACATATCACGTTTAAAGGTTTCATAAAGCTAAATCATGCTTATAAGGCTATACAACGACCAACCAAGGAAGAAGGGCAAAATAAGCTAGACGCCCGTTTAAGGCTCTGGACGCCCGTCTGAACCTTATTGGACGCCCGTCCAAAGATGGACGCCCGTCCACTATGCCCAGACGCCCGTCCACAGAAAACAGTTTCAATCCCGAATGTAAAACAAGACTTCGAACGCCCGTCCACCGAAGCGGACGCTCGTCCGAAATTTACCCCAAGTAGACGCCCGTCCGGAGAGGCCGTACGCTCGTCCACCCGGGTTCGACTAGAACCCTAACCCTTCATCATGCGATTTCCAAAACGATTTCAAACCGAACAACAAAGAACATCACGAAAAACTCGAAAAAACATGTCTAAACATATCATGGTACTTATGGTCAAAGACCAATCCATAAACTCATCAATCTAGCATCAAAAACACCCTACAATTTCATCTAAACCTTATAAAAGACAATTGAGATCATAGGGATAGTTTCCTTACCTATTGCAGCCGGAGAAACTGATCAAAACCTCAACAAAAGCATGCAGCTTTGCCCACCAAACTGGTATCAAGACGATGTTTTCCTCACGACGATTCTAATGCTCCCGCCCGATCTGAAAACAACCAAGAATCGCCTCGGTTATTGGTGAAACCTTCCCAACCCTCAATTCTCTCCTTGAATGCGCAGAAGAGAGGGAGAACGTGGCTGCTCTTTTTTTTTTTTTTTTTTTTTGTAAACAAAGTGTTATGGGGATCATCACCAAATTTTCCTTTAAATACCCATTCCCATAAAACCTTAATTTTCCTTAATTGCCCCCAATTACCAAAAATCAGCAATTCCCTTTTAATTTATATACATGTTGTCGAAAATACATATATATAAAATCAACAAAATACTTAACTCCATTAAAAGAAAAGAAATAATAATATTTCGTTTTCGCAAAATGACACGTATGCCCTTTCCCGAAAATCGGAATATTACATTCCTCCCCCCTTAAAAGGAGTTTCGTCCTCGAAACTAGAACATACCTGGTAGATCAACAAACTCTTGGAATTCATTGATCATGTCGCTTTCCACTTCCCAAGTTGCCTCCTCGGGTGAGTGATTACTCCACTGAACTAACACCAAGGGAATCATCCGCCTCTTAATCGTCTTTTCTTTCCGGTCTAAAATCTTGATAGGTCTTTCGTCGTAAGCGAGATTATCCTGTAGAATTTCTGGATCAACCGTAGTTTCAACATCGTTCTTCGTCAGACATTTCTTCAACATCGAAACGTAAAATACGTTATGAACTCTCGACATCGATTCTGGCAACTGAAGCTTATAAGCTAACGTTCCAACTCTTTCCAAGATCTCGAAAGGTCCGACATATCTTGGACTTAGCTTTCCTTTCTGTCCAAAGCGTTTCACTCCCTTCATCGGTGAGGCTCGTAGATAAACTTTATCACCGACTTCAAACTCAAGAGGTCTTCTTCTAACATCAGCCCAACTTTTCTGCCTGTCTTGAGCTGCCTTCAAATTCTTCTTGACCAACTGAACCCTTTCCTTTGCTTGTTCAACCATTTCCGGCCCTGTAATCTGCCTCTCTCCGACTTCATCCCAAAACGCTGGCGTCCGACATCTTCTCCCATACAACGCTTCAAACGGCGGCATGCCTATGCTTGCATGAAAACTCGTTGTTATAGGCAAACTCGCTACCGATAGGTAATCATCCCATGATCCGCCTACCTCCAAAACACAAGCTCTTAACATGTCCTCAAGTGTTTGGATAGTCCTCTCGCATTGTCCATCTGTCTGAGGATGAAAAGCCGTGCTTAAATCTAACTTGGTTCCAAAGGCTTCTTGTAAGCTCTTCCAAAACCGACTGACGAACCTCGAATCACGATCCGAAACTATAGAGATAGGGACTCCGTGTAGCTTCACTATATTATCCAGATATAGTGTCGTCATCTTCTTCAATGGCATGTCAACTTTGTATGGCAAGAAATGGGCAGATTTGGTCAATCTACCCACAATTACCCAAATTGCATCATGCCCTCCCTTTGTCCTAGGTAATCCGGTGATGAAATCCATCGCAATCTTATCCCACTTCCATTCAGGGATGTCCAATGGCTTAAGCATTCCCCCGGGTCTTCTATGTTCTGCTTTAACCTTCTGGCAAACATCACACTCTGCCACAAACTTGGCTATTTCCAACTTCATCGAAGGCCACCAAAATCTTTCCCTTAAATCTCTGTACATTTTAGTAGCACCTGGATGAACCGCAAAAGCAATTCTGTGTGCCTCTTCCATAACTCTTTGTCTTAGGTCGCCGGCATTAGGTACACACAGACGATCCTGGTACCACAGATTCCCATTCTTGTCTAGCACGTAGCCAACTGTAGGCTTCTCTCTAGCAACCCGCTTCAAATCAACCAAAACCGGATCTTCGTCTTGCTTCTCCCGGATGTCATCCATCAACTCAGATCTTGCTAACAACGGTGCCACAAACTGCCGGTTTTCGATCTGATCAAAGCTTCTGATTTGCAGCCCATCTAACCTTTCTGCCATTACCTCAACACTGGAAGCTGCAAACACTGGTTTCCTACTCAAAGCATCTGCTACTACATTTGCTTTTCCCGGATGGTACTGAATATCCAAATCGTAGTCCTTCACAAATTCTAACCACCTCCTCTGTCTCATATTCAGATTCTCTTGGGTGAAGAAATACTTTAAACTCTTATGGTCGGTGAAAATCCTTGCTTTAACTCCATACAAGTAATGCCTCCAAGTCTTTAAGGCAAAAACTACCACTGCCAACTCTAAATCATGTGTCGGGTAGTTCTTCTCATGCACCTTCAACTGCCTAGATGCATAAGCTATCACTTTTCCTCCTTGCATCAACACACAACCTAAACCCTGTCCCGAAGCATCCGTGTAGACATCGTAATTATCAAAGATCTCCGGAACTGCTAACACTGGGGCCGTAGTCAACTTCTTCTTCAGTGTCTGAAAAGCTATTTCGCACTCTCTAGTCCATTCAAACTTCACATTCTTCTGTGTCAGCTTAGTGAGTGGAGTAGCTATCTTCGAAAAGTCTTGTACAAACTTCCGGTAGTAACCAGCCAACCCAAGAAAACTTCTTACTTCTGAAACGGTGGTAGGTCTAGGCCAATTCTCAACTGCCTCGATCTTCACTGGATCAACTTGAATACCATCTCCAGAAATCACATGACCCAAGAAACTAACTCGATCCAACCAAAAGTCACACTTTGAAAACTTTGCATATAACTGATTCTTCTTCAAGGTTTCCAACACTACCCTTAGGTGTTCCTCGTGTTCTCTTTCATCCTTGGAGTAGATAAGGATATCATCTATGAATACAATCACAAACTTATCCAAATACGGCATGAAGACACGTTGCATCAAATCCATGAATGCGGATGGAGCATTAGTGAGTCCAAATGGCATGACAAGGAACTCATAATGTCCATATCTTGTACTGAAAGCCGTCTTCGGTATATCTGCCACTTTAATCTTCAACTGATGATAACCAGATCTCAAGTCAATCTTGGAGAATACTCTCTTGCCTTGCAACTGGTTAAACAAATCGTCTATCCTTGGTAGAGGGTACTTATTCTTGATGGTAAGGTTATTCAGCGCTCGGTAATCGATGCACATCCGCATGCTACCATCCTTCTTCTTCACGAACAAAACAGGGGCTCCCCAAGGCGAGGTGCTGGGCTGAATTATGTTCCTTTCAAGCATATCTTTAAGTTGAGCTTTTAACTCCTTTAATTCAGCCGGTGCCATCCTATAAGGTGCCTTAGCAACCGGTGCCGCCCCGGTAACAACTTTATCTCAAACTCGATTTCCCTATCCGGCATGTTTCCCGGTAACTCTTCCGGAAACACCTCGGGGTACTCTCTTACAATAGGAGTTTCTTCTAACTTTGGCTTCACTTGTTCCACATCCACCGCATACAACAAGTAGCCTTCACAACCCTTCGACAAGCCCCGATGGCCTTAACTTGCCGAGATGATCGGATGTCGCTTCTTACCTGGGCTTGTACACATTCCCTTGATACGTCTTGTCTGATTTTCCAGGTACTTTAAAAGTCACTTTCTTCTCCCTACAGTCCAAGTGAACATAATTCTCGGATAGCCAATCTATTCCGAGGATTACATCAAAATCCGAGAAGTCCAAAACTATGAAGTCGCTCTTGCATCGACAAGGTCCAACTCGAACTTCCACTTGAGGTATTATCCTAGTCACCTTTGTTACCTTCCCTAACGGTGTAGTTATTTCCAAAGTATTCCTTAAAGGTTCTGAAGGTAAGTTCAATTTCTTAGCGACCTTGGTTGACACAAAAGTATTTGACGCTCCCGTATCAAACAAAGCCTTGACCACTAGGTTTTCTAACATTATCGTACCTAGGATGCATATTCATTTATTTAAATATAGTTACAACATGAATAAACACGCTATAAAATATCTTAACTAAAGAACAAAACAACAACATGGTACCTGAAATAACGTCATCCTCTGGTTCCACAAAACCAGCGTCAATCGCAAAAACTCGAACCGGTCGGTCGGGGGGCCGCTCTTTCCGCTTCCTTGACTCGAACTACCTTTGTTCCCTCTGTTTGGACACGCTCTAGAAAAGTGTCCCGGCTCTCCGCGGATGTAGCAACCGGTATTGTTCTCGCCCGCACTCCCCGAGTGATTTCTCGTTGCACTTAGAGCGAGCGCGGTGCACCGCTCGGGGCCTTAGCCGCCGTAGGAGCCGTCGTCTTCTTGACATTTTGTTGCGGTGCTCCCCTATAACTGCCTTGACTAGTCCCGAAGTTTCTCTTGTTCCCAACAACTACTGTAGCCCTCTTTCTAAAGGTCTCGACTTCCAAAGCTTTATTCAGTAGCTCTGCCATATTCTTTGCTGTAAATCCCAACATGCCTGATTGGATTTCATAAGCCAAGCCGTCCTTGTAAAGAGCCATCTTCCTTTCCTCCACTTTCATCAACTCGGGGTAGAACCGCCTCAATTCGTTGAACTTATTGGTGTACTGGGTCACTGTGTACTGAGTACCTTGCTTAAACTTCAAAAACTGACTTGCCTTATCAGCTTGCACCGTAGCCGGAAAGTATTCGTTGTAAAACATAGCCTTAAAACCTTCCCAGTCCGTAATCTTACCGTTACTGCTTTGAATGGCATCGATCCATGCTTCTGCTGCGCCTAAGAGGAAACTGACTGCTAACTGTGCCATTTCTGTCTCAGGAACATGTATATTCCTGCAAGCCTTTTCAAAACCTCTCAGCCATTCTTCTGCCTTCATATGTTCCACATTTCCATAAAAGTTCTCAACCCGATTCCTTCTTAGCCTTGTGTACCAATCTACAACTGGTGCTTGCTCAAAATCCGGTCTAATGGGTGGGTAAACCGGTGGGTAACCATAAGGTATCTGCTGTGGGTACTGATGTTGAGGAGGGTGAGCCGGATACGCTTGAGGTACAGGCTGGTAAGGAAAGTATCCATGTGGATAACTCTGGTGAGGCTGCGGAGGGTACTGGGTTGTTGAAAACCAACGGGTGGGTAACCAACGCCCTGCTGATGATCAAAGCGTGGTGAAGGTGGTACGGCAGGTTGAGGAGCATGCCCTACAGGAGGAGGGTAAAAGGCCTGCTGCTGCTGAGGATACACAGGTGGATAAACACTTGTTGGTGGAGGGTACATGCTAGCCACATGTGGTGGTACATAGCCAGCTGGGATATCACTTACCATGGTGAACGAGCCGAACTTCCCACGTGCCATCGTGGAGGTCGTTCCCGATGTGGTCGGGGTGACAAGCTCGATGAGACCTCGGTGACGGTGTCGCCGTATGAGGTGGTGGTGATAAACTCTGCTGGGTTAAGGGTATCGGTCTCACTACACCACCCCCTACAACCGGTACGGGACTTTCCCCTCGAACTCTGGAAGACTCTGCACCCGCTCCAGTCCTCGTGAACACCATCCTGATGATCAAGAAACCAGACGTTACTAAAAGATCTAAAGAAGCTTATCTTAAGAGAAAGGAAGCCTAAAGGACGCTTCTCTCTGATACCAACTGTAACGCCCCGTTCCCGGACACCGAGTCCTTATCCGGAAATGAAACGTTCGGCACGTATAAAATAAAAGTGAATTCACTTTATACGTAAGCCTCTACTACGTCGTATCAAATTAAAGCAAACGGAAGCAAAAAAACTCGGGTATAAAATTTCTAAATGTTTAAGAATAGAAAAAGGAAATTCTAAAAGCGGAAATGTAAATTTATTACATTGGAGAAAGTACGAAAAAGAAATCCCAAAAAGAGTACTACACGTCTCGAAGACCAAAAGTCTACCTCAACGGTATCAAAAGTAATCCAAGAATATACGTAAAGCAGTAAATAAAAGTCTTCAACGAGCGCCGTCAAACGTCGTCGTCGAACTCCTCCTCGAAAACCTGTTCGTCTTCTCATCCCCAAACACATAGAAAACAATGCATTTGAGGTAAGTACAACGTACTTAATAAGAAAGAGAAGCTATGACATCAACTATAATTTATAAGGAAAAGATATTTGATTCGATTTGTTGTTTATGTGAGACTGACTCAATCTAGGGTCATTTCATGTCCATCAACATAAATTGACTAAACGTTTCTACTTAGCTTATCTATGTTACAACCGCACTCAAGGGCACTACGCGCATCCACCTTAGCAGAATCCCTCCGTACTTAGGGTTTTGCTGACCTACGGAGTTCTTCCACCTCAGGGACACTCTTTTGCAACATATCAGTGGATCACACCAATATCCACGAAGTCTAGAAAAGGTAGACTCCGATAGCACGCGCGTCTCGGCGAGTCCCTCTCGTACTTGGGTCATTGACCTACGAGAGATCCTCCACCTTCGAGAGGTAGCACATGCATCGCGATTTAGCCTCGGTGCCTAGCCAAGAGAGACATGTTGTTTAATCTTTTACTAGTCAAGTACGTTGATTATTAGGATGATTAACTAGCCACCTAGTGTTTTCAAATAATCTCCCTCACACAAACTACTCTCTTCCTAGACCACTTAGACACGGACAAGTCCTAGCAATTACACGTACATTGATGAATGCTAACTCATCAAAGCACAAGCCTATCATGCTCTTCCGACGGATCCGAACTTCAACTCCCTTTAAGAGTACATTCGGTGTTTTAACCGAACGAATCGAAGCTCAATTCGGCTTGTTCAAGGTTATACGGTATTAACATATCACGTTTAAAGGTTTCATAAAGCTAAATCATGCTTATAAGGCTATACAACGACCAACCAAGGAAGAAGGGCAAAATAAGCTAGACGCCCGTTTAAGGCTCTGGACGCCCGTCTGAACCTTATTGGACGCCCGTCCACGCCCGTCCATTATGCCCGTACGCCCGTCCACGAAAACGCTTTCAATCCCGAATGTAAAACAAGACTTCGAACGCCCGTCCACTGAAGCCAGACGCTCGTCCGAAATTTACCCCAAGTAGACGCCCGTCCAGAGAGGCCAGACGCTCGTCCACCTGGGTTCGACTAGAACCCTAACCCTTCATCATGCGATTTCCAAAACGATTTCAAACCGAACAACAAAGAAGAACATCACGAAAACTCGAAAAAACATGTCTAAACATATCATGGTACTTATGGTCAAAGACCAATCCATAAACTCATCAATCTAGCATCAAAAACACCCTACAATTTCATCTAAACCTTATAAAAGACAATTGAGATCATAGGGATAGTTTCCTTACCTATTGCGGCCGGAGAAACCGATCAAAACCTCAACAAAAGCCTCAGCTTTGCCCACCAAACTGGTATCAAGACGATGTTTTCCTCACGACGATTCTAATGCTCCCGCCCGATCTGAAAACAACCAAGAATCGCCTCGGTTATTGGTGAAACCTTCCCAACCCTCAATTCTCTCCTTGAATGCGCAGAAGAGAGGGAGAACGTGGCTGCTCTTTTTTTTTTTTTTTTGTAAACAGGTTATGGGGATCATCAGTCAAATTTTCCTTTAAATACCCATTCCCATAAAACCTTAATTTTCCTTAATTGCCCCCAATTACCAAAAATCAGCAATTCCCTTTTAATTTATATACATGTTGTCGAAAATACATATATATAAAATCAACAAAATACTTAACTCCATTAAAAGAAAAGAAATAATAATATTTCGTTTTCGCAAAATGACACGTCTGCCCTTTCCCGAAAATCGGAATATTACAATTTTATTTCTCCTTCTTTAACAAACTCCATAAAATAAAATAAAAATCATATTCTATCGTGCCGGTTTTTTTTCAAAGTACTTTCCAAATTACAGACTCTTCCTTTTACGCAAAAAAAAATGTTTTTTTTTAAATAATTTTTTTAGTAACAGTTTTGTCTTTTTTATTATGTTTTAAGAGTGTGAGCCATTACTACACAAAATTTTAAAAAACCTATTAATTAATCACATCTATTTTGTGGTCCCCATGATTAAATAGACTCATTCAACACAGTACAAGTGGTCATTACACTTGCTCTTAATGTTGGAATTGTAACTCCCTCATTTAAATTAATGTTTTCATACTTTTCACTTATCCATTTGTATGTTTATGTAAATAGAGGAAATGAAATAAAGGCCACTATAATAGTCATTTAGTCAGAACATTTTTTAGGGAGAGTATACTTGATTAGTCATTTTTGGGCATCCAATATTACCGATGGTTTATTGGGCCAATTGTGAATTACATAGATGAAGAAGATCGTATCTCAGGGGCGGCTGCAGGATTTTCGACAGGGGAGTCAGAAATTTATCAATTTTTTTCCCATATCATACATATATTTACATATTTAATTCTATACATGTAATAATGAGAAAATAGATAAACATAGGAGTCGATACATAAAAATAATGGGGTCGATTTTCATATATATATATATATATATATATATATATATATATATATATATATATATATATATATATATATATATTTATAAAAATAAGGCCGCACCCGTAACCCCCAATGTAAAGCCGCCCATGTCGTATGAGATGTGAGGTTAAGTACCAAACGATTGTTTTGCTCCACTATAAATAAATCATTAAGTGATATTGTGAAGCCATTTAACATCAAGCCAACAGATGTGGGTGTAGTCTATATTTTTTATAGGGCCCGTTTGGCAAACAATTTAAGTATTTATTATAAATATATTAACTGATGGTTATATTTAGTTGTGTTTGTTAACATTTTTTATACATCTTAATTAATTAAGTACCACTTAATTTTATATTGAAAAAAAAAAGTTTTCAGCGATTTAAATGTTGCTTATCACTGAAAATGTTGCCGCATGTTGACCTAAATGTAGGCAAAACGTGTGCAAGTGGTTAACATTTCATGTCTTTCTTTTTATAAAGCGTCGGTGATTATATAAGAGA
Source organism: Gentiana straminea (assembly GCA_036785695.1). Taxonomy (NCBI): domain Eukaryota; kingdom Viridiplantae; phylum Streptophyta; class Magnoliopsida; order Gentianales; family Gentianaceae; genus Gentiana; species Gentiana straminea. The sequence goes on along the minus strand of JAVUPR010000203.1, from coordinate 619,565 downwards.
TGTATATACATATATATCAATTAGATTTTTTTTCAGATCCTTTCAATGATATGAAATTGCAGTTTTTTTTCAGGTAGAAATTACAATCATATACATTCACATACGTGTATATATATATATATATATATATATATATATATATATATATATATATATATATATATATATGAAAGATACACATTAATGTCATTGTACCGCGCGCGCACACATGTATGTATATATTGTGGTGTATAAAAGTGTTGTATGAGTAAAATCATTAAGTTAAACATTTTCAGATTTTAGATGGATTGAGTTATTAAACGATCTAATTATTTTCAGATTTCAGAAACTTATTATATTCAGATTTCAGACTTCAGATTTCGGATTTCAGAATTCAGATTTAACAAACGGCCTCTTAGTGTAGTAAGAGTAATTATAGTGGCTTCAAAATAGAAGTCATATACACCACAATCAATGATTTTGAAAGGCGTTGATATTTTTATTATATTGTAATGTAATAGCTCTAAAATGGATTTGAAAAATATTAATGCCATCTAGATGGGAATCCAAAAATATATTGACATCTAAACTCCCTTTTATAATTTTTTAAAATTCCCTCCTCTGTGTCAAATATCTCTCTCCAGTTGTATTTTCGTCTTTTTTCTTGATATTATTTTAAAACTAGTAGGAAACTCGTACGATGCACGGAAAATGTTATATTTAAAAATTCGATCTAAGTAAAATCTGAACCTTGATGCACCACTCCCCGTATGATGCGGGTATAACGCAAGAATATGTGTGTATTGGAAGGAGACGTTTATGTCAAACATTTTAATAAAGTATGAATAAGTTGAATTAAATAGAATACAATATCCTCATACAATAGTCAAATAATTAAAGGAACTTCAAATAATTAAGTATGAATGTTTATTACAATCGATGGTTGAACTGTATAAATACATACTAAACAAAATCTATAATATAGTGAGATGGAATAGTATTTTTTACAATCGACGGTTTAAATCTAAAACTTCACGATAAACAACATTTTGAGTATAATTAAAAGGTTCGTGATCTTTGTTCACTATTAACATCTTTGTTCACGGGATAGTTTAAATTTTAAAAAATGTATGTGGTGATGATGATTCCACATTATGCAAGTCGTTGGACACATTCATGTCTAAAACTTTAAGAGTTCAACAACGGTTGTTGAAAAAAACAACAAACAAACAAACAAATCTGACGTTGTACATTGCTGTAGAAACGAAGACCTTGATTCTCTTTCGAACTTCACATCAATGGCGGAAGCCAAATGTCTTTGTGATGACGCTGGATAGTTTACTCTATTAGAATATGAAACTTCATATATTCCATTGTTAGGTTCCATTTCTTTGTCATTTTAACAACCATTTATTTGGCTCTTTCCATCTACCCACAAAGATATTTCATTACACCTAGCTATACATATCAACCATGTAATCTATGAGCACACATTCATAGTAAACTTCTAAGGACTATGTGCCCGTGCTCGAGCCACTTACTAAATTGGTGCTCCTAGGTCATAGCATTACTTGGCCTTTCTTTAGCTTTATGTATTCCTTTCACATGTCTCATATCGTTTTTCTATTGCATGTGCTCCACGATCTTGTGAGTAATGGCGGATCCAGAAAATGTTTTTTAAGGAGGTCCGTAATTTTTTTTTCTAAGTAGAATAAATTTTTTACTATGTCCAAAATATTTTTCTGTAGGTAAATGTAGAGTTTTTATTTGTTCAGGGGGGTACATGGACCTCGTTATAACACACATAGATCCGCCTCTGCTTGTGAAATGGGGTTTGGAGAAAGCTTCATGATCATTAGATTGAACTCTACTCTTGTCAATCTCTTTGATGCTATATTTATTTGAAATTCTTCACTTTCGAATAATAATAACATAAAAAAAAACAATATGAAGACACAACTGAATGAATTTTATCCGTAAACTTTTGAATAAAAAAAAAGGAGGAAATGAGATACTCTATTAACCAAAATGATGAAATACAATCAATTCATTCAATTGATTTTTCCCTCTTTATTTGCATTAGCTAAACCATTGTCCCCTGTTTCGTTTTCCCCTCTTTATTTGGTTCTTGTAACTTCTTGATAGATTATATACTTTGGTTCACAACAAAATAATCTCACACACACACACACACAAAAAAGAGTTAAAAGATAGAATTTTTAAACCATTGATCATGATTATCTTTTCTCTATTACACCTGAAGCCCGGAGGCCAAAAGCAAAAAACGAAATGAAGAAATCTAGTCCTTCTCCAAAATACTACTACAAACAATACCAAGGGGATGGGATCATTAAACCAAAACAAATGTTGTCAGCTACCTCCTCTCCATGTTGATGAATAAATTCATCTTCAAGTTTGATGAAAAAGCTCTGCAATCTTTCAGAATAACATAATTCTATTTCGGCTTTCGTTTTCTCGTCTTTCAATGGTTTCTACTTGTCTAGAGGCTGACTCTGATTCCGCTATGATGCAGTTTCTCTAAAAATGATCCTGTTAAAGCTCTGAACAATGACATTATATGGAGAAAGGCATCAAAAGTCCAAGAACCAGTTTGGTGAAGAATAACTGTGAACATTCTTCACAACAAAAATAAATGTGAAAAAAAAAAAAAAAAAAAAGCAAAACAGACATTAAGCATGATGAAAGAGCCTGTATCGACGACTTCAAGCAATAATCAAGCACCAAGGACCTGTATCGAAGGTCACCAAACACATCACTGTCAAACAGAAGAACCCCATACCCCATCAAGACCCCTAAATCCTGCATACCACCATTCGCAAAACTGATGTCCTCTAATCAAGCATCAATATAGCTCTAGCAACATAAATTTTGAGCTCTAGCAGGAAACAAATTACTTGACAATGCTTTGCAATGCCTCCACAGCACAATATGTTAAAACGATTAATATTCAGGCGACAATCAATGTTAATTCTGATCAGTTTCCAAACAAAATAAAAACAAATAAAACAGGAAAAATCCTTGCTATCCAGACCAATCATAGCAACACAGATAATCTAAAGGAAAATAACTGGGGGAAACAAAAAAAAGCTTAAAACTTTCAGAATTAAGAAGCAAAACAGACATTAAGCATGATGAAAGAGCCTGGCTGAGAGGAGTAAAACACTAATTTGCGCCTTAATGATGAATTCCATTTAGTGCATATCAAAATTTCATAATCATGGACCTGAATAAGCAAACAAAGGTTGATTTTAAAACTAATTTATCATTTTCAAAAGGGAAAACAATTCCCGTATAAAATTAAAATTCAAACTATCCGGAACGACATACTGGCATCCTGCGTTGTGTACAGAAGAAGAATACAATAAGAACTAGAAATAGATTTTACCGATTCAATTACCCGAAAAACATAGCAGCCTCTATATCTCCATGGGTACACTCCTGAAGTGAGAAAATCAAGCAAATCCAAAATAAAACTGAAAACATACAGAACCTAAACATCAACAGCAAGCTCAGAGAACATGTCGACGACTTCGAGCAATAATCAAGCACCAAGGACCTGTATCGAAGGTCACCAAACACATCACTGTCAAACAGAAGAACCCCATACCCCATCAAGACCCCTAAATCCTGCATACCACCATTCGCAAAATATGAAGAAAAAAATGAAACCAACTGGGACATAAGAAAATTTTCTCAAAAAAAAAAAAATTAAGAATACGAAAAAAAAAAAAAATGTTACCTGATGATATACACGGCAAATCATACACAGCAAGGCATGATGTTTTTACATGTGGATTCCTAATTCAAGACCAAATATTGAGAAGAACTCAGTCATTCAAACAAAACACAAAAAAAGACATTCTTATCTAAATCACTATTGGGAGATAAAGTAAAGTATTTGTCGGGAAAGAAATAAAAAAATTACCAAATGTATCTGCATCCTTGTACGAAAATAAAAAACTTGAAGACTACCATAAGGCTCACAAATCGGGAAGCACTCTTGTAAGTTTGTCATTCCTGGTAAACAAAATTGAAATATGAGAAAAAAAAATTGAAGAGAGCAACAGATTAAAGGTTAAAACATCAACTCTAAACGTGAGTATATTCTGATTCCGAATCACTTGACAGAAGACAATTCAAATCAATCACACAATACAACATATTAATAATTGAAAGACATCAGCATACAGACCATCCAAAAAAGAAAAATAAAAATCCATTAAACAAAATTCTACAGCATCTAAATGGAAAAAGCATATGGATTCCCCAAAAAAAAAACTGAATCTTTTCTTTTTCGAATTACATTGAATAAATTCGTCCGGAAATTGCCTCTAATTTGAGTCTATGAGTCCTGTAGATTGAAAGTTTTCCTTTTGATAAAGCTTCGATTTATTCAGCCTTGAATCTCTTAATGAGGAGATAAATTCACTCATTCTCGCTTCCCTGCTGTTGAATGCAACGTTGATGATAGTGCGGTGTGGAGATTTTGAATCTGGTTTTGGATGATGAATAATATAACCGTGAATAGCAGTTTTGCCGTGGATGAGTGGGGGGAGTGGGGCGTGGGGATGGGAGTGGATCACTGTGTAATGAAGGGTTTTTATTTTTTATTTTGTTTAAATAATTGTGTAGTGACATGAATGTAATGTAATGGAAGGTTTTTTTATATATATTTTTTTATTTCCTTCTGCCGGGTTTGGGTTGGGTCAATTGGTCTATTCAGGTCAATTGGCGGTTATTTATTCTAAAATATAATATAAGATTTTGATTTTGTTTTAAAATTTAAATTAAAACTACTACGGAGGTTGACTTGATTTAAATTTACCATTCACATCTATTTGACGGTACCTACATTGAATTATACTCCATTTGTTCAATGGCTAGCGCTATCGCTAGATCAATTGAGCACTTTACCCAGACTACCCTCACATTATTACCGACACGTATTTAATGCACCTTTGTTGTCCGTTGATCAATACTTTTCTTCCGTATTTTTTAGTTTTTTTGTTGTCCGTTGATCAATACTTTATTTTTTAGTTTTTTTGGTTTTTTTTTTTTGTTTTACGTGTGCATTCTTTCTTAATTTTTCTTTCTGGATACCTGTGACTTTCCAAATGAAAAAAAAAAAAAAAAAAAACACTCCTTTTATAAATATTTAGGAGAATTATGAATAAGAACAGCTTTTGGAAATTTTTTGAATAACAGAACAGTCAAATATTTTTCATTTGGGAAAAAGACAATTTTTATAGCCTAAAAGACTAAAAAAAAAATGAAGCGATCAATTCAAGATCTGGGACCTGGGACCTGGACTCTCTTCTTCTTCTTTTTCACCTTTTTTCTTTCCTTTCCTATTTTCAAATCTTCGTATCTTTTAATCAAGATATCTAAACGCAATAAAAGTTTTATTGAATTTTTTATTTTTTGATGCTTTTCGATTTGAGACTTGGTTTGATATAATTACATCGTTTTTCATGAGATTCACTGTCGAAATTCACTCTCCATAGTGAATCCCGAAAATCAGTGAATATTAACAGTAAATTTCGACAGCGGATTTTCTGAATTCACGTCAGAATATGTTGAATGTAATCTCTAAATAACGAGCACGAAAAATAAAAATTTAGTGAAAGAATTTTCAAATTTAGAATTCTAAATTGAGAGATATGAAGTTTAAAAAAATGGATGAGACTCTCCTCTGGCATTTTAATCCCAAACCCCACCAAAGACACTCTCCTCTGGCATTTTAATCCCAAAGGGACTTACACTGTCAAAACCGGATACACTTCGGCGCTCAAAACCCAATTGCAAGCATCTTCGTTAGGCGAAACTTCTAATCCTAAAAAGCAAAAACAAGTTTGGAATTACCATTGGCATCTCCCGATTCCTCCAAAAGTCAGATCCTTCATCTGGAGATTGGCCTCCAATTCTCTACCCATTGGAGCAAACCTCAAGATCAGAAAGATAACCAACGGCCTCTGTCCAATATGCCATAACTCCATAGAAACATGGTCCCATTGCTTCTTCTCCTGCCCTTGGGTCCATAACTTTTGGATCACTCATAAAGATCTCTCCCCCCTTGCCATTCTAAACCATACATCCTTCTTGGATTTCTGCTCGATTATTAAGGACGACTGGTCGGAATTTGAAGACTCTATCTGCATGTGCCTTTGGTTTAGTTGGTTAACACGGAATGGTGCTGTTTTTTATGGGAAACCACCCATAACAGATCGTATTTCCATTCAGGCGGAAACCCTCCTCTCCGCATATCAAAATACTCAAACAACTGAAGCTGACCCCTTGTTTCTTCAACCTTTCCCTACCTGTTGGTCTCCTCCAGGCCTCGACGTTCTAAAGATTAACGTGGATGCAAGCATTAAATTTGACTCAGGATCGGCAAGGATCATCTTGAGGAATCATCATGGAGCCATCATCTCAGCCCTTTCATTCTACCTGGGACCGATCGATTCTATTGAGTATGCAGAAATGAAGGCAATTTCTTTGGGTTTATCTGAATCTTCAAAAATCTGGAATGGCAGCGTCGTTTTGGAATCAGATAGTCTCAATTGTATCTCAAGATTGAATGCAAGACCCGATCCTTTTGATCTCTCTCCTATTGAATCGCTGGCAAACTTCATCAAAAGCTTTAGGAAGAATTTCACTACTTGCACTTTTGTCTTCGTTAATCGTGAATGTAATAGGGTGGCGGATCACTTGGCTGATTTAGCTTTTTCTTTATGCTCTGATTCTCTTAACCGTTGTAACTGGGGTAATTCCCCTCCTAACTCTGTTCTCTCAGCTTGTTTAGCTGATTTGGAATGAATGAAAGTCTCTTTTACCCCTCAAAAAAAAAATGGATGAGAGAGAAAATGTGTTGAATATTTTTTTTTCTGGAAAAAAAAGGCTCTACAAATTAAAATAAAATAAAATAAAATAATTTTATTTTTTTATGCAAAAGTTTCAAAAAGTTGTCATTCTCCTTAATTGATGAAATGTTGGTGTCGTTCTCTCTCATTCCCCCTATATATTTATCTTATTCTCTCATCATTTATTTATCTATCTATGTTTTTTTTGACGGGTATCTATCTATATATATAAAGAAGAGCACATTTAACCCAAACATCCGATTGACTCGCTCGAAACCTGTAAATGACCCGGTTTACAATGTAAAATCAAAGAAAAAGCATGCAGATCCCATATCTCCCATTCCCGTAAGACACTCAACTTAAATCTCTCCTCATTACCAAAAAAATCGGACTTTGCAACCGTCCGTATCCCCAAATTTGAAATTTGAAATTTGAAATTATTCTGATGAACAACAGATCTTATCTCATCATCACTCAAACCTCCATTCCATCATCACTGCCACACAAGACCTTGTAGAGCCTCCACTTAGGGCCTTCCCTTATGAAGGAATGAGGGACTTCTGCGAATACTCTATTCGAATTTACCCATTGAAGATTTGTTTTCAATCATTAGCAGAGGCAAACATCTAAGCACGGGGAATGATTCATTGGCTATGCGGCTCTGCATTCATGGTAACTTTCTTGTTTCTTCTTTTGCATAGTATTTGAAATTCTTTTGCTGTGTTTATGAATTAGGTCGTTCTCATCCTTTGATTTCCAGAGTGTGTGATGATGCATCTATCACTTATTTTCATATTAAATGTCCATGATTCTTAGGTTGGTCAAATTTTGTGTAACAATCAAAAGCAGCTCGGATTCTTAAAGACGTGTTCTTTGTTTCCAGAAATGGTATGTTGTTGTTCTTTGTTTGCAGATTCGATTGCAGGTTCGACTGAGGTTCTTTACTTCAGGTCTGTTACTCTTCGATTATATTTTTATTTTTTTCCCATGATGTTTACATAATTTTTATTGTTCTTATATACATCTTCACTAAATTCTTACTTTGTCTAGCATTTTCTTGTTTGTTTGTTGTACTTTATATATTCTCTTATTGTTATAATTGTTAAATATTGCTTCTGCGGAAGGTGTCCGCTTTATATGTAGTCTTGATTGTCTTCTCATTTTCTTATTCCAGTTTGATGTTAATCTTTAGGTTCCAAAGCAAAAAAGTTTAAGATTTCTGATTGATTTGACTGCTTTGGTGGAACATAGGTAACGAAATTGTATAAATGGCGATAAATAAATAATTGACTCTGTACTTGGTCTTTAAAGGAGGAAGATGATTGATGAGGTCGAAATGTGTTATTTCAACTCTCGAAAAGTCGAAATGTGTTATTTCGATCTCTAAAAAGTCAAATTTTTCACAGGTGTGGTGCCATTAATTAACATTGCCCAATGTTTATATCTTCCTTTCATTTGGATCGGAAATGATCTACATAATAATCCATGATGGCCAGTACTTTGGCATTTATCATGCAAGATGCTACTTCTTTTGTGTAAAGTTGTACAGAAAAGGTCGTTGGACTGGTGCAGTTCTTAGCTTTGGATCTTGCAGCCAGCTATATTACCGGGCGGCGTATTTTCTTAGATCTTGAAAGAACTTACAGGTTGATTGAAGTTTTTTCCTCCCATTCATCTCAAAATTCGTCGGCTTTCCAATCGCCAATCGGTATTTTTTTATAATTCTTTTTCCGATTTTCATTATGATGATGCTCTAATGAAATTTTAAGTAACTACATGGAATTAGTAACTTTTGTTATTTAGAATATGTTCTAATATTATGTGTCCAATGGGATCTTAATTCAATATATTATGGTGAGATCTCTGTTTATGGTTCTCATGTTCAAGTCACATCAGCATCATGCACATTGGTTTTGTCTAATTTTTATTCTTCTCCACTGGTAAGTGTTAAGAGATCATGTATGGAAAACAAATTTTCATTAATTGCCTTAGGTAGCAGCAATCATACAATCTCAAATGGTTTGGTTATCGTGTAGTCATACTTAATTTTTGTTTGCATTTTATATAACAAAGACTATTGTCTGCATTTTATACCACAAAGACTATTGTCTGGAATTCAAGAAGAAGAGGTTTTTATCCTACTGGACCTGCAGGATTTGCTTTTGGCTAGCCTGCTGAGATTGTACCACACTACTCACCTGCTACAAGGATAGGTGATCTAAATAACAGTGTTCTAAAAATCGCCCTGGGCGATCGCCTAGGCGCCGCTTAGGCCCTGGACGATCCCCGGGCGTCCTCGACTTGGCTCTAGGCGATTTTCTGGGCGCCCAAGTGTGCTGGGCGATTTTCTGGGCGCTCCTGGACCCTTCTAGGAGCTCCTAGGCCCTTCTGGGCGCCCCTAGGCCCTTCTAGGCGCTCCTAGGCCCTCCTAGGCGCTCTTAGGCCCTTCTAGGCTATTAGGGTTTCATCTGGGCAACATCAAGGTTTCCCAAGTGTTTAGACAAGAAAGAGGCATAAAACCCTAAAACCCCCTTAAAACCCTAAACCCCCTCGTAAAAACCCTAAAACCCCCGTAAAAACCCTAAAACCCCCCATAAAACCCTAAAACACCATGTAAAAACCCTAAATCCCCCTTAACTCCCTTAAAACCCTAAAATCGCCTAGGCGCCGCCTAGGCGCCCTAGGCCCTAGGCGCCCCTGTAGCGTACCGAGGTCGCCTAGCGAGTTTTAGAACATTGTCTAAATTTAGTAAGATCTATACAATGGATCTTGGACTCTGGTGCCACAGATCACATTGTAGGATCATTAGATCTATTAAGCAATCACAAACCTTCATCTGGTATAAAAATGAGATTACCTAAATGGAAATAATGTTTCTGTCACACATATAGGACAAGGGTCAACCCTCAGCTGGTCCTACATGATGTGTTTTGCATTCCTGGTTTTAAGTATAACCTTTTATCTTTACCTTCATTTATTAATCATACAAAATGAGAAGCTGCCTTTTCTGCTAGCAAGTGTGTTTTACAGGACAAGAAAAAGAAAGTGATTGGTCCAGCTGAGTTACACAGAGGAATTTATGTCATGGACCAACCAATAAGGCTTTCTGTTTCCAATGCTGTAGAAAATCACACATTATCTTATAGATTAGATGATGCTCTTTTATGGCACTACAGACTAGGAAACTTGCCAGATAAGAGACCGCAAGTTATTAGTTCACAGTCTGCTGATGTCAAGTTTTGTAATCATGACAAAACTAAAGAAAAATCCTATGGCAAAACTAAAGAAAAATCCTTTTCCTTTGAGTACCACTGTTGTGAATGCTATATTTGTTCTTGTTCACATAGATATTTGGGGTCCCTTAAGACAACATGCTGCTGAAAGAAAGCACCCCACATGAGATGCCAGGAGTTTGAGGTTCCAGAGTTATTTGCCCGTTGAGTATTGGGGTTTTCGTCTTTTACATGCTGTAAAATTAATTAATGTCAAACCTACACCACTGCTGAAGGAACATGTGTCTATCTTGGGAATTCAAATGCAACCAAGGGTTCTATTCTTCTAGATATAGACAACAAAGATATCTTTGTTGCTAGAAATACTGAATTTCATGAGACTTATTTTCCTTTGTTTCAACAGAAACTAGGAAAAGTTAGGTATCTTCTTGACATGACAGTACCACTACCAGTGACGGACAATTTGGATGATCTGCTGAATGAATCAGCAGACCATCCAAAAACAGGGTCAGCTGCAGCTGAGACATCTACTAAAGGGCATGTACCAGTTAATCAAGCACATGAACCCACACAATTAAGAAGATCCACAAGGACAAAGAAATCACAACCTTTTATCAATGAGGTACTCATACTGTTCAGCAGACCCCACACCTGCTGAGTGAGGTCATGAACCTGGACAAAGATTTCTTATGGGAAAAATACGGGAAGAGCAGTGGAATTGGATTAAAGAATAAGTGGAAATCAGGAAATCAACAAACCCAGTCATTTAATTGTAGATAACAATATCACCATCAAACAATGGAATTGGGTACAGAGGATTAGCAAACAGGGGATTGTGAATAAGAAGAGGGGAATGATTTACAAAGATTATATGGTGGTTAGAGTATTTGTTAAATTTTATGTCCTTGTAGCTTCTAAATTTTATGGATGGTACAAAAATCAAATACTCTAATTAAAGGATCCTTCCATAATGAAAACCGGATACCCTTCCATAAAGTAAAAATAAAATAAAAATGAAAAGAATAAGTAATGGAAAACAATAACGGAATCCTAATCAATTATTTTTTAACTTACCAATTACCATTTAAACCGCATATAAAGCAACCCGATTTCATTATTTATTTTGTTGTCTTTTTTTTTTTTTTTTTTTTTTTTTTAAGGAGTATTTTGTTATCTTTTAAAGATTTCAATTTTCCTAAAATAAAAAGGAATAAATCGTGAAGTACTCACAACCGTTTATGCTAAAAAGAAAAAAGAAAAACATATAAATATCTAATCATACAGGATTTGCTCCGAAAGACACAATTCTGAAATTTAGTTGCAGCAATAATTTAGATTTCCAAATTAAAGGGCAATGTCTATGCCAATTTTTCTTGGTTCTAAAGAAAATCGTATTGGTTCAGGGACTCCATTATCGCCAAGTGGTCCACCCGAAAAGCCGGTTCAGGGCAATGCTTGTGGATCGACAAAGGGGACTCTAGAAGAAGATGATGTTCAAAAACAAAGGACTAACGATATCCAAAGCACCCAATCAGGTAATTTCTGCAAAACTCTACCAGTAACTTCTTTTTGTTTTTCAAAGGTCTATCAGCAACCTTTGAAATAAAGTTTTCACAATTTGATTGGGTTATAAACGGTTCGGTTTTTATTTTATTTTATTTTTTTTGGTTAGGAAAACTTGGTTGTGATTTTCAATTCAATTAGGTTTTCGATTCGGTTTTTTATTTTGTTCGGTTATGGATAATTAGTAAAGTTAACCGTAACCGAACCGAAAATTTTAGTTTCTTTATATTACTAACCGAACCGAAAAGAGTTATTAGCCAAAGGTTCAGTTCCGTTTTCGGATAATCCGTCTCCGTGTACAACAAACCTAGCCCACCCACCCATAAACCGCCACCCTACTTTAGCCCACCCTACCCTACCTTACCCACCACCATCCGACCATATATCCTAATCCCATACCATACCCTCACCCCTAGCCCAACCTACCCCATACTACCTCACATTACCCTACCCCAAAAACTACCCCAATCCACCTTACCCGACCGTACTAGGTGCATAATACGATGGGTGAACCTACACCCCACCTCACCCCCAAGCCACCCCACTTCACCCTGATCCTAACTTATCCCACTCCACCCACCCAACCAACCCCACTTACCCTACCATGTGAGTACCCCCACCCCTCACTATACCACCCCGCCCTCACCCTAGCTACCTTACCCACCCTACACCTACCTACCATATACACCCTTGTTTACCCAATCCAATCCCATCCTACCACCTCAGCCCCACCCCACCCCACCCTACCCCACCCCTTAGCCACCTCGACGTACTCGCCCTATGGTACCTACCCTATTACACTTAATGTCAGAATGTATACATGTATAAATTACGGTTCATGCTATCACCTTGAGCTATTAGGTGCGGGTGGGGGGTGGGGGGGGTGGGGGTTGGGGCAGGGTTAATCTATCAATATCATGGTATACAATTTACAGGTGTAAAAGTTACAAAAAAAAAATCCTAACAACTTTAATTAGTTATAATTTGCAACATTGAATTGAATGCTTTAAATTAATAGCACTCAATAAATTAATTACTTATATATTGTTATTATAAAACCATTGTTGTTTTTATTTTTATTTTATGTAAAGATGTAAACAAGGCTTCTCTATGGACTGCTTTCAATAATTCAATGGGGAGAATGTCACAAAAGCTGCATTATCCACAACAAACAGATGACCATGAAGATATTCTAATATACGAGAAAATCAATCGATACATACCCGATAACGAGATCGGGCTCGGATGTATGCGGCTCGAAACTCCATCTCCTGTTGAAGATTCTACAACCACAAAGGCTTTGAACCAACAAACCTTACAGGGGAAAACAACTCGTGGCTCGGGTTTAATGGACGACGTTCCTATGGGAGAAGCGTCGCAATAAGTATCAGACCGTTAGAAGACTATATATCATACTATAGTAGAGTAGAGATATCAAACATACTGCATTTTTCCAGATATGATTTACATTTTTATTTACTAGATCTGTTCATTTTTTTTATTTTTTTTTTTCTCTTTTTTCGCATAATCATCCTACGTGCATGCTTATGAATATTCATCGGTATTTTCCTCTTCCGTTTTATGTATTTTATTTCCAGCATTAATTTAATGTGATCCAGATCCTACAATCTTGCAAAAATCATATACCTAATTAATTATACCCAAACTATATTTAGTGCTGAAACATTTTTTATATAATTAATTTGAAATTCAGATTACATATATAAACTTATATAGCAATAATCTTATGTATTATGAAATGCATTCGAACATATACAAAAACCACTCAAGCACTATCACAAACATTTAGCATGAATGAATATAAATAATTGATGCATAGAGAACATCCCTCTTAAACAAGCTAGCAAGATTTATTATATAAATTTTAAGTTATGATATACATAAAGAATTCAATTTGAAACACAGACATATATATATATATATATATATATATATATATATATATATATATATATATATATATATATATATATATATATATATATATATCCACTACATCATTATTGATGGTCTCAAAATACATTTGATTCAGGCATTTCAACAAAAAGGGTAGATTCTAGAATTGTAAAGAATTGAATATGTCGAAAATCATTTTGATGTAATGCACAATTGTATTGAATTGACACCAAATAAAAGATTTCCACAAGAATATATTACTACGCAAAAATCACTTTACAGGGAGGAAAAAGGCAGAATTTTCCTAACCTGTTTATGAATTTCCAGCCGTTTCCGAATCCTTGTTCTTCTTATTAGATCATGAATAATTATCTACATGAATAGAAAAAAAAAATTGCAATTTATTCAGAAGGAAATTGCACTTAAAATAATCAAGATTCTTGCTTTGTCTATGCATTTCTTTTGTTTGTGTTTGGGGAAGGAATGGGACGGCTGAAAATGGTGTTGGTAGTGGCCAGTGGGAGGGTAATTAATTAAGGGAGAGATTTGTAACTTCCTTGGTCAAATTAAATGGTGTAGTGAGAGGGTTTGTTGGGTTGGGAATCGTAACTCCGCCTTATTATTTTTATTTAGTGGAGTAACTCTTTTTTTTTTTTTTTTTTTTTTTTTTTTGCATTAATAGTGGAGTAACTCCTCTTTTTAAATTAATGTTTTCATATTTTTTTTAGGGGTTCTATTGCCACACCATTTAACTACTGTCACCACTTACATAAGTGATCTCCTATCAAGAGTATTCTGACATACCCACTTGAATTAACCAAATTATAGGAATCATTAAAAGTTTTCACTTAACCATATACCCTGACAGATAACACTTTTATTCACAGAATGGGTGAGTGTTCACTGAACCTTCGTAACTTAGTTGTCCCTTTGAACCATGATCTTGGGATTTCCAGTCAACATGGTTGTGTTACCATTACAAAGTTTCTGCCGTAATAGGCTTTAGTCCCATTTCGATTGCCAATCTTGATATTTGATCTCTAGGTAAACCTTTGGTAAGAGGATCCGCAAGATTCTCTTTTGATCTGACAAAATCGATGGAAATCACACCATTAGAGATCAATTATTTAATAGTATTGTGTCTTCGACATATATTTCGAGACTTACAATTATACATACAGTTTTGTGCCCGACTTATAGCCGACTGACTATTACTATGTATGCTTATTGGAGCAATAGGCTTAGTCCATCATGGAATGTCTTCTAGGAAATTTCAAAGCCATTCTACTTCTTCTCCCGCCTTGTCTAATGCAATAAACTCAGCTTCCATCGTGGAACAAGCTATGCACGTTTGCTTTGAGGATTTCCATGACACCACAACACCACCAATATTGAATACATATCCACTTGTGGATTTTGAATCTTTTGAGTCAGATATCCAATTTGCATCTCAGTATTCTTCTAATACCACTGGATATCTCGTATACCGAAATCCCAGATTAATTGTAAATTTTAAGTACCTCAGTACCCTATTCAAAGCTTTCCAATGATCCTCACTTGGATTACTCGTAAACCTGCTTAGTTTATTTACGGCATGCTAAGTCTAGCTATGTACAATTCGTTATGTACATCAGACTCTCCATCACATGCGAATACTTCAGCTACAAACTGGTTCACCCTAGTCATCTTCTACCATATAGGTTAGATAATCCGGACTAAATGACATTCAAGTCCTAGCCCGCTTGCTGCGATGCAGCTCCTCAATTTCTTGAGTTTCATTTCCAACCGACTCACTAGTTCACTTATTGGAACTTGAATCCTCTTTGACTTTGTCTTTGCATCAAAAGACATCTTCAAAGAACACAAATTTCTTGACACTATGATGACATTTTTACGTACATTAGGTATGTCATCTTGTGCACCGAAAATCGATATGCACTAATGTTATTCGCATATCTCATGAATATGCAATCAATCATTTTAGGCCCGATATATTCATTTTTGGGATTAGGTACTACTACCTTCACCCAACACCCCCCACACTTTCAAGTATTCATAGCTAGACTTGTAGCCTTTCCACGTCTCATATGGGGTATTATACATCTTCTTTGATGGTATTCATTCAAAAATTACATTGCTGAGAGAATCGCTTCCCTCACAAGTTCTAGGATAAACCTGAACTTATCAACAAAGCATTTATCATCTCTTTTAGAGTTTTACTCTTGCATTTAACAATACCGCTCGAGAGAGGAGTGTATGGTGTAGTTGTTTGATGAATGCTGCCGGCGCCTCAGCAAGACTAATGAAACAATACATCATATGCACCACCACGATCCTTACGGATACATTAAATCCGTTTGCTATTTTTATTCTCATCTTCATTCTTATATTTCATAAATACCTCAAGGGCCTTAGCAAATAGACATACAAGTGTCTTGTGCAATCGTCAACAAAAGTATCATCATACTTTTTATCATTTCGGATTCGCACAACTTTTAAATCACACAACTTGTGTGAATTAAATCCAACAGTTCTCCTTCCACCGAATTAAACGGAGTCTTAGACAACTTTCCTTCACCAAGAAGAAACGTGGAACTGTTAACTTTTAATTTCAAACCACCATACTTTTCTGGCCTTTCTTATGAGACATGATGCAACAACCGGTGCCACAACTTGCACGATTACAATAGCAGATGTCACGGAAGACACCACATCATTAGGATTCACCTCAGTGTATCCTTTCATTTATGTTCACTGAATAGAAGATCGACAATTTTCATATATATTGATTTGGAGACATTTTAACACTAGTCTCATTCATCATCTCAATTAAAAGAAACATAGATGACGAAGCATAACTAAAACCCGTATAGCTATACATACAAAATCATCGACAATGAAAAACCATGAAGAAAAGTTGCAGTAAAGCAAAATCCAGAATATTATGACTATACATGGTCAATTACCGCATTATGGCATTTCAACAAGAAAATCCATTTTGACCAATCCATTTAAATAATGTCGATTGCCCAGATTTTAACAAGTCTCCATTTATACAACAACTTTTACGAATAATACACGGTTATTCCACACTTAAGTTTCCAATTCCCTAACCATAATTACCAAACGTAATTACCGGTGGAAAAAGATGGATAGACACAGAGCAAAGCACGATATGGATCGTAGAATCAATATACCAATCAAAGCAATATAAAGGGTAAAAGCAATGGTGTGTAACTTGGTTCAACAACATAAGGCAAGCAGAGTACAATTCGTTCACATTCAGTCAAAACCTATGACACTATACAGATCATATGCTGACAAATCAAAGTCTTTGATCAATCCAAGTTTGTAAGACATGAGTGTACAATATAATACCAGTGCATAAAAAGGATTTGTTTCCGCAGCATATTCAGAAACCACAAACCGTAGAATAACAACGAAACCACAAACTAGAAATTGTCTTAAGATTGTTAGAACTGTGGTACAAAATGTGTGAAAAAGAAGAGTTTTATTCAAACGATCACAATCCGCCTTAATAGCGAGAAGTACATGAGAGGGAGGGGAGGAACCCCATTCCACAGTACCAAAAGAAAAAGAAACTGGGACAAAAGCAGGCAACAATGTGCGACTGTCTTCAAAAAATTTTCCAACTGGGGACCGGTCTTTTTTGCCGGAGAGAATCTGTTGGAAAACAGACAGAGAGTCTCCTTCAAATACCACCCGGAAATAACCCTAAGAAATAGCATAAACTAGAGCATTATAGCGGGCTAAAGCTTCCCCCGTCAACACGTCAAAACCTCCCTCGAATTTCTTTGAGAAACATTCTAGAATATCACCCTTACTGTTAAACCATTATTAACAAACCATTTTTAGTAGACAAAAGCTTAACGTATCCACTTCAACAAATTCAAAAACACCAAAATAAAATTTTTTTTAAAACACCAAAGCAATTAAGTGTTACTGTTAATAAATAATTCATGGTCTGATCTTCTTTCTAGTAATTTTTGGCTTAACCTCAAATGCACAAAGCTCCGGTCATAGTCAGGATCCTTATGCTTAGTTTCATGATCTGGAAAAATTGCCACTTTATTACCAAGTTTTGGCGCAACAACTAGCTCCCTGGCCTCTCTACCCTAGCCCTCAATTGCCCCTAAATCCATGATCCAGTGGGTTGAACAATCACAAATACTTGGTCCTTGAGAAGTAGAACCTGCAACTATTACAACAGAATTGCACTGACTATTAGAGGTCTGCAAGTTCTGTATCAGTGACAGTAAATGCTCATAAAGGAATGAGTTATTGCACCAGAACCTCCAGACTGCTGTGGGAGATCATTCGATTCAGAGGACTGATTTCTTGATCATCAATGCCTTGATCTAGGCTCACATTGTTTTCCACAGGAACTCCCCCACCTCTACCAACTTGGGAGGATAACCAAATTTCTTGTAACATTTGTCAATTGTATGTCATTCATTACCACAATATGTGCATTGTGGCTTCTTAAAATTGCCCTGACCTCTACCAGAACCTCTATCATAGCCTCTGCCTTTCCCTTGACCAGTAAATCTTAACTGCAAAACTGCATTAGAATTGGTGTTTTCTTGAACATTACCAACAGTCTGGGAAGCCAATATGACAGAATATGCTTCATTATTAGTATAATTCATCTGTTGCTCATGATTTAGGGCCATAACAAATTTGACATCTGTAAAAAGCTGAGTCATGAGTACTTAAGACATAGTAGTACTGAAATTTCCATTCAAATCTTTCAAGAATCTTGTAGTATAAGCATTTGCAAAATACTCTCTAATGGACTGCAATGCAACACATGTGCAAGCAGAAAAAGGCCTCAAAACTAAGTACTGATCCCATAGAGTCTTCCATTTAATGAAGTACTCAATGACTGACAGAGTACCTTGTTTCACCTTCTCAATTTCATCTTCAAGATTTGATAACCTGTATGCATCTAGCTCCTTTGCCAAATATGGCTTGAAGATCGGTCCAAATCTCTCTCGCGGTGTCAAAGTACATGACACTTTCCGATACAATTGGCACCATGGAACTAATGAGCCAAGAAACCACAAAGTCAATATGTTGCATCCAAGAAGAATAAGCTCGATCATCAACATCAGGCATGACTGATGTAGCATCAATAAAACATAGTTTTCCTCGCGAAGAAAAAGCTTTAATAGTAGCACTCTTCCAATGATGGGAGTTTTCTGCTCATCACAACAAAGGTTGAACAAGAATAAAACTCGGATTGTCATTACCATGCCTAAAAACTTGATTATTCACAGCTTCAGCCATGAAAACCAAGAAATAACACAGAACAATGAATACGATAGAAGAAATTCAAGAATCAAGAGACAATGACTACAGCGAAGCATTGCTCTGCTACCATGATGAAAAACTATTGAATTCATAGAAAATGGAACAAAATGAACGAAGAAGAAGAAAAGTAAACAAAATCCAAATGTACAAGAGGCGGGAAAACCACATTTGCTTCCTTGATCAAGTTCAGCAGTTGGAAAAAACAATTAACTATTCTAATTGACTAATGATTCTCCTAACTTCATTTTTAAACGGCTAGATCAGTTCCATTTCTGTTATAACCGATTAATCGCTTCCAATGCTGGAGTTTTCTACGAAATGCCCAAGAGAGCAAAAGATCCTTCTCCACTTACTACTTAGGCTTTGAAAACGTAATCTTTTAGTTGGG
Source organism: Gentiana straminea (assembly GCA_036785695.1). NCBI lineage: Eukaryota > Viridiplantae > Streptophyta > Magnoliopsida > Gentianales > Gentianaceae > Gentiana > Gentiana straminea. Next base: position 600,270 of record JAVUPR010000203.1, on the reverse strand, counting down.
TCATGAAATCTTCTTAAGATGGGACAATGTAATATCTCACATTGGAAGGACACATTTAGAATCTTTTGAATGGGTCATGACGTCTTAAGCCTCTAGAATCATTTGGTTAATCCTGACCTTTTCTAAAAAGATGGGGGGATTTAATATCGCATATTGGAAAGCCACCTCTAAAATCTTTTTGTTTGGGTCACGACGTCTCTGTAAGAGTAGAACACCATCAAGATATAATGTCAACACATGAAAAACATGGTAACTACATGACATGGGCCAAATTGTCCACCATACACGTGGCACTTGCCAAGATGGACTACGAGCATAAGTCCACCTCCATGAGCGGTGCGAGCTGATCTCCCAGCATCACCAACCCTTAGTATTGTCTAAGTATCTGGAGCTCAACATCGATGCCCAGGTCGACTTGGCCCTACCTCGGCGTGAAGGATCCTCCAGCAGAATACTTGGTGGATGTCAATCCCTATACACTTCTTCCAACACGTATGACACACGTCATCTTCTTCCACAAGAAAATCCTTGCTCTGCATGCATTGGGCATCAGTCCATCATCAACCTAACAAATCTACTCATTCTCACGCCATCACCACCGGTTTGACCCTCAGCTCCACCCTTGTATATTATATAAAAGGGATCATTTCCTTCCTTACATGGTACGTGATTTATACTTTTAGTCACTATACTCAATTACCTTTCTTGAAATTACACCTTATAGTCAAATACTGACTTGAGTGGTTGAGGGTTTTCCCGGATATAAAACTCCGAGACCCCTAACGACTTATTCGTTTTACAGGCTTATTTCCACCAGATTCAATTTTCGGTCATCTTCACATGGCTTACTTTGCAGCTTCAACGGTCCATTTGTTTCCCAACGATTTTAGGCATCGTCATTATGCTTAACCCTTTTCAGGTCAAGCGAGTACGTTAAGGCTAAATAGTTACTGGATTGAATATAACTCAAATTGCACCGATATCCTCAAGTTAAAAGACAATATTTGGCAGTGTGAACCCTTGTTAAAATAAAATTCCACGTCATCATGTTGAACAACTTGAGGTTGAAGGAAATTAAAGTAAATAAAGGGTTAGCTTAATGTTCCCGGAAGAAGGGATTGGCGTAGAACAACTTTGACCCTTTGGGCATTGCATTATTAGAGAATGCGTACGTTAAACTGGCCCACTTACACTGTTAAGTGTCACAATATGTGATGGTTGTGTAATTATCCTTAGGACCGGAGTCTACATGGCATCACGGTGTGGATTGTCATGCTTTGACACTATTGAGGTTTCCCTTATCCATGGGGCGATCATACAGTAGTGATTGGGTGTGATACTGAAGCATGCGAAGTATATATGTTTGGTGGTCTGGGAATCGCGTACCCTATGAGTAAGGGTGAATATCCGAAAGGGTCTTCTTATAAGGAATGTCTTACTCTCGTGAATATTTGCAAAGTGGAAGTAAATGAGTTACTTCGAAAGATCATGATATCCAGATTATAAGATACGGTCGTCAATGCTTGACACTCGACGTACAACCGTATGGATATTATTACAGCGATAGGATTCTATTTACATGCTAACCGAGCACATGAAAGGTAGTAGTCATTGCGTATTGACTCTTCCGATGATTGGGGGCCACAGACGTGTTGCTAGACGCTATCCATGATCGTTAGATGTGAAGGGCATTTTCATAATTGCACCTTATGTCTACGGCCAACATATTCGGAAACCTATCGGGTCACACACATATGAACATGAAGTCGGATTAAAATGTGGTTATAGTTGATAACCAAATAAGGAAAGAATTTATCTCGTACTACAAAGGTTATTGTGGTAAATTAATATGGTGGTATTTATTTATTATGAATAAATATAATACAATATATTAATTATGTTGATTATATAATCAATAATTTCGAAATATGTATGTGTATATTGATACACATGTATTTTGCAAATTAATTAATCATAGCATTATATTATTAATTAAAGAATATTTCGGAGGCCAGTAAATTGGCAAAAGGGGCGCAGATGATGTAGTGTATAAGATATACTTGGATTGTGCAATTTAATTAATAAGATTATCATAATATTAATATTGGATATTAATTGATTTTGAAAAATAGATTTACGGTAATAAGATAAAGATAGTCAATATTAGATATTGACAAATATCTTGAAAATATTTAATATAAGATATTAAATAAAAGAGATAAATCAATTAAAGGGATTTTCCTTATTTTATTAGGAAAGATTTTTTCTCTCATCAATCTACTAGAAGCTAATCACAATCAGTTGGGGAGACCTTAGGGGCGCCACATCTCTTATATATAGGGAGGCTTGACTAGCTCTTTTGTACACCATAATTCCAAAATCTAATTGTTCTTGTGAAAAATAAGAGATCTTCTTAGAGAGAGATTATAGAGAGAGAAAAGGTCGACCTAGCAGTCGAGTTTTTCTAGTAGCAATCCTTGGCGGGATTCCGGTGAGGTGCTCGTGTGGATTATTGGTAGATGCCGGATGCTTGGACGGCTCGCGCACATCTACTCCTACCGGACGGTCAAAGCTTCGATCTTTTAGATCAACCAAGGTATAATTACCGTCCCCTCTCTTATGTTTATTGTTTAAACGAAGTCGATCATGGATTGGGAAATCAATTTTTGAAATTCCGCTACGCTACTCGATTGATTTCCTAACAACATCGGGCATGACTAATATAGCATCAATAAAAATAGTTTTCCTTGTGAAGAAAAAGCTTTAGTAGTAGCCCACTTCCAATGATAGGAGTCATCTGCTCATCGCAGCAAATGTTGAACAAGAATCAAACTCGGATTGTCATTACCATACCTAGAAACTTGATTGTTCACAGGTTCAACCATGAAAACCAAGAAATAACAAAGAACAATGAATATGACAGAAGAAATCAAGAATCAAGAGACAGTAACTACAGTGAAGCATTGCTCTTCTGCCATGAAGAAAAACAATTTAATTCATAGAAAATGGAACAAGATGAACGAAGAAGATGAAAAGTAAACAGAATTCGAATTTACAAAAGGAGGGAAACCACATTTGCTTCCTTGATCAAATTCAGCAGTTGGAAAGAACAATTAACTATTCTAATTGACTAATGATTCTCATAACTTCATTTTAAATCGGCTAGATCAGTTCCATTTATGTCAATGCTGGAGTGTTTGACGAAATGCCTAAGAGAGCAAAAGATCCTTCTGCTCTTGCTACTTAGGCTTTGACAACGTAATCTTTTAGTTGGGTCATGAATTCTTTTTAAGATGGGACTTTGTAATATCTCACATTGGAAGGACACATTTAGAATCTTTTGAATGGGTCATGACATCTTAAGCCTCTAGAATCGTTTGGTTAATCCGGGCCTTTTCTTAAGAGAAGGGGGATTTAATATCTCATATTGGAAAGCCACCTCTAAAATCTTTTTGGTTGGGTCACGGCGTCTCTATAGGAGTAGAAGATGAGACAATCTTTGGGGGCGCCTTAGGAACTAGGCGAGATTATTTGATTGGCCTTGGCCCTACGCAAACTTCCTCCGTACCCAATTCATCACCATCGTCCCAGTCTTCATCATCGGCATCTTCTTACCACCAAGAATGCAATATGCAGATTGAACAACTTAGAAAGTCTCATGATCGGTTGGTGAAGTTAAACAAAAAACCGAACAAGAGAAACAAAAAACAAGGGGCTCTTCTCAAATTTTTGCTGACTAATCTTAAGGATAAGGAACCGGATGTGCAAATAGAGGTTAGCTCAGAGTCTTCCGATGAAGATGAAGACGATTCTGAAGTTGATCTTGACGGTGATGCGTAGACATTCTAGAGGAGACTATTGTTACTTTTGGAAACATTGCACAACTTTGTATTTTGCGTAAAAAAAATCACCAAGCTTCTGTATTTCGTTTTTTGTTGAATCCCCATACATTTCTATTTTGTGAGCTTCTGTTATGGATTTTGGAAAAAACATGATTGATTTGATGTAATAGCATGAGAGGCCATGCGAAAACAAAAAAAAAAATCAAATAGAAAAACATTTAAAGGGACGACATGTCGTCCCTATAAATGCATTTCTGGAAATTTTTTCTCTTTAAAGGGACAACATGCATTTCTGGAAAATTTTCTCTCTTTAAAGGGACGACATATCGTCCCAACAAATATATTATGAAAACTATTGTTTTTTCGTATTCAATTTTATTATTAAATTTTTATAAAAAAATAAATTTTCCCGAGTCATGTTTATAGGGACGACATTGTCGTCCCTTCAAAGAAAGCCATGTCAGCACGTTGAACTTTCTTAGAAAAGTTCGTGCCACGTCAGCAAACATTTAAAGGGACGACTTTGTCGTCCCTTTAAAAGAGTCAGTTATTTAAAGAGACAACGCAGAAAGGACGTCTTTATAGGAACGACATGTCGTCCCTTTAAATCTTTTATGGGACGACAATGGTTTTAAAGGGACGATACAATGTCGTCCCAAAAAATATGTTTTATTGTAGTGTTGGCCACCATACACGTGGCACTTGCCCAGCTGGGCTACGAGCATAACTCCACCTTTGTGTGCGGTCCCAGCATAACCAACCCTTAGTATTGTCTAAGTATATGGAGCTCAACATCGATGCCAAGGTCGACTTGGCCCTACCTCGGCGTTAAGGATCCTCCAGCAAAATATTTGGTGGATGTCGATCACTATACACTTCGTCCAACAAGTATGACGCACGTCATCTTCTTCCACAAGCAAACTCTTGCTCTGCATGCATTGGACATCAGTCCATCATCAACCTAACAAATCTACTCATTCTCACGCCATCACCACCGGTTTGATCCTCAGCTCCACCCTTGTATATTATATAAAAGGGATCATTTCCTTCCTTACAAGGTACGTGATTTATACTTGCAGTCACTATACTCAATTACCTTTCTTGAAATTACACCTTACAGTGAATTACTGACTTGAGCGGTTGAGGGTTTTCCCGGATATAAAACTCCGAGACCCTTGACGACTTATTCGTTTTACAGGCTTATTTCCACCAGATTCAATTGCCGGTCATCTTCACATGGCTTACTTTGCAGCTTCAACGGTCCATTTGTTTCCCGACGATTTTAGGCATTGTCATTATGCTTAACTCTTTCAGGTCAAGCGAGTACGTTAAGGCTAAGTAGTTACTGGATCGAATATAACTCAAATTGCGCCGATGTCCTCAAGTTTAAAGACAATATTTGGAGTGTGAACCCTTGTTAAAATAAAATGTCATGTCATCATGATGAAACTTGAGGTTGAAGGAAATTAAAGTAAATAAAGGGTTAGCTTAATGTTCCCGGAAGAAGGGATTGGCGTAGAAAAACTTTGACCCTTTGGGCATTGAATTATTGAGAGCTTTTAGAGAATCTTGGAACACAAGCAATTACGAGGAAACATACCGACATTGATTAACCTTTCAAGGAAACCATTTAAATAGTAGTAGTACAATATAGAGATTCCCTCCTAATCTATATATTCCATTTTTATTGGTTTTTCTGCACTCCAATTTTGCTCGACTTAAGTCTTTTTTGATATGAGAAGACTTAAAGTTTTATCTCTGAAAAGACTATTCAACTTTCCCAAGACACGGGGTGGAGAAGGGGAAATGAAATACGGAACGCGATCCCCTGCGGTACAAAGAGGTGCAGTGCGGTGCTGTGCACCCGAAACGGCGTCGTTTCGGGTCAAAGCGTCGTTTTGATTGTGTGTGTTTTTTTTTTTATAGATCGGAACCAAAAGGCGTCGTTGCGGACCGAAACGGCGTCGTTTTGGTGCACAGCACGCCGCGTTGTGCACTTTTGCACCGTAGGGGATCGGGGTCCAATGAAATACTGCTGGGAAGTGACCGTAATTTAAATACACTTTAAATACATTTAAAAACACCGAGATTTCTCACATATTTCTTAAATACAAGTAAAAAGAATACGACTATTAAGTGTAAAATGATGCATTCGTTTTGCGATTGGTGCACATCAAAATCTTCGTGGGTGATGGTGATAAGAAAAAAGTATTTTACAGACTATAGGGACTTGTTTGTAAGTTTTTTGAAAATAGTATTACGAAATGTTATGCTAAATTTTGTGTACTCCATTTAAAAATGTTCGATACACATCCCACATTGATTATAGATTAGCGCCAGACTTTTTCAGACTATAACTAAGTAGACTTGGTCTACATTTGATTGTTCACTTTTGGAATAACTAAGATCACTTGTAGTAGGCACCTTAAATTTTTTTCAAATCTTTATTTTAAAGATTTTAATAGAAAAAAAATAATATTGCAACAGATACTCTATTTTTACTGTAAAATACAGATTCTGTATAATTATTCTGTATAATTTTTTTACATCTACCTCACTCTAACAGATTCTGTAAAAAAAACTTACATTAATTGCATTGTGTGAAATAAAGAATCTAATACATTTACTTTTGAAGTACTATGCTTTTGTTGGTACCAATTAATTTGAGTTATGTATCGAAATATGTTAGAATCTTGATGTTGAAGTAGTATTTATGAGTTTGTTCAAAAAAAAAAAAAATGCCATGTTTGACAATGTCGCTTAAGGCCTCGAAAACTTAAGGTTCGGCCTTGAAGTCCAAAATGTACCAATAATACTTTGTTGGTCGTATAACAAAACATTGGCTCATTAGGACTGACATTGATACTAAAGTTCAGAAATTCCTAAAGGAGATGAAGCCCAAACAACAATGAATTTTTTTTTTTGCTGGATACAAAATGTTACACACCCCCTAATTTTGCCCGTAGCAAGGTTTGAACCTTGGTCTCTACGCCAAGGTATAGCCTAGCTAACCACTAGGACGATGTACTGAGTATAAAAATTATTTCTTATTAAATTGAGAAAAGAAAAGATGCTTTTATTTTATATTGAGAAGATAATGGGTATCCTGAAGTAAAATAACAGTTACCACCAGAACTATACAATCCCCAAAGATATTTCTCAATATGTATTTGATTCATCAATTTTATTTCATAATACATGTCATATTAGACTTGTTAATTGGTAAACTCATCACTCATATTGTTATTACGGATCGATCAAAAAATGATGGTGGTTGTGAGTAAAGATAAGCAATTAACAAGTAAACAAACACAAGAATAAGAAGAACACAGAATTAACGTGGTTTTCGGCAATGTGCCGACTACTCCACGGACGAACGATGATATTTTATTATCACGAGAAAGTTACATTAAGTTACAATTAATATAGACGGTATTTATAGCCTTGAGAATCCAACCATAACCGACTAAACAGCTAAACCAGATAATGACTAAAATACCCCAGAAGTAACCTTATCCAAATCGGAAAACCATGCAGACGTGTGATGTAAGTCAACCTGATGATATAATTTCCGATGATTTACCCCTTTTTCTGGTGCAATTAGCGATATTTTGACATCAACTTGAGCAATTTGAATGATGATTGGAACCATATTTTGTGTACATAGAATTTTCAGAAAAACCATGTTTCTAGCTATATTATATTAGTATTAGCCGATTTTGTTATCAGATTTACACGTGGTATCTTTGTGTCTATTTTGCAGCACAGATATCACGGTGGGGAGTGTGGATTCTGGCCTCAGGGTGGCTTTTGATTCTTTTGTGATGATTTTGTGCTGTGGCGAGGATTTCAGACCACGAGGATTATTGATACACATTAGAAGGTTCAATCCAAGCCAAGTGGGAGAATAAACCTTGATTATGTGATTTCAGATACAAATGACTCGAGCCATGTCACATTGACTGGAGTCAAGGAGTAGTTGAGCATTTAATGCAAATGTCATTCAGCCAACTACCACATATTGGACTTGACCTACGCCAAGAAGCTCTGACCCGCGCCAGTAGTGTGTTTTGATCTTGACCTACGCCAAGATGGATTGACCTGAGTCAATATGGCAAAGTCAGCAAATAATTAATCCCTTTTATTCTTCCAAACACATAATTATCAAATATACACTTCATCTTCTTCAGCTTTTCTATCTTGTAGGCACCACCCCACCCCAAGGCTCTTATAGACGAATTTTAGTAGAAATTGACTCTTGATTTTGATTGTAAAAGCTAAGGATTCTAGTTTAACTCTTCTAGTTGATTGGATTCAACACATTAGTGTTAGTTCATTGAATCTTTTGGGAGTTGGATGAAGAGCACCAACTCAAATTTGTACTCTTGGATTGGTAATTCTTAATCTTTATTTTCAGTCAATTGTTCTTATGGTTATGAATATTAATCTTGAGATGTTGATATTTGTAGGCATGAGTGGCTAGACCTATCTAGCCAAGATTATGTTGTAGTATTAGTTATCCTCTTGTGATTGATTGGGAATGATTGTTTGTGTTGTTAGTTTTGATTGTTGTGAAGCTTTTCCTACTTGTATTGTATTGATTGCTTGCACTAGAGTAATTGCCTAGTGTTAGCATTTACACGTTTAATGGATACCGAACGGAGATGTTAGACGTGGGAAGAGGGTAGGTGAACCGGAAGGTAAAATCGACCTCTTCGAGGCATTCGATTTCTTATCCGGGGATTCTTGGCTTTGCCATTGCATTCACATGCGTAGCATACCAAATCATTAGGTTTATATCGCCTAGACCAAGGAGGAGGTAGAGAGCAATTTCATTCACTCATATGAGGGGGATTTGCTTGCTTAGGAATGCACCGTTTCACAATCTCGAACACGAAGGGTATGAAGGTAGGAAGTCATTCCCATGACATTACGAGAGGATAGCTAGGCTACACATTATCTTGGTTAGTTTTTTTTATTATTTTATCATCTTTGTCATTACAAGCACTTTATTTATGCAATTGATTACCATTTCATCAATTTGTGACCTAGATCGAATTAATATGAGCTTTTTAGTGTATAACCTCAAAAGATAGTTCCCCTTGGATTCGACCTTGACTCACCAAACTAGACTACAGTCGACCCGGTACTCTGCCGGTTAGATTGGACACCTCGGTTTGGCCCATCAATGTGTTCCCCAAGTATCATGAGAACCAACTCAGCAGACTCATGACTCAGTAGGTTGATCAACCCTGATGTCGTCCTAGCTGAACACCAGATTCAACATATGCTTCATGCTCTGCTGACCACCACAGTTTCCACAGACTCTACGTAACATTACACTTAGCAGACCAAACTCAGTAACATAGTTCAAGTCACCATTTCAAATCTCCACATTGAATTCAACTTCATGCAAACTGACCAGATGCACAACCAAGTGCCAGAAATCCTCTTTGTCTTCAGATTTGAATTCCTCAGCAGACCCCCACCTTCAGCTGAGTATTACCAGATTCAAATTAATAGCTTTGGATATTCAGCAAGTCCAGACACAACTGAAACTTGCCCATTGGAACTGGTTTAATGAACATATCAGCAGGATTAACATTGGTGCTGATCATCTCACTTTGACCCTCCTTACATTCCTTAGAAAATGGTACCTAACATCAATGTGCTTGGTTCTCTCATGATGAACCTGATCCTTAGCCAAACATATTGCACTGAGACTGTCACAATACACCCTGGCTTGATCTTGATGCAGACTCAGATCATTGACTAGCCCCTTTTACCAGATTGCTTCCTTTGCTGCTTCTTTCAGTGCCATGTATTCTGCATCAGTAGTAGATAATGTCATTGTACCCTGTAAAGTTGCCTTCCAACTTATCACAGAACACCCCAAAGTAAGCACAAACCCAGTCATAGATCTCTTGTTGTCCACATCAGCAGCATAATCAGAATCACAGTACCCTGTGACAAAACATTTAGTACCACCTCCATAAATGAGTCTAATATCAAATGTACCCCTAAGGTACCTAAATATCCTTTTCACTGCCTTCCAGTGTTTCTTTCCAAGTAGAGCCATAAATCTGCTGACAACACTGGCTGCCTGAGCCAAATCAGGCCTAGTACAGACCATGGCATACATTAAACTTCCCACTGCACTAGCATATAGAACCTTTGACATGGATTCTTCCTCTTCAGCTGACTGTGAAGCAAACACAACAGACAGATGTAGATTTGGTGCCATAGGAGTATCTATATGTTTGGCTCCTGACATGACAAACTTGGATAATATCTTTTCAATATACCCCTGCTGAGACAAGAACAACTTCCCCTGCTTCCTATCTCTATAAATCTCCATCCCCAGAATTTTCTTTGCATTCCCCAAATCCTTCATCTCAAATTCAGCCTTGAGCAGATTTTTCAGATCTTGAATATCGGACTTGTTCACAGCAGCTATCAGCATATCATCCACATACAGAAATAGATAGATGATTGAACCATCCTTCAACTTGTTGTGGTAAACACATCAATCATATGGACCCATGTTATAACCCTGTTGAATCATATAACTGTCATACTTCTTATACCATTGTCTTAGGGCCTGCTTAAGTCCATATAAGGACTTCTTCAACTTGCAAACATATCCTTCCTTGCCAGGAACTTGGAAACCCTCTGGTTGAGTCATATAAATTTCCTTATCTACATCTCCATGTAGAAAAGCTGTCTTCACATCTAATTACTCAAGTTCAAGATTCTGATGTGCCACTATTGCTAACAGCACCCTGATGGAAGTTTGTCTGACCACTGGAGTAAATATCTCTTCATAGTCTACCCCCTCTTTCTGACTGAACTCTCTTGCAACCAAAAGTGCCTTATATCTGATACCCTCAGCAGATGTCATTCCTTCATTTTTCTTGAAGATCCATTTGCAGCTGACTATCCTTCTATCATGTGGTTGTTTGACCAGATCTCAAGCCTCATTCTTATGAAGTGACTCCATTTCTTCTCCCATAGCAACAAGCCATTAGGATGCCTCAGAACATGTCACAGCTTCCCTGTAAGTGTTTGGTTCATAACCATCAACTTCTTTAGCTATCTGTAGTGCATATCCAACCATATCCTCCTCAAACCCAAATCTTCTTGGGGGTCTGATATTGGTCCTCCTAGCTCTGCTGGGAGCTATACCCTGCTGACCAACATCAGTTGTTTGAGTATCTGCTGACCCTTGTTCATCAGACTGGCTTGGATCTAATTCTGGATCTTCTGAGTGCTGACTATCCCCTGTTGAATCTTTTAATCCAGCAGGCTCGGCTTGAAGCTCCACCTGTTTGTCAACCTTCTCAGTTTCAGATCTAATTTTAGATTCAGATGTGGCCCTCACAAATGAGTTAAGCATAGAAAGACTACACTCCTGCTGAGTATAACCCTATTTTCAGCTGATGACCAGATTAACTCCATCTCCATATCCAACAAACACTCTCTTCTTGGCTCTAGGTTCCAGTTTACCTTCACTGACATGATAGTAGAATGTGCTTCCGAAACCCCTTAGACCTGAGTAGTCTACTGACTTTCCTGACCAAACCACAAGTGGTGTTTTGAGTTTGATCCCAGTGTAAGGCCCCCTGTTGATTAAGTAGCATGCTGTGTTAACAGCCTCTGCCCAAAATCTTCTTGCCAGACCAGAATTAGAGAGCATGCACCTTGCCCTCTCCAGAAGAGTTTGATTCATTCTTTCTGCAACACCATTCTGCTTTGGAGCATTTTTGACAGTATGGTGCCTAGCAATGCCTTCATTCTTGCAAAATTCATCAAACTCAGACCAACATAATTCCAGTCCATTATCAGTTCTAAGTCTCTTGATCTTCTTCCCTGTCTGATTCTCAACCAAAGCATTCCACTTCTTAAAGTGCTTGAATGCTTCACTCTTGTGTTTCATCATAACTACCCAAACCATCCTTGAGTAATCATCTATAAAGGACACAAAATACATGTGACCACCCAGTGACTCCACCCTTGAAGGTCCCCAACAATCAAAATGGGCATAATCAAGTGTCCCTTTTGTGATGTGAATTGCTTTTGGGAACTTGCTCCTATGTAACTTCCGAAACACACAATGTTCACAAAAATCCAGCTCCTTGACCTTATGTCCTCCAAGTAGATCAGACTCAGACAGAATTTGCATCCCACTTTCACCCATATGACCCAATCTCATATACCACAACTTGGTTTGCTGTGATTGGTGAACCTCTGATGATGCAACATCAACAGAACCTGATATAGTATACCCTTGTAATATGTACAATGTCCCATGTCTGATACCCTTCAGAATCACACTTGAACCCTTATAGACATTCACCACTCCACATTCACTCCACTCTACTCCACCTTCACCCCTCAATTGAACAGATCCAATCCCAACTATTTTGCAGACCTTGCTGTTAGCCATAGCAATATGGCCTCCATCGACCTGCTAATAAGTTGTAAACCACTCCATGTTTGTACACACATGATAAGATGCCCCAGTGTCCATAATCCACACATCTCTGTGCCCTGTTGACTCTGAAACTGATAGGGCTAGATCTTCTTCAGAGTAGGTGTCTTGTTCTGCCAAAGCAATTGTACCCTGCTAAGTACCCTGCTGCTTCTTCATTTTTGGACATTCATTTTTCCAATGTCCCTACTCCTTGCAGTAGTTACAGATATCCTTAGCTTTTCTTGGAAGTTCTCTTGGATTTCTTCTTTCCAGAATTTCCTGGCCCCATGCTAATTCCAGTGGCCACCAACCCAGCAGACTGACTGTCTGTCCCAGAACCAGATGCCTTATGGCGTAGCTCTCGAACATGGAGTGAAGATCTCACATCCTCCAATGACACTAAGTCCTTCCCAACAATAAAGGACTGCACAAAGTTCTCATATGATGCAGGCAATGACACTAGTAAGATCAATGATGCATCCTCATCTTCAATCTTCACATCAATATTCCTTAGGTCAAGCAATATTGTGTTCAGCTGATCTAGATGATCCCTCAGCTGAGTGCCCTCATGCATCCTTAGGCTGAACAGACATTGTTTCAATAACAACTTGTTGGTAAGGGACTTTGTCATGTACAGACTCTCAAGCTTGGACCACAGCTTCTCTGCTGTGTCCTCTTCAGCAAACTCTGTGATAATATCATCTGACAAGTAAAACATAATTGTTGAATGTGCTTTCTCCTCCAGACTGGATTTCTCCCCCATAATCCCTGATGCTTCAATAAAGCACGCATCTTGATCTGCCACAGACAAAAATTGTTTCTTCCTGTAAACTTGTCAATCTTAACATTTAAAGCAGACATCTTTCTCACCAGAAGAGCTTGTGTAGATCCCAAATACTAGCATCAATTATGACCTTGGTGCCAATCTACCTTGCTTAAAATAGATAAACTGATTTCTCGATTAACTTGGACGCTCTACTACCAGTTTGTTATTATGGATCGATCAAGAAGTGATGGTGATTGTGAGTAAAGATAAGCAATTAACAAGTAAACAAACACAGAAACAAGAAGAACACAGATTTAACGTGGTTTCCGGCAATGTGTCGACTACTCCACGGACAAACGAGGATATTTTATTATCACGAGAAACTTACATTAAGTTACAATTAATACAGACGGTATTTATAGCCTTGGGAATCCAACCCAACCGACTAAACAGCCAAACCAGATAATGACTGAAATACCCCAGAAGTTACCTTATCCAAATAGGAAAACCATGCAAACGTGTTCCCCAAGTATGCTAAGAACCAACTCAGCAGGTTGATCAACCCTGCTGACGTCCCAGCTGAACACCAGATTCAGCAGATGCTTCATGCTCTGCTGACCACCACAGTTTCCATAGATTGTACTGAACATTACACTCAGCAGACCAAACTCAGTAGCATAGTTTAAGTCACCATTACACATATGTCCTTACTTAACATGACGTGACATCACTTACAATGTCCAACACCTAAGTCAGTTCTTAAAGTGCATAACGTGCTTAGATATTTGAAACTTACACAAGACAATGATTATTTTTTTCCATCCGAAATATGCCTCAAGTTAAGAGTTTATTTAGACTCAGATTGGGTAGGATATCCAAATACTTATACATGTTTATAACAACTTATGTTGTTTTCCTGAAAATTTCTCATATCTTGGGTACGTATAGGATTACCCGGATACAGAAAGATGTATAAAATTAAGTTTACAAGATTAAATTTAAAGCAAAAAAAATCTGATAAATTTATGAAGCGTATCTTAAAATTGATATAAGGAAATATAGTAGCACATTTATTAATACCAATTGGTTTTAATACAACGGTAAGCGCTTGATCCTATTATGGTATCGGAGCAGGAGCTCCCTTATTACAGGCTCACACATGAGGGGGCATGATATAAGGAAATATAGTAGCATCTTTACTAATATCAATTGGTTTAGTAGCACGGTAAACGTTTGATCCTATTAAAAATTACTTAACCGGACCTTATTCCAAACAATTCCGGGAAGAGATGAATTTCAGTGCGGATCTTCACATTATTATTCAACATGTAAACTATTTGAAGCAAACATAAACAGAAAATTAAAGTACTAATTAACTACAATACTTAAAACTAATATACAAAGCAAATAAAACAAGAATTAGAAATTTGAAAAACGAATGTGATCACAACATTAATTAAACGAAACAACAACATGATGTTTCTAATTAATTAGCAAACTTCATGGGGCAACAGGATTTTTCCACCTCCCTGTGATTGTAGAGATATAAGCAGAAGCTTTGCGGTCGATACCGGGCTCCGCTACCCATTGGCCTCTATCTTCATCACTAGACCAAACTTTGTAAGCTTTCATGGAGTCGTCTTTTGAATCATAATAATCTGTTTTTGAAGTTCTTGAGGAGTTTGATGATGAAGATTTAGCTTTAAAAAGGCCAAAGAGAGAGAAAGAAGGCTTCTTGGTCTGATGTTTTTTGTTTCCTGCCATGGCTTAGTTAAAAACAAATTTAATTTCTTGAGATTTTCTTAGAGGCAGAAATGTTGATATGTGCAACAGAGTTTGAGTATTTGCAACTGGAGTGATTGTGGGGTGTGGGAATTTATAGGGAGGTAGTATGAAGATCCAACGGTGGGGATTCTCTTGAGGAAGGTTCAAGACCGTTGATCTGCAATGGATCAAGTGATTGGGGGACCGGGGAGAGGGGGGTGGGGGTGGGGGGGAAGATATTTATAATGATGGTATCAAATGACATTTTTAAATTAATATTTTCTAATTTTTTTATATAATAACGATGTTCATAGAGTTTTCCTTTTTTTTCGGGAACGAAAGATTTTTACACTCACATCCTTTTTTTTTGCCTCTAACCGTGCTCGAACCTTAATCACTTATCAGTTATACCCTAATGCTCACCACTAGAATGATACCTTGTTGGCCATATATTGGGACCACCATTATAAATAAAAAAATTATAATGGGACGGCCATAAATTGTCCAATATTTTTTTTTTGTATCATAATTGTCCAAAATAATTAAATAAGTACATTATTTAGATATATTGGTACTTACAAATATATCTCTATTTCATATAAGTTATATATAGTCAAATTAATTTCATTAGTAAGTAAAAAAGGAGAGGAAAAAAAAAAGGTCATTCGGTGCTCTAACTATTACGATGTGATACGTCAAACCCGCAAAAGAGTTCACAGATCGATACTTGGGCCTGAACGAAGGCCCAATAACAGATAGGGCCCCCGACCCAATGTTTCCGCACCAACGTAAGCCGGATCGGGTCAGAAAAAGTCTCACTCCGACTAGAGCCTCCGCGATCTACATCCTTGGCCAGGCAAGTGGGCTCAAACCAACAAGCCTCCAGTCCGCCTCAAACGGTGCGAAGCGGGCGGCCAGCCCGTCCTTCATATCATCAGTCCGCCCGCTCGGATCAAGCCCGCTCATATAGGCGAACGGGATGCAAACATGACAAGGATACAAGGAAGACACAGCGGAATGGTCAAGTACCGGGTCTGCCTACCGCGAAGCCGCCATAAAAGCTGTCTAGCTTAATTAACGTCACATAATACTTAATTATGACTTGTCATACTTAGCCTAATTGTCATTAGTAATCAGCCTATATATATGGGCTCAATATAAATCATTTATCATCTGGAAATACACAAGCTAACCCGACTCTGCCAATTTTTCGAGCACTGAGCCCTCTACTTCAGTCTTTGTATAATCTTCATAAATTTCTTCACCGCCGTCGTGCACCACCGGCATAATCACAGCTAAATAGCCAGATATCCACATTAAACAATCGTTACCGCCACCGTAATAATTCTGACATTATTATGATGGAAAACTTTTAACCTCTTCTTTTTTCTTGAACTTGTTCGTAATCAATTCTTTTGGTATCAAATCGGATACTAATCCATTTTTTTTAACATATTGGCTCGTAATCAATAAGAAAATATATTAATTGGCCGCTACGGTACATTTGTTATCACACCAATATGTAGTCTGTGATTCTAGAAGTTCTACATTACAAATGATATAAGAAGAGAAATGTTTATGGCAGAATATAATGTGCATAACAAAGTACAACATCTACCTTTTGTATCATTGATTTTTATGGGACCAATTTAAGTCAATAGATATCACATCATAATCAATGATTCAAAAGTGTGTTGTGCATTTTGTTGTGTCCATTTTATTGTGGCAGTTTCACTACTCATATAAAAACGAACTTTAACCAACAAAAATTACGCAATCAAAGTTGCTATTGTGTTGCGATCAAAGAGTCATTTCGAGCAGGGACATTGTCATTGGCATTTACAACTAATGTGGAGTATGATAGTGCATACACTAGTTCTGTGGTGGTTTTAGATCAGTATGCCATGTGTTCCACTTGTAATGTCGATCTCACGTAGTTAAATTAGTATAATTTTCACCCCGTATAAGTGTGAGACATAATAGTCTTTTTAATTCGGATTAGCCCTTTTAGTCCAAACAAGAACGACGGTCTAAGTACTTAATGGATCATTTATGACTCAAATGGTACTACAAAACACAGGTTTTGGGGCGTTACAAATTGGTATCAGAGCGGATTACCACACGGAACTATGCTCTGCACTGGTCCGTAAGAGACGGTGTAGGAATGACCTCTAGTTACCTCTGGTAGGAACGAGTCCGGGAACAGTCCTGGCCAAGTAAGAGTGAGGACACCAGTTGCTTATAAGGGGGAGAATGTAATGTTCTACATAGTTAAAGTAGTAGAATTATCATCCTCATATAAGTGTATGATAAAGGCCTTATCAATTCGTGTTAGTCATTTTAGGCCAAACGATGACGACGGTTTAAGTAGTTAACGGTTCCTTTATGACTCAACTAGCACTACCAGACACATGTGGAGTCTAAGTAGTCAACAGATCTTTAATTACTCAATTGGCGTTACCAGAAACAGGGGCGTTACACCACTATTCAAATATTTTGGGAGGTGGACAAAATTTAAAATACAGGATATATATTTGTACAAATAGGGGGTTCATCATTTATCTTAGATTTTATTCGTTACTGAACACCAAGTCATATCATGTACTAGGATCATTCGAAATTTGTGTAGCCAATATATATAGGGGGGTGTTTACCAAACAAATGAATTCTTAATTTGATTAGATACTTGCTCCTCACTGTATCGGAAAGTAATATTATTGTCACAATCATTCTGACAATGGGGTCACTGATGATGTGGCAGTGAGACATCTATTTAAATCGATGTCACATCAAGAGATGTCTCACCAACACAAAATATTATGGTATTTGTTGTGTCGGAGTATCAAAACGAGGCAGATTGTACAAACAAAAGTGATGGTTTCACCTTGATGCACAAATATATACTTGTGTCTGGTAGTGTCCCGTATCTGATACCCATCTAACACGATATGTTTCGGATACTTAAGAAACAAAGCTAAGGACAGAATTTTAATTTTCAAAAGGTGGTTACTGGATTCACATATGCATATTCATAACTCTGATATGTGAAATGAAAATTCAAGTAGAAATTCGAGTCAATAGAGCCTGATAATGAATGAAAAATTGTTCAAAATGATAAATGAAGGGAACCGGTACTTATATTTGTAATAATTACACAAATGTTCCTCGTATTTGTATCCTATATTTTTTAAAAACCCCACACATATGTATCCACGTATGCATACACATGTATCCGTATTTGTGCAATATATATATATATATATATATATATATATATATATATATAAAAGAGTTTCACAATAAATGACCACACCACACTCTTAAACCATTGATTAGTTATGAAGACACTCATATCAATCAATATGTTATATACACAATAATCAATTATCTAAAAATGTGTAATAATCATTTTTTATTGCCCTTTTTTATGAAACTTGCACTAATATATTACAAACACTGAACATGAGGTAATAATTTTCCTATTTCCTCAACCAAAAAAAGAATTCCTAATATACTTTTCTTGCAGTTTTTAAAATAAATTAAAAACTAACTTTAAAATTGGTTGTCCAATACATGTATGCCAGAGAGAAATGCCAGTGGTTTATAGTACGAAATGTACGAGTAAAAGGAGTCAAAAGAAGAATAACCTAATTAAAGCTCATGCAAATGGCCTTCCATGTTATAAATAAATAAGGTAACTATTTCATTTATTATAAATTAGGGTTTATGATGCTCCAAGACCATCATGTAATCACCTTCTCCACCAATCACATATTTTAGAATAATATGGTTTTTTTAAAACATGTGGAACCAACACAAAATCATTAAATTAATCTAATTAGTTCCGGACCACCAAATCATATTTATGGTCATACCATCATAAAATCATTAAATTAATCTAATTAGTTCCGGACCACCAAATCATACTTATGGTCATACCATCATAAATTCTTAACCGTTAGGGGTGCCTCAGTATGAAGGAATATATAGATATTCATCATAGACAAATGAAGCAAAAAAATCCCACTCCACCAACAGTGCTCGCAAGCTGTCTTGCTTTAAGGATTCTTACTACAAAGAAGCCCTAAGCACAACCCTAAGTTGTACCCTTTCCTACAATAATATGTATGCTATTTATTTGTCATGCCAATGATACAAACAGTAACATTTCATTTTAAATTAATAATCGGATTATAACACAACCTATTAGTAGGAAATATATATATATATATATATATATATATATATATATATATATATATATATATATATATATATATATATATATATATATATTCTTCGTTTTCCCACAATTAAAAGAAATATTAGTAACCTAAAGATAAAAATTTCTCAACCACGTTGTTTTGAGTACAATATCACAAATAGCACATTCAACTATTTCTTTTAGTGCAAATTAGTTATAAGGCCGTCGTTAGAGAATTAATGATCATTTAGGACATCCCGAAATCTTATTTAGTTATAAGGACATTATAATTTTAAGAAGGAAACTTATTTAGTTATAAGGACATTCTAATTTCAAGTGGATAATGAAGAAAAAGGAAGGAAGAAAAGAAAAAAAAAAAAAAAAAAAGATGAAGCGCTAGAAAAAAAAACGCTGGAAGAAAAGAAAAAAAAAACGCTGGGAAGAAAAAAGAAAAAAAAAAAACGCTGGAAGAAAAAAAAAAAAAAAAAGATGAAGCACTGGAGCTGATGTTTGTTTGTTTTTTTTTTTTTTAAGATGCAATGACATTGATGTCTGAAGCAGTGACATTGATGATTTTAGCAGTGACATTGATGTCTGAAGCAGTGACATTGATGACTTATGCAGTGACATTGATGACTTATGCAGTGACATTGATGTCTGATACAAGGACATTGATGACTTATGCGGTGACATTGATGACTTATGCAGTGACATTGATGTTTGATGCATGGACATTGATGTCTGATGTAGGGACATTGATGTCCGATGTAGTGACATTGATGAATGATGCAGGGACATTAAGCTAAACAAGATCGTCAAATGATTCAAGATCGTGTTAAAGAATTGAGGGATTCCACAATTAATCCAATTATCATGAGGGCACAAACAACGTGTGGCCATTACAAGAGTCATAGTGAAGAGTCTTTGTAGTTTCACCAAAGTTGTAATTCTATCCATATTAAAAGCTCCACATTTGGAGAAATGCAAAACAAGAGCAGAGCTGACTGATGCAATTGTTAGGTTTTATGCAGTGACATTGACGACTTATGCAGTGACATTAACGACTTATACAGTGGCATTGATGTCTGATGCAGGGACATTGATGACTTTTGCAGTGACATTGATGTCTGAATCAGTGACATTGATGACTGTATTTACAATTAGATAATTGATGCAATGTTATTGATGTCACCGCATATACAACTTGATACACACATCTGATAACTTTGTAAAGTAACTTTATTTCTTTGTTATCTCTAAATATTTGATTGATGTTAGTTTATTTGATTAGTGTTGGTTTAAATTTTCGATAACTTTGTAAAATAACTGTATTTCTTTTGTTTTTTTTTTGGTTTAAATGCATATTTTTACAACCAAAGGTATGCATAAATTGTTACAATAACACGTCACTGCATAAATCGTTACAATAACACGTCACTGCATAATTCGATACAATAAGACATCACTGCATAGATCGCTACAATAAGAAGTCACTGCATAAATCGCTACAATGAGACGTCATTGCATAAATAGCTACAATGAGATGTCACTGATCAAGGTTGTCAATTGATCGCGGCGGTCAATACATCATGGTAGACAATGAATCGCGGCGGTGAATGCATCGGGGTGGTTAATGGATCCCGGTGGCCAATGCATCCGGGTAGGTGGTCAATGCATGACGGTGATCAATACGTCACGTCGATTTTTATGAAGAAAAAAATTGATTTTATGAAATTTATTCGGAAAAATATCAAATTTGATTTTAGAATAAAGAAGACGGAAAAAATATGAATTTTAGTGAAAAAATTATAATGATCCGAGTTTTAGATCAAAATATATGACATTTAGAATATGGTGAATTAAAATATTTATAAATAAATAATTAAAAAAAAAACTCATTCAGCGCTTCTTCTTTCCCCCCCCCCCCCCCCTCCCCACCCTTTCTTTTAACTCATTCAGCGCTTCTTTATTTTTTCCCCCCCCTTTTTTTTTTTTCCCTTCTTCCTCTTTATCCACTTGAAATTAGAATGTCCTTATAACTAAATAAGATTTCGGAGTGTCCTATTATCCCTAATAAGTTGAAAATTAGTCCTTTTAAATAATTGGCCCTTTAGTTTATTATTTTATTTTTCTCGCAAAGCACGAAACGATGACGTTGTTATCATGTGCACCGTAGGAGATCTGAACTCCGATAAAACTACTCATATTTTGGGACGGGATCAATTCAATGGTTTTGGAGCTGTACAAACGTGGAAATATAATGAGTTAAATTTGTGACCGCAATTTTAAATTGAGGTTTACTGTTGACATACATGAACACGGCCACTGAAAGCTAAACCTTTCGACTCTCAGGCCTTTAGTTTGGCAACAAATTAAGAATATTATAATTAATAAATATTACTTTAGACCCCAAGAACAAAGAAACGTCATTGACAATCTCCCCCAAAAAAAGCAAAAACAAAAATATCAAAAGGTTTCAATGAATTTTCATTTTACTCTTTCTCTATGATTAGCGTCTCTCTTTCAAATAAACCCCATTATTTTCTTGGGAAAAGTGACCGAAAATGATATTATCGGAGCATGGATCTTAATACCGAATAAATACACTCAACAAAACAAAAACAAAACAAAAACAAAACAAATGTAATACCCTATCTATATGTATTGTATGTACGTATATATGTATGTGTAATATTTCGGGTTTTGATATATGAGCAAACTTGACCTTTTAGCAAAACTTAGAATATTGTTTCTATAAAAGGTTTTTCGAAAAGGACAAAAAGGCTCTGTTACGATATATTACGATTACGAAAAATATTAATTTGTGTATTGTTTTATTAAGGGTAATTTTGATATATTTTGTAATGTAGAAGTCCTACTAGTGTCTATAAATATTGTACCCAAAATACATTAACAAAATCTTTCACACGGTGATCGGATATTGAAACGGACTCCGATCGTAACGAAATTTGGAGGGTTGTTCGAAATTTTGTCTTCTGCAATCTGAACGGTGGAATTTCCAATTGAACGGTTCAGTTTCTTTGAAATTTCCCGCGACCGAACTATTGTTAATTGTTGCAGCAGAAGTTTTCCGGCGACGATCGGACATTGAAACGGACTCCGATCGTGACGAGATTTTGAGGACGTGTTCCTCTCATTATTTGGTACAATCTGAACGGTGGAAATTGTTTTTGGACGGTTCAATATCTCAGAATAAACTCGAGACCAAACTGCTGCGTTTTGGTGTTGTTTTTTTTGTGAAATCGACGTCTAGGGTTTCTATATTGGTGAAAATATGTATGTTATGAATGCGAAGATCAATACTTCTGAGCAATTAGGTCTTTGCAATGTTAGCCCAGCCCAATGGAAAAGTATCGTTGATTTGCTCAAACCGAAAGATCGACTATCAGCTCAGTCTGCGTGGATTGTTGAAACAGGAGCGACACATCACGTGACTGGTTCTTTTAAGTCCCTCGTTGATCCACGACCAATTGTTCAGTGTCCGATTGGGTTAACCGATAGGAGTTCATCGGTGACGACTCATGAAGGGAGTGTTATTAATTTTGCCCGGAAATTTATGCTTAAAAAATGTCTTATATGTGGCAAAATTTAATTGCAACTTGCTTTCGGTTACCCAATTACAGGATGATAATGATTGTGTATTGTAACTTACGGGGAAATTATGTGTTATGAAGGACCGAGTGACGAGGACGCTTATTGGACTGGCAGAGCGTATGGATGGACTTTTTCTGTTCTTGGGCGTTCCGGAGGTTCAGGTTTTGGCTATTGATGACGGGAAATCTATAGATTTATGGCACCGGCGTTTGGGACACCCATCAGAAAAGGTTCTTCGGCAGGTTCCTAATATTTCTATTTCCAAAAATTTACATAAAGATGGATGTGATATCTGCTTTCGAGCTAAGCAGCCTCGTGAACCTTTTCCCATTAGTGAGAATAAAGCTAGTCGTGTTTTTGAGTTGATACATTGTGATTTATGGGGGCCCTATAGTGTACCCTCGATATGTGGTGTGACGTATTTTTTGACTATTGTTGATGACTATTCTCGTTTGGTTTGAATTTATTTATTATTGAATAAAATGGAAGTCGAATTTGCTTTCTTGGATTTCATTGCTTTAGTTTCTCGTCAGTTCGAGGTTACCATTAAACGGGTTCGTAGTGATAATGGAACAGAAGTTAAAATTTTGGTTCCTTATTTTCGTAAAGAATGTATCATTTTTGAAATGTCTTGTGTTAGTATTCCTCAACAGAACGGCCGGGTAGAACGGTAACATCAACACATTCTTGATGTTGCGCGTGCATTACGTTTTGAGGGACATTTTCCGCTTAAGTTTTGGGGGGAATGTGTTATGGCTGCGGCTTATATAATTAACCGAACACCATCTAGTGTTTTGAATTTTAAGACGCCTTGTGAGACTCTTTTTGGGAAGAAACCGGACCTCTCAATGCTTCGAATTTTAGGATGTTTATGTTACGCCTACGACCATCGTCACACTCGTAAATTTGCTAGCCGGAGTCGTAAGTGTGTTTTCCTTGGTTACCCATTCGCGAAGAAGGGATGGACCTAGTATGACCTAGATGCGAAGGAGATCTTTGTTTATAGGGATGTTAAATTTTTCGAACATGTGTTTCCTTTTTCCCAACCGACAGATAGTGAAGCCTCTGTAGTTTCTTACCCTTTGTTTGACGATGTTGGCATAATAGATCAGGGGTTCGATGCCTCTCCTACAGGGGATCCACCCTTGCCGGATCCTCCGGTTGAGGGGGGACGGACTTGACAATTGACACAGGTGATACTGGGGGTAAAATAGTGCCTTCGCCACAACCGCGACATCCAGGTGATAGTACTGAAGAGTTGGGTAGGGGTAGACGACAGAAGATTCCGAATTCTCGCTCCCAAGATTTCGTGACGCATACATTGATTGATCAGAAAAGTCCCATTCCATGCACTTCCGGTCCGTCAGTTTCCTCAGGTACTCCGTATCCTCTTATGCATTATATTAATTATGATAAGATTTCTGATAAACATCACAAGTATCTTGCAGCTATTACAGTGGGTAATCCTCCTAAATCTTTTAAGGAGGCTATGAAACATGGGGGGTGGCGTAAGGCCATGTCAGAAGAAATTCAGGCAAGATCAGGGTGCTTGGGTTTTGCAACCCCTTCCTCCCGGGAAAAAGGCGTTGGGGAATAAGTGGGTGTATACAGAGAAATATGACGAGCATGGCACCCTACAGCGTTGTAAAGCCCGGTTAGTTGCTTTTAGGCATCACCAAGAATAAGGTATTGATTATACAGAGACTTTCGCCCCTGTGACGAAAATGGTTAACGGTTCAGACCGTTCTCAGTGTCGCCGCGGTAATACAGTGAGACATTCAACAGATGGACGTCCATAATGCATTTTTGCATGGGGACTTGGACAAGGAGATCTATATGAAGATACCTCCTGGATTTGAGAAGCCGGGGTCCAATTTGGTTTTCAAGATGCACAAATCGTTGTATGGGTTGAAACAGGCACCATGGTGTTGATTTGTGAAGCTTGCCTCCGTTTTGCATGATTATGGATTTCGTCAGTCGTACTCTAACTATTCGTTGTTTACTTTGACTCGTGACGGGATTCAGCTTGTGGTGCTTGTGTTTGTTGACGATATGATCATTGCAGGTAATGACAAAGTGGCGATGACGGTTTTGAAATCTTATTTGGGCAAGTGTTTTAAAATGAAGGATCTCGTGGCTCACAAATATATTCTTGGCATCGAGGTTGCGAGGAACGTAGATAGGATTTTCTTGAATCAACAAAAATATTCATTGGATATTATACATGAGGCCGGGTTACTTGGGAGAAAACCATATGACTTTCCCATCGAGCAGAATCATAAGTTGGCACTGGCCACCGGACCTCTGTTGGATGATCCGGCATCGTACCGACGTCTTATTGGACGGCTTATCTATCTCGAGGTCACTCGACCCGATCTGGCATATTATGTTCACGTCCTGTCACAGTTTATGCAGTCCCCCCGGATTGAGCATTGGGAGGCCGCCTTACGACTAATCCGCTATTTGAAGAAACATCCTAGCCAGGGTATTTTGCTGTGCTCCGAAAATTCCCTCCATCTAGAGGGTTGGTGGGACTATGACTGGGCTAGTTGCCCAATTACTCGCAGATCCTTGAGTGGATGGTTCGTGTTTCTCGGTCTTTCTCCTATCTCCTGGAAGTCCAAGAAACAGACAAAGGTGTCTCGGTCTTTGGCTGAAGCGGAGTATCGATCTATGGCTTCTTTGACATGTGAGTTGAAGTGGCTAAACCAGTTACTGGCTGACCTTGAGGTTCGGCACCCTCCCGGCATTCTACTTTTCTGTGGCAGTCAGTCTGCTCTATATATTGCTCAGAACCCGGTTTTCCATGAATGTACGAAGCATATCGAAGTTGACTGTCACTTCGTACGTGACGCCATTATGGTTTGATTCTTCCTTCCTATGTTCTTACGAAACATCAATTGGCGGACATTTTTACCAAGGCATTGGGACGACAACAGTTCGAGTTTTTATTACGCAAGTTGGACGTTCGAGATTTCACGCTCTCACTTGAGGGGGGGTATTACGATATATTATAATTATGAAAAATACACTACTAGAATTTCCCGGATTTGTGTATTGATTTAATAAGGACGATTTAATATATTGATTTGTGTATTGATTTAATAAGGGTAGTTTTGGTATATTGTGTAATGTATAAACCCTACTAGTGGCTATAAATATTGTACTCGTTGATTGATTAAAGATATACAAAATACATTAACCGAAAATTGACAGTCTGAAATTAATGGGAGTTATGGCAGGCAAATAAAACTTCCAATTTATAATGGGATTTACCATAATTCAGAAGTTCAGAAACATAAGTTTGAACTTTGAAAAAACTAAAAGACAAAGAAGAATTCTCTAAGTATCTCACCGTTCGGTTAACGGTTTGCAGACTCAAGTAGATCATTGTAATCTTCGTGAGAAGAGCAACGTTTCGATACCAAGAAATCAAAGTTTGGAGTATGTAAGAAAATTGCCTTAAATCTAGAATCTTATAGAATTGATATTGTTTTGGTGTTTTAAGTTGATCAATTCGTAGTTTAGATCGTTTAGAAACCTGTGATCATAGCTAATCTAAGTTTAGATTGTGATCATACAGGTTTTGTTTGAAGAATTCAAGGTTTTGTTGTTTGCTTTGAAAGGTTGCTTTGATTTTAGGTTTGATCACAAGATAAGAGGGTCTTCTATTGAACTAGTTTTGTTTTATAATGTTTGGCAAATTTTTCGGTTTTGTTTGGTGCTTCGTTTGTGTTGAAATCGAAGTGTATGCCTTGGTTTGGGGTTGGATCATGTCTAGCAGAAAATCTGCAGTTTTAGGGCTGTTATGCCCGTTTAGTGCGCCAAAGATGATCAGAGAGCAGACATAATGGGTTTAAGTGTTTTAGCACCTGCTGAAAGGCTTTAGCGCACGCCAAGGTTGAATAGAGACCAAATAGAATGTTGTTATAGTTTTAGCCCACGCCAAATACTTTTAGTGCACGCCATTACTAAGAAGAGTTAAGCATAATGTTCTGTAAGTTTTAGAGCGCGCCAAAATGGTTTAGCGCGCACCAAGACTGAACAAGATCATTTTCAGAGTCCCTGTAGTGTTCTAGCATGCTCCAAAGGGCTTTTGGCGCCGGCTTGTGTTTAGACTTTTTCTATGTAATATAATCAACCTAAAATAACTTGACAAAACCATGAAAAGGCTTCTGATGCGTTTAGTTCCGGCACCGAATGAATTCTTTGGTGAGTTGAAGTTCGGGACCGTCGAAAGTTTAGATTTGGCCTTCTGCTTTGATGAATTAGTATTCATTAATGTTTGTGTATGTGCTAAGACTAGGTTAAAGTGTAGTTGTCGAAGATGATGGAGTAGAGTTGTAAGTGAGCATTTTCTTGTAATAACTTAGGTGGCTAGTTAACAAGTAATAATATACATACCTGATTAGGCAAAAGACTAAACATCAATGTTATTCTTGTTAAGGAATAAGACAATATCGCAATGTATGGTGTGGTTAGGAAAAGTATATAACTTCGCCAATCACTTGGATGGTCAGGAAGAGTAGAGGGACACCGCCGAACACACACGCTAACGGGATTAGTCCAGGACTACTAGAGTGGATCTCTAGTAGGTTGCACCACAATGTTTCTTAGTTCATGACTAGACGCAGTGCCCTTGAATACTTGATGTAACAAAGATAAGCTAAGTTAGAAACAAAATAGGAACCTCAAATGTGTTATGGGACACAAGGTGATATGTAGTTGTATTGTATATTGCATAAAGATAACTTTAATAATGTATTTGCTGTTGGAAAATTGATGGTTAAAATGAAATATTTTAAATGATATGTCATATTGGGCCTATTGGGCTTAAGTGTGTGAATGGAAAGTGTTATGGAAAGGAAAAATAGGAAGAAGCTATTTCTCCCACATTGGTTGGAAGAAGAGAAAGAGTCAATATTTATATGATGTTGTTTTAATGTAGTTGGAATAAGAAACCAACATTATACACGATCTCGCGCGCGCATGGGAGGGGTGCAAATCCAATCTGGATTTCACCTTGGTTTACCCTTGGGCTTGTGCATGCCTGCGTGTCCGCGTACACGAATGCAGCTCGATTTGAAGGGCTCACGATAAGGCTCGGTTTCTCTTGAATTCTGCTGTCGGTTTTGCAAATAAAATCTTTATTTTATTTTTCCAATACTGAATGCTCTTGAATGCTGCTGTGAGACTGTTCCAATCCAACTGAGGCGTGTTTAAGCTGAGACTTTCCAGTCCAACGTGATTATGCTGAATGCTGAGACCTTCCAGTTCTGCTACACTTATGACATTCAACACAGATGATGAGACTGTTCCATTCCTTCTTCCATCAGTTTTGCCACTCTCCTCTACTAGAGCCTATATATACTGCAGCTTTTCTTCATCAAACATAACCTGAAAAAACTTGTTTCTTCTACCCTTTCTTATGAAACTAGAGAGTTCAAGCAACAAAGTTCTTAAGCAGCTGAAAGCGTGGTGCATCTTGTCGCTGCTAACCGTTCTATCCTGAGAGACTAACGTTCCGTTGAAACTCCAAGCACTCGACGGTGAGGGGACGAATTAGTCTTAAGGAAATTGTGTTCAACACAGGGCTCGGTTCAGTTCATCTTGTTAATTCGTTTTCATTTTGCAAATGTAATTAGATTCAGTTGTGTTTTTGTTTGAATTGTAATTGTATTTGTATTCTAGTCAATGTAATCAGATTGTGCCCCATCGTGCAACATTTGCTTTCTTTCATTATAAAGCATGTTGTTCAATAGCTTCTACATGTTACTAAGTACCCAATGTACTTTCCCTTTTTACATGTTTGTACTGTTTTGCCTCCCCGAGAAGATATGCAGGATGATGACGAGTATGAGGAGCTATGCTATGCTTGGAGTTTTATTATCATGCTTTTATGTTTTTCTATTGTATCATATGACTTTGTATTTTCATTTGAACACATGTTGCACTTCCATTTGGTTGTGTTTTTAAGATAGATGTTTGTAAGATAAGCTACCTTTGGTTTGTAAGACATTTTCGTATGTTGTAACATTTGGCTTTTCGTTGTTGTAAGTTATCTTTCCCATCTTTAGTTGGACAATCTTGTTACTTTTTTTGGATCTCGACACATTATATCCGAACCTGTTTAACTTCCGCGTTGCTTTACTATTGATACAATGACGTTACACTTATGTATAATGTTAGAAGTAGTTAATGTTATACGTGCCGGACGTTTTTATTTCAGATAAAGACTCAGTATCCGAGAACGGGACGTATGTATGTAACGTAACGTAACGTAACAAAGAAAATTTTCACCGGAAACAACCGGGTTATTTTTTTCCAAACGAAATCTTTTATAACGATAATCAACTATCGTCGGAAAAGAAAAAATAACACTGCCGGAAATTTAATTTTTCTACTTCCTTCTAGAATTAGTATTTGGGGAATAATAGAAACCGTGTGTGTGGTTAATTAGTCTGCTGTCTACATAATAGATTATTATTATATAAAAGTTAGAGCATAATTAAGTAGAAAAAGTTGGCAAAGAAGGAAGCCGGTAGGCGACGGTCCACGCAATTAGGCTGTTCAAAGTTTTTGTTTGGTGGAAAGTGATCCTTTTTGGAAGAACCGATTAGTTGAAAGCTTTTTTTATTTATTTTTTAAAGAATTAAAATATATCTAGCAACATGCAAATAATTACACCCGATTATTTTATGAGACATTTATTGGCACCACACTAACTTTTTCAATGCACCAAAAAGCAAAATATATCTTTGCATCACAGTGAATTTCAAACATTTTTCATTATTTATTTAAACCATATTTTCTAGCTATCTTTATGGTGTGTTTGGATTGTTGGAATGAAATTGAATAAATTTTTTTCCTTCAATTTCATCATTTTAGCGTGTTTGATTGCGGGAGAATGAAATGAATTTTCATTCCATTGGATTGATTTTCTTACAATTTTTATTCCATCAAAAAGTTGATGGAATGGACGGAATGCTTGGATGGAATGAAGTGTAAACATAACCTATTGATAAAAAATCGACTACCGCCGCACCCCACCCCACCCCCCACCAACCCACCCACAACCTCCCGTGCCACCCCACCATAATCCACCACCGCCACCCTCCACCGCACCACCACCGCCACCTACCATGTCACACTTTCATCACAACTCACCACCATCCCTCATCATAACCCAACCCACAACCATCTGCCGCTTCACCACCTTATGTCACCAACCCTTTCACCACTACCATCTACCATCACCCACCTCACGACTGTCTTCCTCATTCTCATCCATAACATATCCCACCACCAACCTCTTCCAACATCCTCCACCACAATCAACTAGATCACCACCGATATACACTCAGCCACCATCACCCACTTCACCATCACTCATCACCGCACACCACATCATTGTGTCACTACAACAACACCAAATCTCACCTCACCGTCACCTATCACACTACACCACACCACTTTCCCCATCACCACCACCACCGCCGCCACAACAACCAATGGTATCACATATCACACCACACTCGTCACCACAACCACCTCCATCATCACCACCACCACCACCACAACAACAACCGCTATCGTACACCTTTCATCATCCGCCGCCACGCACCATCACCCGCCACACTCATCATCGCGCACGCCCATCATCCACCGTGTCACTTTCCACATCTAATACAATCTTACACATTTCATTCCATTGCATGCCAAACATAAGAATGGAATCATGTTAATTCAGTTCCATTTCATTCCATTCCATCAGTTTCATGTAGATGAAATTAGTGTATTGAACTTTTATTTTGGGTTTGGTGATCGAATGTTGCAAAAGTTCCAACCTTTTATTTCGCCCAGATTAAAACGACCTTACCAGAGTCGAATGAGTGACGTTCAACCTTGCGAGAAGTCGTTTTGTGCATAATCAACCTTCTTAAGTCCGAATGTCACACATTCGCCTCTGGTAAGGTCGAATGTCACACATTCGACCTCCATCCTACCGATTGTGGCTAAAAAATTGACTTTTTCAAAGTCGATTGTTGTACAATTGACCTTTGGGAAGTCAATTGTACAACAATCGACTTTAAAACAGTCGAATTGATCAGGATGATATAAAATTGTCATTTTTTTCTAATCCACTTACAAATCCAAAATTTTCAATCCAATGTTGTTCAAAAGCCTCTTTAAATCTTCAAAAATTGCATTATGCAAATATAAGAAGAAAATTGGAAAATGAGTTTGGTAATATGAAAGTAGGTTTGGTTTTGAAGATGAAGATGAAGAAAATGGAGAAGATATATGAAAAAAATAGGAAAATGAGTTTGGTGATTGAAAAATGAGTTTGGTTGAAGATGAATATGAAAATGGGTTTAGTAATATGAAAATGGGTTTGGTTTTGAAGATGAAGATAAAGAAAATGGAGAAGATGTATGAAGAAAATAAAAAAATGAGTTTGGTGATTGAAAAATGAATTTGGGTTTGAAGATGAAGATGAAAATGAATATGAAAAGATGAATAAGATAAAGATGGATATGATCAAGATGAAGAAGATGAAAAGATGAAAATATGAAGAAGATGAAGATGGGGGATTTTTTTAATTTTAAAAGTTCAGGGAGACATATAAAAATATAGAAATCTGGTGGTAGTAAAAAATGTTTGGCAAACGTGTGTTCATTTTAAATTATGAAATTAGACAATGGCGTATTGATAGATTTTGAAATCTTGAAATAATATCTGTGGTGCAACAAGTAAATGTCACATTTTTTTATTGAGGTGTGCTGCAATGGTAGATTTGTTATGTCCTCTTATTTTATGGTACTCCGGAACCAACAATCCGAATATCAAGCCAGCATTTTTAACCTATCATAGAGTACCAAGTCATCATTTTTAACCAATCATAATTTTTTAATTGATAGATTTTTTTTCTTCAAATAATGGTTTCACTATTCATTAAAATTTATTGGTTCGATACCATCAAGTCATTAATAGTCATGGACCATTCCAAAATTTACAAAATTGCAACAAAGGTATGTACACGTCACAAAGTCGAAAACAAAGCACCAAACGCCGAACATGGTGAAATGTATCATAAAAGATAGTTGTAATTTTTATTTGATGC
Organism: Gentiana straminea; assembly: GCA_036785695.1. NCBI lineage: Eukaryota > Viridiplantae > Streptophyta > Magnoliopsida > Gentianales > Gentianaceae > Gentiana > Gentiana straminea. Next base: position 568,482 of record JAVUPR010000203.1, on the reverse strand, counting down.
TTGTAACCTGCATCGAAACATCTTTCTTGGAGAATCAATTCATCGCGTGGTGTATTCATGTAACGCCCCCAAACATGTGTCTGGTAGCACTGATTGAGCAATAAAATATCTGATTAACTACTTACAATGTCGTCCTCACTTGACCTAAAAGGGCTAATCCGAGTTGACAAGACATTTTTGTCTCACACTTATATGGGGGTGAGAAATCTACTACTTTAGCTATGTGGGACATTATATTCTCCCCCCTTATAAATAACTGGCGTCTTCGCCAGGACTGTTCCCGGACTCGTCCTTACCAGATGTAACTAAAGGTCGTCTGGTAGCGTTAATTGAGCCATAAAGAATCCAATTAACAGCTTAGAACATCGTCCTCACTTGGCCAAAATTGGTGAACCCGAGTTGACAAGACATTTGTGTCTCACACTTATATGAGGGTGAGAATTCTACTACTTTAACTATGTCGGACATTACGTTCTTGGTCAGGACTGTTTCCAGACTCGTCCTTACCAGAGGTAACTAGAGGTCATCCTTACACCGTCTCTTACGGTGCGGTGTATAGTTCCATCTGGTAGTCGGCTCGGAAACCAATTTGTAACGCCTTCAAACCTGTGTTTGGTAGCGCTACTTGAGCCATAAAGGATCCGGTTAACTGCGACCGTCGTCCTCGCCTGAATTAAAAAGGCTAACCCTAGTTGACAATACATTAATGCCTCACACTTATATGGTGTGGGATCTCTACTACCTTAACTACATGGGACATTACAATTCAACTCTAATGAAATTCTTCTTTTAGGGTAATCAAGCTTCTCTTTTCTTACTTCTTTCAGCTAATGCAAGCTTGATTCTTTAAGCTCATTACATGTAGTGCTTGTTTAGCTAAATGTTGAGTCTTGGACTCATTTCCACCTTTGGAATGAACATGGATCTTAACGACCAATGGAAAGTCGATTAGATCAGCTAAAAAAGAACAAGCCCGCGGATAATCCTTTCTAAATGAAATTAAACCACATTCTTGACTCCAGCAAAGTGCTCTAGACATCACATGTTCTGAATATAATCACACGAAAACATGGTTGGTGGACAAATTATAGTAAACCAACTTTAACCGGCAGGGTACCGGGTTGGTTGTACTACAACGGAGAGCAATGTCGTATCCCACGAGAAATTTCATGAGTATCATGATCACTTTCGTCTTCAGTTTAGATCAACAATCTGGGTGAAGTTTATTATTGCTAAGTAAATAGAAATAACAAATTAATTGATATGATAAAAGAAATAGCTAAACTATGGTCAAGAGTATTACTCTTAACACTCTTACTGAATGACTAGGGATAAGCTTCAACCGACCAACCAACCAAAAATATACTAATGAATATGTTTGTGGTGCAATCTCCTAAGATGGTCCATAGGCGCTACTACCACAACCTAAATACCCTATATTCAGTTCAACGGTCCCCTATTTGAGATTTAATTGACCTAATATGATTAAAAACAATGAGACTTCTCCGTAACCACCGAATTCACGGCTTCTAGAAAAACCTTACCAAGGAACAGGCTCGAACACTCGACTAGTTCGTGCATGGCAATTCTAAAACCCTAGTTCGCACACTCCCTTACAAAATACATTTATAAAGTTCGTGTGTAAAATCAATTAATGGTTAGCTACTCCACTAAAAGCATTAGTTTCAAAATTCAAAACACAAACATTCAAAAGTTATAATTTTTAAGCACTATTCCTCCCTAGATCATCATTCAAGTATCAATTTCGTAATTCTATCACATAATTTAGCTAGTAAGAATTTAGCTGCTCATAATATAAAATTGCAGAAATTCATGAAAAAATAATTTAAAAAAACATGATGAAGAAACAAATAAAATTACCAATAAGAAATCGTAGCAATTCCCTGCTCGAATCGTCAATTTATTCCAATCACGAAATAAAAAAGAATAAAACTGAGTAATGTTGAAGAAAAGTTGCAGGAAAAAAAAGGGAAATTAGGGAGAATGACACCAGCATTTCATCAATTAAGGAAAATGAGAGTTTTTTGAAACTTTTGCATAAAGGACGAAAATATTTTATTTTATTTAATTTAATTTTCTAGCGCATATTAAAAATTTTATTAAAAAAACCAACACTTTCTCTTTTATCCATCTTTTTTAAACACTCATATCTCTCGATCTAGAACTCCAAATTTGAAAATTATTTTACCAATTTTTTTTATTTTTTTCATGCTCTTTATTTTGAGACAATATTCAACATATTCCGACGTGATTTCAGAAAATCCGCTATCAAAATTCACTATTATTCAAAATTCACTGTCGAAATTCACCGATTTTTGGGATTCAGTGGGGATATTGACTGAGTCAATTTCGACACTGAATCTCACGAAAAATGATGTAATTATATCGAACCAAGTCTCAAAACGAAGAGTATCAAAAAATAAAAAATTCAGCGAAATTTTTATCGCGTTTGGATCTCTAGATCAAAAAATATGAGCATTTAAAAATGGGGAGGAAAGAGGAAAAAAAGTTCTCATGTATGATCTAAGCCGTGCGCGCGAATATTTTTCTTTGGGGGGGGGGGGGGGGGGGGTGTTTGTCCTCCAGGCTAGGGGTGTACACGGATACGGATAATCCGAAAACCGAACCGTTTCAAAGCATTTGGTTCGGTTCGGTTCGGTTAATTACTCTTCTCGGTTCGGTTTCGGTTTCGGTTTATACCATGCAAAAACCAAAAATTTCGGTTCGGTTACGGTTAGTTCTAAAAAATATCCGAAATTGAACCGAAGACCGAACCGAATAATTATACGAACCATTATCCGATTAATTGAACCGTTTAAAAATGATTAAACCCGAACCGAAGTTAAAGCCAAAATATCCTCTGTTTTCAAATAAGTAACTTTAATATTCTCGGTTATAGGCTACTAGGCTTGTAGCATCTCCCAATAATTAATATTTTTTTTGTTCTTTGAAAAGTCATTTACTAAGTTTAAGGAAAAAGCTCATTCATTTACAAATACATTGTTTTCTCTCGTTTAGTCATAAAATTTCTTCTCTTTCTTTTTTATTGTCTGTTTCAAGTGTTCATCTTCTCAAATAAAAATAAAAATCCTTCGACTACTTTTGATTATGGACCTTTAATTACTTCGACTCAAAATTTAACAATCTCATCTTATTTATTCGGTGGTGTGGATTATGACTTGTTTAAGTCTTTTATGCATTTTGATCAAACATTTAATATTAAAGTTGTTTTTAATATATGTTTTATTTTAATTCAATTTTCGGTTAACCGTTCATTTCGGTTCGATGTTGATTAAAATCTTAACATTAAAGTTTTTTTCTAAATATTATTATTTTGATTTCATTTTTCGGTTAACCGTCCGAAGTTCGGTAATTTTTTTAGAACGGTTCGGTTACGGTTTAATTTCGATTTCATACTAACCGAATTTTCGGTTCGGTTTCGGTTACGGCATTAACCGTGCCGATCCGAACCGTGTACACCCCTATATCCAGGCTATAAAAAATATAAAAGTTGTCCTTCTTTCTGTAAAAAAATATGTGGTTGTCATGTTACTTAAAAAATTTCCAAATACTGTCATTATCCCTAATTCTCCTAAAAATAAACTAGATCTATTATTAGGGAGGAAATAAAAGTTGTTCAGTCAAAATAAAAGTGCATAATGTAGTATGTGATGTAAAAATTTGACCTAGGTGGCTTATATAGGTCAAAACCTGACCTAAAATAGGTCAAATTCGTGTTTTCCGGTGAACTAGGGTGCGTGCCCGGCCTCCCTGGGCGTGCGCCCACCTTCCTTTATTTTGTTGTTTTTTTATCCACAGTTTTGGCACACCTTCAGTAATTAGGTGATATTTTTGCTTGTAGAGCTCCGATTTGAATGATTCGACTTGCGTTTGAAAGCCCATACAATTCCTTACAACTTTCATGAAGACCATGTTTCCAGAAAATGCCTCTAGGAAGGATCAAATTGCACATGAAGTGGAGGTATGGCGAAAACACCAACTATTCTTGATCCGTTTCAGCTTTTTAGCTTCGGACAGATCCTTCCACCCATCAAAATCATCTTTCCATCATCGATTCCTCTAATCCCGGGATCACGGTCAATCTATATCCTGCAAATATAAAAAACAATACCGCGCATAACTCCCGCAAGATAAAACAGACATTAAATATGCAATAATTCATCAAAAATGACGAGATTTCCAGACTAATCGACTTTGACCTCGAAGTAAATGCAATGGTAAAAATACATCATAAATCATTCAAACTACCATAAAAGTGTATCAAATGAGTCATAAATAGGGATTAAACATGCATAAAGTGATAGGTAAGTTGACTCTCAGCAATGGTGATCTAAGTAATTATAATAAAAAATATGGTGTCTATGTTGTGTCTAAAACATTTTGATGGTGTTAATAGAAACCATTTTTTTTAAATAAATGAAGTGTTCTCTTTTAGTCTGATATCAAATTGATTGCTGTTTTAGCATATCTTTTGTGTGATCCTTTACAGGATATTGTTGAAATAAAATAACAACTTACAAAATAGCTCTGTCCTTTGCCTACCAAAAAAAGATCTTCCTCTATATAATAAAAAAAGCTGGGGAAAATCACTAACGAATAGAGCACAATGATTAAATAACAAGCTTATTACAAAACAGCTACTCCATGTCCTTTGCCAACAAGAAAGATGCTCCTAATAAAGAAATGCACAAAATTTAAATGGCCTTAAAACAAATATAATTTAGACAATATAATCCAAATTTTGAACTCTCATATCTTTTCATTTATCTATTAATTTTTAGAGCACATATCTTTTCATTTAGATTTTGAAAATGATAAAAATTTCACCGGCCACATATTTTCTTTTTTTTCACCGTCTTCATTTTGATACATCATTTGATATCATTGCATCATTATCAATATGATATACTGTCGAAATTCTAGAATGAATTTTAACGGTGAAATTCAAATAACACTGATTTTCAACAATGAATTTTATAAATTACGTTAGTACTAGTATATGATCATTGTGGTCTTAAAATAAAGAGTACGAAAATATAAAAGATCGAGTTATAGTGTGTGTTTGGATTTCTGGATTGAAATGGAATGGAATTAAGATGTTGGAACGGAATGCTATGGAATGGAATGAACGTGATTACATTCCTACGTTTGGCAAGCAATGGAATGAAATGTATGAGATTATATACAATGCGGCAATTGACAAGATGGTGGTGCGTGTTGTTGAGTGTGGCGGGTAGCGGTAGGTGTGCAGAGATGGTGGTTGCAGTGACGTTGTGAGGTGTGCAATGGTTGTGGTGGTGGCGGTGATGGTTGTAGTGATGAGGGCCGGTGGTGTGGTGTGTGGTGTGTGGTGATGGGTGATTGTGAGGTGTGTGGTGGCAGACGAGTAAATATATGTGGTGATGGAGTTGGTTGTGTGAAGGATAGTGGCAGGGGTGGTGGTGGGATAGGTTATATGTGAAAATGAGGAAGCTAGACAGTGGTAAGGTGGGTGGTGGTAAGGAGTAGTGGTGAAATGGTTGGTAACGGTACGTGGTGGTCGTAGTGGGCGAATGATGGCGAGTTGGGTATGTTGTGATGGGGAATGGTGGTTAGTTGTAATAATGTGGTGATATGTAGGCAACGGCGGTGGCTGGTGGTGGAAGGTGGCGGTGGTTGGTTTCGATGGGATAGGCAGGTGGTGCGGGAGTTAGTGAGTGGTGGGTGGTGGGGTGGACGGTGGTTGATTTTTTATCGCTAAGTTATCTTTTAAATTTCATTTCATCCAATCATTCCATCTATTCCATCCACTTTATGGTCGAATGAAAATTAACATTCATCGCATCCAAACACGCCAGACCGGTTCAATGGAATGAAAAAAGTATTTCATTCTATTCAAACAATCCAAACGCACATAGATCGAGAGATGAAGTGTTTAAAAATAATATATTAAAATTTTGTTTGTATTTTTTCTAAATCTCAATCTCCATGATAGGCGCATGAGTAGATTCTTTTTAGCCTTTTCTCTAATTTACATTCTTAATTTGTTGTTCGAAATATGATGCAAAGCCTCTCTTTTTTCCTTTTTTTTTTCTAAACCGAAGGCGAAAGTTTTATTGCCGGATAAAACAATTACAAGCCAAACAACGTACACATTACAACGCGGTCAAACGCCACACTACAACACGGCCTAATGTCGTACTACTACGCGGCTTAATGCCGCACTACAAACCGGCCTAGCGCCGGACAAAACAAGCCAACACAAAACAAAAGTATAACAAACCTCTCTTTTTTTCTTTTTTCTTTTCTAAACCAAAGGCGAAAGTTTTATTGCCGGATAGAACGATTACAGGCCAAACAACACATTACAACTTGGTCAAAGGCCGCACTACAACACGGCCTAATGTCGTACTACTACGTGGTCTAATGCCGCACTACAAACCGGCCTAGCGCCGGACAAAACAAGCCGACACAAAACAAAAATATAACAAATGATAATTAACTAAAACAAATTAAAACAACAAAGAAAGAGAGAGAAAAAATGCTGGTTGCAACATTGGCGGAGTCGTACCGCACCATCAACACCAGGCACCAAAGCCTCTCTTTATACATTCTTAGTTTGTCATTCTACCTAAATCTCCCAATATAATTCAGTGCTTCATGATTAATAAAATATAAGATAAAATGGTCGACTTTATATTTATAAAATCTCTATTTTAATTTTAAAATTTTCGCTTCTAAAAACATAATGAAATGATGATCCAAAACGACTGTAAAATAATAAAGAAATAAAAGTGAGAAAATCACTTATTATTACAGCACTATTGTATGTATGCAACAAATGTGTGACAACAACAAGCACCATCAAAAAGAATTAAGCATAAAACTACAAGCACCGTCAAAAAGAATTAAGCATAAATTTAAGCTTACAAAGCACGTCCATTAATTTCTAGCATATTTATTAATATAATATTAACTTATATAGTTCCAATCTAAAAAATAATTATAATATTTGATTGGCATAGGCTCAAAAGCATGTTTGGCATGATTTACGTGCATCGTTTAAAGTTCTAGAATGAGACATCCTAGCTACCAACTTTTTTTTCTTTTTTTTGAGGGTAGCTTCCAACTTTCCCTTTGTTGGCTTTTTGATCAAATTAATTTATGCAAACTTTATTCGATTCTACCATCATTCTGTTAGCATATATATTTATATTAGCCTTGAAGAATTCGACGTCTGGTGATAAGTCTCAGCAACAGAACCGTGGTGGACAGCCACGCACACAGGGTACCGGACAGGGACAGACCCGTAGTGGGTCATCTTATATGGCTGCGGCTGCACCTACAGGTGATTTGGATGTGGCTTCTTCTCAGAATCCTTCTATGTATGCCCTTGCAGAACAGTTTCAGAGATTCCTTGCTACTCAGTCTCCGTCCTCAGGTCAGACAGTCCCGCCGCCTCAGCATTTTGCCATGACTACTCGTTCTCCAACAGGTTTGCCTTCATCAAATCCCTCAGGTAAACCGTCATCCCTATGGGTTTTAGACTATGGGGCTTCTTTTCATATGTCTCCTGATTCATCTAAGTTTACATCTTTGTCTTCTGACTCATGTTCCCCTACTATTGTTACTGCTGATGGCTCACATTTGCCATTAGATGGTATTGGCACTATTCACAATTCCCACGTGTCTCTCTCAAATGTCTATTGTATCCCTAAACTTACTCTCAATCTTGCATCTGTTGGTCAATTATGTGATTCTGGATATTCTGTTCATTTTTCTTCCACTTCTTGTTCTGTGCGGGATCCCGATTCCAAGAGGCTGATTAGGACAGGCCGTAGACAGGGGGGTCTATATGTTTTGGATGAGCTGCGTACACCTGGCTATGCAGCTGCCACCTCTGTTGATTTATCTTCTTTTCATTTAACCAGTTCATCCTCTAAGTATTTTTTATGGCATTCTAGACTTGGTCATGTTTCACACTCTCGTTTGAAATTTTTGTGTAACACTGGTATTTTGGGTGAGTTGAAATCTCATGATATTTCTGATTGTAGTGGATGTAAACTTGGGAAATTTTCTGCTTTGCCTTTTCATAATAGTTCATCAAAATCTTGTGCGCCTTTTGATGTAGTCCACTCTGATGTGTGGGGACCCGCTCCTATTCCTACCAAAGGGGGGTCTAGATATTATGTGTCCTTTATTGATGACTATACTCATTATGTTTGGGTGTTTTTGATGAAACATCGTTCTGAGTTCACTAAGATTTATACTGATTTTCAAGCCTATGTTAAAACCCAACATTCCACTGTTGTTAAGTGTTTCCGTTCTGATTTGGGTGGGGAATACACTAGTGGAACCCTTTCTGATCTTTTTCTTTCTGAAGGTACGTGCATCGCCTCTTCATGCACCGATACCCCTCGACGAAATGGTGTTGCCGAGAGAAAACACCGACATATTGTTGAAACTGCTAGGTCTATGTTGCTATCCGCTAGTGTTCCAAATGAGTTTTGGGGAGAAGCTGTCCTCACCTCCGTTTACATTATTAATCGTATCCCGACTGCTCATAACTCTGGCCTTTCTCCTTATGAACAATTATTTGGTCAAACACCTAATTATTCTCTCTTAAGAGTCTTCGGTTCCACTTGCTTTGTTCTTCGTCCACATGTAGTAGCGTCCAAACTTTCTTCTCGTATTGCTATATATGTGTATTCCTTGGGTATGGTATAGGTCAAAAAGGTTATCGTTGTTATGATCCCTCATCTCGAAAACTATACGTGTCTCGCCATGTCTCCTTCCCGAGCATATCCCTTTCTTTACCATTCCCGCCAGCACCCACAACTTGACTAAATCTGATCTTATTCACATTGATCCTTTCTCGTCTGACTCTTCACCTCCTACTGCACCTATTATTGATGATTCTCCAACCCCTGATACGGCTACCCAATCACCGCTTGTGACGACGGATCTTGCTGAGCCCCGCTATCCAGTACGCATACGTAAGTCTACTCAGTTACCTGATTGTGCCTATTCTTGTTATTCTAAGACTTTTGCTTCCTTTCTTGTTTCCATTGATCCTATCTCTGAGCTTTCCTCTTATAAGGAGGCTGTTCGTTCCGTGATTGGCAAAATGATATGGCTGAGGAACTGTCTGCCTTAGACAAGACTGGTACTTGGGACCTTGTTTATCTTCATGCAGGTAAAAAGACTATTGGTTCTAGATGGGTGTATAAAGTTAAGACAAAATCCGATGGTTCTATTGAGCGATACAAGGCCCGCTTAGTTTCTAAGGGGTTTGCTCAAGAGTATGGTTTAAATTATGAGGAGACTTTTGCTCCTGTTGCCAAGATGACTTCAGTCCGTGTCCTCGTTGTTGTTGCATCTGTTCGTCAGTGGCATATATCTCAGATGGATGTTAAAAATGCCTTTTTGAATGGCGACTTGAAGGAAGAAGTGTATTTGGTTCCCCCACCAGGTGTTTCTCATGCTCCAGGACAGGTTTGTCGCCTTAAGAAGGTGCTGTATGGCCTTAAACAAGCCCCTCGGGCTTGGTATGATAGATTTTCTCGGGTTGTGATCTCCTTGGATTTGTCTCTAGCCCTTATGACTCTGCTTTATTTGTTCGATCAACTTCGCCGGTCGTGTTCTCCTTTTGTTATATGTTGATGATATGATTATTACGGGTGATGATGTTGATGGTATTGTGGATTTGAAAGCAACTTTGTCCCGTTGCTTTGAGATGAAAGATTTGGGCCCTTTACGATATTTTTTAGGAATTGAAGTTGCCTCCTCACCACGAGGTTACCTCCTCTCTCAGTCCAAGTATGCTGCTGATATTATTCACCGTGCACGGCTCACTGACACTCGCACCTCTGACAATCCTCTCGAGCTGAACGCAAAGTATACTCCAGATGATGGCACTCCTCTACCAGATCCCACTCTTTATAGGTCCATTGTTGGCAGTCTTGTTTATTTGACGATCACTCGCCCTGATATTGCCTATGTTGTTCACATTGTTAGTCAGCTTATTTCAGCACCTACTGCTATACATTGGGCTGCTGTTGTGCGTATTTTGTGTTGCCTACGGGGATCTCTTTACCAGAGTCTTTTGTTTCCATCCACTTCTTCCTTGGAGCTTTGTGCTTTTTCTGATCCAGATTGGGCTGGTGATCCGACTTTTCGGAAGTCCAAGACTGGGTTTTGTATTTTTCTTGGTGATTCTCTTATTTCGTGGAAAAGCAAGAAACAAGATGTAGTTTCCCGTTCTTCCACCGAGGCAGAGTATCGTGCTATGGCTTCCACTACGGCTAAGATTATATGGTTGCGTTGGTTACTGGCTGACATGGGAGTTACTCTTTCTGACCCCACTCCTATGTATTGTGATAATAAGAGTGCCATTCAGATTGCTCACAATACGGTGTTTCATGAGCGCACCAAACACATTGAGATTGACTGTCATTTCACTCGGCATCATTTGGATCACGGCACCATTTCTCTACCGTTTACTCCGTCATCCTTGCAGTTGGCTGACTTCTTCACGAAGTCTCACACTGTCGAGCGTCATAGATTTTTCGTTGACAAACTCTCGATGCTTCTTGTTTTACCATCGTGAGTTTGAGGGGGGGTGTTAGCATATATATTTATATTAGCTATTAGTATTTTAGCCTTAAGGGCTTTTTTAGTCTATTTCCTTTTAGTTTTGCTTTGTGCCTGGCTATATAAGTCTCTCTCTTGTATTCTACTAGGTATGTTTTTCATTGTAATATCACAAGCTTCCAGCATTCATCTTCTCCTTTTCAATTCTTGTTTGGTTGTATGAATGTTAACACATTCAAAATCTTCTCTTTAATGGATGGGACATTTTTAAGTATAGTGTTCGGAATGCCCATTTGAAGCGAGCTCATGTTGTCTGAGATCGTGCACGCGTCGTACTAAGGCAATCAGTGTGTTCGGTGTTGGATCTAACATTATGTGATACAATCACTTTGGTCCGGAATCGTTTATGTTAAACTATCAAGATTCTAAAATAATGATGAAAACATAAGCGTACCTGAATCCGTAGTGGTGCAGATCTTTCCTTGAATCGTGGGATCCGGTCTTTCTAGATCTACACACTTTTCGGTAGACTTTACAGAGAACAATTTCTCTGTAGATAGAACTTTACAGAGAACCCTTTCTCTGGAGTTCTATATGATGATAGGGATAAAATATAATGCAATCGTGTGTGACCTAAGCATCATGACTCATTTATATAGTGAATTATATTTAGGTATTTATATTTCAACTCATTATAAAAATAGAAATTATCTCTTATTATTTACACATAAATGGCCTACACTCTAATAATACATTACAGCCCAAGATAAGGTGAGCAGCAGTAAGAATTTCCTCTCCCTGGTAATTCTTTGGAACATTCATTTGGAATAAGAGAGCCCCAGCAATTTCTAGAATGTGTGTGTTCTTTCTCTCAGCCACCCTATTCTGTTGGGGTTTGTGTACACGAGACAATTCATGAATGACTCATTTCTCTTCAAGAAAAGGATTAAGGGTCTTGTTAAAATCACTACAAAAAAACAGCATTTTTGCGACGGAATTTTTGCGACGGACCATACTTCCGTCGCAAATTTACGTTTGCGACGGATGTTTTATTGTTAGCGACGGGACACTTGGCGGGATCGATTTTACCATTTGGCGGGCAATTTTGCGACGGACATTTTAATAATTTGCGACGGACTATTTAAATAAATTTTCATTAATTATTTTATTAATCTGGATTTTTGATAAACTTTGCGACGGAAATTAAATTCCGTCGCAAAATGCCCTCTTGCGACGGAGTTATTCGTATTTTGCGACGGAAAATTGTATAAAATTTTATACAATTTTATTAATTATTTTATTGTTCGAAATTATAAGTTTGCGACGGCGGTAGGGTTAAGTTGCGACGGACATTAAGTTCCCGCCGCCTCCCCCCCCCCCCTCTTCTCCTCTCCCGCCGCCTCCCCCCCCCCCTCGAACCCGTTTCCGTCCACCTCCGAACCACCACCGCCGCAGCCACCACAAGGTAAACTCTTCCCTCCCCCTCTCACCCCTCTCCCCCCGGACCCGATTCCCCCCCCCCCCCCCCCCCCCCCCCCCGCCGCGTATTTATGTATGTATATTTTTATTTTTTTTTTCGTTTTATGTAGCATTTATGTATGTATATGTAGTATGTATTTTTATGTATCTTTTTTTTTTTTTATATGTAGTATATATATATATATATGTATGTATGTATATGTAGTATGTAATATATGTATGTATGTATATGTAGCATTATTATGTAGTATGTAATATTTTGTTTTTTTTTTTTTTTGGGTATGTAGCATTATTATGTAGTATGTAATATATGTAGCATTATTATGTAGTATGTAATATATGTAGCATTTATTTTTTTTTATATAGTGTATCATATGTAGTATAGATTTATAGATATATATGTGTAGTAATTATAAGTTAGGAAAATGCTTACTTATGTGTATTAGTTAGATAAGTTAGAAAATTGCTTAAGTATGTGCAAAGCCGGATGTTGGTTGAATTGGTTGAATTGGTAGGTTGAATTGGTTTGTTGAATGCTTAAGTATGTGCAAAGCCGGATGTTGGTTGAAAATGCTTAGTTTAGAAGCCGGATGTTGGTTGAATTGGTTTGTTGAATTTGGATTGAAATGATGATAAGTATGTGGTTGAATTGGTTTGTTGAAAAGGGTGCTTGTTCCTACCCGTTTGGAAAATGGTACCTGGGGGTACTTTGTTATCCGGCAAAGCCTCCGAATTATTTTGACGTCGAACCTTTGACCATGAATTAAAAATTTAGGTTAAAGTGTTGTTAGTTTCATAGTAAGTTGAGTAAAACCTGAGTTTGCAAAAGTGTTGAGAAAACCTTCAAAGACTATTGTTAGTCTCATTTTTTGTATGATATGATGTGTAGGATTGAAATTGAAGAGAATAGAACGTAGTTGGATGTACGAGAGGTTGGATGCTAACAAGAAATTTAACCCGGTATTTGTGAATGGTGTGGAGGAATTCATAAAACATGCAAAGCAGTTAGATTCGTTTCGGGCAAATAATGGAATGATCAAGTGTCCATGTAGTAAATGTAAGAACACTAAATTTTCGATCGAACATGACGTTAGATTACATTTAACTAAATATGGGTTTTGCGCAAACTACTATGATTGGGTGTGTCATGGTGAAGAGTTTCCCATTCCGATGAACGTTCAAAGAAAGACGGAATGTGAACCCTTATCGGGACATGGTTAATGACGCATTACGTGATAGGATTGATCACGTAAGAGAAGAATTGCTTAACCAAGAGGAGAACAATGAGACACCAAACCCCGAAGTTGCATCGTTTTTTGAAATGCTTTGAAAAACGCAGAGGAACTCGTATGTGATGGAAGTAGTGTCTCCGTACGCAAGCGGCTTCTAGGTTGCTCACTTTGAAATGTGATCACAACCTCTCTCACAAATGCGTTGACGGGGTTACCGGTTTGATAGGAGATATTCTTCCGAAGAATAACTTAATGACCTCGAACTTCTATCAAACAAAAAAGTTGTTAAAGGCATTAGAGCTACCCCACGAGAAAATACACGTGTGTCCCGCGGGGTGTATGTTATTTTGGGAGGAGGACGCGAATCTGGACAAGTGTCGGAAGTGTGACCATGATCGATATAAACCGAAAACGAACGCAAGAGGTCAACGTGTGCCTAACAAAGTGATGACTTATTTCCCGATTGGACCTAGACTCCAAAGGTTGTACGCCACGAAACATATAGGCAAGGAAATGAGGTGGCACGCGGAAAACCCCAGGACAAGCGGTATAATGGCCCACCCAAGTGACGCTGAAGCTTGGAAGCATTTTGACCGAATGCACCCTGAGTTTGCTAAGGAGCCTAGAAATGTGCGGTTAGGACTTTGTACAGACGGTTATGCACCTTTTGGTAATTTTGGGAAGAACTACTCTTGGTCGGCAAAACATGGTTACACCATACAATCTTCCGCCCGGTTGTGCATGAAAAGACAATGATTATATTCTTATCGGTGCTTGTACCGGGGCCGAAAAATCCGAAAGGAAACCTCGATGTTTATTTGCAACCATTGATTAAGGAGTTGAAGCAATGATTGTGGGAAACGGGGTTGTTTACTTACGATGTATCCACAAAACGTAAATTTTCATATGAGGGCCGCACTAATGTGGACTATCAATGATTTTCCTGCGTATGGCATGTTATCCGGGTGGACTACGGCTGGTGTGAAAGCTTGTCCCTATTGTGGTGATGGAAACAAGTCATTCTTAACTCGATGATCACATTTCAAAGAGAAGATTTTGCCTCCAGCGTTTTTTAACTCGATGGAGCATTTACCGGTACACTTGCGTTAATTTGTTTGTATTTTTATTTATATTTTGATTAACCAAATATATTAACAACTTATTGTTTTCAATATGACAGGTTTACCGACAACTATGTCAAGAAAATGGCCAAGAACGCCATAATCAGCGGCTTCAACACTTTTGCCACCACGTGGCATAATGCCGGCCGGGAGCGACGGGATAGGTGGTGGCACGCATTTAGGGTACGTCGTTCATATAAATATAACTATATATAAATATAACTATAATTATAACTATACATATAACATATATATAACTATGTTGCGGGGTCATTTCGGCTTCGAGTTACGCCACGAGCGCCCGGTTAGGGAAGCTTTTGAGCGGTATGCTATCAACGGGGTCCGTGATTATATGTATCGGGCTCAAACAAACCCCCGTGCTCGGCTTTGGATGACCCCGGATATTCTCCGTCAGTTCGAGGAGTGGATTGGGAGTCCCGTAAGCAATTATTCAATATTTAATTAATAATACTTGTGTTTTATATATATATGTATGTACTAACTTGTTTATCTTATGTCGGAATAGGCGTTCCAGGAAACATCTGAGAAAAAGAAGCTAAACCGAGCTTCTGGATCCGGTGAGGAAGGGAAGATCCCTGGGACACATGCTATGGGCAGACGCGGCGTTATCGATTTCGCTCGGGCCATGGAGGACAATAGAGGAGCGCCCCTATCAGTCGGTGATCTGGTGAGTAGTTCGAAGAAGAAGAAGTCGGGCAACTTCGTCTCGAGGAAGTTTGAGAAAATCATGGTACGTTATGTATTGTAAATATTATATATACATTATATATATATCATGTAATTATTGTTACTAACAAATTTATATCATACTTTGCAGGATGTCTTCACCTCGAAGAAGGCGAAAGCCCGGAGACGCGACCGACACCCCCGTCGACGAGTCGCGTCTTTATTACGAAGCCGCCGGTGGTTACGACAAGAAGGGGAGAGTTTTTGGCATGGGGTCGGTGCCTCCATGTACTACGACGAGCTCGCTGTCGCTCGACACTCATCCGGCCGAGACATACTCTCCGGGCATAATCACCCGTCTCACCCGGAGATGGCGAGAGACGACGGACTCGTACGAAACCCGGGCGAGGTTGGAGGAGCTAGAGAGAGACGAAAGCGTCGGGATGACGGACTAGCGCGGATGGAGGCGTGGATTACCCGGCGGTTAGGCGGCATCCCTCCGGAGGGATGCAACCGGGGTACGAGGCGGCACGAGAGATGACCATTCGATCATGGACCCGGAGGAGGTGACGTGGGTTTAGGTAGTACACCGGGTCTGACTGGGTGACATTGTTTTGATACATTTTTATTTATTTTGGCTTATCGTATCCCCTTTGACATATCGTTTTATTCATTTTTTGACATTTCCCCTTCGACGTATTTTTTGACATATCCCCTTTGATATCGTATTCCCGTTTATATTGTTGTTGTTGATAGCCGGTAGCAATTGTAATGCTACCGGGGAAAATTAAGGCTGTTTTGCAGCGGTGGTTTGGCCGGCTGCTGCAAAACAGCCATAATTTTCTGTTTAATTTTATTTTTTGCGACGGAATATTTCCGTCGCACTATGGTATTTGCGACGGCAAAGGCTCATTTGCGACGGATATACAAAGATCTAAAAATAAATAAATTATTTAATAAAAAAAAATTTGCGACGGATTATACATTTTTGCGACGGAGTATACATTTGTGCGACGGAATATTTCCGTCGCTATTTGTTATTTGCGACGGGAAAGGCTCGTTTGCGACGAATATGCAAAGATCTAAAAATAAATAAATTATTTAATAAAAATAATTTGCGACGGGTTATACATTTTTTGCGACGGATTATAAAGTATTTGCGACGGACTATACATTTTTTTGCGACGGAAATTATAATTAAAAAATAAAATAAAATACGTTATTATCCGTCGAAAAATCCGTCGCAAATTGTTTGCGACGGATAAACCGTCGCAAAACTGGGTTTTTGCGACTAAAAAATGCGACAAAGAAAAATCGTCGCAAATTAGGGTTTGCGACGGAATACCCCTTGTTTGCGACGGTAATCTTCCGTCGCAAAACTGCTGTTTTTTTGTAGTGAATAATCTTTTGCATTATCATATCTAATCTCTGTAGGATGTAATATCGTCGGATGGATCAAGATCCACCCGATTACGCAGCGGAAAGTACAAGATCTAGATCTAAAAAATACAAAATACATAAATAATAGATCTAACCTACGAGAGGGTTAGATTACCAACCTTTTATGGTGCAGAACGCCAAAAACAAGGTCAAACCAATCCGAGCTAGTTGAGAGCCTAGTTGAGAAGCCAAAGTCTTCCAACGTGTGTCTCCAAACACCACCAGGTGGATGGTGTTTCAAGCCGCCGGACCTCCTCGATATGCTACCGGAATAATCCCGAGGATTACTCAACTCGAAAACCATAAGCGAGGGGCCGAACCCCTTTAGCCTTTTTTTGTGTATTGCCATCGAAAATAGGCATTAGAAAATAGGTTGGGAGAACTCTCTTTATATAGGAGCATAAACCTTTTCCTCCAATGATTTAATTAATTACCGGATAATCAATTATAATAATCCTTAATTTAAATATAAGATAAATATAATATATATCCCAATCAAATTAGGATAAATAAATATATTATCCAATATTCCATGATTTATCATTTAAAAAATAAATAATTAAATCATATATTAATAATTATCCAAGAAAACTAATTTCTCTCTAATTAAATAATAATCCAAAATGCGCCCCAAACCCTAGGCATTAAGGGCTACACGCATTTTTACACACAATGGGCCGAGTCCACGAAAAATTTCATTTCCATTTATTTAATTATCTAGTCCAACTAAACAATTAATCAACATATCAATTAAATAGTTCAATCCAACTATTTAATATTACAATTGAGGTGAAACGACGAGAAAACATATGCTATGTTTGGAGCCACGTCGGGGACTATGGACCCATATTCAGTAGCTACAATAAATTAAATAATATTATCCGTCAGACCGAATAATAATATTCAATCTATTAATTCCGGGATTACACCACCATAAACCCGAAACTGAACTCTGCCGAATATAGATAACTTACACTCAACCATGAGTTGATAAGGTGTCCACTGATATAATCATTACATACGGATAAATCCTCCATAGACTGTTCGTTACGATTCGGGATATCTCCGTAAACCCTTCTCGAAACCTCTTATCCTTATTTACCATTAACCCTCTAGTGATCAATTAGTTCATAACTAATATAGTATGAACTCCCGGGATCGATCAGTTTCTAGGATTAACAAATAAGGGAACTGTCTGTCTACTTCCAAAGGGAAGGAATGGATTCCATATCTGTGATAGCACAGACTACTCACTCATTCCAGAATAGAGCCAACGAGAAGTGTTGGACCACATACTATGAAGTGATCCTTACTAACACATCAAACTCTACCCTAGTCTAAGCAGTTGTCTGTGATCACCTCAGGATTGAGATTAATCCATATATGATCATCTTGTGATTCGATAAGACTTCTCGATTACGGAATTATATCGAGAACTCAAATCAAATCGGTCCAGCCCTATATGATTATCATCATATATAAATGTCTCACTAGGTACCCTATTACCGACAGTCCGGATAAGACTGTCACACCTAAAGTGTTCTGGGCGCATTATTAGCAAATAATCATGAGACCCGTACTCAGATTAATAAACGCTACGGACTAAATTAATTTTAAGTACATCTCACTAACTCAATCCTCTTGTGTATAGCCTTACACTGAGTTATGTGATTACATAAACGAGGTACTTAGGGTTTTCAGTAGTGTCTTAATTATAAGCATACATGCATATAATAAGATGAATTATTAATTCTGTCCTAAAACAATTAGATAATTTTCTTTCGGGCACTACACCTAACAATCTCCCACTTGCACGAAAGGCAAGTGGATTAATTGTTTTAGAGCACACCCTTTATATCTATATCTACAACATTCTCCCACTTGCTCAAAACAAGTGAGACGTATCCCTCAAATCTGTACCCTCCAAGCGCATCTTAGTAATTCATCCTTCCAAGCACGACCGGAGTGTGCCGCCGCAGGGTAGGTCAGTGACCCGGCGCCTACTTAGAATCCGAATACCATGTGACTTGGTACACTGATCAGGTAGGTTGGCGGCTTGAGTCAATCTTTGGGATAGAAACGTCGCCTTTCCATCTAATCTGGTGGTACACTTTCAATATGCCTTTGAGTCAACACTGAGGACAAGATCTACTTAACGATCATCCTTAATCCGACCTAAAGCCAGAATCAGTGTTATCACTTATATTCTAGTTTGCACCTGAATATACTAGCATGTTATTCCACATTCTCCAGAAGAGACTTGAGGATTCACTAAACATCCCATTTCATATTCATCTGCAGGTTTAGAAAATCATTCATGAGAGGTAGGGTAGACTACATCGTTGAATGTTGCATAAATGCAAGAATATCTTAACCAGGTGAATGGATGGGATTGCCAATAATCGGTTCTCAAGAATTTGAGCGAATCAAATCCTTTAGAATGAATCCCGATGGCATGTCAGACTCTGACTTCAGATAACACACCCATGTTGTTCCCAACTGTTTCAGCGTTACCATTCACAAACACTAATCTACATACTACTTTACTAATATTGATGCCCGGTCTACGAAAGACTTATCAATATTTTGGTCAAGTCCACATATTAAAATATATGACTTTGAAATGACCTAGAGGTTTGATTTAATCCCCAAAGGATATAAGCTATGGCAGGCATCCTGCCAAAGGTTCTTTCTGAATAAATTAAGATATCGTTAGTCTCGCAAAAAGGTCTTAGGGAATCACCCCTATTTTCTGCTTTGTAACGAATCCGTTATTTGTTCTTTGCTAAAACCCTTCTGTTCTGAATAAATTCAGATTCCGTTGTTTGGCAAGGAAGTCTTAGGGAATCACCCATATTTCCCGCTTTCTGACGAAATCAAGCAAGACTGAGTGGTGAGAGAGATCATGGTCTGGTTAACTCTCTACCGTTTAGGGAATCACCCATAAATTTTTCTCAGCTTTGCGTTGAAAGTTAAAATTTCCTATTCATTCGACTCTTTTCCGTGTAGTTCCAATTACTCCCACTGGGCCTGAGATACTCAGGTGGTTCTACAAGAGTTTCAACAGAACTGGAGTGCAAACAACTCCATTCACAGGGTTATGGCTTTTAAACCAACCTCTATGATCAAGATCCTATACAGCCCATGAAGGACTATAGGTCATCAATCTACCCTATAGACCGTAAGGTCCTGTCATGGGTAATGGACAAACCACACTCCCACTACGTTCGGGGTGGATTGATATACTGATCTAGTTTGGTAGTTTTTTTATTAGTGTTATCACCAACTGCCGGTGTTGGATGTGGACTGAACAAATCAGTTAGTAACATCTTGAGTACAAATACTTCAAGATCCAAAGCTGTGATTTATAGACTCTATCAGACCGATTTTGACAGTATAACCGTCATTCTCTGATTTTACGAGTTTTATAATCAACCTTTACTCAATGCATCAAGATATTTCACGATCTGAACGTGTACGCAAAATTTCCAGTCCTACCTTCAAGCACTCGGTGCTAAATGTCTCTATTTACGGAAGTGGGGTGAACCGAATTCACTCCTTATCCATAAATGCGTAGGCATCTTTTAGGTAGACTTCTCGGTTTTTCATTACAACGTAAACCGTTATTTTGCAACCAATATCTTAAATGAGTTCAGCAGCGTATCGTAGCACATATAAGGCAAATTTATGGTGTATCCCTTAGTGAAAACATTTCACTGGGAGGCAGGCCGAGCATCAGTCCCGAAGACTACGCAATGCCCTATTTCTGAGTATGGAATACTCTATCTCTAGTGAAATCAAATATTTCCTCCAAATATTTTGGATAAACTTACCGGAGTCTCGAATAGCTGTCAGACAAGATGTCACTACTTCAAAAGATCCCACTAGCTTGTACCTTTCATATGACCCCTAAGGTCGATATGAACAAGCTATGTAACTTCTTTGAATCTATTACCCTTTCCCGATTGAAAAGGAAACTTAGGCATTGTTCCTTTGAGACGGGGTTCCTTTGACTGGGAGATACGAATCACCCTAAGCCAGTCTTCAGATCTTGTCTTTAGGGAATATGCACTAATTAATAGTATATAAAGAAGTGTTTATCTACATACGGAAACCATTTGCGTTTATATATTTTAAGATGTGTTACTAATACCTTTTCAGCAATGCTTAGTGGTTCTGACTTTATCAAACAAAAGTCCGAGTCATGGATTCGCGCTACGAATGTTATATTCATCGTCAATAAGATAAACAAATTATCCTATTGAAAATGAATACGTTCATTCCAACGAATCCAAAAACAGAAAATGATTTTTTTGTGATACTCAAGAGTTGAATCCGAGATTCATTTCCTTATATCACTCCCACTGGTCTATCTGAAATAACTGCCCGTTGTCTATTTTATTTATCGTTTAATGCAAAGCTGCCTAGTTCTTCCAAAGAACTTTAGCTTTCGAGAAAATTGCTAAGGATGCATTGGTCAGTGATCCGAAATCACTTTCATTATCCTCTAATTTCCAATTTATTAATTTTCCGGTTTAGCCTTAAAACTACTTAGTTTAGATGACTAACACGTATAAACATTCTTTCCCATTCTCGACTTTTCTTTAGATGGAAACAGTCTTGAACTAGCAGTTCGTTTGAGTAGGCACTACTCTTGAACTGTGGGATGTCTGATGATAGTGTTACTAGCTTGGACTATTCGATTTTTCTAATCGTCAAATCATAAGTCCAAAGCTCCCACTAGTTTATCGGTTCCAAATACCGTCTAACTAGCAACACTTGGTATTTATGATTTTTCAAAGATTAGAAAATCACCCAGAACTAAGCTCCCACTAGTTTATCAGTTCCAAATACTGTCTAACTAGCAATTCTTTGTTCATGATGTTTCAAAGATTGGAAAAATTCCAGAACTAAGCTCCCACTAGTTTATCAGTTCCAAATAATGTCTAACTAGCAACGCTTTATTCTTGTTTTTCCAATGAATGGAGAAACTCCTGTGTAGTCTATTACACATTTCTAATGATTCAAAAAAAACAACAAATCACAAGACTAAGGCTCCCACTGGTTTATCGGTTCCAAATACCGTCTAACTAGCAACGCCTTATGTATATGATTTTCCAATTTTTCAATTTAGAAATTTGTTGTGTAATTACACCTTTTAAAATTCACTAAATGAATTTTTCTGATAGTCCTAAATCATCTTTTGTAAACTGAGTATGGTCGTCTCTCGTTCAACACGAATGACATCCGTGACATACCTATACTATGTCACTTAAGTTTTTAAAAGCTCAAAGGAAAAATCTCTTCCGAAATATTAACTGCGTTCTTTTGATAATTAAAACGTACTTGTTACTTCCACATTTTTAATGAAGTCCTATTACTAACACTTTAGTAGCCTAGAGATTAAAGTTGTAAAATAAACATGACAGAAAGTTAAATTCAAAAAAATAAATTTTCACTACTAGATTTTTATTTTAGGAATTATAAACTATAAAAAGTTTATCCTACCATTCCAAGGATTTAACCTCGCATAGTACTGTCCGAGAGGGTCGATATCAGCACTATGACGGTTAAACTGAGACAATCTCTCTCAATGATTAAGCTTCGAGAATCGAACATCTCACGGGAATCAGACATACCATACCTTAATCATTGATTACCTTCCTTTTTCTAACCTAGATATTTCGAAAATATCCATAAAGAGTGTGACCTACTATATCAGATCTCAGAGTATGCCCCGAGTATACCTACGAGGGGCAGGTCAGTGGCCCGGCGAGTACCCGATATCCTATCCTTTCGGAGACCAAGCCTTGAATTTTGATAGGGGTGAACACCATCCTTAGGGGGCCGGAATCAAAGCGGCACGAGGCGTCACCCTTCTCTCACGTGCTTGCATCTATAGTAGAGGCCGTGGGGTTGGCTGTCGCCTTCCCCGCTCCCACTCAATAATTTGAAAAAGTGGTTGGTTTACTAATTACAGTTTCGGTCTTGACAATAAGAAACAATAAATCAAAGTACTCCGTACAGGGTCGGTTATGTAGGCAAGCCTACGCCGTCTTATTCGTTGGAACATATGTGAAAGTTCAGGCCGATCCGGCAAGAGAAGCCCCGTTTAGCCCGAAGGCTTATCGGCTATGCTAAGTTTTCCGATTTCTATGTTGTCAACCAAAGCGTAATCTCGTTTCTGTTTAAGATAGGTTCACCGAAAACTCAACGATTTATCTAAGTGGGATTCACCGAGAATCCATCACTAAAATCGTAACGATTGACAAAACCCGGTTCATCGGTTTTTATAATTAGTTACTTATTTTAATTAACTACCACAAATTAATTAAAAAGGCTTTTAATTAATTATACGAGTTATACATGCCTAATTTATTACAAATAAACTAGCTACATGTATGCATTGGAGTGGAATCATAATATGATGCATGTCATGACAATTTTCCGGTTTCTATCACATAATTTCGATCATACACGAAAAAATAACGGAAAAAATAAACACCGAGATGGATCGTTGGTACCCCCGTATCTAACCTATTAAAAAAAAACACAAACCCAAACTAGGGTTTACTATTTTCTAATCTGCTGCTGCCGCGTTTTATCGACAATCGGACATCCAAACGAACTTCGATCGTCACGAAACTTTATGGACCTGTACTTCACTCCTCCTACTTCAATCTGAACGGTTGGATCTTCGTTTCAACGGTCCAATCTCTTCCAGAAATTCGACGAACTGACAGCTGGGGCTGCAGTGCTTTTACGACACAGCAGCAACTTTATTGTAACGATTGGACATCGAGATGGACTCCGATTGTCACGAAATTTTGAGGGCCTTTTCTTAAACTTTTATTCTTCATTCTGACCGGAGGGATTGTCGTTTCAACGGCTCAATCTCCGGGAATAAATAAAAAACCGAACAGAAACAAAACAGATTTACTTCTAGGAAACTAAAATTACAAAATTTCCTATACTCATAGAAACGTATTTATATGAGTTTACAATAGATCTAACGAGTAAAAAATATCAACCCCAATCCATCTCTTCAACCACGACAATCACAAGGCAACATACATGAATAAATTTCGATGCATATAGAAAAGCAAACGAAAAACAAAAAACAATCTAAACATGCTTTTTCCATTCCTAGATTTAAAATTCACATACTTTGATTGATAGATCAAAGGCTCTGCTACCACTTGTAGGATGTAATATCGTCGGATGGATCAAGTTTCACCCGATTACGCAGCAGAAAGTACAATATCTAGATCTAAACAATACAAAATACATAAATAATAGATCTAACCTACGAGGGAGTTAGATTACCAACCTTTTATGGTGCAAAACGCCAAGAACAAGGTCAATCCAATCCAAGCTAGTTGAGAGCCTAGTTGATAAGCCAAAGTCTTCCAACGTGTGTCTCCAAGCACCACCAGGTGGATGGTGTTTCAAGCCGCCGGACCTCCTCGATATGCTACCGGAATAATCCCGAGGATTACTCAACTCGAAAACCATAAGCTAGGGGCCGAGCCCCTTTAGCCTTTTTGTGTGTATTGCCATCGAAAATAGGCATTAGAAAATAGGTTGGGAGAACTCTCTTTATATAGGAGTGTAAACCTTTTCCTCCACGGATTTAATTAATTAACGGATAATCAATTATAATAATCCTTAATTTAAATATAAGATAAATATAATATATATCCCAAACAAATTAGGATAAATAAATATATTATCCAATATTCCACGATTTATCATTTAACAAATAAATAATTAAATCATATATTAAATAATTATCCAAGAAAACTAATTTCTCTCTAATTAAATAATAATCCAAAATGCGCCACAAACCCTAGGCATTAAGGGCTACACGCATTTTTACACACAATGGGCCGAGTCCACGAAAAATTTCTTTTCCATGTATTTAATTATCTAGTCCAACTAAACAATTATTCCACATATCAATTAAATAGTCCAATCCAACTGTTTAATATTATAATTGAGGTGAAACGACGAGAAAACATATGCTATGTTAGGAGCCACGTCGGGGACCATGGACCCATATTCAGTAGCTATAATAAATTAAATAATATTATCCGTCAGACCGAATAATAATATTCAATCTATTAATTCCGGGATTACACCACCATAAACCCGAAACTGAACTCTGCCGAATATAGATAACTTACACTCAACCATGAGTTGATAAGGTGTCCACTGATATAATCATTACATACGGATAAATCCTCCATAGACTGTTCGTTACGATTCGGGATATCTCTCGTAAACCCTTCTCGAAACCTCTTATCCTTATTTACCATTAACCCCCTAGTGATCAATTAGTTCATAACTAATATAGTATGAACTCCCGGGATCGATCGGTTTAGGATTAACAAATAAGGGAACGTTCGTCTACTTCCCGAGGGAAGGAATGGATTCCATATTCGTGATAGCACAGACTACTCACTCATTCCAGAATAGAGCCAACGAGAAGTGTTGGACCACATACTATGAAGTGATCCTTACTAACACATCAAACTCTACCCTAGTCTAAGCAGTTGTCTGTGATCACCTCAGGATTAAGATTAATCCATATATGATCATCTTGTGATTCGATAAGACTTCTCGATTACGGAATTATATCGAGAACTCAAATCAAATCGGTTCAGCCCTATATGATTATCATCATATATAAATGCCCCACTAGGTACCCTATTACCGACAGTCCGGATAAGACTGTCACACCTAAAGTGTTCTGGGCGCATTATTAGCAAATTAATCATGAGACCCGTACTCAGATTAATAAACGCTACGGACTAAATTAATTTTAAGTACATCTCACTAACTCAATCATCTTGTGTATAGCCATACACTGAGTTATGTGATTATATAAACGAGGTACTTAGAGTTTTCAGTAGTGTCTTAATTATAAGCATACATGCATATAATAAGATGAATTATTAATTATGTCCTAAAACAATTAGATAATTGTCTTTCGGGCACTACACCTAACAATCTCTTGATTTTAACATCAAACTGAGTGAAAATCATATTGTAGAAAATAGGGAAAAATGAGCCGAATCAAACTCATGTTTTAATAAATATATATCTTTGTGGTCTTGGTACAATCATCAATGTATGAAACAAACTAATGTGCACCGTTAATGTTAGACTTAGTACATGGACCCCAGATATCACTATGAACCAAATCAAAAGGATTAGAAGCAATGTTAGACTAAATAGGATGAGAAACTTTTTCATGTTTAGCAAATTCACATTTATTACATTTGAAATTTTCAGCATTTGAGCCCTTAATCAAAACAAGGAACAAATGTTTCAAAATTTGAAATGAGGGATGGCATATCCTCCAATCATACAAAACAATTTTATCACTATCAGTCTTAGAAAACAAGAAGACTTTCTGACAATCTTCTTTATTGTCCTTCTAATTCTTCACAAAATAAAACCCCTATTTAACTCTATCAACACCAATCTTCCTCGGTTGTTAGTTCCTGAATCACACAGAAATTATCAGAGAACAATACATACAGTTGGAGTCACTAGTTAATTTCTTGATAGAGCAGGATTAGCTTACAGCCCTGGGACATACAGGACAACATTGAGGGCCAAAGAATTATTCAATTTTACATTTTCAGTGCTAGCAACCTTAATAGAAGAGCCATTAGCAAAGGTAATGCTTCTTTTTGTGCTGCAACGAATGTAAGAAGAAAATAAATGTAGGGAAGGGGACATGTGATCAGTGGCTCCAGAGTCAACTACCCAACCCTAAGTGAATTTGTGATTTAAAAGGTTTAGTGAAGTCATACCTAAGAAAACCATGAAAGTAGTGGGGTTTTCCAATGTATCAAGGAACTTCCTTAATTTTTCAATCTCAAACTGTCCAAGGCCAGGATTTTGACTCAGTGAAGTCTAATTTATCCACTGAACATTGCCTTCATTTTTGCTACAGTTTTCCACAATGCCAAGGCATTATTTTTCTTGGTCAGCCATGTAATTTCCAACAAAACTCTTTAGCGTGTCTATCCTTTTTGCAATGAGTGCAAAATAAGGTATCATTTTCACCGGGTTTCAGATTATGCCTTTGATTAGGGATTCTGTCATCCAAAAAGTCCTTAGATCATTGGTCTTAGGATATCCAGATTCATTTTCTCCAGCAATTAGGGCTAAGCTTTCTGTAGGCATGGTGTCTAACATGACACCATGCCTACCTTCCTTCGCCCTTACTATAGAGATAGTTTTATTCAGAGCAGAGAGTTCTCCTTTCTCAGAATCTACACTCTCACAGGATCAAATTCCTAATTGAGGCCAGTTAGGAAGCAGAAATTCTTTCCTTTTCCACCATTCTTCTAAAGGTAGAAACATCATCATTATCCTTCATTTGGATAAACTGGTAATGATCAAGCTCTCGCCACATCTCTTGAATAAGGCCAGATTATTCAGTAATAGTCTTGTTCCCTTGCTTAGTGTCCTGAATTCTTGCCCTTATTTCATAAATTTGGGTTGCATCATTGACCTTAGAATAGGTATGATTTACAGTGTCCAAATTTCTTTGGCAGATTCAAGAAACATGCAAGTGTCATTTATCTCAGGAATCATGGAGCTCCAGAGCCAAGAGATCACCATAAAGTCATTTTCATCCCAGATAGCATACTTAGGATCATCTTGAGATGGACCAGTCCCCGGTCAATGGCTTGGTTTGCCTCTACCCTTCAGGAAGGTTTTGACAAACCAGTTCTTCCTATGCGGTATGTTAGCAGCTTGAATAATTTGAAGTTCCCCTGAGATTATAGGAACTTGGAGATGGATTCAGTGGTTGAACTAGTATGAGTAGACTCAGCCATTCAAGATAAACCAGAGTATTAACCAAAGAAATTGAAAAATGCATTTCTTCAATCTTTCTTTGTATTCCAAAACTCTATGCTCCGCTGACTAACTCCTGATATCGGAGTGAAACTCATCGGAGCTAAAATCCGGCTCGGTTAGTGTAGACCTAGGGGAAGAGCCAATCCAAAGAAGGAAGATGCGGCATCTGATAGGGAAAGAGGAGAGACTCGGGATAGCAACCGACGGGGTTACCTCAATGTAAGGATTTTAACCACTTCTAGAAAATGACCATAAGGCTCTGATACCATGTAAGAATGACAGAATGTATTCTTGTAGAATCAGAATAGAAAACTCATTAAACTTAGGCGGCTTCTATCGGCACTACACTTTTACTATTGACACCACTATTGCTTCAGGCACTCAAAAAGTTACTATTGGCATCACCATAATATATCTATTATTTTATCAACATAACGTCTGTATCACTGAAGTTTTTTTTTTCTGTACGCGCGTCAGTGGCACTGATATTATAGTTATAAATGTTTCATTCATGAAAAACATCAGTCCCACTGACGTTGTTAGCGAAAAGAAATCAAACGTCGGTAACACTGACGCGTGTACCGTGGTGCCGAAAAGTAATTCAGTGGTATGATGAAGTAAATGACAAATAATAAATAAAAATGTCTCAAAAGTAAAAATATGATGCCGATAGAAGCCGCCTAAACTTATGACAACTAATCCTCTCCTTTATATAAGAGGAGTAGGATCCAACGGCAGGTAGATGTACATGAAACATTGTTCCAACGATAATGTTTGGACAGTGGAACAAGTGGGAATAAAAACAGACTAATGAAACAACATCTTCAGAGAAGACATGATAATTCATTACTTCTCCAAAATATATGTATAAGTCTATTATTACATTATTGTATCTCTTACCATGTATATATACATATGACTATTCCAAATAAGTCTTAAGAAAATCATCAACAATGTAAGTCTCCCACCTTGCTTTTAGCCCCACATGAGATACCATGTATATATATACATATGACTATTCCAAATAAGTCTTAAGAAAATCATCAACAATGTAAGAGTCTCCAACCTTGCTTTTAGCCCCACATACATGTATAACATACATACATACATACGTACGTAGAGAGAGTGTGTGTGCGCGTGTGTACTAAACAGCTGGTGCAAAACCAAGCTGGAGGTTACCGAAATCAAACACAGTGTGATAGGCCCCCATGAACACATCTCCAAGAATCCTGCATTTACAATAATACGCGGTTGTCACCACCATCACTCAACATACGTAACAACACCGTGCTAATGAAATCCAACACCATATATACATGTATGTATGTATCTTTAATGGAAAATTACATTAAAGATTGTCTGAAATAATATACATACACAGTTTTTAATATTATTAGAGGGATATATTAGTAAATTCTCATAGAAATTTGAGTGGGGTCCATGGACCCCTCCCTTGTCCATGTGGGTCCGCCCCTGTATGTATGTATAACGGAATCTCTTAAGGACAGTAAACGTACCATAGAGGACCGTGTGGTGGGGGAAGATCCAAAGCAATGAATCCACTGAGACAAACGGTAGCAATCCCTTCTCCAGTTTTAAGAATGTACTGCACCATTATAGCAATACACATCCATAAATCGCCGCTACATTCATGCAGGGCAATAGAATATATATATATATAGGTGTGTGTGTGTGTGTGTGATATGGAGAAGGCAAATGTACCTGTTCAGGGGTGAGGCTGAAAGTTTTCTTTCCAATGGTGAAGGCGACGTTTGGCAAGCTTGATAAACTGTTACAGTCTACTATAGATTCTCCCATTGGGCTCGGTACACTGTCACACAGCTGTTCAATACACATTTTCATCAGCCATATCGTTATATTTTTTTACGTCTGAAGTGGCCCCACATCAAATCAACCATCGTGGCATCACACCCACTTTTTTTGAAAATTTTGATGGTTTCCAGTATGGGGCCACGGTAAAACACTGTGTTGCCATCAAAGGCGGCCCTTCGTTTTTTTTCAAGGAAAAAAATATAATTTTTTCATTCTCGAGAGATTTACCTGATTCGCGTAATCTAGGACTCTTTCCTTTGTGTCAGATTCTTTCAGCCTGTTCTGAATCCAGACAACAGCCATCTGACAAGCAGAGCACATTGGAGTGGAAGTTTCTTTATTGTTTTCTTTATCAACAACAGTCTTGATATATGACCTTCAAAATAAGTACATGAAAGATTTCAATTAAAGTTTGATCATGGCAAAGACATTTAAGCCCCTTTGGTTTCATGATTTTTGCAATTCTACCCCCCAAGAACAGATAAATCCTAACCTCTCATCTTTTGCTCCACCAAAGGTACATAAGTTCAATGACTTGCAAACTTTTCCGGGTTGTACCTGAAACAATGAAATCAATAGTCCATGTACTACTACTTTTGCTAAAACACACGACGTTGAAAAAATGAACGATAACGAGATGTAATAATTGTACAAACCCCTGATACTAGGAGATCCCATATCATGTCACCGTATTCAGACACAATTTCTTTGCATTCCATGCTGACTACACCGGTAGCTCCAATGGCGTGGTTAATCTGAGTTATCACTGTCTGAAACAGACAAGTCCATTAAACCTTAACTCAACATTCGTACACACGAAAAATAATAATGACAAACCGTAACACAAGCATAGAGCACTTCAGACATACCGTTGGACCAGCCAGCAACGATGTCCCTGAATCCACAATAGCTTCACATCCTTCCTTGCAAAAACCTGGATATAAACGACACATAGTATCAAGAACGAGGCAAAATGTTCAAATACATATGTGTGTATATATATACATATATTTTTCTGCATAAGTATTGAAGATCTAAAAGAGATCCTAA
Source organism: Gentiana straminea (assembly GCA_036785695.1). Taxonomy (NCBI): domain Eukaryota; kingdom Viridiplantae; phylum Streptophyta; class Magnoliopsida; order Gentianales; family Gentianaceae; genus Gentiana; species Gentiana straminea. Next base: position 538,145 of record JAVUPR010000203.1, on the reverse strand, counting down.
CTAACCTGTTGAGTGGTTGCCGACAAGAAAATCACCCAGTTCAAACTTAAGGAAAAAAAAAACATTAGAAGTCAGTGCTACTTTACTTCAATAAGTAAAAAAGAATTCGAAAATCCACGTGAGATTTTTCCTGTACCTGCCAATACCCTTTTTTGGTTACAGGAACGTAAGAATGTTCGCCCTTGAAGTGATTCGGGTCAACACCACCAAATACAAGCTCACCCCCTTCTTTTCCAGTTTGATCGCGGTTTATCCAAAAAGAGAACACTTTCTCTTTTACAAGGTTTTGTTCAACCATATTGTACCTGTAAGTTCAGGATAAAGGACTTAACTGCTTACTCCAAAGAAGACAAATATGAACAGGCCGCCTTTAGTGACACCAGAGTGTTTTTCAACGTGGCACCACACCAAAAACAATCAACCGCCGGATAGGCACCACACCATCTACTTTTGGAGCACCACAATGACATTCGACCTCTGGAAAATCGAATGTTGTCATGTTGACCATACATTCGACTTTCCAAAAGTCAAGAATGTCCACTTTTGACCTCTACAAAGTCGAACATAAGCCAAAAGTGTGGTGTCACGATAGATCGTGTGTGGCGCCTTTAATGCGGGCCCAAACAAATAGTCATGATTCAACAGATTCAGCAGAGGCAATACCAAACCGGTACGACATTCTCAACAGAAATTTCTTGAAATCCAAGGCCAAATATCCCATCAAACTTTCCGATTGCAAATGTTAAACTTCCTTCCTTAGTGGTTTCAATGAATACCTATAAACAACGAATTCTTGAGTGACTGCTAATTAAACGATTAAATCGTGATCCTCTCTGGTTAGGCCCATCTTGTGATCCGTCCAGTGACATCACAAAGCACAAAGTGAGCTAACTTAGTGATGTCATTGGACATATCACTGGACACAGGCCTCACAGGAGATTCCGGCCTCCAACATAACAACCAAGAAAAGCTTACTTGATCTTTGACCACGATATCACCAACTTTAACATTGTCCTGACTTAAGTAACCAGATATCGATCCAGATCCATAGTGAATGGCACATGACTTGCCTAAACCATTATCAGCAAACTTTCATTATATAAAAGAATAGACCCCCTATTATAAGGAGAAGGACACACCTTTAGATGACAAAATACAACTTTTAGTTATCCTTAAGGCCAATAACTGAATCATACCGATTTTTGTATAGGTGCTGGACTTGCTGGCCTTGTACTTAGAGTGGATGAAACAAGCAAGCTGCAAATAGTTTATTTTCAAGAACAAAATTTAATGTATGAACTCGTAAATACAAACTCGAAAAGTACAAGAAAAAAAAAATCATAAACTCACAGAAAAGTAGCATTTTGATGAAGGAACCCAAAGGTTGGAACTGCCGGTATCGAAAATGACTTTGAATTTTTGAGGTGGGGAACCAATTGAAATTTCACCATAATACTGGGCATCTAAGTAATTTTTTAAAGATACTATATCTGGACTAGCATCACCAAACTCATTGGCTCCGAATTTCACGCCTTTTTCATAAATAGCAGATCTGAGAGCTTTTATGCTGTCAAGATCCAATGGTTGCTTTTTCACCGCGATACGTACCAAGCCATCAGAGGAAGCAGTAAACAGACATAATGTAATGGCCAATAAACAAAAAACTGTCCAAATGTTTTTGAGTTCCATGTTTTGAATTCGCCTGCTCGAGTTCAAGCCTGCATCAGTTCCATATCACAAACAACACAGTCATATACTATGATGTAAGGATACTTCTCTTTTGTGGCGTATCCGATACAGATACACGCCAGATAATTAGGATATAAGGGGGGCAAATTTACAATTTCTTTAAGTTTAATACTTGATCCGAATATGTACATCCATAACTGATTAAAAGCTACACAAATCACAAAATGAAGAAAAAAACAACCAAAAATGAAGAAGAAAATTACTAAGAAAGCAATAGCTTTATTCTTAGCAGCATCGATACCATGAACTTGAGCAAAAAAAAAAATCAACATCCAAGAATTTGATATACTGAAGTATCCGGATCTTAATTAGAGCAAAAACTATCCAATTGAAGAAATAGCATACCCAAATCAAAGTAAATTAAGTAAAATTTGAATTCTCTAACCGAAGAAAGCAAGCTTTAAAATACACAAACACAACAGCCCACAAAGTTAAAACACTGCATAGCTCAGTTGACTAAAAAAATTAGCATATACAAGCTGGAATGAACACAGTTTAAATCTTCAAAAGCATAAAGGAGTTAAAATTCATTACTTAAAGCAGATATAGTGATGATCAAAAACCAAAACAAGGAAATATAAGATGATTTAAAACACAGAGTTTTGAAGTCAAACCTTGTTGTATTGCACCTTGGAGTAAAGCAGAAAATTATGTTGAAGATGAACAAGAAGTTGGGGAAGTCCACGTACAGTGTAGTATTTAACTTCGTCTTATTAGCAATCTAATAGTTGCGTGCAATACACCACCTTATCACATTCGTTGTTTTCTACAATATATCGCAATCAATTATTCTCATATTTGATTTGTTTTTATTTTATTTTAAGGTTATTTGATTTTAATAAGTTCTTTAATTGCATCACGATTATTTTAAAGATAAACACCGTATCTATCATACACCAAGCATAATAAACCTTTTGAAAGTCGATTTTAAAATTAAAAACCGGTGTATTTAAGACATCGGACTAGCGATTAACTAGACAATACCTTGGTGTGGAGATCAGGGTTTGAGCCCCACTATAATTAAAGTGGTCGATTCTCACAATATACGGAAAGTCATTTTCTGATTTCAAATTGAGTTTTTAAAAAATCAATTTAATATGATACGCATATAATATGATATACGATAGTTTCACTGTGATGCAAATTAAATGTGTAATAGAATTTTTTTTTTTTTTTTTTTTTTTTTTTTTGAAAGATGTAATTGAATTTTCGATAGTTGACTCTTACGATTGATCCGATTAGTAGAATCAATTTTTCAATAATTTAGTATTTTCGATTGAGTGTCACGTTAATATGAGTCATATCACTAAAGTCGCATCTTATAGTTTAGTAGTTTAGTGACCATGTGGATGCGGTAAAGACTTTAACACATTAAATAGATACTGCCTCCCTTTCAAAATATAAGTCGTCATACACTTTTTGTTTTGTCTCATACTCCCTCCGTACCTATTTATCTGAAGCAGTTGCCAAAATTCATACATAAATTTATTGAATGAATCTGACACTTTTTAATTCAAGATTAGTTGTTATTTAAATGTACTGCAAACACTTAGAAACTTTTTTAGAATCGCTTCGTATAAATAGGTACGGAGGGAGTAATATAGTTCATTCTACATCATCAATGCATCATTTATTATTATTTTCTCTGTGTTATCCTTAATTTATTAACAATTCAACCACTTTTAATTGTTTAACAACTATTGCACTAATGATATTCAATGAGCATTTTAGACATTGACCATCAAATTTATGACATTCAATCATTTTCTTAATCTCTATGAAAACACCTAGGATGACTTATATTTTAAAACGTATAGTACCTGCCTTGAATTTGGTGATACTACTCTCGTAATGATCGTCTCATAACGAGAGATTCAACTGATGAGAGTCAATTTTACAATCATTTTTAAGCATTTGTTCATCGGTAGGTTTTCGCATGGTTAAACAAATTTGATCACACAATTTAAATCCAGTTTAGAAACCCGATAGTGTTACATGGCTTTCTTCCGCATATGACGGATGTAAAAAAAAACTTTTTCATGTTTATCTTCACATTTATGACGTATTTGGTGCGTTTCTTAAGAATTTTTATATGTTTTAGATACAAAATCACCGCAGGAAAAGACGTGAATTTGGGTGAAAGTGAAAACAAAGAGTTTGAATTCATTCACAACACATGCACACTTTTGTCTCCACTAAAATTCAAACTAGAAACCTCCGAGTTATAAACATCGATAATTACCACTGAACCAATAGCTACAAAGATAAGTAACTTGTTCATTTAAAAAAACGGTTAAACCCTAACCGAAAGGCCCGCATTCCCCTGTCTCACGGAATGAGTGGAGATGTTAATCAGATAACCTAGTGGTTCAAAGATTTCATCCTTTTACAGGATTCAAATCCCCACACTCCAGCTCCCGGTCCAGCTGCCTTCACAACACCCAAGCTCTTTACCACTAGGCCATATCTTGAGGGCAACTTGTTCGTTTAAACAAAATACCATTGGAGGTATCGGACCAAATTCAATCCCAAGGTTCGTTCTATATCCGCAAAAAATTATTTGTTTTTTACAAACTGAAATCCAAAACGACGTCATTTTGGAGTTATTTGATGCACAAAAAACGATTGAATCTGCAACAAATGTTAAAAGGAAACCAAGATAATAAACCAAAATGTGTACAACTGTTCAAAACATGACAAACCATGAACACAACCCTAAATCGTTTCGAAATCCACATTGCATAATATTAACAAGAGATTCACCAGATGCTGGAGGCGCATAGTTACAAGCTTCAACTGCATCATCCATGCTACATGCTGCATGCTAACATGCTACATGCTACATGCTACATGCTACATGCTAACATGCTACATGCTACATGCTGCATGCTGCATGCTGCATCTTCAACACAGGCAAAAGAATGCTGGTAATCTCATGTAGTAATACTGAAACAAAATACTGACATTATACAATACTATTACTGAATATATATATAGGTAATAGGATGTTTTTGAAATTGCAATTTGGTCTGATCAGCCACTTCATCTCCTTCCCATTCTCTGTAATCCAGATGTTCTTACTGAGGTACCACCACCAAAAGAAAAAAGTTGCATAAAATTACCATAAAACAAAAAAAAATCCTTCTGGAAAGTTGTTGTCTTCAATGTATATCGTAGATGGCATTTGCGTTATCGCATTTTCTATATCACATATCATGCATCCATCAGCGTTGATCATAGACGAAGATCTTGAAGTGGACTGAAATCATTCATCATGTTCGGTGAGGTTTCAGATTGATGACAGTTTCCCCAACCCATCTTCAACCAGAATCCCTCATCCAAAAAACTGAAGTTCAGATCCAAACTTTCCAGTCGAAAAACCCATCAAAAAGTACACCCTAAAAGACCCGAGGAACACGGGTAAATACATATTTCTTAAACATACGAGGTTGGTTGACACCACATAGAAGCTTCAAGGACTATCACATATCTGAAGTAGTGTACTCAATCAACAACCCGTCAAAAAGTAGCGCAAAAGAAGTGTCGAAACGTGCATGGTATTCATGCAATAGCAGATATAATGCTTGAAGTTAACTACAAGATCTAAGGTATTCGGCTGAGAAACTAAATTTTGAGGTACCTGCCCACACCACCGACAGCCCTCTCCGGTTACTTATCTTATTTAGCTAGTTTGAGTGGGGGGCAGAAGAAGATGCAACAACACCTACCACAGGGTTGGGGGGCTCGATAAAAGTAGTAATAATCTTAACTGGTTGCCATCCTGAGTGATGAGGTATGATCCACTTTTTATCATCGATTACCATGTGTAAAATCTTTAGTATTTCGCCCAAAGCAAGCTCTTTTAGACAATCTCTCTTTATTATTGTGGCTGCTTCGTAGCTATCAAAAGAAACCAAATTCAAGAAAAACAAGTAATAATCAGTTAAGTTCATATAGCAAAGCCAAATAATAGAGTCATTGAATCTCAGGCTCGAATACCACGATAAATTACGATCTCAAGTGTTTATTGTGGTATCAGGACAAAAACCCTGGATTCAAACATCATTGATGCACGTGTATTTAAGAGAAAATATGTTGCGGAAATGCTAGTTCCACAACAAAGTAACACAAACACACTTTTACACCGTTGATCATTGTGGGACCCATATCAATCAATAATCCAACACCATGATCAATAAGTGTCCACATGCCCACATTGGAGGCGTGTTAAAGAGTACACATCTATAACTATGCTTATTCCTAACATTATGGTTTTTGTCAAATCGTAATTATCAAAAAGAAAAATAGTTAAAAGGGTGAGAAAAAAACCTGCATTCTGTAGCTAGAATTGCATCACGTCCAGCAGCAGATGATAAAAATTTCTCAACTTCCCCCCATACACTTTCGGAGTATTCATTTACGTTACCACCAATAAGGTTTATGCATTTCCACAATTTCTCATCCTTACCAACATACAATTGCAAGGCACCTAAATTCTGCTTCACTACCAGTTGCTGTTCAACAGCACTTTCAAGAGCTTTCTTAAAATCGGTTTTACGGTATTTTGGATCTCCATACTTGATAAAATGAACAATATTCTCCTCAGTCGGCATGATTTTCTCGTTTTTTAGTGTGTCCAATGCGAGTAGAACTACCCCTATTAAGCCTTGCACATATTCATTAGGTTCAGGACATACGGAAGAAACCAACAAACCACTGCTAGGTACATTAACCGTAGGGATTCCAGATGAAACAGGTGCACGATTCTGTTTAACCACCTGTTTACCCACCGGACACCACATACCAGTAGGTTTGCGTTGAATACGTGAAGGGCTTTTTGGCACAGTAGAACGTTCCTGAGGCTTAACAGCTAACTTATTGTCAGAACCTGAAGTGTTTGGTGCAGTATTGTCTTTCTGAGGCCCGTTAACAGGTAACTGATTGTTGGAACCTGAAGAGTTTGAGACAGTAAAACTTCTTTGGGGCCCATTGCTAGGTAACTGGTTGTTAGAACCTGCAGTGTTTGGCCCGGTTTTACCTTTCTTAGACCCGTTAATAGTTGACTGATTGTCGGAACCTGCAGTGTCTGGCACTGCAATACCATTAAGAGGCCCATCAACAGACGACTGATTGCTAGAACTTGCAGTATTTGGATCAGTATTACCTTTCTGAGGCCCGTTAATAGATAACTGATTGTTGAAATTTTCCGTATTTGGCTCAGTATAATCTTTCTGAGGCCCAAAACTAGGTAACTGATTACTAGAACCTGCAGTGTTTGGCCCAGATAAACCTTTTTGAAGCTCATTACTAGGCAACTGATTGCTAGAACCTGCAGTGCTCGGCACAGTAGAATTTTTCTTAGGCTTATATTTAGGTAACTGATTGTTCGAACCTGCAGTGTTCGGCCCAGTAAACCCTTTCTGAGGCCCGTAAGTAGGTACCTGATTGTTAGAACCTGAAGCGTTTGGCCCAGTAAAACCATTCTGAGGCCAATTACTAGGCAACTGATTGTTAAAACCTCCATTGTTTGCCACAGTAAAACCGTTCTGAGCCCCATTACCAGGTAACTGATTGTTAAACCCTCCGGCGTTTGGCACCGTAAAAAAACCTTTCTGAGGCCCATTATTAGGTAACTGATTGTTAGACCCAACAGTGCTTGGCGCGGTATTAACTTTCTGTGACCGATTAATGGTGAACTGATTGTCAGAACCTGTAGCATTTGGAACAGTATAACCATTATGAGGCCCATTAGAAGGCGGCTGATTGCTAAAACCCGCTGTGTTCGGGAAAGTATGACCTGTCCACGGCCCATTCATAGGAGACTGGTTGTAGTTAGGACCTGCAGTGTTTGGCAAAGTATGACTTCTCTGCAGCCCATTCGTAAATGGCTGGTTGTTAGGACCTGCAGTTTGCTTGTTCGTATTGGGTGAATTTTTTACTGGGCCAGCGGTAAAGGTAAAAGTATTAGGTCGCAAAGACACCGGAGGCATAGAATGTACATGAGAAAGTGGGGGCATGAAGTTAGGAGGAGGAGGAGGAGGAGGTGCAGGCTGCATAGGAAAAGCTTGTGGTCTCATTGACATATGATAAGGATTTTCAAAATAGCCCTGATGATTACTACCATGGTTTGAAAAAGCATCTGGACGATTAGTATGGAAAAATGGAGTAGATCCCTGTATCGGGACTGTTGAATTGGGATTACCAAAGAAGTTCTGACTATCATTAGTCATGTTCGGAAACCCATACCCTGAATTCTGAGGGTTTCCGTGATTGTAATTGTCTTGAGACCCTGAAACTGCACTTGCTGTACTTGATATAATAGGTTGAGTAAAGCTTCTTCCTTTGTTTTTCGTATCTGAACCCTTAGTATTTGTAGACCTCTGATTCCCTTGAGGAAGGTTTTCACGCGAAGAATCCCCGGATTGGCTTATCTGCGTGGACTCGGTTACTGCATTCGAAGTAGAAGTCAACCCACTAGTGTTTCTAATGAACTGTGCAACTTCCTTATTTGTTAGTGGTGGACCTCCGGTGACAAGGCTTGACCAGAGCCACACGTTTTTAGCTGCAGCAACGAGGTGAATGGATGCCTGTGTAGGTTGTGCCAAAAGTATGTTGTATCTACGCATCCGTAGCTGATGGAGAGCATTCGAGAAGTCCCGATCACCAGAAATCAACAAATAATTAGCAGGGGCAGGATTATCAACAGCCCAAAACAACATATCTACCAAAATCTTCTTATCGCTTGCATCTTTAGCCCCTGTTCAAATGAGATATACGAATATCAGATGAGTTCGGATATTGTAATCTAATCACCAAATCAAGAAGTAGATACCCAACACACATACACAGATTAAAAAAAATGCAGAGCATTGCAGAGAAAAGAAATACAATGACATAAAAACACACTCCTGCTGAAGCACCATAGAGATAAACTAAAGGCACCACACTTCAAACTTAGGTTCAACTTTGCAAAGGTCGAATGTTGACCGTACATTCGACTTTCCAGAGGTCGAACGTTATTGTGGTGCCCCAAAAGTAGATTGGGTGCAGTGCCTTTAACATCGTAAACTAAATCTGACATAATGCAAAAAAAATTGTGTTAATGCAATGAGGCAGAGAGAAGTAATTCTCCTAATAATAACCCTCATAAAAAAGCCACACAACTAGCAAAGCATGACTACAAATAGAAACAGAAGCACCAAGTCACTTCGTTGAAATAAAACAACAAAAACTGCACAAATACTAAATTACTAAATATGGACAAGCACTAGCTAAGCAGACAATGACCATTCTTAGAAGAAAATCTCTTAACATATCCATAAAATTTAATAGCATTATCAACCACCACCAATGAACAAATGAACAAAACTAGCAAGATTAAGGAAACAATAATCCACTAATTGCTAAACCCCCCAACTGAAAGGTTTAGGGCAAAATCATAACCAGAAACCCCTTAATTATAACACCTCTTCATCAAAAACCCTTAAAAATCTCAACTTTACATAATCTAACATTAAAAAATCAACCTGCAGGGACATGATTGAGTGAAATCCCGGTACTATTCAAAGCCTGCTGAATCGATGAACCGATTTTCGTAGTATCCCCATAAGCACTGATCGAAACCGGCCCACAATAGTTCATCGTCACCAAAGCCGAGCTAATGTTCTTAGCAATCAAGTGGGGTTCACAGCCTCTAGGTACATGACAATTCTCTAAATCCCACCATACAGATACCTTAGCCGGAACATACTGTGGCTCTGTCGGTGCGAAACTCTCTGTACTTCCTCCTCCTCCTCCTCCTCCTCCTCCTCCACCACCGCCGTCGCCACCCGCCATGTGATGAAAATTTCCAGTTTTCTAGAGAAATAACAGAAGAAGGTAGATAACGAAAAATCTGAAGCCAGAAAAACAAACAGAGAGGTTAGATTAGATAGTGTACGATTGGAATCGCGGTTGAAAACCGTGAGTGGGGGTGGTTACCCGTGCGACGTCAATAGACCTCTGTCATAGGCATTGTCTTTGAATCTCTCTACGTTTATATTCAACGCTTTTTTTTTAAAGGGAATTTTAATAAAATTGATATAAAATTTGGTAAAATTCTAAGGAAAAAAAAATCTTCACCCAACTTTTATACATGTATTTTAAGTATATATGTATATGTTTTATGATAAATCTGAAAAGATATTATAATGCACATGATAACTTTTCTAATTATAATCATTTTTCATTTAACATAAAAACTTCTTAATAGCTTAGCACGTTTAACTTTTTCTTTTTTTTTTGAAACCAATCAAATTTTATTAATCAATATCCGTCAAAAAGGCGATCAAGACGTCATCCGAGGGCGAAGAACCCTAAAGTGTCCGAGAAGAAACCAACAATCCATGTCGAAATCTAGAAGATGCGATGGGACATTTCCCGAGCGCCTAATAAAAGAAAAAGAAACAGACTGAAAACTACATAAAAGCGCCAAACAATCCTGAACTAGACACCCATAAGCGGTGACATCATCCCCTGGTCGGCGAAGGCTTGCTATACACGTTAAGCAATCACTCTCTACGTCCAGCCGCCCAATCCCTAAGTGCTGCGCCTCCTCCAAAGCCAGAAAAATTGCTCGAAGCTCCATATAGTCCACAGGATTGCCTGGATCAAAATGATGCGCGAAATAATGCAAAACCAATCCATGTGAGTCCCGAAAGATTACCCCAATACCCGCAGCTGTCTCTGTGACCGACGCATCCACATTACACTTTATTACACCTAATTGTGGTTTCGACCATCGATCCGGTAAGTGTTGGCTCGAACCCTGAGACCGATAACTTTCCATTGCTTCTGTATACTCAGCTGATGCAGCAAATGACCGCGCACACACCTCAGACACATAAACCGCCTGATTATCAAATACTGCCGAGCAACGGGCTTTCCAAATTCCCTACATAAGCCACATGGCCACGTCCGAAACACCCCGATCTGCTATCAATCGCTGAAAAACTCTGCAAATGATGCAGAATGAAGACTTCGTAAAGTACTCCTAAACGGCGACGCTTGCCAGATCCGGGAAGCCAACTCACACTCAAAGAGAACGTGTCGCAAGGTTTCTAAAGTTTCCCCCCATGCCAAGCATAGGCCATCCCCTAAACTCCTCTGTGCCAAACCCTGGCCAATCGCAAGACAATCATGAAGGCACCGCCACAAGAAATGTTGAATGCGCGGCTGAACTGAAAGGCCCCAACAACTTTTCCATAAACGGTCCTAACCTGTCGAACTCGAAGGGCCTGCTCCCACCTGTGACCGATAAAGCGATAAAGCCAAAAAGTAATCGGACCGAACAGTACACACTCCCCTACGGTCGTAATGCCATATCCGCCGGTCTGAGTGCCCCTCGGGGGCCACAGTGGTTTCCAAGATTGCGTCCGATTCCCATGGCCGGAATACAAGCCGCACTTTCTGCACATCCCATAACCTGGACCCTGGTATAAAGAGATCCGAGACAAGAGAGTCTGTCTGAAGCTCATGCCCTGCGAAAGGTATACGAAACGATGGCTTCCGATTAACCCAAGCATCATGACGCATCCTTACGAGTCCAGGTTCTTTGGCGGCTCAAGTGTTGCATGCGAAGTATTTTAAGGATAACACAATCCTGGTGGCTGGTTTGGGGGCTAAGCCGTCTAATTTGTGGCATAGTATTCTTGAGGGAGCTAATAGGGCCAAATTGAAACACTCCAAGTCCCAGAATCCTGAGCCACCCAAGTTCTTCGGTAAACAGCAAGCCTCCCAATTTTTCCAATATATCTTCCGTTTATTCTCCGTATCTCCCCAAAAGAACCCTCGAATCGATTGCTCAAGCTCATGTATTATTTTGGTGGGAATCTTAAGACATTGCATAATGTATGTGGGAATGGCCTGTAAAGATGATTTAATAAAAACCTCCTTACCTGCTGGCGAGAGCAATTTATCTTTCCACCCAGCCACCTTTTTCCGAATTCTATCCCGCAAAAAAGAGAACACATGGCGCTTATTCCTTCCTATCATATAAGGCAACCTTAGATATTTGCCCGAGCCGTCTCCTAAAGGAATTTGTAACAAATCCGATACCTCCTCTCGCTCCTCCACCGAAACTCCATGCGAAAAATAGAGACTAGACTTATGAAAATTTATCGCTTGGCCCAAAAGAGCCCCATACCTATGAAACAGCTCCGCCAATGTCTCCGCTGCCCCATCCAAAAGTTCAAAGAATACCATGCAATCATCCGCAAAAAGCAAGTGGGAAATAGCAACTTCGTCCACCCTACCAAACCTTATATCCCTCAAAGCTCCTCGGTTCACATAATCATTAAGCAGTGCTGTAAAACCCTCAGTGCAAATGATGAAAAGGAAGGGCGACAACGGATCGCCTTGCCGAATCCCTCTAGTCGGCACTATTCTGCCACTAGGCTTACCATTAATCAACACTCGATAAGAGACCATCGTCACGCACCGTCGCACCACATCAATAAAGGGTAAAGGAAACCGCATACGCTCCATGATCCACCAAAGATATTGCCATTCCACTCGGTCAAAAGCCTTGACCATATCCAGTTTCAATGCTGCATGATTGTCACACCCATGTTCTCCCGCCTGCAGTGAATGAAATGCCTCAAAAGCAATAATGGCATTATCAGTAATAAGACGACCAGACACAAATGCACTTTGATTCTCCGAGATCACATCACCGATCACCCCTTTGAGACGATTAATTAAAACACGAGAAAGAAGTTTGTAGATCGAATTACACAAAGCAATCGGCCGAAACTCTGTCATAAGTGTAGGAGTAGCTACTTTCGGGAGCAACGAGATATAAGTTTCATTTATCTTCCCTAAAGAGGCACCATGGTTCAGTACATCCAACACAACCTGAAGAACATCATCCCCAACTATGCTTCAGAACATCTGCAAGAAAACCACGTGCATACCATCAGGTCCTGGCGACTTCCTGCCTGGGAGCAGTTTCAGAGCGGCACAAACCTCCTCTAGCGTAAAATCCGCTGCTAAGTGTTGTTGCTGCCCAACGTCTAGTTCGGTAAATTGCAACCCAGACAAATCCACGACGGTTTCATTTGATGAGTAAATGGCCTGAAAATAATCCATGGCCACATGCTACATGTTGTTCATCACAACCACGCCTTGAGAGTCATGCAACAAATAAATGGTGTTGCGCTTACGACGGGCCGACGCTTTGTGATGAAAATAACCAGTGTTGCGATCTGTTAGCGTTAACCACCCCGCTGTATCCAGTATTCCTCCTCCATGACTGCCACTGGTCAATCTGTTGCATAATAACGCGCTCCTGCTGAACCGAATAAGCTGGTGATTCTCACAATTTCCGTAACTCTTCCTCTTTTTCCGCAATGCGCTTACCCAAGTTCCTATGTCGTTGAGAGCTCCACCTCCTCAGCTCCCGCCTGACGTGTGTCACTTTCTCAACCAGTGAGGAAGAGTCCTGGACATTACCATGCTGCCACGAGGCTTGGAAGCAGTCCTTGAAGTCCTGGTCCCTGATCCAAAAGGGGTCGTAACGCGGTATCGGGGTCCATCTAACCTGGCCCCTATCGAAAGGATTAACCGAAGAAATCAAGATAGGGACATGGTCCGACCGAGAGCTAGATAAATGATAAACCATATGGTTCGGGTAAAAATTCCTCCATCCGATATTGGCAACCCCTCTATCTAAACGAACTCGAGTCGATAGGCCGTCAGCGCGCTTATACCAAGTAAAAGGGGCCCCAACAAATCCCACATCACCAAGGTCACAGTCAGAAAGAGCATTCTGAAAGGCATAAATCTGAGATAAAGGACGAGGATTCGGACCATCTTGCTCTGTACGTGATAAAACCTCATTAAAATCCCCAACAACAAGCCATGGTAGTGACCATAAAAGCCCGTAAAGCGCCATGATGGGGCCATAGTACTACGGATGATCGCATCAATATGACCAGAATTAAATGTAGATATCAGTACATCAGTATCATCATTCCACAAAAGAGCGAGACCACCACTTGCCCCTACACTACCGACCACAAGCGCGCTAGAATAACCAAGCAAACAACGAACGTACTCAAAACGATTTTCACTTAATTTTGTTTTGGACAAAAATAAAATACTAGGCGAATAAATATTTACAGTAATGAATTGATACAGTAATGATGGTATAATTACACCTTAAGTATTTTTTACCTTAAAAAAAGTATTTATTTTGAAAATTCAAACAAAATCTATTTTTAAGAGTCGTTATATCGCAATAATTATTTTTCATTATCACATTAGTAGACACATATATAACTTCCAAACTCACGTGAAGACTAAACTCATAACATTTTGGTTCTGGAACATTAGCTTAACCATTAAGATAAGATTCATGGACAATTGTTTATTTACTACTTTCTGAAAAGATTTTTGTTAAAATAACATTTCTACAAGAGTTCTTTTGTATATAGTATTGTGAACACAACCTTATCTATAATAAATTAATATTCCCTAAATAGCCTCATATATCTTAAAAACAAAAATAACCCATTTTTTTAAGAAAGATATTTAATAAAACAAATTGCATTATCATGTATTGTTGAATGTTATTAATCAGATTACATGTTCAGATTCAAGCCTTAGTTCATGATGTTAACATTTGTTAAATTAACATCAATGGAAAATGTTGTCGTAAACCCAGTTGATCATTTTTCAGGGATTAATGTTTTAAGGCAATGATTAAGAAAGATATGACAGATAGATTCAGGGTATTAAGGAGGGTGGATTTCAGGGATTAATGTTTTAAGGCAATGATTAAGGAAGACATGATAGATAGATTCAGGGTATTAATGAGGGTTATTCACTGATTTCACTCTTCATTCTAATAATTTTTCCCTTTATCTCGTTCTCATAAACGTGTACCAGATTCATAGATCCAAATAGTTCCATGATATCTGAATTAATTCGAGAAGAACATTTCTTTAATGAAAATATTAAATATAATTTTTAATTTAAAAAAGAGGTGGGAGGTAGCAATAAAATTTAATATTTTATTTATTTGGGTTAACTCAGTTTAAATTAATAATTTATCTTCAGGAAATTATTTGGGTTTCTATGCATATTTTTAAGAGAGAGAAAGTAGAGAGGGAAAAATTTTGGGTTTTCAACTTCTCTTCTACTTATGGTTTTGCGGAGTCAGAGCCAATTTATAGTCCTAGGTGTGAGCCACTCATATAAGGCCACGCCTCATTTTTTGCCACACAAAACCATATAATATTACTGGTTTTGCTTGTGTGGCCGACACGTGTCCCACTAACAACAGTGTATGCAATTATTCCCTCCTTTTTCCTGTAGCCCCGTGTTTGAATTTTTAAAATTATAACAGTTTACTGAAGAGTATTTTTGTCTTTTACAATTAATAATATTTTTGCATTATTTTTATATGGACTCCGCTTTGTGAAGTACTATATAGGGAAGAAACTTTGAAAAATATACTATATGAACAATTTCCCCTAAGATTCATTAGTTCATTCTAGAATAAAATAAAATAAAGAGTATCGGGTGCCACTATATTTGCTTCGGAAATTATATTTTATGATTATTATTTATTTATTTCATGACATTACAAAATTACTCGCAACACCTCACGTATTAGAAACATCCCCGTGGTTAACATTGATAAAATTGTCACGACACTAACGCTCGTTTTACGTACAAATAAACATCACCGAAGCTAACGTTATCCAATATCGTCCTCATTGGTGACGGTGTCCAAAGGTGGATTAAAAGAATTTAACAAAATTGGCGAGATGCCCATTTTCTATACTAAAATGGCATTTTATAAGAAACACAATTAGTAAAATGCAATTTACTCACATAAGAGAGGATCATCTACAGTAAATTTGATGCGGTGTGATCGTATATAGTGAATAAGCTAATATAACGTTAAAACACGTGTTTTAAAGTGTGATTTACATTTACGACGTGTAAACCCATTGATTTTAAAACACGTGTGTCTTAACGTTCATATAATAGCTCATTCACGATAACATCACTACTCCATCAAATTCACTGTAAGAGATCCGGATTTCTCTTAACTTTGCGCCTCAGCAATGTCTTCTGCATCCTAGTGAATCTTCGTAACTTAATCAACACAGAGACTGCTGAAAAACGGATCTTCAACGACCTCTTTAGCCGAGTTATAATCGCCCAAACGATTCTTGAAATATCTTAGATCTCTCCCATCTTTGCTGCTTTTTTTCTGCAATTTTTCAATGCAAAAACAAAACAAAAAAAAAAATGTAAAGCCATTTTTCTAGTCCTTTGAGTTTCCAGTACAAAATATCTTACAAAAACACTTATTTAGAGCATAGCCACAAAAGTTGGGTGCAACAAGATCATGATATATTTGTAATTTTCCTCTTTCCGTATCCGATATCTCGTAGGAAAGAGAAATGTAAAAGGAAAGGGATAAAACGACACTTTTGGTCCCATGTCTTTTCTCAAAACTAGCTTCTATCTTTCATAGTGACACATTTTACCTCTAACTCTGTATGTTCGTTACACTTTTAGGTCACTCAATGGATCTAACCCGATGACTAACGTCTAACCCAAGTGTTGGATCCAATAAGTGTTCTAAAAATGTAACGAACATGTACAATTAGGAGTGAAAACTACCACCGTATAAAAGATATAGGCTAGTTCAGAGACAATAAGAAAGTATAGGGACCAAAAGTGTCAGTATGAGTATTTATTGTTTTGCAACCAAAAATATGGTGATATGTGGCATATACTGTAACGGCTTATCGTCAAATGTTAGTCAACAAAAATGTATAGTTAGGGGTGAAAAGTGTCGTTTATGAAAGATAGAGGCTAGTTTTGAGACAACGAGAAAAGACAGGGGACCAAAAATTTTACTTATCCCAAAAGGAAATAGATCATATATATCAAAACTTGAAGAAAAATCAAGCAAAAACTAGAGGAGCATATCATAAATAAATAAAAACAATAAAATGAAGCTACATCAGATCTTGGATAAAAGACTTACATATGACTTATTGAACATAAGAATGTGGACCAAGTACTCCAGCCATAATACATTTGTTTTGGGGTAACTGTTGAACAAAAACAAAACAAAACAAAAGAAATCAGCATTTGCATTTTGAAGGAAAATGAATTGGAGAAGTTTTCAATGATCTTTTCTCTGGGATTAGGAACCCTTTTTGGGCATTCAGATTAGAAAGAAGCAAAATTATCAAATAACAAAATTAGAAATATATTGCAGCTTTATACCTTCCCTCCCAGCAATCATCTGTAACTTCTTTCATTTTCCTATATGTATCAAACTGCAATCATACATCAAATGGTTAGATAAACACGATTCAAAAGACTAACGATATTTTTCGATTTTTGTTATTTTTTCCAATAAAGAGTTTTTTGAAAACTAAGTTACTTGTTTATGTCCTTTTGGACCATCAAAGATTTCAGGATCCAATGAGAGGTCCAAAAACAATATATCATCTCCTGTAGGCAAAAAAAAAAAAAAAAAAAAAACATTTACTACAGCATGAAAAACCTGAACACTCAAATATGGCATGACAAATAACAGCATTGACCTGTTTTCAATCTTGAAAGAGTGAAATCAATTATAGAAATCGATAAACCGAAGGTTTTGACATGAATTTTTCGTCCCTCAAGAGTGAAACACAGATTTTCAGAATCTCCACGGCGTACCAGAACGTTTCCCCTGTTCCCAACGGTTCATTACACACATTGTCACAGTACGTAAAATTGGAAGCATTAGAATACATGAATAACATAAGCAACCATACCAATGCAGATCCCTATGTTCAAACTCGTATGCGGCTTCTGCAACTGCCAATGCAAGGGTAACCTGCAATGTGAAAACTGACATGTAAGTCATGTATGGTATTTAGATGTATAATCATAGCTTAATCAACTAGAGTTTACTCACCTGAACTAGTATACTTCTTGCTTCATCATAGTTCAAAAGCTCAAAGCTTTCGAGATCTCGACCCCCATGTTCTTGAACAAACACTACATACAACTGAACAAACTTGCACCATTTATTTTCCAAAACAACAATAGTTAAACATGCAGAGAATTGTTCTTAATCCATCTAAGCAACGGTGTTGAAAACATACCCAAAGACAACATACGAAGTTTTTTTTTTTTGTGTGTGTGCAAATAAAAGAGCCGGAGACTGACTATTGACACTACAAACAAACCTGGTTTTGTGGTATATTCTTAGGGTTATCGTTCTCTGATCCATGTTCATCTTCCCACTTTTCCCAAGCTTCAATCAAAGCATCGTCATATGGACCACGGCATACTTGCAAGCTTGCCGAATCATAAATCAAAATGATGTCAAGTTTATGGGTTATTAAAGTTTAACTTCTATGTCAAATCTTCTTTGTAATAAAGGAAACATTGAAGAATTTTCTGTCAAAAATAACACTTCATTCAAGTAACCAGAAATGCGCAAGACATAACGAACCATGTGAAGCATAAATAATAATTTAAAGCCACGCCGCTTTTGGCAAGTTGGGAACACCATTCATACAAAACATGTGATTTGACAAATTAGTAAATTTTATTGATGTTATTCATTATAAAGTACAATTTTCTGCAGCATTTCTCATTCATATCATGTTCTTTCTTCGAGCAGTTGACAGGAGAGTTCTGCACCCTTCCTCTTCACTCATATATACACCAGCATAAACCATAAAGAACAGAATCCAGATATATAAACGGTGTATTATAATAATGATAATAGCTTGTATAACACTGAAGAACAAACAAGCACATCAATCTCAGATGGGGACTTACCCTATGGTTTGTATAAAGGAGGTACAAGCATTTGAGGCATGAGTCTCACAGCCCCTAAGATAATTGAGAGTGCTGGAAAGCATTACCTCCTCAAGCAATTCTTCGGATTTCTGATTACACATAAATCATGTGGTGCAACCTCATGAGACAAGTCTTGATGATGTCAATAAAATTCGCAGTATAATTTGAACACTAGACGGCTTCTTAAGGGCCAAATAGAAAAAAGGGACGCTTCGGCTTACCCTTGGTAATAAAAAATCTACCTAAAAAAAAACACACAAGACTATAAAATGATGGTGTATTACCTTTTGGACCTCCCCGTTTATTCGAACAGCTCCATCAAACGGGACAATCTTGAGAACTGCCCCACCCACTTTGAAAGCTTCCCCGAAGGTCCCTTCACCTACCTTGACTATGCATTTCGATTCACTGTTCATTTACAAGAATTATTGCTTTCTACTCAAGAATAAAGTTTGAATAAAAATTTCAGAACAAACCATTCTGAATGAAGGCAAGAGGATAAATTTGCACAAAACCCCAGAGCATCTGCAGTCCATATATTTCTCCTACTTCAGTTATATAAGTGGAAAGAGGCAGGGCTGCATTCCTTTAATTTTGTTACGAAAACATTTAGGACACAAGCTTTGGAGAACCACAAAAATGAGACAAATAATTCTTTAAGAGCTTAAAAAAGAAAATTTTCATTTGTTTAGCATTGTGCACCTCCCAAGATCCATTGGCAAAACAAAAACAACAGTTATATAGTCGTTGCTGGCCTAAACCTGTTGTGAAAGACATTGTCATGATTCAATTAGCGATAGATTTATTTTCCAAAAGACACTTGAATTTCCAAATGTATCACAGTACAACAGGGCTCAGACTGTTGTATAACGCTAGTGAAAATGTCCGTGTAAGCAGTAAAGGTTCAACCATGGGCAGAGTACTCAAGAAGGTTACAAGAATTTTGCTTCTAATCTCATCTTTTATTTCTGCAATTCAATTTTTGAGCACGGTTCCCCTTATGTGAACAACGCTGCACCAACCATTGTCTTTTGCAAATAGAACTGGTAAAGACTTTTGCTCATAAAAAAATAAAGAAGTTACTGACCGATAATTTACGAGCACATCCGAAAACGTTGATGGAGCTGATTGTCCACAAGCTGCCAATAGGGCTGAAAATGAATCCCAACTCTGACCACTCAATGAGTCAGGTCTTGAACCCAGAGAGAGCTTACCAACTGCAGCTTCAAGAGTCTCACTGCTCTCCTCACCTACTGTTACAACCTTCTCAGCACTACTTTCACTGGCAGTACGATTTCTAGAGTGACTTTCATTAATGGGGCCAAAATCTATTTTTATCTGAGTGGGATATACATGAGGATAACTTCGAGCAGATTCTTTCAATCTGCAAGATTCACATTCATAAGCAACAATAGAATCTTTTCCACTTGCTGGAGTTTCTAAAATCCTGGCGAGAGAAGGCAGACGTGCACAGCTGTTTTTTCGCTTTTGAGCATCCAACCATTTCAGTAACACGGATGACAGGTGTGGTATAGGGTCAGTTGGTACACCCATGGACCATGCAGCAGGTTTCTTGGGTGATGGGCTTTCCACCAGCAAGTCAAAAGAATCAATCTCCTTGAAATATGCTATCTCCTTATCGAAGTTGGGAGGTTGTACATTTTTCCCCTACAAACAAGCGAAACAACGATGTTCGAATGTAACAAGAAACAAATGTTCACAGCATAATAAGCCAGAGCAATGCTAGAACTATAAGATAATGCATGCAAGATACATTATCTTCTGATAAGCGCAATTCTAAACACAATGCCACACATTGTATTGCTTCCAAATATGATATGCAAATTACAGTAGTAAAAGAACAAACTAATGAAAAGCAATAATGGCATACTTTAGGAAGAGGCGGCTTTTTCTTCCTTCTAGGTTTGTCCTGATCAGGTGGCCGTACAGATGCTGCAATGCTAGTCCTCCCCCTGTCATAATACTGAAGTATTAAATCCTGATTTTTTTGATTTGTAGTTATTAGTAACCTCATTCCCTTGCAAATAAGTAAAGTTTAACTAAGAGCTTCTGAAATGAAGCATTCCAAGTGAGGAGAAAGAGGGGTTGTAGTAAAGTATAACAAGCTCGAGGGGGAAAAAAATGCTAATAAATGGCGATGAAATGGTATAAATGAATAACTCTTTTGCTCGACAACTAAAAAGAATGAACAAATGATGGCCATGAATGACATCATTAGTGGTCATGGACCATGGTCTAAGTTGTGTAAGCTATAAGAGTGTGTGTACTTCATCTTACAAAGCTCAAAGTCAAACAGATTGTGGCCAAGACTTTAATCAGCACATAACAGAAAGAGCAATCAAATTTTGGGATGTGTTTGGCTTAACCAAGCCATAAGGTTCAATAATTTCAGTCTGCAAGACCAGACCATCTTTTCATAAGGAAATTTTACTATAAGAGCAATTATAGACACATTCGGACTGTCTATGTAGATCATTAGATATCAGAATTTGTCTGGTATGATGTTACATACTCTAGTTGGCTCCTCAATGACACAATGGAGCATATAATTGTTGAGCATACTTAGCAGAGCATGCCAAGTCTGGTGCACTTAGGAACTTCATGAGCTAATCGTCATCAAAAGATGAATGCATGATCATCAATACGGTTCTTGTTTTAGGCCACATTAAAATAAAATATAATATAATTAAAAAGAAACCATCTTTGAGGAGAATAAATGCTCTACTATCTTTCTCATATATATTATACAAACACACTACAGAAATTACAGATTCATACTGCACATTAAATGATTGGCAGAGGAAAAACCTGGTGGAAAGCGCACGATTCCAACTAGGTCTTTTAGCCTGTACGAGACTCAACCTAACCTCATTTTCGGAGCTCGGTTTCAACTGCTGGCTGCGAAATAACCTCGAGAATGACAATCATAACAAAAGAAAATGGAATAATATGAAGAAACAAGTGGAAAATTCTAACCTATCTGCTCCAATTTTCTCTGCACTTTCATCTACCTGTCTAGGATTGACGACTTCAATTCCTGCTTAATTTCGCGAAAAAACAAATCAACACATTCACCAAATCCCAAAAAAAAAAAATTACCGACTTCTATTGAATCTAGGGTTTCGAAGGAGTAATAAATTTTATAGTTTATACCTGCCGGTGAAGCCATTACTGATGAAAAGAGGCCGTTTGCTGTCTTATCAGTTGCAGACAGTGTGCAGCGTTCGTAATTTCAAATGCAACTCTCAAGCGGGAAGTGCAATACGTCGCCGTTTAGTGACTAAGCCTATTTACTAATAAGAGTGTAAACGATCCAAGCCGCTCACAAGTAGATCGACGTTCGGCTCGTGCAATGTTTGTTCATATATGATTTAACCGAACTCGAGCGGTTAATCAAGATTAACGATCCGAACCCGAGTATTTTAAAGCTTGACTCGAAATATTCACGAGATCTATCGAACATTATTATAATATATTAATAATATATATTATTTTGTATATTTTAACGAGTCAAACTCGAGCACTATAAAACTTAACATTTCTTTCAAGTTGTTCGAGCTCGAGTTTGAGCTTGAAAGTGTTCAAACCTTTTCCGAGCATAATTGAGCAAACCCGAACCGATCTCATAGTCTCATACTTGAGCCGAGTTCAAACAACACTTCTTTAATCTTTGTAAATGTTTTTGGTCCCTTCATCAATTAATATATTAAATAAATACTCTCTTCGTTTCGTTTCTATTTAACCGAATAAGTTATTAAAATTATTTGTTGTTGTTTAACCCAAAAACATAGGTCGGCACCTTGGTTGGTTAAGGAGATTGGAAAACAATAATAAAATAATATTAGAAGACTAATTGGTATTAAACCACATTAATTATGAAAGCTAAGCACCACAAATTAGAGATAAATATCTCATTTGAAAATCATACATAAATGTCCAAATACATGTTCATAATAATTCCATAATTATTATAAACCAGATCTTTAAAAAGATAACCACTAAATATATGGACGTCTGCTTCAATCCCTATCTTATGAATTTAATTATTCAGATTATTATATCAATTATTTTTAATCACTTTCTCAAAGGGGCATTCAGATTGCTCCGGTTTACCTACAAAAACTCAATCCACAATTTTTCTTTAAGCATGGTATCGTTTAATTGTCATTTTTTAAGCACTTAATTATTGACAAAGAGGGTAGTTGTTAAATGAAAGGACTGCCCAGCTGATTAGATTATGAAATTGAAAGGTTGCTAAATTTTTTATTTATTTATGTATTATTAAGATCTTGGAAGATTACTTAATAATAACATTCCAGGTACTCGTGTCTTGTTTGAATTGATGAATTAAATGGAATTGTATTTTCATTAAATTCTATTATTTTGACGTGTGTGAGATACATATGAATGATAAATAGTTTTCCATTGGATTTGAGCACTGATAGTAGATACTCGAAATTTCTTAAAAATTGTATTTTAAAAAATTTAACATTTAGATTTAATAAAAATAACACGGCAGCATATACTTATTTTTTTTATTGTCAATTACAGATTCTGTAAATTTTTCTTTACATTTACCTCATTTATCCAAATTATTTAAAGGCGGCTACATCGGCACCACGAAAATACTATCGGCACCCTTTAATTTATTATTTTTCATTTACTTTTCCACACCACCAAATCACTCAAGGCACCACCTAAAAATATTCCATTTAATAACTTCTAAAAACTATACACTAAATCCCTCATATTATAAAAAATAAAACTTTAGTCCACACTTTTTCTACAACCCTTCTTCATTACTTCATCTACAACCCTAAGAATACCACCGGGTTTGTGGCCGGAATTTTCGCCGGAAATTTCACCGGGAGCAACATCACTTTTAACTCCTCATCTAAGTACCTTGTTTTGTTTGTATTTCGGTTGTAAATTGGTAGAAAATTTTAATTGTGTAATTTATTTGTGTTTCGTTTTCGATTGAAATCTGGAAGATATAGGGTTGAAATCAGATGTTTTTTTTGGTATTTTTCGATGAACGGCCGTTTCCCGATCTGAGGAATGGGGAAGACGACCGGTTGCTTGAAACGTCGCTTATAGTGACGTGTCGGTGCATATACAACATCAGATGAGATGACGTGTTGATCATAAAAGATCACCAGGGTAACTTAGTTGTTCATCGGTGTGGATGTCGTTAACATTGTCTTCTGGCGTCGGTGCAGCTGACGTTCTAAGAAACGTCGTTTAGGGTGACGTTTGATTCTAATGGAAACGCCAATGAAGCTGACGTTGTTGTCCATAACGTCACAGACCATGACGCTGATTTGCTGAAGAAACGTCAAAGTTGCTGGAGTTCTGAAAACAGTGACATTTTAAGTTCTAGGTTCTAAACGTCAGCACAATTGACGTTCAACTTGAACACGAGCGTCAGCCGTACTGACGTTTTACAGGATGCCGGCCGGAGAATCCTATAGGCGTCGGAAACTCTAAAAATCTTCTCTTTTTTTTATAATTCATGAGTTTCAAGCAATTAAGAATGATGTTTAAGTGTTATCTTATTAAATGATCAAGATTATCAATTTTTTAGGTGATGAGTTTGATGTAATGGAAAAAGTCGTTGAAGAAGATGAAGATGGTTGAAGAGGATGAAGATTGTTGAAGAAGATGAAGATGGTTGAAGAAATTTTTTGATGATGGTGATGAAGATGGTTGAAGAAATTTTTTACGATGATGATGAAGATGAAGATTATTTTTTGATGATGAAGATGAAGATGAATTTGGATGAAAATTAAGTTCGGGAATTATAATGTTTCATTTTAATTATCAAAGGACTAGATTGTATTTTATAAGATTCATGGTATGAGAAGTAAGTTTTTCGTTTTTTTGGTGGTGTGGAAGTAAAGAAATAATAAAAATATTCAATGTGGTACCAATAGTGATTTATAGGGTGCCAAAAGTGATCGGGTGCCGTGAGTAAAAACCGGGTTCCAATAGAAGCCGCATATTTACATTTTCCTTTATATTTTCAACATTAGTTAAAATAGAGAATTCATGTATTTCATCTTGGATAGAAATCCACTAAGCTATAAAAATATATATATTTAAAACTGTAAAGTAAAGAATTCGTTAAGACTTAAGAGTATCTGATTCGAGTGCTCTTAAATGATGACGATTTGAAATGCTAAAAGGATAAATAAAAAAGGCGTCGCTGCCAACCTCAATCACCAGATTCACCGTCCACCACCAACCGTTATCAGCAATAAGAGGTGTATTGACAACTCTCTGCACACGACAAGCCACAAAAATATACTTTTCTTACTTTATATTTTCCACATAGTGACATATGTATTACATGAGTTTATAGGGTTTCGAGCCTCAAACGGATTAAAATGTTCAATAATCCACCACCAAAATCTACGGTGGTCTCCGTACGTGGCTGAATTTCTTTTTAAGAAGGTCCAATTACCCTATTAAATCACCTGACAGAGGAAGCCCTTTGTTTTGTTTTTGTTTTTTTAAGGAATTTAGCCAATTATGATATCATGTACTGCCATTTTGGCTATATATATCTTAGAAATAAATTATTGGCTGGATTCCTGTTACATACGGCAGAAGCTTATAATTATTAACTAACAACCGAATCTGTTGACCTCCGCCAAATAAATGACGTCCATGTCTTTTTTTTCTTAACTTCTTCTTAGTCAAAGAAACTAAAGGATATTAACCATATATGGAACAAAAAATTCAGTAGGCCAATATGATGCTGAATTTTTATTAGGTCGGTGATAAGAATCGAATTCTGGTTCTCATCAGGTTGTGCAATGACCTATATCATTTCTGGTTTTTATCAGGTTGTGCAATGATTTGTATCACTAGAACGTATTCGATTTTCTTACTTAGGATATTTTATTGTCCCAAATTCTAACCATTTTTTTAATATATGTACAAGATCTATCTAGAAGGACAAAGTCCATAGGAACGCCGCTCAACGATGATAGTAGTTCTTGAGGTTAAGTTACAATGGTGAAAAATTCAAAAATGAATGAACGTAATGTATTATCTTTTTACAATGGTTGTGTTATAAAATTTCTCATAACATATAAAGATAATATAAGAAATCGTCAACAGGTGCACCTGGATAGATTCGCTAGATTTGTGGAGATCTCGATTGCTTTCTAACGATATAAGAAATAGTTGAGTTTGAAGCCGGTTGTTTTGAGGGGGTTGTTGTAGGTGTAGTTATAAAAAAGGCGTTAAACGTTTTGTCTGGGAAGCCCCTCTGACCAACAAATCATTAAATAGGGTTGTAAGGATGCAGGTGGCGACATGTGGTCTATAAGGGTATCTCAAAGAGTTATGTTTGAAGAAAATAACATCAACGGGCAAGAATGAACAAGTAAGATGCTACGGTTTAGTCCATACAAGTTTATGTAATGTACCTCCCTAATGTAAAGAAATTGTGTTATTTTTGTAGGTGAAATTATGGCAGTTGGAAGACAACCGGCAACAGGGTGATAGATGGGTGTCACTTGTTGCCTTATTAGAAATGGTTTTATCTTGTTGAGGATATTTTGATTGTACTTGCTTGTTTGCTCGAGGGCCAAGTTGTCAAGCATAGAAACTTGTCATGTTCAGCATTTGAGACTTACACTTGAGAAATATCCGAGACTTGAGTTCAACGATGGCTGATCGTGGCTCAAGTGTTTGGTTGTAACGTTGAGTTGATGGAAAATGTGCAATGCTCAAAGACGGGATCAAAGAAGATCTGAGTAACATCCGAGATAGACCTATGTTGTGGGTGAATGTTGGTCATAACTCGGTCCACAGAGACAAAATAAAATGTAGGACGGGTTCCAACGCCAACAGTTCATCACGGAAGAAGGGACCGACTAAGCCGGGATCACTAACTAATACTAATCTAATAGAAGATCAGAATTAGAGATTGATAGAAAAGCAAGGACATGGGCTTGTGTGAGTAAGAAACAAAACATATCTATTCTAGTTCTATCATCAACTATGAGTTCGAATCTAAGAGAAATTCTAGAAGAATGTTTCCTATCCTGAATTTTTTTTATCATATTAGGACAAACCTGCCCATAGACAAAGGTCGGTCGAGTGCTTAATTCTTCTACATATCCAATGACGATATGGTTGACTGAAATAAGAATGCACGAGCTATACAAGTCCTGCTTAATTGATAACAATGTGATATTTATTCTCGTCACATAAATCCAATGAGGCATATTTTAAGATGTAAACATATGAATAAGAATCTTTTTTTTTTCTTAAGATTGACAATGTAATATGTGGTCAGATAGACTTTTCTGGTACTGTAGTTGGCTAGTTGTGCACAATGACGGTGTCTTAATCATCATCTTGATGTTAATCCAAACGATTAATTTTGAAAATATCGTTTCAGATGCGTGTATATAACTCCATTATATATGAGAATAGCTAAGTGTATTAACTGGTTTTACACCAAAAAAGGCCAACCTAAAATACGACATTAGCATAAGAGCCAAATTTAATGATAGAAAATACAGTACACGAAACCTATGGTGGCCTGGATCACAAGTACAAATAAAATATTCAACTGTCATTTTCAGAATTCAATGGAGTTGAATATTCAACTGTCATTTACAAATACAACAGTATCATATGTTACAAGTCTTATTATAATATTGTTAGATCAAATTATGCATATAGGGTATGTCAATATTTCGACTTATTTCAAATAGATTTGGTTGAAATGTTGGTTGATTTGTATTGATCGAATTTTGTGTCGAGTAAAATAGTTTTGATTTTTATAAGAAGAAAAATAAGATTCAAAATTATTATTTTTTAATATGAATAAAGTTGTTTTACTTCACTCGAGTAGAATTAAATTATTCATATTATGTATCTTGATATTGTATTTTGTACAACTCAACAATTACATTAATAACCTTTTTTAGGGTTAGCTTTCACAATTAAATCATAATTTAACTTACACTCTTCATATTCCTTTATTAATTATGATATTAAACTGATGTTTGACCTATTTAAAAGATGGTTAACAGTTTATATCTGAAAAATCCCAGTATCATCATGTTAGGTTCATGTGAAAACAAGATAAGCAAAGGAGAGAATGTCAAAATAACAAATTATAAGATGTAGGTTATTCAGGTTTTTAAATATTGTTTGACTAAAACAAGTTGCATACAAATTATAATTTTTTTATTATAAAATATTATTTTATTAGCAAAGTATAAAACATGTCATTTTTTATGTGAATCTTTAGAGACACATCAACTTAGTAACTTACTATGACAAAACAATTATGATGCAAAGAATATGCAACTTTCACCTTGATATGATATCGTATTAAAAAATATATATCTTTTCACACAAGAAAACAAATTTTATTATGTAATTTATACCATACTTTTGTTATATGTGTTGCCTTTTATTTTTCATATTGTTTTCCGTGCTTCTTGATTCTGACTCAATTTTAGATACAATGTTAAATATTTTGTTGACATATTTTTAGTTAGATGCACATTGGAGGTTTGTGAGACAAAAAAAATATCAAATGAGCATATGTGATCTTTCCAACAAGTTTTGGGTATTGTAATATTCCACATTGTAAATGCGAGAATTTATCAAGATATAAAATCGAGAGATGATAAACTTGGTAAGCGATGACAATACCTAAGTGGTTACTTGATCAATTATAATCAAGTAGCAGAACCCCTAGACTTGAATTTTGTGAGTTATAGACGACACAACTGATTATCATATGGAAAATGTAATATTATACATTGGAAAAGTTACAGTCTGATATCATACATTGAAAAAGTTACATAAACGTTATCAAAGATTAATGAACTTGATAACTCTTATAAGATCACCATGTAGTGCCAAAACGAGGTTGTCATTTCCTTAATAGGCTGAAAGTGTAACACCCCACGGTGAAAAAAGGTTAGAGAAACGTTATCAATATATAAGGTACGTTAATACATAATTGAAAAAAGTTAGAGAAACGTTGTCAAGATATGAAGTTAATACGTATATAATGAACTTGGTAACTTAAACCAACAATTTTAATCCAAACAATGACGATAAACCTAAGTAGTTTCTGGATCATTATGACTTAAATAGCGTTGATAGAGCTAAGTTATGGGCTGTTACAACATATGTAAATTGAGTCGGAATAATCACTTCGACTAATATTCACTCGAAATGGTGTTCATTATTAAAAGACGCCACCTCTTATAGACTGTGATACGTCGAAAGTTGTTTTTTTTTCCACTAAAAGCGTATGACATCATCGAAAGCTCATAAACCAAAAACCGTCGTCATAATGATCGAAACATACCAATTGATACAACACTAATAATTGTATAATGGTAAAATAATTTCTCATTGATTCAATCAACTGTGAAGGTACACCTTTACGGTGTATTGAAACATAAGGAACAAGTAAATGCAATAAATAATAAACATTAAACGGATTCTTTCCAAAGTATTCTCAACACGCCCCCGCAATTCCACGGGAACGGTGTGGACGTGGAGATTGGTCTTCAAGGTAGTGAAGCGAAGACGGCCAAGTGGTTTAGTCAGAATGTTGGCCAGTTGATCCTTGGATGAAAAAAAAGCAATCTGGACGTGCATGGAAGCAACCAATTCACAGACATGATGGAAGTCGATCTCGATGTGCTTGATACGAGAGTGGAAAACCGGATTGGCGGCATTGAAGTATTGGGCCGAAGCCTGTGATGAAGGACCCGGAGAGTGCAGGACCGGCGAGGCGAGAGGAACCGGGCTGTGGTGCTGAATACGAGCCTCGGTCGTAAGCGAAATTTAATAAACCTCTTCAAGAGTGAGCTAATCATGGGATGAGAGCATGTTTACCATTGAGTCATATACCGGACCTGGCCGGCTAGCAGATACGAGATGATGTCGTTCGACGTGAGGGGGTGGCTGATGGCCAAAATAGTGAGGTCCAACTTTAACCGGCAGTGTACCGAGTCGGATGCACTATAGTAGCGAGTGATGGCCGTTTCACAGCATAGCCAACTCTAACCGGCAGGGTATTGAGTCGGATGTACTATAAATGGCGAGCAAGGTCGTATCCCACAGGGAATCTGGTTAAGTATCAAAGCCGGTCTCGTTCTTAGTTTAGGTCAACACAGTCTTTGAGAAGGGTGATTTGTCAGATCACCAGTTCTAACAACTAAGTATACACAAAAGAAAATAGTTTAAACTACGAAAAAGAGATAGCCGAACTATGATCCAATCTAATACTCACAAACCCTAACTAAATCCGGAAGTGTTTTTGACTTACCTAAACATTTTGGATGTCACTCGAAGGGTGTCGTTTCCTATTTCCGAGAATAGACATTATTTCTGTTAGGTGTGATGCCCGAAAGACAATTTTGTAATTGTTTTATTTAATAAATGAAATGATATTATTATTCATATTTATTATTCTCATAATCACCGATGTGACAATAGTATTTACACTACAAAAAACCCTAAGTATATCGTTTATGTAATCACTTAACTCAGTGTATGGTATATACACGGGAGGATTGAGTTAGTGAAGATGTACTTAAAATACAATTAGCCCGTAGTGAAGTTAATCGAGAGTATCGGGTCTCTCCTTTAACGTGCTATTAATGCGCCCATAACAAAATAGGTGTGATTGTCTTATCCGGACTTTCGGTTAAGAGAACCTAATGGGGCATTTATATATGATAGATATATCATATAGGGTATGGACCGATTTGATTAGAGTTCACGATGTAATTCCGTAATCGAGAAGTCTTATCGAATCAATGGATGATCATATTTATGGATATATCTTAATCCCGAGGTGATCACGATCAACCGCTTGAATCGGTATGAGGTTTGACTTGACGGTAAAGGATTACACCGAGTCCGTGGTCCGAATTACCCCATCTTGGCATTGTACTTGGATTGAGTGAGTAGTCGTGTTATCACGGATACGGAATTCATTCCTTCCATTTATGGAAGTAGATAGACGCTTCCTTATTTGTTAATCCTAGAAACCGATCGATCCATGGAGTTCATATTACACCGATTAGCTACCGGTGAGTTGTATGAATTAATTGATCACTAGGGGGTTAATGGTAAATAAGGATAAGAGGTTCTAAAAAGGGTTAACGGTAACTTCCCGATTTAGAATGAACAGTCTATGGAGGATTAATCCATATGTAATGATTATATCAATGGACGCTTATTATTATTCTCGTGATCGAGGAGATAAATATAATCTCATAATCGGAGGAGTGCAGTCACGGGATTATGGTGGCATATTCCTGTGATTGATTTATCAAATATAATTATTCTGTTTGTAAGATAATTATTTATTTGATTTATCGGAGCCGCCGATTATTAGTCCATGGTCCCCGACGTGCCTCCTAATATAAATAGCTATTCTCGACGTCGAATCCTAATAATATTGATTTAGTTCTTGTTGGACTTTATTAAAACGATATGTGAATTAATTGTTTAGTGGACTATTAAATTAGTTAGGCTAAATAATTAAATATATGAAAAAGACATTTTTCATAATCTTGGCCCAAGTGTGTGAAATGTGTGGAAGCCTTTATACCTAGGGTATAAGGTGGCGCCACATTTTGTGTCATTAATTATTGGGAGATTTGTTCTCTCAATAAATAATAAGACATGTGCATAAAATATTTATTGGATAAATATTTATGGAAAGAAATAAAGATAAATATTATTCTAGATTTGTTCTAGAATATTATGGGATTATCTTTTATTTAATGGGATTATTATAATTGATTTTGTATTAATTATTAAATCCTTGGAGGCTAAGTTTTACTCTCCTATATAAAGAGAGTTCTCCCAAGCCTCAGAACACAACACACAATTCGACTTCACCTCTTAAAGGGGAGAAGAAATTAATTTCGGCCAAGGGGGAAATATGGGGAGAAATCTTGGAGATTTTTCCGGGTAGCATATCGGAATGATTCGAGACGAAGATTTCCTTCCACCGGGAGTTGCTTGGATCACAAGTACGGAAGATCGTGGTGCTCTTCACATCTTCGTTCCTTCCATTGCGGTTCTTCAACTTGGATTTTGAGATCCAAGAGGTATGATCTACAACCCCCTTGTAGATGTAGATCTAGTTATTTTATTACGTGTATTTTATAGATCTAGATCCTTAAATCGCTTCCGCTGCGGATGATATTACTAACAATTTCAATAATCTACCCTCCTATGTCAGGTTCAACAGTCTGCTAACCGGATTTAACTGACCTAACACGGTCTACGATCAATGAAACGCTCAACAAGTTGATACAAACCTCACACACGAAACCGAATCTGAACAACTCAGTCGGTTTTACAGGGTGATCCTAGAACCCCGGTTCCCGTAGCCTCTCGCAAAATACATATATAAAGACGATACGTGTAATACGATTATCAAATTGTCAATTCAATAAACGTGATCAATCACAAGTTCTAGAACTACAAACATCAAGAATAAACGAATCAAACATCAAGAACACCAAAAGAACAAACTAGGGTTCGATTTCGGAGATTTTCACATAACCCGGCTATAAAAGGGATTACCTACCCATTATTATCAACACACTACATGAAATCAACAATAAAAGTAACAAGATTGAAAGCAATAAATCGATATTACCGAAAGACGGAGTTGAAGAAAACCGGAAGAAAAACGAAATCCAAACTGAAATTGCAATAGCCAGTAGGACCGATCTTCAGATTACACAAAATTAAATCTAATTTAAGCTAACTATATACCAATCTAAGAAAAACTAAGAAAAAGGAATGAAAAGTGCAGGAAAAAGTCGAAGGAGAAGGTGATAATTTGAAAAGTGATGGTAATATATATATTCCGAAAGTTTCCTGCTGAAAGCTTCTAATAGTAATATTGGGAAAGTTGCTACTAAAAAGAAATTGGAGCCTCTGTTGCTCTCTTTTCTTAACATAACAAATATATATATATATATATATATATATATATATATATATATATATATATATTATCTAGTCTATTGCCGACTTAAGAAAGTCGGCCGACTTTAAACTTATCTAATCAACTGTATCGGTCCAAGCTTAAAACGTGCTGCCGTTTAATAATGACACGATATATTACACGTGGTTTTATAGTATTGAAACATCCGTTGATCTTATCATGTATTTGCGTCGATACTTATCCATTTAGTAAACTGGTTGCAGACTAAGCTTCGGGCACACGCTCCAATCCCGTATCTCGCCTTCCGGACAAGCCAGACACCTAATTCCTGGGCAAAATCATAATAAATATCGCACGTAATCCCTACATGACACTATGTTGACCAAGAGTATAACCAACGGGCTTTCCAGAAAAAGATCGGGAATCCCGGATTATATTTCCGGATCTCGGAAACATCGAAACGGTACAATACGTGTCAAAACCAAGCCAAATATGTCCGGAATTAAGTAAAATGAGTCGAAATGGGGTATAAAACACGTACAAAAATATATAATCAGCGAGCAAGGTCGATCCCACGAGGAATAAATCAAGTACCAAAGTCATTTTCATACTTAGTTTAACACTAAGACGTAATATAAACTAAGATAGTAAGGAAGAAGGCATAGTCAAACCATGATCCAATTGATTGGTTTCACCCCTTTTATCGGCCTATTGGGAACGAGTATAATCGACCTACCAACCAATCATACTCAAGATGTGTTTGTGGGTGCAATCTCCAATAGTGGTGTGTAGACGCCAATGCAACAACCTACCATCCTATGCCCGGTTCAACAGTCCGCCTTTAAGAATTTAACTGACCAAAACATGATTAACGCTCTAGAGATGCTCAACTCACGTTGAAAACCTCACTCAAGAAACCGAATCTAAACAACTTAGTCGGTTTTACTTGGCGATTCCAAAACCCCTCTTACCACATCATCTCGCAAAATACATATATAAAGACAATGTGTGAAATCATGAATCAAGTTATCAAATCAATTCAAGCATTAAGCACAAGTTTTAGAACACAAACTCATCAAATGATTCAACTTTAACAACTACACATTCCCAATTTAATCAATTAGAGGAGGATTTCATCAAATTTCACATGATTTAGCTATGTAGGAATTTAGCTACTCATAATAATGCAAGAAACAAACATGAAATTAAACTCATAAATATCAAATCTAAGAAGAAAATAAAGTTACCCATTGAAGAAATCACCAAAGAAAATCCAAACTTCAACCATCTCCAACGCAATCTTGTCAAGAATACAAATGGGGATTGATCTGGGATTGATAATCTAGAGTTTAATCCATGGAAGTTACAAGAAAGATGGATCTAAGAGCTAATATAAGGAAGAAAAGAGATGAAAATCGGCCTAAGAGTGTCTAGGTATGTCTAAGTATGAGTGAATATGAAATGGGGTGAAAAATCTGTTTATAAGTGGCCATAAAAGTGCAGAAAACGGCCGAATGCGTGCGCATTCCCAATCAATGCGCACGCATTGCCCTGTGTTAGTATTCAGCATTGACAGACCTTTAGTAATTTGGCAATATTTTTGCGTGTAGAGCTCCGATTTGAGTGATTCAAGTTGCGTTGGAAAGCTCATTAAAATATCTACAACTTTAATGAAGACCACAAGTCCAGAAAATGCATAACATTGATCAAAGTTCAGATAAAGTGAATGTAAGGCGAAAACACCAACTATATTTGATCCGTTTCAACTTCCGGGCTTCGGTTATGTCACTCTAAGCCTCATGCCTTATCTTCCGGGCTCATAAGTCACCTATATCCTGCATCGTAACATTCAAACACATACCGAGCATAGATCCACAAGATAACTAGAGCTCAAATAGGGTCAAAAACACCGTAAAATGTCGAAGTTTTTTATGTATGTGACGGTTCACCTCTAAGTGATTGTGCAATGCATTATTACCCTATAATCGGTCTAGAAATACCCAAAATAAGCCAAAAGTGTCATAAATAGGGGTTAAAATATGCACCGAAGCATAGTAAAGTTGACTCTCATCAGTGACCAGCCATTGAAAGCTCGTCGGTGAGCTGCTTGATTGAGGAGAAATATTCAGTTGTTGTACATGTGCCTTTCCTTGTAGAAGCCAACTGAGATCGTAAATGAACGATCCGGGCCCGACTTTGTGATGCGAAACAAGTCTTTAGAGCGTCCCCAATTGTTGCGGACGTGGAGGCATGATTAACTTGCATAAGTACGTCTTCGGATAGTGGAGAAGCGATAGTGCTGAGAATAAGATTATCATGTTGCATCCATGTGTCGTAGGCCGGATTGTTGGAGGTGATGCCGGCAACATCAGTGATCTTCTGCAGCGGCTAGACAATCTAGCCATCTATGTAACCGAAAACTTTCTGACTGTGCTGAAAAACAATTTAGGGGTAGTGGTCAAATAAATTGAAAAATATATATACCAATAATAAATTCATTGTATCGATAAAAACCGTCTAAATTTAATATATGCAATGATATAAAAATACATTGTGTCACGATGATTATCCTGTTCTATTACCTCTTTAACAAAAGGATATCTACAGTGTCGGTCAGGACCAAATATACCAGTAGGGGAGAGTGGGAGACCACTTTAATAGTTTGATAACAAAGAAGTTTTCCATCATTTTTGTTTCTCTGATTCATCTTCCAGAAAAAAACTAAAATGGTGCCAGCTAAATCGTGGAAAGGAAGTGTGGGGGGTTGGGTGGGGTGGAGTGGGGTTGGGTTGTAGACTTGTAGTCATTGCACCACTACCTTTCTCTTTTATGCTTTCCTTTTACTATATGTAGTATTCATTTTCTCATTACCTACCTTTGATAACTCCATTCTTTCTTTCTTCTTCTTTTCATATTCTTTATAACTGATTCCACCATTATTGTCATCACATTTATCATTTTCAGTTAGCATATACCTCTGTTCTGTTTCCAATTACATCCCTTTTATTTTTTTTATTTTTAAACTGGTTTAAGTCAATTTCATGCTGGAAAAAGAGTGAAACACCATTCCAGCTTAGATATGAACTCACAATTTATGCTGTAGGAAAAAACCCAGATGTGATTTCGTATTTCAGTGGATCTTTTTTCTTTGATTTGATTAATTTGGACATAAAGATCTGTTCTTGCCGGTTTGTTTTACTGCATTGGAAGCTTGGAATCGTAATGGGGTTGCTGAGATCTATGCATTGAGTTTTACTTGTAAGTCCCACTTCATACATGGTTTGTAATTGATGAAAAAAGATCAGATTTTGTTTCTTTTTAGCTATTTTTTCTTATAATGTCTCATTTTTGCTGATAACTTGTTTGTAAAAATTACTCAGTGAACTTGTTTCTTTGCGTTTGTACAGCAACCTTAATTTATTAGCTATCGTTTTCACACTGATTAAAAAAGTGAAAAAATGTAGTTTTTTTACTATAATTTTCAGATAGATTGGATAAATGTCAATGGTAATGTAATATGAATATGAAGGGGTAAGTCCTCAGTTTGTTGTTGAGTTCAGACATGATAACAGTTGTTCTTAGGTAATTGGAACCATTTTAGATCTTGTGTTGTTTAGTTGTATATTCCACAGTGGCACCACATTCACAATTGACTTTTGTACCATTGATTCTACCGCTTAGAATCGGCTTTCCGCCCTTTTTGATTATGATAATTGAGCTGAGAATCGAGTTTCTGCCCCGTTCGATTGTGACAATAGAGCTGGGAATCGACTGTCCGCTTTCTTTGATTGTGACAATTGTGCTGAGAATCGACTGTCCACCCTGTTCGATTGAGACATTGTGCTGAGAATCGACTTTCTGCCTTGTTTGATTGAGACATTGAGCTGAGAATTGACTTTCTGCCATGCTCGATTGTGACATTGAGCTGAGAATCTACTTTCTGCCTTTTTCGATTGTTACAATCGAGCTTCTGCTGGTTGATTGTTTTCGGTTTGGTGTCGTAATAAAATCACTATGGCTCGCAGTAGCTGTTGAAAATAGTTGACTCAAATTGTTTAGCTAGTTGAGTTTAGCTGGTTGAGTCTGGCCAAATATTCAGATTTCTAGACAATTTGTAAACTGAAGAAATGCTCAACCATGTTCTTATGTTCAATGAGATGATCGTAAATGTTTAAACTTATGAAATTATTTTCCGATGAATGAGAAATCAATACTCGTTTCATTCCTGATAGGTCATTTTCGGCATCCTAAAAGATGGGGTCTAATCTGAAGTCTGCATTATCTCAAGAAACCTCAGTATTTGGTCTGAAAGTTTGGGAGCTAATTGGGATCATTGTTGGTGCTTTAATCATTATTGTTTTATTAGCCTTATTTTATCTCACTTCAAGAAACAAATCCAAAAAATCCCAAGAAAATCTTCCAATCAATCAAATACCTTCATTTTCTAAAGAAATCAAAGAAGTAAAAGTAGAGCAAGTATCATTTTCTCCACAAGAAAACAATGTACATCCTAAGTTTCAAGACAAGCATGCTGAGACCGAACCAGACAAAGTTTCCGCGCATTTGGGAACTGTTAAGACAACAAACGGAGATTATTACAGCCAACCTGGTTCTCTGTCAGAAGAAGGGAATTCAGACAATTTTTCCTCACCACGCCTAAACACAGTTCCTTCTCCGTTGAGTGGACTACCTGAGTTTTCTCAATTAGGTTGGGGTCATTGGTTTACACTAAGAGATCTTGATCTTGCTACTAACCGATTTTCGAAAGAGAATGTGATTGGTGAAGGTGGTTATGGAGTGGTTTATAAAGGAAAGTTAATTAATGGTGCTCCTGTGGCGGTTAAGAAGCTCCTAAACAATCTGTGAGAATGCTAATGATTTTATTAACAGCATTATTATGTGGTTTAATTACTTACACTGTTGTCCCTTTATTTTCTACTCATAAATTCCTTTCTTTTCATCAGGGGTCAAGCAGAGAAAGAATTTCGAGTGGAAGTTGAAGCGATTGGACATGTTCGTCATAAAAATTTGGTTCGACTTTTGGGATATTGTATTGAAGGAACTCATAGGTATCTGTCTAAAAACAAGTTTAAATTGTTCTTCGTTTTTTTAAAGACCTTGTGTTATCATTATACGTAAAGATTAGTATCCATAGTTATGTATTTTCTTGCAGTTTAATAGTGGTTAGTTGGAAGATAATCCTCTTCTTCATAGATTATTGTTATAAGGTTGTTCTATCAGAGACTTTGTTGGAAAAATTAAAAGTATTGACTGTTTTACCCTCTTGTACTGTAGCATATGTAACTTATTGCATCCCTTTAGTTATCCTTAATCTTCTAATTAATTAAGGAGTTAATTAGGGTGCAATAAGGCTGTTAGTTTGTTTTGTTTCCTAGTAGGAACAAGTGCTGGGCCACTGTCCTTTATTACCGTTGGAACAGTGTTCCCAGCACCCTCTCTCATCCAACTAGCCATTGGAGCCTTTCCTGTGTATTTAAGGAAGTGGTAGTTGTAATAACATTTAATGAGCATTTATTCTAATAAAACTAGAATACTTTCCTCTCATTGCTTTATTTCTTACATGGTATCGGAGCTTTAGGCTCTTTTCTGGGATTCCTTTCAAAAATTCTTCTCTCTTTAAATGACTGAATCCTCTGCAACTAGTATGGCATCTGATTCTATCACTTCTGAAAACCCCATACCTTCTGGAGAGCTTCAAAACATTCAGCCTGCATATAAGCTGAATGGAAAAAATTATCTTAAGTGGTCACAATTTGTCAGAACCTTCTTGAAAGGTAGAGGCAAACTGAGCCACCTGCTAGGGACTGGTCCTGCTAAGGATGATCCCAAATTTGCTAACTGGGACGAGAAGGATTCTATGGTGATGTCTGGCTCTGGAGCTCAATGGTTCCAGAAATCAGTGATACCTGCATGTTCCTAGAGTCTGCTAAGGCAATCTGGGATCATGTAAAGAAAACTCACTCAAAGGTTAATGATGCTGCCCAAATCTATGAGATAAGGGCAAGAATTCAAAACACTAAACAAGGAGCTGTTAAACGAACAGAGCCGCTCGTGAACAAGCTCGTGTTCGGCTCGTTAGTGTTCGTGATCGTTTGTTCGTTTAGCTTAACGAGCCGAGCTCGAACATGATTGTAGGCTCGTTTGCTTAACGAGCCGAGCTCGAGCTTGGTTCGCGAACGTTCGATTATGTTCGCGAACATGCTTATTATGTTCGCGAACATGCTTATTGTTCGCGAACATACTTATATAATGTTCGCGAACATGCTTATATGCTTATAATATATGTCTAACGAACCGAACTCGAGCCGAATTCGAGCCGAATTCGAGCAAAGTCGAGCCAAAAGACAAAAAATATGTCTAACGAGCCGAGCTCGAACGAGCTCGAACGGTTCATTTTTAAACGAGCCGAGCTCGAACATAATTTTTTGTTCGTTTAACAAACGAACGAGCTCGAACGAGCTCATGAGCTTAACAAGCTCGAGTTCGAACAGCCAATACTCGGCTTGGCTCGGCTCGTTAACAGCTCTAAACAAGGTAACAAATCTATAACTGAATATTCTGGACTTATCCAATATCTCTGGCAAGAATTAGATCACTATCAATGCATCAAGATGAAAGATAGTGATGATGCTCCCACTTTAATGAAAATGATGGAAAAAGAGAGGATTTTTGCCTCTTACTGGTTTAAACCAAGAGTTTGATCCAGTCAGGGTTCAAATCTTAGGGAAGGAAACTCTTCCTACTCTAAATGAGACAATATCTATTGTTAGAGCTGAAGAAGGAAGAAGGGGTGTCATGCTTGACCCCATAAATACTGAGAGCTCTGCTCTACTTGCTGGTCCTAACAGATCTGGATTTCCTAAGACAAATGAGTCTAGGGAAATTCTAGAGAAGAAGCCTTTTAATCAGAGGCAAAATCAAAAGACCTCTGATAGAGATAATCTCTATTGTACTCACTGCAAGAAAAGCAGACACACCAAGGAGTTTTGCTGGAAATTGCATGGTAGACCTGGGAAGAATAATGCCCAGGCTCATACTGCAAATTCTTGTAATAAAGAAGAAGGCACTCAGGGGGTGAATCAGACTGCTTCAAGTCAAAACTCTATCCTTGGACAGACTGAGATTGAAAAGTTAAGGAAGTTCCTAGATACCTTGGAGAATCCATCATCTGCTATGGTTTTCTCAGGTATGGCTTCTCTTAACTTTTTAAATCAAAGGGTCACTAAGGGGTGGGTTGTTGACTCTGGGGCTACTGATCACATGTCCCATGCTTTGAATATGTTTGAATCCTATGTTCCCTGCAAAGCTAATATGAGCATTACTGTTGCTAATGGCACCATTGTTAAGATTGTTGGAACAGGGGATGTGAAATTAAACGACTTCTTAACTCTTAAGGGAGTCCTATTTGTTCCAGAACTGTCTGCTAATCTTGTATCTGTCAGAAAATTAACTAGAGATTCAAATTGTTATGTTTTATTCTCTACTAATTTCTGTGTGATCCAGGAGTTGGCAACAATGAGGAAGATTGGACTTGCTAGGATAAGAGATGGTCTTTATTTTGTGAATGATCAAAAGGGAGATGAAGGAACCTTTCAAAAAACCTGCTGCTTTTCTGAGAATAATAGTGATAGACTCATGATGTATCATAGAAGATTATGACATCTTTCATTTCAAATTTTAAGACATTTGTTTCCTAGTTTATGTAAGGGTTTAAATGTTGAGAATTTTAAATGTAATGAATGTATTTTTGCTAAGCATCAAAGTGTTAATTATCCTATTCAATCTCACTTTGCTTCTAATCCTTTTGATCTAATTCACAGTGATATATGGGGCCCTGCCACCTCACCTAACATTAATGGTGCTCACTGGTTTGTGTCATTTATTGATGATTGCACCAGGACACCTGGATCTATCTAATGAAACACAAGTCTGATTTGACTAATGTGTTTCCTGTGTTTTACAACATGATTCTTACTCAATTCGATACTAAGATCAAAAGATTAAGATCTGATAATGCAAAGGATTGCTTTAACAAAGCTCTCAATCCTTTCTTTGAAGAAAAGGGGATTATGCATGACTCTTCTTGTGTTCATACACCCCAACAGAATGGGGTGGCTGAAAGAAAGAATAGACATCTCATTGAAACTGCAAGAGCTCTTTTATTCCACATGAATCTTCCTAAGAACTACTGGGGAGAAGCGGTACTTACTGTTGCTCATTTAATCAATTGGCTCCCTGGTA
This sequence comes from Gentiana straminea, assembly GCA_036785695.1. Lineage (NCBI taxonomy): Eukaryota > Viridiplantae > Streptophyta > Magnoliopsida > Gentianales > Gentianaceae > Gentiana > Gentiana straminea. The sequence goes on along the minus strand of JAVUPR010000203.1, from coordinate 497,269 downwards.
GAGTTCTGGAAAGGAAAAGTCCTATTGAAGTTCTAAAAGGTGTGTATCCTGACTGCTTGAAATCTGAGGGACTTACTCCCAAAGTTTTTGGATGTGAAGTTTTTGCTCATATTTATATACCCAACAGGGGAAAACTTGACCCAAGGGCCCTAAGATGTGTGTTTATTGGCTACTTAAACACACAAAAGGGGTATAAATGCTACAACCCCCCAACTAAGAAGGTCATCATATCTAAGGATGTGACCTTTTATGAAAAAAGTCCTTATTTTTCTGGGACGCCTACATCTAAGGGGGAGAACTTACACTCTGATCTTGAAAAAGATTTGTATCTCCTTGATGATAACCCTGACAATACCTGTCAGGGGGAGAAAGTTGATCCATATGCCAATGAGGGTGATCCAGATATTAATGAGGAAACTCATGAATCTGGTGATCCTCAAAGCAACAACTCACATCCCACAGAGAAGACTGATCCTATTATCTATACTAGAAAAAATTGGATCAAATTGAAGAATGTGGTTCCTCTTGAAGAGAATACTATCCTTGAGCAGCATACTGAGGATGAGGACTTTCACCCCTCTGATCATGAGGGCCTGTCTAGAACTCAATCAAATGGAAGTAATGAGTTGTCTGAACCCTGTGATGATTTTTCTGAAGATCCATTGGAAAAAGAGAACATTCCCATTGCTATAAGAAAAGGCAAAAGGGCATGTACTCAACATCCTTTGAGGAATTTCTTATCTTACAATAAGATTTCTCAAAAACAGAGGAATTTTATGAAAAGATTGATCAATGATTCTATTCCTAAGAATTTAAATGAGGCATTGACTAATGAAAATTGGACAAATGCTATGAAAGATGAAATGAAAGCTTTGGAAAAGAACAAGACCTGGGATCTTGTATCTCTTCCTGAAGGTGCCAAAACAGTTGGTTGTAGATGGGTTTATACCATCAAATACAACTCTGATGGGACATTAGAGAGATATAAAGCTAGGCTTGTTGCAAAGGGGTACACCCAAACACATAGGGTGGACTACTTTGAAACTTTTGCACCAGTGGCAAAAATGAATACTATGAAAGGTTTGTTATCATTGGCAGTCAATTTAGACTGGAAATTACATCAATATGATGTGAAGAATGCCTTTCTTCAAGGTGATTTAGAGGAAACCATTTTCATGGATGTTCCTCCAGGTTTTCAAACTGATAAAGGTCAGGTTTGTAAACTAAATAAGGCTCTCTATGGATTAAAGCAATCCCCTAGAGCCTGGTTTGGAAGATTTGCCAAAACTATGGTAAATCTAGGGTACGAACAGAGTCAAGGGGATCATACCCTATTTATTAAACATATTCAATCAGGGAATATCTCAGTTCTCCTAGTGTATGTTGATGATATCATCATCACTGGGGATGATGTGGGTGGAAACACCTTCCTTAAATCCATTTTGTGCAAAGAATTTGATATAAAGGAACTGGGAAAGTTGAAATACTTTCTAGAGATTGAAGTTCTTTATTCTGATCTAGGGATCTTCATCTGTCAACAAAAGTATATCCTGGATCTTCTCAAAGATCTAGGAAAGTTGGGATGCAAACCAGTGGATACACCTGTTGATCCTAATCATGGCTTAACACTTGCACCAGAAGATGAACCAGTGGACATGCAATCTTATCAAAGACTGGTGGGAAGGCTAATCTATCTATCTCACACCAGACCTGACATTGCTTATGCTGTAAGTGTTGTGAGTAGATACATGCACAATCCCAAGAAATGTCATCAGAAGGCTGCTGAGAGGATTGTTTACTACTTGAAGAGTTGTCCAGGCAAGGGCATTCTGTTTAAAAAGGGAAATCAGAAGACTATGGTTGCTTACACAGACTCAGATTATGCAGGGTGTCAAGATGATAGAAGATCTACATCTGGTCACTATGTGTTCCTTTTTGGGAACCCTATAGCATGGAGAAGTAAAAAACAACCAGTTGTTGCAAGGTCCAGTGCAGAAGCAGAGTTCAGATCCCTGGCTATTGGTGTATGTGAACTACTATGGCTTAAGATCATTCTGGATGATCTTTAAATCCACAGAATCTCTCCTATGACCTTATACTGTGATAATCAATCTGCCATAGACATTTCACATAACCCTGTGCAACATGATAGAACCAAGCATGTGGAAGTGGACAGACATTTTATCAAAGAAAAACTGGACAATGGGTTGATCAAGACTGCCTTTATTCATTCACAAGAGCAGATTGCTGATCTCCTAACAAAGGGCCTACCAAAAAGATCTTTCCTAAATCTCCTTGGCAAGCTGGGAATGATTGATATCCATTCACCAGCTTGAGGGGGAGTGTTGGAAAAATTAAAAGTATTGACTATTTTACCCTCTTGTACAGCATATGTAACTTATTGCATCCCTTTGGTTATCCTTAATCTTCTAATTAATTAAGGAGTTAATTAGGGTGCAATAAGGCTGTTAGTTTGTTTTGTTTCCTAGTAGGAACAAGTGCTGGGCCACTGTCCTTTATTACCGTTGGAACAGTGTTCCCAGCACCCTCTCTCATCCAACTAGCCGTTGGAGCCTTTCCTAAAGTGTATTTAAGGAAGTGGTAGTTGTAATAACATTTAATGAGCTTTTATTCTAATAAAACTAGAATACTTTCCTCTCATTGCTTTATTTCTTACAGACTTCCCAAGTGCTGCATTACATTATACTATTTTTTTTTTGGGATAAAGACACTTTTCGTCCCTTTTGTTTCATGATATTTACACTTATCCCCACTCTTTCTTCTTGACACTTTTACCCCTTATCTAAGCTTTTCTTTTTTTAACATATTTAGTCCAAACTCCAAAGTGACGTGTGTGCAGCATCCAACAATGAAGTTAAAATAGACTTCGACCGATACCAATTTGACAAGTGACAAAAATGGACTGAAATGTAAAAGAAAAAGCATAGATAAGAGAGGTAAAGGTGCGAAGATGAAACTTTGGGGATATATATGCCAAAATCTTGAAACGAAATGCACAAAAAAAGTGTCTTCATCCCTTTATTTTTTACTCTCTTCCTTGTGAGACAATACTGTTTGGTAGTAGATTTCATATCCCTTTTAGCAGTTCCATGAGCCATTCTGTTCTTGTTGGCTTCTACCCGTAAACCTTTTTTTTCCCCTGTTATTGAAGATATATATATATATATATATATATATATATATATATATGAGAAGTGTCAGAGTACAGAGACTTCTAAACGCATTCTTTTTGTTCTTCTTCGTCAATAATTAAACGTGTCTCATGTAAAAATGGCAATGAGGCATTGGCCAACTGACAGAGTGCCGAGGGATACAAGTTCAAATCCTGCTATGTACGGGGAAAAGTCCGGTTTATGTGGTTTATGATCCATTAATGTGTGCCACATATCGTTTCTGTAATAAAAAAACGTGTCTCATGTAGATGAAATATCGCAGGATGTTAGTTTACGAGTATGTCAACAATGGAAATTTAGAACAATGGTTACATGGGGCTATGAGTCACCATGGATATCTAACTTGGGAAGCAAGGATGAAAGTTTTACTCGGGACATCAAAGGCGTAAGTATCTTACATTACGTCGCTGTTCTTTTATTCGTACATACATACCTTATCCGGACTAACGGTGATGGTAATACTGTGCAGTCTTGCCTATTTACACGAGGCAATTGAACCAAAAGTAGTACACAGAGACATCAAGTCAAGCAATATACTGATTGATGATGATTTCAATGCTAAAGTTTCCGACTTTGGTCTTGCTAAGCTTCTTGGCGCTGGAAAAAGCCACATCACCACTCGGGTTATGGGTACCTTCGGGTCAGTTTTCTTCTATTTTCCCATATCTACTGCATGATTTTCGTTCTGGGGTCCCTACAGTGAGGAGATACTACTGCTTTTACGTGTTGTTTTGATTTACAACGTAAAAGGTTTACTGAACACTTTTCTTTGCTCGTATCTTCTCACTGTTGGGATCACTGCAGAGAGAATCCGGTCTCCCAATGCATGTCCGAGTTTCATGAACCAATCCCAATGCTTTTTGTTAACGTAACGGTTGTCTCTTTCACTTTCTCTTACAGATATGTGGCTCCAGAATATGCAAATTCTGGCCTTTTGAATGAGAAAAGTGATGTTTATAGTTTTGGTGTTTTGCTTTTGGAAGCTATTACAGGGAGAGATCCTGTAGATTACAGCCGCCCTGCTCAAGAGGTACTTTTTGATAAAATACTCTTTTAGCCCCCTTTTGTTTGACGATTTTTGCATTTCTATCTCCAATGTTTCATCTTGACATTTATACCCCTAATCTGAGAATATATTTACATATTCAAACTATTTTTACCACGTGTCAAGTTTTTGTTGATTGAAGCATGTTGTACCTTCAATGTTGGCTGTGACATGTGGCACTTTGGACCTAAAATGTAAAAAAATGCATAGATAAAGGGTAAAAGTGTCAAAAATCGTGAAACAAAAGAGACAAAAAATGTCTTTTATATATGTCACTAATCACTTTGAATTCATTGAAGAGGAGACATCTGATTGTGTTTGGAACACAAAAACTATGATATGATGACAGGTGAATCTTGTAGATTGGTTGAAAATGATGGTTGGAAACAAGCGGTCGGAGGAAGTTGTTGACCCGAAAATCGATTCAAGGCCATCGACACGAGCCCTAAAACGAGCTCTATTGACTGCATTAAGGTGTGTTGATCCAGATTCAGACAAAAGGCCTAGGATGAGTCAAGTTGTCCGTATGCTTGAATCTGATGAATATCCTATACCAAGAGAGGTTAGTCACTGAACTTCAAGTGTTAAAAACACTTGAGCTGCATACGAATCGAATCGAATCGAGCTAAATTTGTCACGTTTGTATTTGAGCACGTTCAATTTGTCATGAATCTTGTAGGACCGAAAGCATAGAAAAGCGCATGGAAGTAGCACGGAGATCGAGCCATTGAGGGGAAGCAGTGATACAAGGTCAGATAAAAGTGACAATTTACAGTCAAGGTCAGGAAGCAAAAGGGATTACAAAATATGATTTCAAAGAAAAGTGAGGCAAAAAAAACAGGATGAACAATTCAAAAAAGATAATGCAAGTATATATATATTTTTTACAGAAGTACGAATTCGATGCGATTATTATATTCTTAATTGGTAGAATTCTGAGGGATTTGGTAGGCCAAATTTGATTATTGTATGAAGAGTTTTTAGACTAAAGATCATATGGCTGTTTTTTATTATGTATGAGAGTGTTTTGTGTGGTTGAAGGCTTGAAACTGAATATTGTCAACTATTTGTACAGAGATACAGTTTTTTATTTGTTGCTTATGATATATATATGTATGTATGTTTTTAACAATTAGTTTAGGCCTACACTGAGAAATTCTGATATGAACATGCTAAACGCAGCTTGAACCATGCATAGAAAACATATCCTATTAACTACATCGGTTTCTATATTAACCTATTTAGCATGTTTATGTTCTTGTTTCATTACGTATATTCATGTTCTTGTTTCAACAAACAATACTAGGTAGTCTAGGGTAAGATGCATGCTACCACCACCTAGCATGTGGGCATGGTGCGATTTGAGTAATATGACTAGCGAAATTTTCCACGTGACATGTAAGATCACGGTATTCGATACAATTCATTGAGTTGCGGCATGGGTAATCCAACCAGTCATACATAACATGATATTGAATCATGGTAGTCAGTACAATACATCGCGGGTAAATAATTGTACCTCACCAAGAAGATCTGGAAACCACAAAGCACGTAGGAACACATAAATTCATGTATAAGTCCATGTCTACCCTATGTGATCATACAATGGTCCACAACAACATCATACTACCAACCTATCTCCACTACTCGTAAGAATTTACATAAAGACTTGCAGAAATTATCAGAAAACAAAACACAATACTTGAAGATACTACGTACATCTGTCACATAACTACACGAAACCAGACCTTGGGGTTTAGCTGGGTCTGTTCACCGACAAGTGTTGTCGGGGTCCGGTTTGACCAAGTTCTCATGTCTGTTTTCTGAACTACAACAACCCCGCAACTACCTTACTTATATAATTATGTCCAGTTTTATGCAATTGAATAGAAAACTATAGATATTTTTTGAGGGGAAAATGAGCTTTTATTTCGTGATATCAGAAGAGCAAGCCATGATTACATGAGGAGGTGGACTAAAGCCCCATTGCTTAAGTCCTACAAAAGATAATCCTTCCTTAGCCAAGAGATGAGCCGGGTCGTTACCGTCTCTCTTAACGAAGGAGAATTTGCAATTAGAAAAAATAGGTAGCAAAATTTTACAATCTTCAATGATACTTCCGAAACAAGATAAGTTTGTCTCTTCAGTTGTCAACTATAGATATTCAATAAAAAACATGATCTTTAAATTATAAACATATTATTTTTCTATAAGAAGACTTCCTTACATTATTAAAGCTGAATCTACGAAGAACACTACAACTACTCCCGAAACCATGCGAACCTACGAACAAAAAATGAATCTTACATGATTTTTACAAAAACCTAACATAAACAAGATCAAAGTTAAGAACTTTTACAAAAAGATTAAACTTTTACCTCCGATAGATGAATTTGGATCCGAAACAGTTTCTGCAACCTGATGCAAAACGAATTCAAAAAAGACAAAACTGAGCTGACGAACTTCACTATGGCCGGTTCCCCGACCACACTCCTAGGGAACTGACTGGGGTGACTTCTCTGAAACAAAAAAACAAGACATTCTGAAGTCTAGGACTTCCTGGAGTCTTTATATAGACTTTTCAGAACCTTAGGTCGGTTTTCTCTTTCTTAAAGCCAAAGAAAAACTAAGAAGAAAAGGAAAAGAAAACCTATTTATGAAAAGACGGAAATGCCCCTACAAATTAATGAGATATTTCACACAAAAATTCGAGATTTTACTGACAAGATCCTCATCAACCAGGGATTGAATCTCTTGGAATAATAAAGGCAATTGAATTTTTTTTCCATCACGATCTACATATTTTATTGCAAGTACTCTAAAACCGTTGTGAAGTAACATCAATCACTCAAGCTAGAGAGGTTAGAAAAAAAAAAGAATACAAAGGAGTTTGGATGTTGTGAGGAAAACTTAACGTAGCTGGAATGTGGGGTTTGAATCCTGTATGAAACGACCCCTCCCAGCAAAAAAACTGAAAGATATCATGAGTACACCGAACTATCGAAGCACATACCCCTGTTTACATTCTCCATTAATCAATCTTACGGGTGGGTTGATGGGTTGGGTTCAACATATTTTTTTTAAAAGATCACATATCCGATTTTTTTTTCTCTTTTTTATAAACGCACGCGCACTTTGCCTCCACAGGGACTCAAATCCAAACAAATGTAAATAATAATAAAAATCCTCAAAATAAAATAATAAAAAAATACTCTTTATGTTCCATAATAATTGAGTCAGTTGTCAAAAACACGTAAATTAAGAAAATAATTAAATGTTTTGACATTAATTAGATAAAGACTAGAATGCCTCTATGGAAAATTGAGTAAATAATACTAGTGAATTTAAAACAGTGTATGGAAAAAAATAAAGAGAAGAGTGAAAAAGGAAAAGTGCATCAAATTTCTTATTCACTGTAAAACAAATTTTGCCTTAGTTATTTACTGTAAAACAAATTTTGTTTACGTCTACCTCAGTTATTTTGGAACGTGAGAGTAATAATAAAAAATCACCCATGCCCTATTTATTCCCACCAACTCCCACATGGTTTCAAGTTTCAACCATCCATGACCTCTGAAATGAGCGCTGAGAAATCAAGTCACTTTGTTTTGGTGAGAAAAATATCCAACTACCACCATGACAGCTCACCATATCTGTATTGTAAAATACTTCTAAGGTTGTGCCATTGTGTTTGGAGAATAAAAATGAAAAAGAGACGCACTTGATACTGGATTACACCGTATCTATTAAGTTATTGTTGGAGTATTTAATGTTATATATTTTTTATTGTAATAATATAAATGTGTATTTAACGTTCATATCCCAGATACCGAGTCATTATTCGAAAATGTAATTTTTGGCGCACAACTTTTAGAAAAACACTGAAACTCACGTAAACCTTACATAATATCAAAGTAATTAAAGATTCACGAGGAAAGAAACAAGCAAAAGATTCGGGAAAACTGACCCTCAAGGTTTTCCATTAACTAACTAAACTGATATACAACTGTTGTCAAATTTGAATCATAAATAAATACTAACATCCATTACAATTCAATTTAACTAAAAATGAAACTTCCGAAACACAATGAACTTCATTACTCAATTCATAAGCTTGATATTCATTCTCATCATCCAAATTGTCTTCAATGTGCAAATCATCTTATTTGAAATAAGAAGTGAACACTAGTTAGATGCTCAGTAATGAGCAGAAGATTAAAAAAAAGATTTATGTTTGTCAATCCGGAACACATGACATGATTTTATTTTATTTTTTTTAACAAATTTTCAAAATAACATTTTCAAAACAAATCTTAATATAGATAATTACTTGAGGAAAATATCTTCGTTTAAGTAAATCTACGCGTGAATAGAATCCTATCAAGCTTAGGATTCTTCTTAAACAGTTACCGTGTAAATAGAATCCTATCGCTGTAACAATATCCATACGGTCGTTCGTCGAGTGTCAAACATCAACGACCGTATCTTATAATCTGGATATCATGCTCTCTCGAAGTAACTTATTTACTTCCACTTTGCAAAGATTCATGAGAGTAAGACATTCTTTATAAGAAGGCCCTTTCGGATATTCACTCCTACTAATAGGGTACGCGATTTCCAGACGACCAAACATGTATACTCCGCATGCTTCAGTATCACACCCAATCACTACCGCATGATCGCCCCGTGGTTAGGGGAAACCTCAATAGTGTCAAAGCATGACAATCCACACCGTGATGCCATGTAGACTCCGGTCCTAAGGATATTTACACAACCGTCACATAGTGTGACACTTAACAGTGTAAGTGGGTCAGTCCCAGCGTACGCATTCTCTAATACACGTCCACGTACGGTCCTAAGTGTCTCTACACTTCGATAGACGAGATCTATCCCTGCCCTTAACGACAGAAGACATCTAATACGTGCTAGCCTGTTGGTACTATCAATGCCCTGTTTAATAGTACATAAGCCTAGAAACATTTAAGTATCAAATTTATTAAAGTGATTAGAGATCTCATCAACCATAATCGCCTATCATGGTTTCTCTATCACAGTTTAACACTAAGGACGTTATCATATAACAATTCATAATTGGTTCTTTAAAAGAACAAATCATTTTTCCGTGGTCGTAACAATCACTTCAAGCAGTGGAAAGAACAAAAGATGTGCATCACACTATTCAGCGGCCCTTCCGTTTTCTGGAATGTTGGATGGAGCGTGCTGTCACCTGAGGTCACCGGGGAGACTATAATAGAAGAGTCCGTCGCCTCTTTTGAGTTTTAGAAGGTTTCAATTAAATAAGTATCTAGAGACATTTGTTTTCATGTCTGGTGTTCTTTGTCTTTTTTTAGTGTAGATCTACTCCGGTGCCTACTGGAGATAGACCAAAAGTGGGAAGGGAAGGAAAGCTCAACATCGGGGTTAATTGGCAGGGCTATGCTCATTCCAAGATGGGTGATTCTTATTCCTGTACAATTTCGTGTTCATGTCCAGTCGCTTCGCGTGGCTTATAATAACTCGCTTTGCAATAGATAGGTCGTTAAAGACAAGACCCCCTATAATTGTACACGTAATACATAATTAAAATAGAATTCCTTTATTTATTTTTATTAACATTATTCAATTATCCAATGATCCAGTAAAAGTCAATAAGATAGTACCTTATCATTTAATTATAAAATAAGTAAAAAAATCTCCCTCTTGCCGAGAAAATAGATAACGAGAAAATAAAAAATAGTACCTCGCCCGGGGGCAGCCTTCCTGAGTGGTACTCCATCTCCATCATTGCATATGGAAATATAGAAAGTAAAGAAGAAAAGGCATGACCAGAAGAATTGTGTGAAATAAGTGAATGGATCTAGTTGAGGCATTATTGATTGAGACAAAGAAATTCCATCCAGATAGAAAGAAAGTCAGAGTAGTAAGACAGTATACTATAAATCGCTTTGTTTGGTTGTTGACCAGCATGAGAAAAAGTCGAAACGATATGACTTATGAGACCGGATTTTTAACACGTACAACCATCAAGCCAAAGCTTCCTCCCATTCTTTTATCATTTGAAGCTCTCCTCTTAGCTCATATGGTTTAATTCGATGCAAAGCGAAGAACTTACTAATGAAAGTGCCTAGCCGAATCCAAGTAGGCGACGCGAAGATACATAATTTCGAGTGTGATCAGAAAACCAAAATCCGGACAATGACAGAGCGACCTGTGATTGAGTGATCGACGCCCGAAGAACGCTCGACCGAAGGAATGAGTCACTAGATCAGTAATGGAAAGAGAGGCTAAAATAGATATATATCTTGACCCCGGAGGGTCTAACTGGATACTTAGTATATAGAGAAGACTGGACATGAACACGAAACTGTACAGAAATAAGAATCACCCCTCTGGGTGGCCGATTCCCCTCTTTTGCAATCAGTTTCGCTACAGCACCCGCTGCTCTAGCTAATTGTCCACCCCTTCCAAGCGAGCTTTACAGGGATATTAGCTCAAAGACTTTCCCTTCCTGGGCACTTCTTGATGCTATTTTAATACCAAAAACATAAGATAAATAGAAGAAAATATAAGAAGAATTGCGCCCCCCCCTCCCCCACCCACATATTTAATAGCCTCTCTTACAAAGATACGGAAAAAAAACCATCCTGACTACTTCATGCATGCTCCACTTGGCTCTGGGAATATAGCTCACTTGGTAGAGCTCCGCTCTTGCAATTGGGTCTTTGCGATTACGGGTTGGAAGTCTAATTCTCCAGGCGGTAATGATAGTATCTTGTACCTGAACCGGTGGCTCACTTTTTTTATTCTAATAAGAATTTCTAATAATAATCCTTACATATATAAAATTAAAATATTAAAATAAAGGAGAAATAATCCACTTCTTGTTTTATCAAGGGGGGTTATTAATGCAATGAAATAGAAGAACTTGAAGAACTGGCCTCCCTCTGGCTAACCGGGCCTTCTGGTCTGTCCTTAGTCTTTCGATAGCTGCAAGTGATGGAGGCACCTTGCTTACATGGTGAAAAGATGTCCCCATATTTTGCACGAAGAACTTCTACCCTCCTTATTGTCAATAAAGAAAGCATGATTCATTTCTGTAAGGCGACGAAAACTATGACAACAGAAAAACCATTTAATATATGTATAAACATAAAGAAATAGTAGAAATGATCCAACCCGGTCGGATCCGATCAAACCCGATTGGGTTTAGGACACTATTTCAACACCTACATCTAACATAACCAATTACTTAACAATCTTATTACATCCAGATTTACATTTATCATGTTACCGTGACAGACAAAGTTTACACATAACAGATAGCAGACTTTATGCATAATATCAGTGTTTGACGCATACATAGCCGGAACTGAAGTTTAACTGAGTATTAAGGGTACAACGACATGCTGAAACCCCACCAGGAGGCCATAAAGTGCAACATGGGTAATACCCTCAAAGTAACCAGACGGTACATCATGTTTCTTATCTGGTACCTAACCATGAATAACCTTCTTCACATAACAAGTAATAGCACATAAATCAATTTCATTGTTTACATCTTTCTAACCACCTAAGTTATCACATAACAGGCCAGAACCATAACAACACCAAACTTCCAAACCCTATCTCCATCTACTAACCAAAAGCAAAAGTAAATGGTTTCCTGAAATTTCTAGAAAATACATAATACTTGAAAATACTTCGTATAGCATATAATACATTATACTTTAGCAATTTCCGGCAAGATGCAACACATAGCCCTACACTAGCAAATTACGTGTAGATATCTGAAAAGCAATTTACTTTAAACCATTTAAACAATAAAAACAAGTCTTTTTGACAAGAAAACCTCCTTGCCTTTTAGACGAGCGGAACCAACAAACCAAACAAAAAATATCCTTCGAAACCTTGTGAATTTACAAACAACTGGTAAACACTAACTTGAGTACTATGAATTACAACTTAACCAAGATTAAAATTTACCAAAACAACGAGGGGCTACGATGATTACCTTCACAAGATGAATCTAAGCTTGAAACTGCTGTTGGAAACGAAACTGCTTCGAAATCACCGATGTGATCTGCAGAACAAACCTAGAAAAGCCAAACGAGCCTGCAGAAACCAAGTCCTGGGCATTTTCCCGAGAAGGGGCCGGGACAACATCCCATCATTTTTTTGAAAACTTGAAAAACGTGAAACTGATGAAGTCTAGGGCATCTTGGAGCCTTTTATAGACTTTTTTTTTGAGGCTTTGCCAATTTTCCTTTGACTAGGAGGAAAGAAAAATAAAAGGAAAACAATTTTTGAAAAGGAAAAAAAATACCCTTTGAGGGGTTTTACGGGGTGTGAAGTAATCATGGTTCAATTCACATCTTTCCCTAAACAAAATAAAAACACTCATCCTCTTTCAATATAAAAAATATAAATGTATAAGAATATTAAGCTTTTCGAGAGCTTCCGGGGACTTTCCATTTTCAATAAGGCTGGCGCAGGGGCGCTCACCCTTTTTTACTTCCCTAAAATCTAATATTTTGAAGTTGGAAAAAACCCGCCCCTTCTTTCAGTCAGAATGAGTCCCCGGGACCGTATCAATGAATATAGAAAGTGGATACTTGTTTTTAAATCTAATAATGACTTAAAAATGTATTAAACAATGAGAGGGCAGATTACAATATATTGTTAGGTGAAGTATAAGATATTGAGGAGCATAAAAACACACCATTAATTTTGTTTTGAGACATTTTGTTGACAAAACAAAGAAGAAGAATTTTTTTTTGACAATATATCATTAATCACGTATTATTTTCTCGTATTATGATGTATTTGTACATAAGCGGGTATTTCAATTCAGTTTCATTCAACCAAATATGTCGGTAGATATTTTATTTTCTTCCTTTATGATTGCCCACAATTTCTACTCACGTAATGTTAAAATGTATAAGAAGTTAATTATCAACCTCCCCATTGGCTTAAGATTTTGGGAGAGATGATGGTTCAACATGATATCAAAGTCAGAGGTCACGAGATCGAACCATGTGTCAACATTATTTTTCCCATTTATATTGTACAAGTGTATAAGATATTAATTATTAATGGTATTTCCCAAAACAAAACAAAAATATCAATGGTAATGGGATTGAACCGGTGTCAACATTATTTTTCTTATGGGTGTCTTTAAAGGCACCACACATTTCTTACTTGAGCACCCAAATTAAAAGGCACCACACCTCTATATGTTAATCTACTCATAACACCACACTTAATTTTATATATACTCAATCCACCACAACGTAATTACAATTATGCCACTTTTACCTATGGCACCACACATTTCAAAATGTTCCACCACATAAAAATAACTACACATATAACCCTATTTTCTTCCTAATTTCTTTTCAGCCACCAATCCCCACCAGCCCCTCCACCCCCCACCAGCCATGCCGCCCCATTTCTTGCCACCCCTCCTCCATCTTTCATAACTAACCCAATTCCTCTCGACCACCATTAACCCAGCCCCACCACCCCCTTCCAACCATCTCCTCTAATTTTTTTTCGTTCTACAAACAAACTGATTAGGAAATTAGAGACCCACAAACACTGTTTCAAACCAAGCTCTTAAATTTGAAGTAGCAAAATCAATTATTTATTTATTTTAAAGAATGGAACAAGTAGGACTTCTTAACAAGGTGAATGTCTCAACTGGCTTCACTGCTTCAGGAAAGTGCATTCGTATTTTGGTAAACACCTCCTTCTCAATCTTTTTTTAAAACAAAGGCATCATAACCCCGGTTGCGAGCTGACTTGCACGCCCCCGGTTGCCAGAGCTTATGTGCGAGTTGCCTTTGTTGCTAGATGCTTCTTGGGGCCTTTTCGCCAGTGGATTTGGGTGAGATGGTAGATTTAATTAATGAGTTGATAAAGAATGATGAATTGTTTTTTTTTTTAAGAATGATGAATTGTTTTTTTATGATAAAAGATGGTGGAAATGGTGATGGTGGGTGGTTGAAGGTGGAGAAGATGGGGTTGAAAGTTGAGGTAAAAATGTAATATTTTATGGTTGAAAGGATGTTATTGTAATATAAAAGAATTGAAAGTAGTAAAAATAATCTAGATATAGTAAATTAGATTTATTTTATAGGTGTGGTGTCCTTGGTAGATTAATCATTTAAAAATTTAACATGTGGTGCCTTGGGTAAGCATCTACTTTTTACAATGTTGTGGTGCCTAAGGTAAAAAATGTAAGGTAAAAAATGTGTGGTGCCTTTAAAGGCACCCTTTTCTTATTTATAAGAGTATAAGATGTTAATTATCAAATGTAAGGTGCGTATTAGAGTGTATAAGATATTACATTATTTTCCTCATTTATATTGTGCAATGGGAGAGATAACCCACACCTGATGGGGCGTACTTGAGGGTGCGTGTTATAGTGTATAAGATATTACATTTTTTCTCTCCATTTATACTGTGAATTGGGAGAGATAACCCACACTTGATAGGGCGTGTTAGATTGTATAAGATGTTAATTATCAATCTCCACACCCAGTGGCGGAACCAGGAAAAATTTTCGGGGTGGTCTTGGTATATAAATTGCAAAGCTAAAAAAAATCCGGGAAAAAAAATAAAAAATGTTGGTGGTGGGATTTGAACTTACAAACTAGAATTAGGTAGACTTAAAAGGGTTTGTTCTTAAACCACTAGGATATAAAGTCTTTTGTTCAAGAAAAAGACACATAACATACTAATATTAACACTACTACTACAATAATAAAAATTTGGGGGGGGGGGGGGGGGGGGCTTGGGACCATATGGGGGGGGGGGGCTTGTGACCATTTGGGGGGGGGGGGGCTTGAGACCACTCCGGGCGTAGGGTGGGTCCGCCCCTGTCCACACCACATTAAGCTTGTGGAAGAGATGGTAGTTCAACATATTTTATCTTATCTTATCTTATATCTATAAAATGCTAAGAAGGTGGCCACGTGGCATATAAAATGCTAAGAAGGTGTGCCCACATGCTGCCACCTGGCCACCTTCTTAGCTTGACACGTGGCATTTCTTTTTTAATAAAACAACAGATTTTTTTTCCTTCGGTAAAAACCTGAATTTTGGTTAACGTTATATAGAAACCGATTTTTTTTTATTCTCCGTTACATAAACCGAATCAAAGTGTATATTTCGATACAGTTCAATTTTATTACCTCCAACAGACGGTACGGTTTTAGTTTTAAGTTTCAATCAACCGAAAATTTTCGATTCGATTTCAGCACAACACTTGAATAAAACCGTATACTTTTTTTTATCAAACGTGTACTGTTAATAACTTGTGCAGAAAAGGAAAGAAAAAAAAGACCGACGGATTTGAAGTTCTACTGTGTAGTGTACGATGGAATATTAGTCAAGTTTAGCTATAAAATACAACAACAAAAAAATTAGGGCAACAAAATAAGGGCAAACAAATAAAATCGGAAATTCGGTTAGCGTTATATAGAAACCGAATTTTTTTTCCGATTCTTCGTTACATAAAAAAAGCTAAGGAAATATTGCTACAAGAGGCCATGTGGCACCCTCCTTGGCTGACACGTGGCATTTTTTTTTATCAAACGTGTACCGTCAGTAGTTTGTGTAGAAAAGGGAAAAAAAGGAAAGACCGACGGATTTAAAGTTCTACTGTGTAGTGTACGATGGAAGATGGGTCAAGTTTAGCTACAAAATACATCAAAGTTTTTTTTCTTTCTTTTTTATCAAACGCGTACCGTTAGTAGTTTGTACAGAAAAGGGAAGAAAAAAAGAGAAATCCGACGGATTTGAAGTTCTACTGTGTAGTGTACGATGGAAGATGAGCCAAGTTTAGCTATAAAATACTTCAACACGTGTACTTTTTTTTTCTTTATCAAACGTGTATCATTGGTAGTTTGTGCAGAAAAGGGAATAAAAAAAAAAGAAAGGAAAGACTGACGGATTTGAAGTTGTATTGTGTAGTGTACGATGGAAGATAGACCAAGTTTAGCTAAATACATCATCCCGTGTAGCTATAAGATGGGCCAAGATTAGCTATAAAATACAACAATAAAAAATAGAAAAATTATTTTATAGTCCACTTTTTTCCCTTTAATTATGTGCTAATCCAGCTTCAAATTTTTAGTTGCATTAAGGACAAATAAATTCCACCGGACGAATATACCCTTATCTTCCTAACTCTCTATCTGTGAGCAATACGGCGGATTCTTCTTCTTCATCACCATGGACGATCGACCACCGGTATCCCCAGAGTATTGGACATTTCGGTAGATTCTTGGGTCCCTGACGCCAAGCAGGTGGATAAAACACACGATGTAGAAGCTCTTGCGGAACGCTTGTCAGATCCAATTCAGTGCTTTTATTCCTCTCATTTTCTACATCAGATTTGAAGGTTGGGTTCCAGGATGAAGGAAAAAATTCTTCCTGTTGGAAAAGAAATAACTGTTGTTGGCATTTGCAAATTGAGAAATGCAACTCTTGAACTTACTTCTTGCAAAGATCTCCCCTACTTTTTGTAAGTTTTGTGCATTACCTCAGACGAAATTTCTTTACAATTTCATATCTTGCTCCCTCACTGGTTATGTTTTGAAACTTAAGTCAATGTTGTTTTTTTTTTTTACATGTTTGTTGCATTGCATGTTGTTTAGTGAAATCTATGTGAAGTATTCTGCCAGCTTCATAAGCCTCTCGATGTCCCTTTTTCATTGAGCATAAATTGCGTCACAATAGATTGAAGATATAAAACGACTATATTTCTGTAGCTTATTATCTTATTGAAGTCATTTGTTGTGGAATTTAAAAGGTACCGGAACTGATGGAAAGAATGGAGACAACAGAGACGGTCCCAGAATCAAAACTCATATAGTAGTGATGAAACTAATCATCAGCCTGAAACTGAAGAGGAGAACGGAGACGTTCCAGACGGAGAGTTATGTGTTATATGCCTTATGAGAAGGAGACGGTCTGCTTTTATTCCATGCGGTCTCTATCTAAACCAATTCAGTGTCTGTATCTTTGTGCTTGGCTGTGTGAAAATGATTATCTTGTCAAGCTGCCTTGCACTCTCTAATATCACATTGTACTGCACTTAATATTTTGCTGAATTTATAGTGCACATAACCTGCTCTATTTTTTGCGTTTTATTGGCTGATTTTGTGATTTATCACATCTCTAAGTACTGAACCTTTTTGTGCATAAAACCTGCTGCTTTGCATTTGATCTCTAGCTGAATTACTTCACCTAATCTGCATTTGAACACCTGCTGCTGTATATCTGCTACCTCCATTCTTGCTGAACCCTTGGCTGAAACTTTTACCTTTAAAGTGCTGTTGTAAGAGCCTTTTACCATCTGGATGGTTGAAGCTTTGAATATATCATGATCCTCTTGAATGGGCCATATATGAGCCAGATATGTGTGCCTTGAAGTAGTCACTTGAATTAAGCCTTAAATGAGCCTGATACTGTTTACTGATACTGTTACTGATACTGTGTGCCTTATATGATACTGTTAGTGATATTTGTGTGCCTTATATGAGCCTTATATGATACATTTTCGGCATTCAAATACTACATCGAAAATGTATCAAATGAGGTCTCAAAATGAAGATACAAAAATATGAACTTTGGTTAAACAATTGTTAGGTGGAGTGCCCGAAAGACAATTATGTAATTATTTTAGGCCAGAATTAATAATTCATCTTATCATATGCATTTGTGTTTATAATTAAGACACTACTGAAAACCCTAAGTACCTCGTTTATGTAATCACATAACTCAGTGTATGGCTATACACAAGATGATTGAGTTAGTGAGATGTACTTAAAATTAACTTAGTCCGTAGCGTTGATTAATCTGAGTATGGGTCTCATGATTAATATGCTAATAATGCGCCCAGAACAATTTACGGTGTGACAGTCTTATCCGGACTGTCGGTAATAGGGTACATAGTGGGGCATTTATATATGATGATAATCATATAGGGATGGACCAATTTGATTTGAGTTCTCGATATAATTCCGTGATCGAGAAGTCTTATCGAATCACAAGATGATCATATATGGATTAATCTCAATCCCGAGGTGATCACAGACAACTGCTTAGACTAGGGTAGAGTTTGATGTGTTAGTAAGGATCACTTCGTAGTATGTGGTCCAACACTTCTCGTTGGCTCTATTCTGGAATGAGTGAGTGGTCTATGCTATCACAGATATGGAATCCATTCCTTCCCTCGGGAAGTAGAGAGACAGTTCCCTTATCTGTTAGCCCTAAGAAAATGATCGATCCCGGGAGTTCATGTTAGACTAATTAGCTACCAGTCTGGTATGTGAACTAATTTATCACTAGGGGGTTAATGGTAAATAAGGATAATATGTTTCGAGAAAGGTTTACGGAAATATCCCGACTCGAAATGAACAGTCTATGGAGGATTTATCCGTATGTAATGATTATATCAGTGGACGCTTTCGACTCATGGTTGAGTGTAAGTTATCTATATTCGGCAGAGTTCAGTTTCGGGTTTATGGTGGTGTAATCCCGGAATTAATAGATTGAATATTATTGTTCGGTCTGACGAATAATTTAATTTAATTTATTGTAGCTTCTGAATATGGGTCCATGGTCCCCGACGTGGCTCCTAATATAGCATATAGTTTTCTCGTCGTTTCACCTCAATTAATATTAAATAGTTGGATTGAACTGTTTAATTGATATGTTGATTAATTGTTTAGTTGGACTAGATAATTAAATACATGGAAAAGAAATTTTTCGTGGACTCGGCCCAATGTATGTCAAAAATGCGTGTGGACCTTTATTTAATTAAGGGGGGGGGGAGGTGCGCATTTTGTGATTGAATAATTAGAGAGAAATTAGTTTTCTTGGATAATTATTTGATATGTGATTTAATCATTTATTTGTTAATTGATAATTCATGGAATATTAGTAATATATTTATTTATCCTAATTTGTTTGGGATATATATTACATTTATCTTTTATTTGGAATAAGGATTAATCTAATAATTATCTCTTAATTATTAAATCCTTGGAGGACAATGATTACTCTCCTATATAAAGAGAGTTCTCCCAAGCCTTATGACACACACAATTTTCAAAATTGGGGAGTAAAATAGCTTAGAAGTTTCGGCTATTTTACCAAGGATTCGAGTTTCAGAAAAACTTCGGGTTTTTCTAAGGTAGCATATCGAGGAGGTCAAGCGGCTTGAAACACCATCCACTTGGTGTTTCTTGGAGATACACATCGAAAGACGGTGGCTTCTCAATTCTTGGATCTTGGATCTCAGATTGTACTAGACGTTTATTCACAATAAACCGAAAAGCAATAACTCCCTCGTAGGTTTAGATATATTTATTCATGTATTTTGGTTGTTAGATCTAGATCTTGTAGTTTCCGCTGCGTAATCAGGTGGATCTATGATCCATCCGGTGATATTACATCCTACAACAATTTTGATGATCGGTGTTCTAAATCAAAAGTTACGGTCGTTTATAAGAAAAACGCTTTGGTTAATGGAAATATTTTTTCAGCTTTCAAAATTTACGTCGGAAGGGTATCGTATTTGGGCTCAAATTAAAGAACAAAAAAAAAGAATTTTGGTGAAAAAATTTCTATGATCAGAGTTATAAATCAAAAGTTACGGATGTTTGAAAAAAAAATCAAAAAAAAAAAAAAAAACAAAAAACAAAACCTGAAGCAAACTTTATAGTCTTATACGCGCGCGTCCTTATTAAAGGGTTAGTTTTGTCCGTCTGAAATTGTTTGTCCTTTTTGCAACTAAAAAAAGAAGTGTGTCCTATTTATTCATTTTGTCATTTTTTTTTGTCCTTTTCCCTCAATCTCTCTAAAAAAAAATATGGCCAAAGAGATATCCACGCCAAGAAGGTGTGCTCACATGTGGCCACGTGGACACCACATTAAATGTTTTATTATTTTGAACAATATAACGTCGGTGGAACCGACGGCCGTTTGCAGTACGAGCGTCACTAAAATTGACGTTGGAATACCAAATCACTTTTTGACACGTGTTTTTTTTTCACCAAGTGAATGAACACGAGATCAATGGCGTATTCATTAATGATAAGAAAGAGAAATGTCGTATAGAAAATGAGTGAAACACATTTTCAAGCATATTAATGATATAGAAGCTTAGGTGTCCCGGGAGATTTGACCGTGTAGTTATAGTCCATTTATTGTTTTTCTATAATGTTTCATTACGTGAAGTCGAAGCTAAAGGGATCGAGTTTATGACATTGTTCTCCGATACATCATATTGTGGTTTATTTTGTAGGTGGAAACTCCTGATAAGGCTGGAAAAGAAGTGATTCACAATCTTCACGTCTCTAAGAAAGAGCTACATCTTGCAGAGAATGTGATATGTTTCTGTTGCTCTCTTTGTCGTGTGCCTTGAATTTGTTACGGTTTAAGCTTACCGATTTATTTCACGTTGGGGATCTATTCTTTGATATTATCGTTGGTAACGATTTATGTTGGGTCCGCCGTGCCTTGCACGGCTCACGTTCACTAGTAATAAAACAAAGTAGTAAAATTTAATGAATAACACAAGTATATTTCTAAAATAGCATGATATCTGATATGACATACACATACATTATAACCTCGATAAATGAATTACCTCGCCAAATAAATAATTTTCTTTGGTCCCGACGTGGGCAAAAGGGCTTAAAATAATGTTCGATAAATGAATTACCTCGCTAAACGAATATTTTTTTTGGTCATGAAGGATATTAATTTATCGAGGTTATACTGTACTTATCATATTTCTAATATCATACCCACATTTCCATAACTGAAGTAACATACGTGAAATAGTGTCAAATGATTCAGTGATATTAGTCTTTGTACATTTTCAAACGGAGTATTACAACTACAAATACAATATTGTACAATATGTTGAAATAGTGTCCTAAACCCAATCGGGTTGGACCGGATCCGACCGGATCGGATCACTTCTACTATTTCTTTATGTTTGTACATATATCAAATGACTTTTCTGTTATTATATATTTGTTCGTTTAGCGGATCAATTATGATATTGTATATATGATAACGTCCCTAGTGTCAAACTGTGAAAGAGAAATCATAATAATGATTATGGTTGATGAGATCTCGACTCACTTTGAAAGATTTGATACTTAAATGTCTCTAGTCGTATGTGCTATTAAATAGGATATTAATAGCACGATTAGACTAGCATGTATTGGATGTCTTCTATCTTATTGAAGGTAGGGAAAGATCTCGTCAATCAAAGTGTATGGACACTTGGACTGTACGTGGACGTGTATTAGAGAATATGTAACGTTAGACTGACCCACTTACTTTATTAAGTGTTGCATTATGTGGAAGTTGTGTAATTATCCTGAGACCGGACTCTTCATGACATCACGGTGTGTATTGTCATACTTTGGCACTATTGAGGTTTCCCCTAGCCATGAGGCGATCATGTGGTAGTGATTGAGTGTGATACTGAAGCATGCGTAGGATTCATGTTGCTCGTCCGGAAATCGCGTATCCTATGAATATGAGTAAATATCAGAAAGAGCTTTCTTAGAAGTATTATCTTACTCTTATGAATCTTTGTAAAGTGGGAGTAAATGAGTTACTTCGAGAGAGCATGATATCCAGATTATAAGATACAGTCGTTAATGTATTGGCACTCGAGATACGACCGTATGAATATTGTAACAACGATAGATTCTATTTACACGGTAACCGTTTCACATGAAATGTAGTAGTCATTGCATTTGACTCTTCTGATGATTGGGGGTCGTGGACGTGTTGCTAGACGCTATCCATGATCGTTAGGTATGAGGGGTATTTTAGTAAATGCACTTTGTGCCTACGGCCAACATATTCGGAAGCCTATCGGGTCACACACATAAGAACATCTAGCCGGATTGAAATGCAGTTATACCGATAACCAAATAAGGAAAGTTTTATCTCGACTATAAAGTGTTATAGTGATAAATTAATATGGTGGTATTTATTTATTATGAATAAATTAAATACGAGATATTAGTTATGTTGATTAATTAAATATACATATACTATATGTGTATGTCGAAATATATATGTATATATGATATACATGCATTTTGAAAATTCATTAATCATAATATTATATTAATTAATTAAGAATATTCCGGATGCCAATATTATGGAGAATGGGGCGCATAGTGATGTGTATATGATACACATAGATTTTGCAAATTAATTAATGGTATTATCATATATTAATATTAGACATTAATGTATATAGATTTACACACATGTGCAAATTGATTTATGGTAATATAATAAAGATATATTCAATATTGGATATTGGCAATATATATCTTAGAAAAATATATTTAATATAAGATATTAGATATTAATGAGATAAATCAAGAAAATATATTTTCCTTATTTTATTGGGAATTAATTGGTTTCTTTCTCCTCTATCCATTGGGAATATTTTCTCAATCAGATAGGTTGTGCATGTGGCGCCATTTATCCCTAAAAAGGGAGTTGTGCCAAGCTATTTTGTATCACAATTACAAGTCTTATTTTCTACAAGAAAATTAAGAGAGCTTCTGGAGAGAGAGTTTTGGGAGAGAGAAAAAGGCGGCACAACAGCTAACTTTTTCCGGTTGCAATCCAATGGTGGATTCCGACGGGTTGTTCGTGTGGATCAATGGTAGAGGCCGAACACTTGGGCGGCTTCGTGCAGAAACTACAATCGTAGACAAAGCGACGATCTATTTTAGATCATCCAAGGTAATTCTTAGTCGATTTCTTTTATGCTTGTTGCTTAAACAAAGTTGATCCTGGTTGAAAAATGAAATAAATTTTAAATTCCGCTGTGTTCCCACGTAGATTTCCTAACACAATAAAATTCACTGTTAACCAATCTTTTATTATTACAAAATAGACCCAAATATGGACACTTTTAACCGGCCAAACATCCACATGGAATTCCTTGACCTCAGGCGTGGGCAGTGGTCTACAAATGTTGAGGCTCATAGCATAAAATACGAATATCAATATCTAGGCAAAACTCATATGACATGCGTATTACACATTATTCTAACATGCATCTAACCAATTTATATGCCGAAAATCAGTGAAAATACATTATAAAAAAACGTATACTTGAAATAACATGCATGCGAACAATTTACTGTTTGTGGAAACTGGAAATTCGCGGTAGCAGTGGGTGTCTAGCACCACCGCAAGTGCGACAACTCCGACTCTCACAACTGTTAAAAAGCTCTTAGCTCTTCCTAGTAAAGCTATAGACACAAAATTTGTAAATTTTAGTTATTAATTTGTAGAATTAATAATGTCATTTAGAACCCTAAATAGACTCTGTTCCCGAGGCTTGAACCACAAATGCGGTACACCCGGAACATGTCTAGTGGGCCGGTTCCTCAGAATTCTTGTTTTACCCTTATGTTAAATTTTGGAGTATTACACTTATTTTTTCAAATGAACTTTATGTTCTACATTTTAATGAATTACGAAATACATAAAATAATTTGTTTCGCACACCATAAATCTTCATATAAGATTCCCACACTCATCGCATTTGAGTAATGTCTTATTGATTTCATAGTAATTTCGACAGCTTTTATTCGGATCCGTTTGAAGTTATCGATGCATCACACTTATCATTTCATACTGAATTGATGTTTTTATATTGGTTGTTGAGAAAAAAAATCAACTTTCCGAAAGGCCGTTTGTGAGAAAGTCAATCATTCGGCTTAATAATCGATTTTATGAAGGTTGATTGTGAGGCTAGCTATTGATTTTAAGAAAATGATGTGCATTACATATTGTGTTATACTCACTCCGTTTTTTTTTATCTGTTATATTTCAGTTTTTGTCATTTTTTTTATTTATCTGTTATTTTACATTTCCAATGCATTATTTATTATTTTTTCCTCCTTTACCAATAAAATATTTATATCTACAATAAAAAAAACACAATTCCAATATTAAAAACTCCTTTACCAACAAAACATTTACATCTCCAATAAAAAAATACATTTTCAATCACATTTTAATTATTTTCTTAATTTGTGTGATTCTTCTCTATATACATATATATATATATATATATATATATATATATATATATATATATATATATATATATATATATATATATATAAACGGAGAGAGCAATATATATTACTTGCACAATATCTCATCATTGATTTTTGTGTAAGAAGTAAATAATCAATGATGAAAAATATGTCGTGAAAGATTAAGTATATATACGTTGTGGATATATCGTCGGTGTTGATTTTTTTTCTTTTCTTTTGAAGAGACACTGTTGACATTATTAGATGTGGAGACACTCAACACGTGTTAGCCAAAGTCGGGAGCTATGCCCTTAAATGAGTTGTTGGATTCAAATGTCGTAAAAGAATACAGAGCCAAAAAAATATATTTTATTTAACGACAAAACTATATAATTCTAATATTTTTTAACAGCAACCCTATATTATTTTAATATTAAAAATAAATAAACTCGGATTTCAATTGAGGCACGTAAATTGTTCTTGTGGAAAGATTACATTTTTAAACAAGTACACTAGCCACTCCAAAAAAAAAGTGCAAATTAGTTATAAGGCCGTTGTTAGAGAATTAATGATCATTTAGGACACTCTGAAATCTTATTTAGTTATAAGGACATTCTAATTTTAAGAAGGAAACTTATTTAGTTATAAGGACATTCTAATTTCAAGTGGATAAAGAAGAAAAAAAAAAAAGAGAGAGAGAGAGAGAGAGAAAAGCGCTGGAAGAAAGAAAAAAAAACGCTGGAAGAAAAAAAAAAAAAAAAAAAAAAAGATGAAGCGCTGTAGCTGATGTTTGTTTGTTTTTTTTTTTATTTAGATGCAGTGACATTGATGTCTGAAGCAGTGACATTGATGATTTTAGCAGTGACATTGATGACTTATGCAGTGACATTGATGTCTGATACAAGGACATTGATGACTTATGCGGTGACATTTATGTTTGATGCATGGACATTGATGTCTGATGCAGGGACATTGATGTCCGATGCAGTGACATTGATGAATGATGCAGGGACATTGATGTCTGATGCAGGGACATTGATGTCCGATGCAGTGACATTGATGAATGATGCAGGGACATTAAGCTAAACAAGATCGTCAAATGATTCAAGATCGTGTTAAAGAATCGAGGGATTCCACAATGAATCCAATTATCAGGAGGGCACAAACAACATGTGGCCATTACAAGAGTCATAGTGAAGAGTCTTTGTAGTTTCACCAAACTTGTAATTCTATCCATATTAAAAGCTCCACATTTGGAGAAATACAAAACAAGAGCGAAGTAGCCGATCGATGCGGTTGTTAGGTTTTATGCGGTGACATTGACGACTTATGCGGTGACATTGATGTCGATGCGGGGACATTGATGACTTTTGCGGTGACATTGATGTACGAAGCGGTGACATTGATGATTTGTATTTAAAATTAGATAACGATGCAATGATATTGATGTCACCGCATATACAACTTGATACACACATTTGATAACTTTGTAAAGTAACTTTATTTCTTTGTTATCTTTAAATATTTGATTGATGTTGGTTTATTTGATTAGTGTTGGTTTAAATTTTCGATAACTTTGTAAAATAACGTATTTCTTTTGTTTTTTTTTTTGGTTTAAATGCATATTTTTACAACCAAAGGTATGCATAAATTGTTACAATAACACGTCACTGCATAAATCGTTACAATAACACGTCAGTGCATAATTCGATACAATAAGACATCACTGCATAGATCGCTACAATAAGAAGTCACTGCATAAATCGCTACAATGAGACGTCATTGCATAAATCGCTATAATGATATGTCAGATCAAGGTTGTCAATTGATCGCGGCGGTCAATACATCATGGTAGCCAATGAATCGCGGCGATGAATGCATCGGGGTGGTTAATGGATCCCGGTGGCCAATGCATCCGGGTAGGTGGTCAATGCATGACGCTGATCAATACGTCACGTCGATTTTTATGAAGAAAAAAAATTGATTTTATGAAATTTATTCGGAAAAATATCAAATTTGATTTTAGAATAAAGAAGACGAAAAAATATGAATTTTAGTGAAAAAATTATGATGATCCGAGTTTTAGATAAAAATATATGACATTTAGAAATATGGTGATTATAAATTTAAAAAAAAAAAAAAAAAAAAAAAAAACCCACGCACAGTAATTTTTTTTTTTTTTTGTTATTTTTTTATTTTTTTTTAAATTACTTTAAACGCTTTTTTTTTCCTCCTTCTTTTTTTCCTTCTTCCTCTTTATCCACTTGAAATTAGAATGTCCTTATAACTAAATAAGTTTCCTTCTTAAAATTAGAATGTCCTTATAACTAAATAAGATTTCGGAGTGTCATATTACCCCTAATAAATGAAAATCAGTCATTTTAAATAATTGGCAAAAAAAAAAAAACATTATTTTAATATTAAAAAAACCTTCAGTCTTAAAAAAAAAATTGATTACTACACTGACATCCATCAAGTGAAACTTTTTGTGGTGTAGAAATTTATTGCATTTAATTTTTGTTTCTTTTGAAATCTGTGCCCAAAGTCGGAGGACTAATTCTGTGCCCCCATCATCATTCTAAAAAAAATGGAAATTTGATAGAGAAAAGCAACTACTACAACTATGTTTCCACACACATCTCTCTGTTTTACAGATTTACACCGAAAACATTCTCTGGAAAAATAAATCTATAAGTTAAGAAATTCTACTAAAACATAGTAATAAATATATACAATAATCTTCCTTCTATACTATCAATTAGTCAAATGAAGATATGAACCTGGACTTTTTTTGTATTAATGTGCATTAATGAACCTATACACAAAAACAAACACATTCGGCCAATGTATATTATAAGGAAAATTTGACTTCATATTCATCAATAATTTTTTTGTGACAAATATTCATCTATAATTGAAGTTTCATATAATCATATTAAAAATTCAATAACTTATGATTATCAAGAATTTCACACACAATTGTATGAATTTCAAACAATAAAGTATGTTTTCCAAAACAATAAAGTATGGATTTTTTATTTGGTCTATGATGATACGGGGATTCACACCTCCACGTGGAATCATCTGATTAGTCCATCTGGCATTTGAGAGAGTCTGAGCCGGCTATCCGCATCGGGTCGATACGAGACGTACCAGTGAAGACCACAGCTCAAGTAAGATCCACCAAGTGTCTGGACTCAAACGATCACATCGATCTTATTCGAGTCGATATCATACACCTTAGCCTGGCCTCACGGGCCCACATCCCACGAGTAACTTGGGCAGGAGGCAAGGCCCGTTTAAGGGTATTTATGTCATAGACCTCGCGCCCTTAGTTTTAGGGCGGGGAAAAGGGCATGTGCCTATAAATACACGGCTCGGGAACTACGTAAGGCTTGATTCCCGGACTTTCACACAGAGATACGTAGGCAATCCAAGATACATTCTTGGACTCAGCCGTAATACATCAAAAACACCATCTTTCGTTCATATTTAGCCATCTCGATCTCTTACAGCTCATCCTTAGATTACACGTGGCCTCATTTCACTGGTGGTGTATTATTTAG
Organism: Gentiana straminea; assembly: GCA_036785695.1. Classification (NCBI taxonomy): domain Eukaryota; kingdom Viridiplantae; phylum Streptophyta; class Magnoliopsida; order Gentianales; family Gentianaceae; genus Gentiana; species Gentiana straminea. Next base: position 469,350 of record JAVUPR010000203.1, on the reverse strand, counting down.
CATCGTCATTTGGCGCTAGAAGGAGGGCCTTCTACCGGTGAGTTGGTAAAGAGATTGCAATGGTGCCGCCAGCAAGGAAGAAACCGACGAACAGCAAGAACATGCGGATCGAAGAGCACACGAGATATAGATCCGGCGGGGGTTCCCTCGCGGGTTCAAGAAGTCCCCCCGGATCTAGACCCGCGCTTGCGGATCCTCCCAGGCCTCAGCTTCCCCCACAGCTACAAGACGTGGCAGACCACTTGGCATCTTTGGATGAGGACGCCTTGAAGAGGGTGGTAGCCTCGGCATTTATAGGTAAGGGAATCTGCAATCCCCCTGTTGAGCACCAGTTAGACCCTCCAGGTCGTAAGGAGATTGATAATGCTAAGGGAAAGAGGCCTGTTGGGGTTGAAGAGGAGTGTGAGGAAGGCGCGATAGAAATCAGCGTGACTAACGCCCGCAAACGTCCTGAACAAGAAAAGCTTCAGCGACAGGTCGAGGATAGCATCCGAAACGAGTTCAACCGCATTGTGGGGAAAGATCAACCCACGGAATGGCTAGAGTCGCCATTTAGTCCCGAGATCGAAATATATACGATGCCCGAATCCTTTAAGCCGCCAAAGATGGAGCCCTATGACGGTACTACGGACCCAGAGGACCATCTATATCGATACATATCTTTGATGAGGTTGAGAAACGCCAATGACGCCATGAAGTGTCGAGCTTTTGATACGTTGCTCACGGGTCGAGCTCGGGAGTGGTTTCGTAAGCTACGTCCCGGATCGATCTCTAGCTTTCTACAGTTGGGACAAAAGTTCCGAGACGCTTTCATTGGGAACAAGAAGTTCCATCTTAGTGCTACCCACCTTATGAACATCAAGCAGGAAAAGGGGGAATCTACTATCGACTTCGTGAGACGTTTCAACCTTGAAGCCATGAAAGTGCATAATGCCGGTGATGCGGCGCAAGTTAATGCCTTTGTGGGAGGTCTGCGGAATATGAAGGCGTATGATAAGCTATCCAAGAAAATGCCGAATGATATGGATGAATGTGTGAACATAGTCCATAGATTACGCCAAGGTGAAGAGGCGGTGCGTACGCACACCATTTCACTTGGCCTCGGCTCGAGGAACGACTCCCGAAGCCGAACAAGGGTCGGCCTAGGGGTCGGAATGAAGAAAGCAAGTCCAACGTCTTTGATCGATCGACGGCTCCGATATCGGATCGATTGGGAAAGAAAGGAAATTTAAAAGACCGAGACTTTATCCCCCTCAACCGATCTCGGGGGGAGGTGTTGGCAATCATGATCAAGAAGAACATCGCTAGGACACCTAAGCCGATGTCTAAAGATCCGGAGAAAAAGAAAAATACTCACAAGTATTGTGACTATCATAGAGATGTGGGGCACGACACGGAGGAATGCTTTGATTTGAAGAGGGATATCGACGCCTGTATCCAAGAGGGTCGATTGGATGAAGTCGTTGACAGGTCAGAAAAAGACGAGCCGAAGGGCCGCCGGGAGTATAAGAGAAAAAGCTACAACGGAAAGAAAGATCGGTCTCCACGTCGAGATAATCGGAATAGGCGGGAAAGGTCATCGACCCAACACACGAGAGACAATCGCCGAGATGACCGTCAAGAAATTCGAACCAAGATCCTCGTCGAGATAATCGTGCCGGATATGACGTTAACACAATCGTGGCGAGCATGAGTCGGATCGACCTCGATCAAGTCGGCACTCGTCGACGGGACGAGAGAGTCAAAAAAGATCGGGTTGACAACGGAAGTGGGTTACGGACCCAAGGACGATGTTCCGAGTTCCCACGGTCATAGCGAGGGATTGGTGATCGAGCGCAAGTAATAAGCGGGGGTCGAGTAAAAAGGGTTTGTGTCGACGGTGGAAGCGCCGTTAATATCCTTTATTATTCGGCGTTTAGGGCCATGAGGTTGAAAGATGAAGATATCATTCCGTTATCTACCCCTCTTTTTGGATTTACGAGCCGGGCCATCCACCCCGTCGGGTCGATCGGTTGTTAACGACGGTCGGAGATGGAGAAAAGGGGCGTACGATGGAAATGACCTATGTCGTAGTTAAGGCCCCATCAGGGTACAACGCGATATTGGGTCGACCGGCCTTATATGATCTCAGAGCTATTATCTCGACTTTCCACAACAGCATGAAGTTTCCCACCTGGTACGGTACCCATGAGGTCAAGGGAGACGTTGAGGTAGCCCGGAATTGTAGCTTGGTTACGATCAAAGGAAAAGGAGTTGGGCAAGTGCTAGTTGAGGAGTTGATACCTGAGGAAGAGGAAGATCGAAGCTGGGTTTCTGCCGACCCGACCGAGGAAGTTCGAGTTTGGAAGGAGGAAGGAGGTCAAGGGGTCCAGATCGGGAAGTGGTTGCCACACCCCGACATGAGAGCCTTGGTCGACCTCCTGGTTGAGTTTCGAGACGTTTTTGCGTGGAAGGCAGATGACATGCCTGGCCTATCGGCGGATATAGCTATGCACCAACTTAACGTCGATTCCAAAAAGAAGCCAATACGGCAAAAGAAGAGAAATCTTGCACCTGATAGAAAAGAGGCAGTGAAGAAGGAAGTCGACAAGTTGCTCGCTGCGGGGATCGTGAAAGAGGTATTTTATCCGGATTGGTTGGCCAACCCAGTGTTAGTTAAGAAGCCAGATCAGAGCTGGCGAATGTGTGTCGACTTTACAGATCTTAACAAGGCATGTCCCAAGGATTCTTACCCGTTACCAAAGATCGACCAGTTAGTCGACTCGACACTAGGCTTCGAGGTGTTCGGTTTCCTCGATGCGTACAGAGGTTATTATCAGATCTTTATGGACCCACAGGACTCGGAAAAAACCGCTTTTATCACGAGTTTGGCACATTTTGCTTTGTTACGATGCCGTTTGGGCTTAAAAATGCAGGGGCTACTTATCAACGGGCCGTCAACAAAATTTTCAAGAGGCGAGATAGGTCGGAATATGGAGGTTTATGTGGATGATTTATTGATCAAGAGCAAGTCCTTGGGACGAGTTTCTTGTCGATGTGAGAGAAGTTTTCGAAGTATTGCGAGCGGCAAAAATGAAGCTCAACCCAAAGAAATGCACATTCGGAGTTCGATCAGGGAAATTTCTAGGATACATGATATCGAGAGATGGGATCGAGCTAACCCGGATAAAATCGAGGCCCTCAAAGCATGCCCACACCTCGGAATGTCAAAGAGGTGCGAGAGGTTGACGGGTCGAATGGCGGCTCTCAACCGTTTTCCGTCGATATCGGCGCGAGAGAGCTCTACCTTTCTTCAAGATTCGAAAAAAGCTAGTCCGTTCCGGTGGGACGGGGAGTGTCGAAGGCATTTGACGATTTGAAAGAATATTTATCTGATTTGCCAACGTTGTCCTCACCTCGAGATGGAGAAAAGCTCTTAGTTTATCTAGCGATGCGCGAGGAAGCGGTAAGCGCCGTCTTAGTTCGAGAAGGAGACCAGGGACAAATCCCAGTCTATTTTGTCAGCAAAGCCCTACAGGGTGCAGAGATCAGATATACCCCTGCGGAGAAGTTAGCGCTGAGTTTAGTTCATGCGTCGAGGAAGTTGAAGCCATACTTCCAAGCACATCCTATTGCTGTGGTTACTGACCAACCGTTAAAACAAATTTTGGCAAAGCCCGAGACATCGGGTCGATTAACCAAGTGGGTTGTCGAGCTAGCGGAATACGACATAGAGTTTCTACCTCGAACGGCCATCAAGGGTCAAGCTGCGGGCGACTTCTTAGCAGAAGGGTTGTCGATTCAGTTAGAGCAAGGAAAACAGTCATCAGAGGAGCAGTGGACACTCCACGTCGATGGTGCCTCGAGTAAAGAGGGGGCTGGAGCTGGTTTATTGCTAGTTAGTCCGAAAGGAGAAGAGTTTCCGTATGCACTTCGGTTCGAGTTCAAGGCTACGAACAACGAAGCCGAATATGAGGCCTTAATCACAGGTTTAAAGCTAGCATCGAAGTTGGGAGTCGAGAATCTTCTGGTATACAGCGACTCTCAACTCGTGGTAAATCACGTGCGGGGAGAGTATGAAGCTAAAGAAGAATCAATGAAAAGCTATCTAAAGGTTGTTCAGGGGTTAATGTCGAAATTCAAGACGATCCTAATCGAACAGGTACCTCGGAGTGAGAACAAGCGAGCCGATGCGTTGTCTAAGCTCGCGTCGAATTTCAAATCAAAGAGGAAAGTTCTGGTTGAGATGCTAGCGGAACGGAGCTATAACGAGGTCGACGTGCAGCCCGTAGTTCAAGGATCGACACGGATGGACCACTATAGCACTATTCTTGAAAGATGGAATGCTCCCCACCGATAAATCTCAGGCCAGGAAAATCCGACTTCAAGCCTCCAGGTACGCTCTTTTCGATTATGTGCTTTATCGAAAATCATTTGTAACCCCTTGGATGCGATGTGCATCGGAAGAAGAGGGGGCTTATCTGCTCGAAGAGATACACCGAGGGGTTTGTGGTAATCATTGCGGAGCTCGAATGTTGGCAAGGAAGTGCAACTGGCAGGATATTTCTGGCCGTCAATGCAAAAAGATGCGAGTCGATTGGTAATGAGTTGCAGAGCCTGCCAGGTACACGACGTGGTAACTCATCAGCAAGCACGAGAAATGAATGCCATCGAGTCTGTATGGCCGTTCGATGAATGGGGAGTCGATATAGTCGGACCTCTACCTCGAGCTCCGGGGAATTTCAAATACGTCGTCGTTGCGGTTGATTATTTTACTAAATGGGTCGAGGCCAAAGCTCTTACTGACATCAGGGCCCAGACCATCAAAAAATTTCTGTGGGAAAATATTTTGTGTAGGTTCGGAATTCCGAAGTATCTGGTCTCGGACAACGGGACTCAGTTTCTTGATGATAGAGTGCAGAATTGGTTGAAAGAGTTCAGGATCGAGCACAGAACGACGTCAGTAGCCCGACCTCAGTCTAATGGACAGGTCGAGCAGACAAACAGGTAGATCAAGTTTGGATTGAAGAAGCGATTGGAAGATGAAGGCCGAGATTGGGCAGCTCAGTTACCCAGTATATTATGGTCATATCGCACAGCACCCAACTCAGCAACCCAAGAAACTCCTTATGCCATGGCCTATGGGTGTGAAGCCGTGATACTGCGAGAGATCGGACTAGCATCGCCTCGGGTTTTAGCTTATAATGTCGAAACTAATGCTGCCGATCTAAGAGAAGAAAAAGACAATGTCGAAGAGAAGAGGGAAATGGCGGCGTATCGGATGGCCAGTTATAAAAGAAAGATTGCTCAGTATTACAACGCAAGGGTGAAATACAAATACTTCCAAGTAGGAGACCTCGTATTGAGAAAAAATGAAGCCAGCAAGCAGGACCCAATAGGCAAGCTCGAGCCGAATTGGGAAGGTCCGTATAAAATCTTGAAAGTGCATCCTAAGGGGTCATATCAGTTGGGCAGGTCGGATGGAAGCACAGTGCCTCGAACTTGGCATGCCACCAACCTCAGAAAGTATTATGTTTAAATTATTTCTTATTCTCATGACTTTTGCAGTTCTACCTTCATCAGTTGTAACATGTCGATATGACATTGTATTGCGATTCCTTTTATAAAGCATGCTTTCTTTTCCTTTTTAATTACACTGCATGTGCAAGACCATATGAAAAAGCGCAACAATCGACCGAGACATTAATTCTCCGACCCGAACAACTCGGCACTGTATGGTGAAAAAAGCCAAGTCATTGACAATGCTTAAGTCACCTCGACACGATTAAGCTGAAGGAAATAGTGAATGAAGCCAAGTCACTGACAATGCTTATATCACTTCCGACATGCCAGTAAGCCACGATGCTAAGCAGTCGGCGGATTTAAAACAAAATAGTGAATAAAGCCAAGTCACTGACAATGCTTATATCACTTCCGACATGCCAGTAAGCCACGATGCTAAGCAGTCGGCGGATTCCACGATGGATCCCGAACATCTCGATCATAAGCACCACGATGTGCCCGATCAAAAGCAGAATAGTCGAATCGAGCTCCGACCAAAAAGCCAAGTCAAGCCAACAAGGCAACACAATGCTAGGTCGACTCATACTCAAGTGTACCAGGAGTCATGAACTCCTACTACACTTCGAGGGGCCAGCAGGGGAATTAAGTCCGAAGGACTACACCCCATAAGGCAACATTTTCAAGGGAATTAAGTTCAAAAGAACTACACCCTAAACAAACGATCAACAAGAAACAAAAGACATTCAGTGAAAAGCATAAGATTCAAATCTGAAGATCAATGCAAAATTAAAATGTCAAAGTTTACAAGATCGAATGGACGAAATGAAAGTTCAAACAAGTTAAATCATAAAAGTTATTACAACCAAATCGAATCGAGTTATTTAAAGTAACAAAAGAGGAAATAGCATCAGGCATCAGGCTGGTTCGAGGTCGAAGCGTTAGGATCGACTTGATCCCCAGACTCGACATTTTCTGTGCCATCGTCGCTCAAGACGGAAGTCACGTACTTCTTATACAAAGAGATGCCAGTCTTGAACTCAGCAAAGTATCGCCCATAACGAGGAATGGCCTCGAGATCATATAGATAAGGCTTCGCAAGGGCAGACACGTTGAAGTTTGGATCGACCTCTTTGACTTGGTCGATAGCCATTGTAAATCCACCTTTCATGCCCCGAGTCATGAGCAACGTCGGAGTCGTCTTCGAGTTCCTTTGAGTTCAAAAAGTCCTGCTTAGCGGTTTCAGCTCGAGTCGTTAACTCGTCGAGAAGAGACTGGACGGTAGTACGAGCCTTGACTGCCTCCACCAGTTCGGCTTTAGTCCCCTCAAGCTCCGACTTCACCTCCGCTAATTCCGATCTCAACACCGCCATCCCAGCATCCCTGTCAGATACATCTTTTAGAGCTTGGGATAGATCGTCTCTAGCCTTTTTCAGATCCGACTCCAGTTTCACACGACGTTCGTCCAATTTGTTTATCTTGGCCTTCTGCTTCTCGATGTCTGTGGTCAGTTTAACGATGGCTTCCTTGTGTTCCTCCGGAAGCGGTGACGGGGACACAATCACATTGAGTGCGGCTTTAGGCCGCGAGTCGAGTCTGCAAAAGAACACACCGATGATGTCAAAAACGGACCCGGATCACAAATTTATAAGGAAAATAAAAAGAAGACTTGCGCTCGACTACTCTTCATAATAAAGTCATGCGGCTCCTCTCGGAGTCATGCCTTCCATCTCCGACATGCTCACCGCGGGGAAGCGCGTCGGTGGAGATAGGAGGGGCTAGGTTGCGGGTCTCCTTCCCAATCCCGTGCCTCACCTCCGTTGTCTTTTGACGCTTCCTCGGCACGAGGCCTCTCGGCTTCCTCGGTCGGGTGAGCCTCGTCGGGATGGTCCCTAAGGATGTTGGACGTCGACACGGGTGTGGCGGATCGGGCCGGACCCCTTTGATTCCCGAAGTCGTAGCGCCGGACGCGGCCGCTTTCGACCCGATGCCAACCGGCGCTTGGATTTTCTTCGGGTCGGTAGTTTTGAGGTCGAGCATCTTGCCCAAGGCGTCCATCTTTGAGAAATAATCCACTTTGCGGACGAGAGAAAGTTCGGCGTTAGAACAACAATTAAAAATACAAAAGTGTTATGGCTCGACGAGAATGCATAAAGGTCTACATAAAAGACGAATGTCCTCATCAAGTTCGAGATAGGCGCCTGGACCGGCCGTCTCGATATCGGCATAAGGATACAGTGAATGCAGGTTTCGTGTGGCAATGTCGGGATGAATCATCTCGAGGGCCCCACACCCGTTGGGGGTGTCTGAGTCGAGTCGATCATGCGATTTCTGCGGCCTTTTGTACCAGGTGTGAATGTCGATGTCAATTAGCCCGTGCCGGATAAAGAAAAAATTAGGTTTCCAGTCGCCCTGAGACGAGGTCACCTTTCTCACAAATTCCGATGTTAAAGGACGCTTCTGAAATGTGTACCACCCCGCGTCCTGCAAGCTCGATAAGGCATAGTATTGGCGGAAAAGCCGAACGAGAACTCGACCTTGGCGATTCGACACGCCGGCCAAAACCCATTACGCTCCGGACCCCGTTAGGAGCAAGGCTGGGTGACACGGATCTTATAGTGTTGGAGAACGGCGATTAGGCACGGGTCGAAAGGAAACCGAAGTCCCTCGCTTTAACCGCGCCTCGTAAATGGCGCGGAACAAAGGGGAGGCTCACGAGCAAACGGAACCGACCGTGTGACACCTTAATGTTCTCGGAAGAACACGGAATTCCATATCTCAAACGGATGGCTTTGGCTTTATCTTGACTCAAGTTTGACTTGCATCCGTATGGACCCGACCCAACATTCGGTCTTACGTTTGGTGGCGGGTCGAGAAGGGCCAACAGGTCGAGACGACGTTTCCTCCTCTCCTCCCTCTTCCTTTTCCGCTCCTTCTTCTTCTTCTTCGACGAATCCTTCACCGGAAACAGTTGGATGCTCAGAAACCGTCTCCTCCGTCAATTCTTCCTCTACACTTTCAACAACTTCCTCTCTATTTTGTGAATCGCTAGTGCTACTAGACATGGAATCAACAAGAGATGCAAGAAATAAAAGACGGAAAAAGAGCTTGAACGAAATAAGGGCTTACTTGTAGTTTTTGACGAAACGGGACGGATAATAGCGAGAGGGATGCTTCACGGTTTTGGGCTCCTTATATGCGTGTGAATCTTGCGAGTGATTTGAAAGGATGGGATTTTGGGCGGTTATAGAAGCGTAAGCGCGAGAATCAAGGGCCAAAATTTTCACGTGGCCCAATAAGGGACGCTTCGTTTCTCACACCCATTAATGCGACGAAGCATGACGTCATCCTACGACGGCCTAAAACGGCAGGAGAGACAAACTATGTTCCCGCCTAAAGAAGACCACGTGTCGAAAGAGTTATTTAAATTTTCGGATCCGATCTCGGCGTTCGAGGTAAGCTTCACTCCGATCCGGGGGCTTATGATGATACGGGGATTCACACCTCCACGTGGAATCATCGATTAGTCCATCGGCATTTGAGAGAGTCCGAGCCGGCTATCCGCATCGGGTCGATACGAGACGTACCAGTGAAGACCACAGCTCAAGTAAGATCCACCAAGTGTCTGGACTCGAACGATCACATCGATCTTATTCGAGTCGATATCATACACCTTAGCACGGCCTCCCGGGCCCACATCCCACGGTAACTTGGGCAAGGAGGCAAGGCCCATTTAAGGGTATTTATGTCAATAGACCCGCCGCCTTAGTTTTAGGGCGGGGAAAAGGGCATGTGCCTATAAATACACGAAATCGAGAACTACGTAAGGCTTGATTCCCGGACTTTCACACGGGATACATAGGCAATCCAAGATACATTCTTGGACTCGGCCGTAATACATCAAAAACACCATCTTTCGTTCATATTTAGCCATCTCGATCTCTTACAGCTCATCCTTAGATTACACGTGGCCTCATTTCACTTTGGTGGTGTATTATTTAGCATCGTCGGTCTAATTTGATGAATATGATAACGAAAAAGTCTTGAATGACCCTCTATCGGTGATTAACTATATATAATATAATATATAAAGTCCAAAGATTTGGAATGTGTTTTCTATAAATATTATATTGGGAAATGTTTAATCAGAAACAATTTGTAACAACAAAGTGTTACATGACACAGTTTTATATCATCGATTTTTATTGGATTTATAAGAATTAGTATGTCTAATATAATTAATATTATAATCAATTATGTAAAAATGTGGCATTCATTCAATCGTCTTGAATGCTAGAAGATATATCATTAGTAACTTCAATAACATTATTACAAATCTAATCATTTTCTTTTTATTATTATTATTATTTTTTTCCCGGAAACGAAAGGAAGGGAAGAGGGATCGAACTTCCCTATTACAAATCTAATCATTTTCTTTTTATTATTATTATTTTTTTTTTTCGGAAACGAAAGGAAGGGAAGAGGGATCGAACGCAGGGCCTCCCATGAGTAGGCACACTTAGTGACTTACACTGCATTTAGGATGAGCTTAAACTCAATTTTATTACTTTGTTTGTCTTACTAAAACAATAATGAAAATAACCCCGGTCAAAATTGCAATGTCTGTACAATTTTGACTTTGATTCCAACAAAGTCTTTGGTACACGGACATGGAAAAATTCAATCATTTTATTTTTTATTGTTACTACTACTATTTGTGGGGTTGGTGAAGGCCAATGTGCCCATGCCATCAAATTTATTGAATTATATTTTAGTAAATCCTCCATCTTAATTTATTCCCACCAACTATACATGATCTCAGCCGTTAATGACCATTTGATATCACCATTGGAATTTATAGTATTATTTTAAAATAAAGTTTTACATTTTTTTCTTAAATTTCTATTGACAATACAAAAAAATCTTTTATCACCACATGTTTATATGATTTTTTTCACGTTAAGAAGCGTTATTGATTTTAATGTTTTATACCTTACAAAAACATTATACACACAAACGATCGTAGGTTAATTTGATTCGATGACGTTTCTTTTATACAACGAATGCTAATAAACACCGATGGTATCACCTAACATTTTTCCAACTAGATGTTAAAGCCAACTTTATAATAATATATATTAATCAAAAATATCGTGTTCAGAACTATGATGCTATTAAAACTATTATTTTTTAAGCGGAAAATATCACTGATATTAACGTGCTTTCGAACTTTCAGAAAGATAATGCACAAGCCCAATTAGTGGGTAAATTTAATTTCAATCACGTTTTTTTTCATGTATAACGAGTATCAAGGATGATAATGCTTTATCGAGTAGAAAAAAATATTAAATAAATATAGTGTCATAACAATAATTTATTTATTTTTTGGCAATTAAAAGTTCTTTTTTTTTTTTTCATTTTCAAAAACAAAAAAACCATTTTTTTACTAGTAGTTGGGAAAATTGGGAAAATATCCCAACTACCGCAATACACCATTTCGCCTTTTACTTTCTCCTATAAATACAAGGCAAGAATCAACAATTAAAACTCGCAAACATTGGACATTTTGGTGTGTGCCTTTAAGCGGTTCAACTAAATCTCGTCCAATTTTCTCCACTCTGCTGCTCTGCTTCTTTGCTGTTTCGGGGTTTTCTCCTTTTTCCGGTAATATTCGCCGTTCTTAATGGCTCTGTTTTATTTGTCTGTCGTGTTGGATTTTTCTCGGTTATTTGCTACTCGTTCTGACGCAATTAGATCTGCGTGCTTAATGTGGTAAAATGAAGTATTTTTTGATTGATTTCTGTGAAAAGTTCTCTCTTTTACAGATCTAATCCTAATGGGTGTGATTTTTTATGTGTATTGAAATGAATCTGTATAGATTCTTCGTTTTGTTGCGTTATATAGATTCAATAGCAATCATTTCAGAAACAAGCTCATAATACTTCAGAATTTGGTTGCGCCGACAAGCTAAATGTTTTAGTCAACTCTTAATTCAATTGCTGAAGTGGAAGAATTGTTGAATCGTTTGAGTAGATCTAATGATTATTGGAGTTGTTCGGTAATGTTAAGATCTTGTGCTTTTTCATTTGCAGAAGAACCCTCTTATAGTTTCAGAACTTTATTTTGCTTCTTATTTGTCCCACGTTTGAGTTTCTGAGTTTCATTTCAAGAAATCTTTTAATTATATCCGTTTGTTTTGCTAGTGATCTTGAACTTTAGTTGGAAATAGTGATGCCCTGTTTGACTCTAGTTAGTGGATTCTAATAGTTGCATCATGACAACCTGATTTGATTTATTTTTGTAAGTAGTTTTGCCCTTTTATTTGTTCTGGATCTGGATAGGCATTTTATGGCCTTTTGGATTTTCAGCCTTATTCCCCCTCCCTTCAATGCATCGACGATTCAACATTGCGTACTAGTTTATTTCCACACTCATATTACCTAGATTTTGGGATATTTTTGCACACTTGGCACACGTCGAATGATACTGGTGTATTCTGGAGTGACTACACAAGAATTTCCCCTTACTTTCTTAGTTGATGGAGTGATATGCACCCTACTTTGTGAGTTAACTGTTGAAAATTTCACCGACGAATCTATCGTTCTATCGTATAAATCCGTTAAGGAAGAATCTGTTTTAAACTTATCTTTGTTTAAGATGCAAGATTCATCTTTTTCTTCCAATGAGATAGAAAAGGAATAATGTTTATCCTATCTATCATAGCTTTATATCAGTGGGAATATGAGAATAAGGGTATAAAGATGAGAATATTATCTCTTTTAGCACATGTTATGAGTATGATAGAGATTCCATTACTTTTTCATGTTATTGTTGCTTTACATTGGCAGTGTATGATGTTATTTTGTTTCTTGCATTTCCAGGCTATAAGACAATGGACACCTTTTTGTTCACCTCCGAGTCTGTGAACGAGGGACATCCCGACAAACTTTGTGATCAGATATCTGATGCTGTTCTTGATGCCTGCCTTGAACAAGATCCCGACAGCAAAGTTGCGTGTGAGACCTGCACGAAAACTAACATGGTTATGGTTTTCGGTGAGATAACAACCAAAGCCAATGTTGACTATGAAAAGATTGTGCGGGAGACTTGCCGTAATATCGGCTTTATCTCAGATGATGTTGGTCTTGATGCTGATAACTGCAAGGTCCTTGTTAACATTGAACAACAGAGCCCTGATATTGCTCAAGGTGTCCATGGTCACCTTACGAAGCGACCTGAGGAGATTGGTGCAGGTGACCAAGGTCACATGTTTGGTTATGCTACTGATGAGACACCTGAGTTAATGCCATTGAGCCATGTTCTTGCCACAAAGCTCGGTGCCCGGTTGACCGATGTCCGCAAGAATGGAACTTGCCCTTGGTTGAGGCCTGATGGCAAGACACAAGTCACTGTTGAGTACTACAATGATAATGGAGCCATGGTTCCAACCCGAGTCCATACCGTCCTCATCTCTACTCAGCATGACGAAACTGTTACCAACGACGAGATTGCTCGTGACCTCAAGGAGCATGTGATCAAGCCTGTCATTCCCGAAAAGTACCTTGATGAGAAGACTATCTTCCATCTTAACCCTTCAGGCCGCTTTGTGATCGGTGGACCTCACGGTGATGCAGGTCTAACCGGTCGCAAGATCATCATTGACACCTACGGAGGGTGGGGTGCACACGGTGGAGGTGCATTCTCCGGAAAAGACCCGACAAAAGTCGACAGGAGTGGTGCCTACATTGTCAGACAAGCTGCCAAGAGCATCGTTGCAAGCGGACTTGCACGTCGGTGCATCGTCCAAGTCTCTTATGCCATTGGTGTCCCTGAACCATTGTCTGTCTTTGTGGACACTTATGGTACTGGTAAGATTCCAGACAAAGAAATCTTGAAGATTGTCAAGGAAGAATTCGACTTTAGGCCTGGTATGATCTCGATTAACTTGGACTTGAAGAGGGGTGGAAATGGAAGATTCTTGAAGACTGCTGCATATGGCCACTTTGGAAGGGATGACCCTGACTTCACATGGGAGGTTGTAAAGAACCTTAAAGCTGAAAAGGCATGAGAAATCTTGGTGATAATGCAACACTTGCTGATTGTTTTTTCTGTTTGGGTACTTTTTAAATTTAGTATTATTTAGTATAATAATAGTTAAATGCAACTATGAAGTAATGTTATGAGAATGAAGGGTTTATTTATGATTTGTAATGCTATTTTTCATTATGAATGGAAACAAATATTATGTGTTGCTATAAATTTGGTGAAATCATTTTGATTTTATATTCTATAATTCAAGATGGGGCAACCTTTTTCTTTAAAAAATTTGTTTGATTGTGAATTATTGATATGAATTTAACTATACATATGGATGGAAACATGTGACACATGTTACTTGTGGCACTGCATCCAAAGAAAGCAACTTGTGATGAATTATGTTTCCTGCCATTTCATTGCTTCACATCATGCAGACCCAAAAACACGGGAAGTTATTGTGTGGTGTCTCCACACGGTGTGGAGACACCGAACAAACCACACAGTTTTATTCTGTATTTAAACTGTGTGGTTCTGATCGTTTCACCCGTCATTTCACCTCAAATTCCCTTACCACACAATAACTTTCCCAAAAACTCATGACGATCTCAACTTTAAAAAAAACTCAATGATACGGGCACAATGATTGTACCACAACGGTGATTTGCATCGTTGATAATAACGTGTCTAAATTGATCAGATGTAAATCTAACATGATCAATGGTGCGAGATCGCGTTATTAATCATCGTTATGCTGTATAACCGTTGTGCCGGTATCATTACTTTAAAAAATGTTAATCCTGACCCAGTTTCGTGGTCGAGGTAAATCAAGGATTATGTTTAGTGGATGAGGTAAATCAAGAATTATGTTTCGGTGGTTCAATTTGTAAAGCTCAAAGCAAGACTGTCATGAGAACGTCTATATATATATATATTTATTTTATCATTTTGTTATGTCCTTGAGATTTATAAAGATCTTAAACCTTCAAGCCTATGTTAGATCAAAGATGATGAGGCACCAAACAATCCACACCAAACTCCACATTATCACCTTTTAATCGAACATTACAAAATAAAATCAAAAAATTGAACCACAAAAAACACTTTTCGGAGGATATATGCCGTCGTATTTTTCAATATTAATGTTAGATGATAGGTCGGCCCCGCTGCCGACCCGAAGACCCTTATCCGGGTCAGCTGAAACCCGGGGACGAGAGTCAGGGTGGCTGCCCGAGAGTTCATGCACGGCCAATTCAATGACCAGACGGAAGGCTAAGCCGACCACCGCGCGGGGCCTAGTTGGCAAACCCACAACCAGGATGATCGAGTCAGATGCAAGGCACACTCAATCACAAGACTGAGGGATCCACCAAGGATCACCCCGACATCCTTGGAGGAGGACTGATTGAGAAGCCAGCCGACTGAGGGCATGCAACGCAAGCTCGCGGATCCGCGCCGCCATCACCCTGTAGCGGCCCAAACAATCACCGCAGATTTAGTTGTACTATGTCCTTAGTGGTAATTACGTTAAACTTAGTCGGTTCCTACCCTATAAATAAGGCTCCAAGTGTAATCTTAAAAGAAGGCTGCTAATTGATAAAAGAAGGCAAACTCTGCCAAATTCACCACTCTCTGTTGCATTGCACCACCACCATCCTCATCACTGAGCAAACAGAACCACCACTCGCCACCACGTTTACAACATCGTTACAGGCAGATATCCACCACTAAACAACCGCTGAACACCCGTGATAATTTCGACGTTATCATTAGATGAAGATCTTAACCTTCACTTCTATATTCTAACGCTGAGGGAAAACAATTTGGTGGAAGAAATTATGATTACGAGAATGTTACACATGGAATAAGAGTTGAGTCCACGCTTTTGGATACATTAGTGAAGATTACAAAGGATATACATGTGCAACTTACACCACCATAGATAAACACCGAAGATTCTGATGAAAGCCATATACTTCAATCAATGACCAAGGAGATCAAGGAGAAGAAAGAGATTTATGTGGAGAAAATAAGAAATACACAAATTTTTACAACTTAGAGCCATAGATGAATGACAATAGATAGGAAGATATTACTCTTGAAATCCACTAAGTATTGAATAACCGTACTCTTCTCTTGTTTTAGATTTTTCTCATTGTATTTTACTGGTGAAAGATTTTAAAGAGATGATGTTAGGTATGTGATGTCATATAGGATTTTAGTGGTAAGAGATTTTAAAGAGACGATGTTGGTATGTGTTGTAATGAACTTTATTAATGCATGTTGAGCCATCTTTTGTACAATATAAAAGAAACTAGAAAGGTGTAAATATAATATTTCATTTAATATAACTAGTCATAAGTCATCTTTTGTCGTAACATTAAATAAAAAAAATTAATGAAATAACACTTAATAAGAATGACTTGCGTCGATGTGCCTCTCGAATAAGAGCTCTACGCTTCTGATTCTAACATCATTTACGAATCTCTACACATAGTCGCGCATGCGGAATCTCTACCGTACTTCAATAATAAAGTAATCGTAAACCAAAATAATTATGACATATTTACAAAAACAAATACACATATAAATAATTTATTTTCTATTATTATAGTGATAAATATTACGCTTGTATGGATATTCAAAATATGTATAGAATATCTTATTAATGAAATATTTACAGAAAGCGTTTTTTGTGACTCGAAATATATATATATATATATATATATATATATATATATATATATATATATATATTTGATGTTAGAAATAGCAAAAACTTGAATCGTAAAAAATTCGGATTGCGGTAGATATAGAGTATGATGTCCAATTTTATCCGAGAATACATTTGAATAGAGATCGTGTATACGATTCGATGCGACATTTTAGTTGGATGCGGAGTCGTATATACGATTTACCACTTTTTACAGATTCTAATGCGAGTGCTCTAAAGCAATAAAAGATCAATAGGTTAAAAGAACGGTAAAAACATTTTGATTTTGGATAATGCATTACGAAATAATGTACTCCCTCCGTTTTTATATGTATGTCGCAGAGAAAAGATTCACATAAATTAAGAAAGTAGTTAATATATTTCAAATATAGTGTTGGAAATGAATTTTTTTTATTGGAAATGTAAATACTTTGTTGGTAAATGTATTTTTAGTATTGAAAATGTATTTTTTTTATTGGAGATGTAAATATTTTATTGGTAAAAGAGGAAAAAGTAATAAATGATGTATTGAAAATGTACAATGACAGATAAATAAAAAAAGAATAAATTGTAAATGTGACAGATAAAAAAACCCGGAGGGAGTATAAAAGTTACGTGTAATTCCGTATTTCCGTCATGTTGTCTATGTCATTGAGGCACAACCAAACCATTATACTAGTAGCATTTCTTTACTTTGAATATGCGCGGACCGACAGTAGCGTTAAATGAGTTATAAATGTCCGGTCAATCAAGACCGCCGTCGTAACTGAAATTACAAAGTGGACAATGAAGGATAATAGTGGAATGTAAAATCTCCGAAAAGGATACATCACCCGAATGTATTCATAGAAAAAGCACAGAAAATAAATCATTCACCTTTATTTTCTTGCAAAGACATGGGATACAGAAAAAACAAAAATAAAGGATAAAGATCTACTTTATGTGAGGATTTGGGAGTTTTTTTCGAGGCATTTATCCTAAAGAGTGGTCTTCTGCAAGACATCCGGTGTGTCATGCAAAGGTATCTTGTGACGGTGATCTTGCAGTTGATGCAATGCAGGATCTAGATGATCATCTAGATCTCTTGCATGCATCAACGATGAAGATGACCGTCATGACAGTATATGAAATGCGATAGCATTGTTGTATCCTAAAATCTAATGTATGCGCATCGACAAATACGAATGCACGATCTTAGGTAAGAGACAATAAACGATAATGGCAGAAACAGAATCTCGAATATAAGATAATGAAACTTTAAAACTACCAAATTAAAAAAATTAATGGACAAATGTCGCCCCTTGTATCCAAATGTCTAATTCACAATCCTGCAATTCCGTCTGATTTCACCTTGCACGCCGGTCAAAACTTCAATGGAAGCCATACTCACCATTGCCTCTGCAAATTTCTTCCCCCAAAGTTCACCATCTTTTGCATATTTCTTCACTAATTTCGCAGTGGAATCAGTGCTCATAAGTGTCTGATCAGAAGTTAAAACCCCTTCATTCTTCTCCAAAGCTGCATAATACTTATTATCAAGAATCCTCGGTGTACTGTTTTCCAGATTCACAGCTACACTGATGTTCACCGGCGTAGATAACACCGTCGGTGGACAAGAATTCCTCAATTTCTGCGCAAACGGATTTGGCAAAGAAGGGTCTTGAATCTGGGTTGAGCTGAAATTGTAAATTCTGGGTGCGAATGCAGCACAGCTTGAGAGTCCGACGGAATGTGAGCCGGAGAGAATCACCATCTGATCTAAAGAAAGCCCTTTTGATTTAAAAAGTTGTACTAATTGAGTTGAATCGAAGAAAGGGGACGGAAGGTTAAAGAATGTCTCAGCTTCTGAGGACGTAATGCCGTCACGGCGTCCGGAAGGGACTTGGTATTCGACGCCGCCGGAGAGGACGGCGCTGTCACGGGCGGCGAATTGGAGGATATCGGCGCAGGAAACTGTTTCCGGGCAAGCGGATTCAAGTCGGGATTTTGCAGCGTCAATCACTTCGAAACCGCGTAATGCTACGTTAATAAAGGAGGATTTCTCTGTTTGATTAGATGGTGTTGGATCTAGAAGAACTGATGCATCACATCCCTGCAAAATAATGTCAAACAATTTGGTTACAAAATATATTCATAGGAAGTGTAACGGGTACGGCCATTGTGTCACAACTCACAAACACAACGGTTATATGTTTTCTACATCGTTTGAACGATGCAGAAAGCTGTCATATTCATCATGTAAAACTAACATTGTCGGGATTGGTGGAAATGAATTGAAGTACGTGTTGTATTGCTCTAACTTCAACATAATATGGTTTTCGTTTGGATTGATGGAATAAAATAAGTCAAGAACATTATAAAAGTCGTCTTTACCCTTGTCACCTCTCTGCAACAACTACGTGCAACCATCTACCCCGTGTAGACCCACAACCATGCACTCACCTCACGAGCTACATCAACTATCCACCGTATAACATCTTTTCATTAGGGGTGAACATGGTCCGGTTTGGCGGTTTTTTCCGTCTATAAAACCAAACCATTTTATACGGTTTCTAAATTTTCAACCCAAACTGAAACGGTTTTTGCGCTAAAATCATTTGTTCGGTCGGTTTGGTTTGATTTGGTTCGGTTTTTCATGGTTTTCGTGAACAAATAAAATTATCGATTGAAAATCACTACTTATCCAAAAAAACATATGGTAATACATGTGTTACATCAATACTACTTATGTGATTGAAATTCTAATAGATGATGTAACAAATTATCTATATTGAACTATTCATACTAATCCTAAAATTAGATCCCAAAAATCAACCCCCCTTCCTCAACCATCATCCATCATCCAAATTAACAAATGCGTTACCTACCACCGAACTTCCTATCTAGGCTTAATCAAGATAATAACTAATCATATTTTTCTCATTTCAATTCACCAAAGAAGATTTAACACTGACACATTATTAATATTGAACTCACATCTTCCTAAAAAAATTACCACCTACAACATTGAAATTAACTTAGATAAATAACAACATGCATAAGACAAAATAGTATTTGAGTGAGATCAGAGGAGAAATATGAACGTATTATTTTTCGTAAGTGAGTAAGATAGGTGAAATGTAACTAATTTTTACACATATTAGAAAAATAATGACGAGTCATCTCAAATATTAGTATTGAGAAAGAAAAGAGAACATATGATTAGAGGTTGCGAGTCATTAATTGATTCGTGTTGTGTTTTTTATTTTTTATTTTTATGATATCGATTTATTGAAGTAAAAACGTGTGCAACTTGCAACAAGTTTAATGTTTAAATGTTGAAACTAATGATGGATAACTAATATATTGCAAATAGGAATTTAAATTAAATGAGTTAGAGTGAATTAAGCAGACTGATAATTTAAATTTTCTATATAAGGTATCCGGTTTGGTCCGGTTTCAAACGGTTTTCAAATTTTCAAATTGAAACCAAATTGTATTAAACGATTTGGTTTTTAGTTATATGAAAACCGACCAAAAAACCATGGTTTATGTTTTTCCGGTTTGGTTCAATTTGATCCGATCGGTTGGTTTGGTTTCTAAATTTTTTATTCATCCCTACTTTTCACTGCTCACTCCACAACCACCCGTCACAGTCCATCCCACTAGCACCCACCACTGCCTACCTCACCACCACCACCACGCCTTATTGCTTACTTCACCTTCACCATCCACCCTCCCACCTCCCACCGCCTACCCTATAACCAGTGGCGGAGCCAGAATAATTTTTCAGCGGGGTCCGTAAATATTTAACACACTAAATAATTTTTTTCACGAGGTCCGAAATATTTTTTATAGGTAAAATGTAGAGTATTTTTATTTTTAACGGGGTCCGTGGACCCCCTTTACTCCTTACTAGATCTGCCCCTCTCTATAACCACTCACCGCCCCACCACTGCACACCACACACTCCATCATCATCCACCCCACCACTACCGGCCATCATCACTACCACATCCACCACCAACATCACCAAAACCTGCCACCATCACTACCACATCCACCACCAGCATCACCACAACTTGCCACCGCACACCCTACCAACACCCCACCACATTCTTCACACCACCACCTACCGCCATTGCACACCTCACCACCACCACCACTCCAACCCCTCTACACATCACCCCATCACTCAACATGTCACTTCACCTCATATCAAATACAGTCAATTTTATTTCATCGCATGTCAAACATCAACAATAGATTCACCTTCATTTTCATTTCATTCTATCATTTTTATTCCACATTTCGACAATCCAAACGGAAAAACGGCATGCATGTACTCGTAAAACAGATTTGAAAGATGAAACGAAGAGACGGTATTAGTAGACATATATATATATACCCGGACAAAGCAATCATGAAAAGGCAATCTAATGAGGCTAGCAGCAACACCAGGCTTCAAGGCAACTGCTTCTTCCACAGCATTTCTCACAATTAACTCCGCAGATGGGCATGTTTTCCCATAGAAACCAATTTCAAGACCTGTTTTTGTAGTAATAGCCCTTGCACTTGCAGAAGATACATTGAAATTGATGAAGATGATCAAGAATACTGTGACCACGAGTACCATTAATGTTGCAGGCCTTTTCCCCTCACAATTCTTCATTTTCATATATCAAAGAAAAAGATCCCGAAATCGAATCTTTTAGATTTTCTACTGAGATTTTGTGAATGAAAATTGTCTTGGAGGAGTATGAATATATATAGTACGAAAATGGGAAGGAATTAACCAATTGTTTTGAAGTTTGAATGGGTCTACATTTTTGGATTGCATGTCCTTAGCATGCACGTAAAAAAAACAAACACACGAAAAAAACAAAATAAAAAAATAAAAAATATATATAGTTTTTTGCATTAAGAGTATTTTTTTTTTTTTTGAGAATACAGTAAGAGCATCTTTGGTTATTGATATTGATTGAAATGTGTAATGTCATTACTAATGGTGTGAATTTTGTTTCGGAACTAGAATTTTCGTATGATCGTTTAAAATTTGTTGGAAGAGTAGTATTAATTATTTATATAATTAAATATTTGTCCAATACATTATTTTTTGAACAATTGTCCAATACTTTCAAATAATTTAAATTGCATGTAAGTACCCTTTACATGTTTGGGATTATGGAACTTTAGTTGACCGAAAATAATACAAAGCATGAAAAGAAAACTCCATATTTTGACCTAATTTTAATCGGAAAGTATCAAATACAACTTTATCTAAAAATATAAATCCGGTTAGATTTTATTTTAATTTGTCTCATAAAATAATCTATTTTAGAATACGAATGAAACATATATTATCCTTTTTTTTTTCCTTTTACCACTAATTTATTATACATTCGACTACTTTATAACTATTATATTAATGAGAGTCAAAAGGTATTCTAGATTTTTACCGTTGAAATTAATGACACTTAACTATTTTATTAATCCTTGTAAAAATATCTAAGCGGATTTAAATCTTTGAACGGAGATAGTAATTTCTAACCAATATTGAGTTTAGAAAAGAATATATTATTTTCTAACTCATAATCAATCAAAATAATTTTTAGACATTAAGGCTCCGTTTGTTTTGGGTTTTTTTTAGATAAAGTGATTGAAGTAATGATTATAAAGTTAAAATGTTTTTTTGAAATTTGTGTAGATTATGAAATGATTGGTGAAATAAAGTAGTATAATAAATAAAATAATGGTAAAAAAGATTATAAAGTTGATAAAGTGAAATGATGAGAGATAATTTAATATTTTTTTATTTATAGTTGAAGAAATGATTGGTAAGAGAATTGTAAGATATTATGGGTGAAGTGATATAAAAAAACTCCGAAAAAAACTCTAACGATAACAAACGGAGGCTAAAAGACTTTTGTTGTCTCCAAATGACAAAGCTATGTAATTCACAAACAAAATTATTATTTATACATTTGTGTAAACAACACTATTATTTGCATATTACTATATTATTTTATTTATATAAAACCACGTCGGTGAACCAGTCACGATTTTTTCTTACAAAGTAAAATATATCATTGCATAAAATAAACAATATAAGTATTCCTTGGATGACTTCACTAAAACAAGTGAAGAAAGACGAAATTCACTATATTTGTTTTGGAGAAGAGGATTTTTATTCGTGTGAGGATGGGAAATTGAGAAATCGTAATCTGGTTCTCACCAAGACCTAGTGCAATGATTTTAATCATTAGGCCGAACCCGATTTTCGAATTTCACTATCATTTATCATAACAAAGCAGAGAGAATCAACTACCATAAAAAATGTATATTTTTTCACACAACCAAAAATCGTAACACATCGTTTTTTTATTCTAATTTTACCCCTTAATGTTTCTTGTATTTCATGATTGTTTATTCTAACCCAATTTTAGACATATATAATGTTGATAAAAAAAACTACCCTAATTTTAATGAGAATGTACGAGATGTACTTTATGGCAGCTATTATATCTAGAAACACCACACATCTCACTCAAATTAGATTAAATTGGTCATTATTTTGTGACTTTTATTCGGTCGGAATGGTGTATTTTGTGATTACATACTTTGTATTTGAAATATATTACTAATCCATATTTCATTTCAGATCCTAAATATCCGTCTTTTCGTGATCCTCACACAAATTTGACTTGTATCCAAACTCTTAGAAGAACCACAAACTAACACATTTCAATTCACAATTCACAATCTCTAACTCTTCATTCTATTTTTATTTTCTGAACACCAATATTTTTGAAATGTTGATGTTGATTCTACTTAACAAATCTATCCGGCTTCATGATGTTGATGAACTTCGATGAGTTTATCTGTAAGGTTTGACATCTCAAATAAATAAATAAAATAATATGCCGAATTGCCGGAGATAAACCCTAGTTGGGCTAAGAAAGTCGAGGTGGAATCATTAGAGCATCTTCATTGATCATCACGTACGATTCGTTATCATTAATAAGACATATTTATTGATGTATAACCAAATAATTAATCAATATATAGTACTGTATATTGTTTTTAGTGACGGAAGTTTCCTAACTTTATTATTTCACGAATCCGTTATTTTTAGCTTTTTGGATAGTATATCGTTTTTAGTGACAGAAAGTTTCCTAACATCATTATCTAATAAATAATTGAATTTTTAAAAAACTAACTACTGGTAAAATCTGAACGTAAGTTTAAGACACAAAACGATATTTTAGTCACATCATTGCATTAAATCAATGGAAAAAAGAGTGGAAAGAAAGCTTTAGTACTACATTTGGAACACAGTTATAGTTTACAAATTCACTTGAGTTTACAAGGCCTCTGTTTTGGAATGTACCAATGATGATGTCGGATATCACCTACGGATCCAAATAACCTCTAGGGCGATTCAAACTAGAACAGAGACAATTGGGATGGTGATTTGGTGTGATTAAGACTGAGCCTGAGAGTTAGCTTCTCTCAAGTTGCCTACGTATCCAATAGCTAAATTGGAATCAAGTCATTCGTAGTTCCTTAGGGTTGTTTATATAAAAGAGGCGTCTCACCTCTTTTCTTGTGAAACAAGTCGTATCATCCTTAAACCCTAAGGATCATCACGTGTTTATCTCTAGCCAAGGATAATTATGACTATATCCGAATTATGGGATTTCCTTCCGGTATTCCAGGGATTCTCCTATAATATAGGCACATGTGTTATTTATCACTTAAGGAAAGAGCCAGTCGGCCCTCGATAGGCTTCTCGGGCCGGACCGACCCGATCGCCTATCCCGCCTCCGGACTAGACCGAGGCGCACCGCGGTGCGGTAGCCGAGAGGGTCATGTACGGACCTCCCTCCCGGGGTAGGGTCTTGCGGTGTGGGGCTCCCGGCCCTAAATGCTTCCCTTTATCCTTCACTTCCAATCCGGGACGTTATAAGAGTGACACGTGGTCAGGTCTATTTCCACCATCGTCATAAGCCCCCCAGGTCTGGCCAGACTGCCTAGGGGCTGGGTAGACCTGAGATCAGCTCGGACGTTTGAAGATAATATGCTTACCAAGACACGTGTCCTCGCTTCCGTTTAGACTGCCGTATTAAGTGCGTGAAACGAAGCGTCGTGACGCAATAATGGGGCGGTTATTCCAAGACTTCTTTTTGGGGTTTTATAACTCCTAGTCTCATCAATCCTTTCAGACGTTACTCTTTAAATCAAGTGTGAAGTCGGGACGGTTGCCATTCTATTCTTCCATTCCTTCGATTTCTCAAGTAAGTTTTCTTTCTTCTCTTATTTCTCTAAGTCTTTTCCGTTGTTAATGAACGAACCTATAATTCTTACTGATAGTTCCATCGAGGCGTTGTTTGAATCGGAGCCGGAATTAGAGGAAGAAATCACCACTACCGGGGCCGATACCGAGAGACCTGCCCTTTCTTTTTTCAATCCTCCCCCTTCTTCCTCATCTTCTAGATTCGTCCTTTCCCTTAAAGCCTTTATGGCTCTGAAATCACGGGCGGCTGCCATGGCATCGATACCAAAATAACTCCCACGATTTGACCCGCATTTGTAAACAATACAACCTAACCAATCCACTTTTCAAACCCATTATCCCGGCTCCCGGTGTTTACGCTTATCAAGCTCCGGCGGGGTACTTGCGCGCCGTGTGTACGGGGAGCGACTTTTATGTGGTTTACGGTTCCCTATCTGTCCGGCCATTTTGTACGTCCGGAGCATTACAACCTAGGGTTGGCCCGGATCGTGCCCAACGGGATAAGGGCAATAGTGGGTTTTGCCATTTGGTGTAGATGTGCTGCGCATCCCCTTCAAAGTTCAAACATTTCGACCGTTCTTTCAGCGCAAACAAGTGCCTGGGCAGGCTGGGTACTATTGCTTCCCTCGCCGGGGGGATTTCATGCCTGACGTTCAATTTACGGAGCCGGGAGATACCTCATACAAAGGTTGGAAGACCAGATTCTTCTTCATATGTCCGGAGGTGGCTCGGAACCTAGGCAGGTGGAACTCCTCTGACCTGGACAGCGATCCGCGACCAACTGACGTGGATCAGAAACTGCTAGACGACATTCGCAAAAGTGGGGTTTACATCAGAGAGAAAAAATATTCTTCTGAGTTGATTCTGGCTGCCCAGTTGCCTACTGCGGGCCCTAACCCCTACAAGGAGTTAACCAAGGAAGAGTACAAGATGTGTAGGACTTTAAAGTCTGTTCCTTATCGTATTTTGCTATTTGTAAAACATCCTCTAACATTTTTTGTTATTTACATTGGCAGTGTCTTCCTTTGCTGATCTCTTGGAGGACGTGAATGATGAAGCGGTTCCTTCTGTTAACACTGACGAGCCTACCCGGGGCGAGCGGCGGGAACACATACGGCCGGAGCCTCTCCGAGCGCCGGGACCGTCCCGACCCCCACCTCGGTCCAACTCTTATCCGAGCAACCGGATGACTCGTATCGGGAAGTGGAGAGGATAGATGTGGATGGAAATCAGGAGGCCAGAGAGGATGCGATCGAGCCCAGCCGGAAGAAGAAGATAGCCTCTTCTTCGACTCGGAAGAGTCGATCCAAGAAGAGGAAAGCGGGTCGACAGACCATAGAGAACGTTGAGGACTCTCCTGAGGAGCAAACCTCCCCTGGGCACAACCGGTTGTACGAGCCGTCGGACCAGGACCTCGCCGCTGTGGTAAGCTCTAGTGTACATATGTCGGTTATTCCTATGCATATTGTTTCCTTCTTACCTTTCCTACGTCTTTTCCAGGGTGCCCAGGTCGGTCAGGAATTCTGGACCGCCTTGCCGAATCTGCAGCGAGTAAGGAGGCTTTACAGGGGACGATCGAGGAGCTCCGGGCTGCACGTGATAGGCACAGAGAAGCCTCCAAGACTAAAGATCAGGAGATTGCGGCCCTGAAGAAGGAACTGGTCGAGACTAGGGCCAGGTGCACTGCTGAACTCCAGGCCAAACACGACGAGTATGTGGCGGAGAACTCTGAGCTCGGGCAGGCGCTGGCCAAGGTCCGGGCTGAGCTCACTACTTTGGAAGCTTCTCTTCCTGCTCGGGATGCCCGAGTTGTGCATGAGTACAAGTCCTCCGATCATCTAGCTGGAGCTCTGAAGGTCTTGCTGAACCCTGTCATGCAGCATGGGTACACGACTGGTGTGGACGAGGCAAAAGAACAGCGCCCTGAGCTGGTTCTTTCAGACCTTAGACATTACCGCTCTATGTACAAAGAAGGGGCAGGTCAGATCTATGACGATCGTTTGAGAGAGTTCGGGCGGTGAAGACATCGGGTCAAAGTATGCCGGACGTCGTCCCGCTTCTCAAAGTCTTTGGTCCAACCCCATCTTCGTCGGAGCGAGCTCCGAGGACCCGGACACGATTGTTTCCGACACGATTGTTTATCCTTGTTATTGTTTTTCGAAAACTTTGAAACTTTTTGTTATCCAAGTTTCGTACTTTATTTTATATTTTGTGGTGCCACCTTGCTTGTATTTTGTACTTTGAATTCACTTGGTTTATTTTGTGCTTAGTTATTCGCATTCTGCCTTATAGATGTCCTCTATTTCCCCCCAGTATGGCATGCATTACCGATGGTTAGGATGACATACTAAGTCTTGATAAAACTCTGGCCTAACCTGCAGACTCAGGAGGTTTGACTTTTGCAAACCTTCTGAGTATAACCTGATTCAGTTAAAGCCCTGTCCTGGCTTGAGGACTCGGGAAGCTTGTGGTATTCAAGCTTTCGAGTCGACTGCGAGACTCATTTAAATTCGGCCGACTGCGGACTTAGGAGGTTTGACTTTTGCAAACCTTCGAGTATAACTCGACTCGCTTAAAGCCCCGTCCCGGCTTGAGGACTCGGGAAGCTTGTGGTATTCAAGCTTTCTGAGTCTGACCTGCAGGACTCATTTAAATTCTGGCCTGACCTGCAGACTTAGGAGGTTTGACTTTTGCAAACCTTCTGAGTATAACCTTCTAGCGCCAATTGATGATGTCGGATATCACCTACGGATCCAAATAACCTCTAGGGCGATTCAAACTAGAACAGAGACAATTGGGATGGTGATTTGGTGTGATTAAGACTGAGCCTGAGAGTTAGCTTCTCTCAAGTTGCCTACGTATCCAATAGCTAAATTGGAATCAAGTCATTCGTAGTTCCTTAGGGTTGTTTATATAAAAGAGGCGTCTCACCTCTTTTCTTGTGAAACAAGTCGTATCATCCTTAAACCCTAAGGATCATCACGTGTTTATCTCTAGCCAAGGATAATTATGACTATATCCGAATTATGGGATTTCCTTCCGGTATTCCAGGGATTCTCCTATAATATAGGCACATGTGTTATTTATCACTTAAGGAAAGAGCCGGTCGGCCCTCGATAGGCTTCTCGGGCCGGACCGACCCGATCGCCTATCCCCGCCTCCCGGACTAGACCGAGCCGCACCGCGGTGCGGTAGCCGAGAGGGTCATGTACGGACCTCCCTCCCGGGGTAGGGTCTTGCGGGTGTGGGGCTCCTGGCCCTAAATGCTTCCCTCTTATCCTTCACTTCCAATCCTGGGACGTTATAAGAGTGACACGTGGTCAGGTCTATTTCCACCATCGTCAACCAAAGGCCATTAAAAAAAGTTGAGTACTATTATTATTTATTAGTTGAATTCGTTGATTGTTTGTGGTTATGTCAAATGGGAATGCATATGTGCCCAGTATTTATGAGATCAAAACAATAACGTCGCTCTAAAAGAAAGGATATGGGTCCTTTATATAGGCGTCCCGCATGGGGAAGTTAATGCATGAATCGTTGATTTTGAGGTATGTGTTTGAGGTTCGGTATGATACTATCATGGAGCAGTCATTGCTCAATTAGGATGAAATCGTGAGATGTTATCAATCAGGGATTAGAGCAGATAATAAAAAATCAATCGTGGATCATGCCCATTAATGAGTTGTAACCGCCTTTGGAGGTCGGAGATAACATGTTCTGTTCATGACTGTCCAGGATGAGCGGATTAGGTGATGTTAGACCATAGACACTATGTGTCTTGCCGGCTTTCTGAATGTGTGGGTTGCATGTACCGAGCTGCCTGAACTCATCTGAGCTCTGAGAGCGATCAAAATAGGTTGGAAAAACCCTGGCTAGAGCCTTGGAGCAAAGGGCCCGAATGTGGGTTGAGCATGGGTTGACCCATTTACCAATTAGGACGCCACTGAGGCCCAAAAGGTACCACATGTATGAATCTGGATCATACATATGTCACTGATAACGCTCTAAATGTACCAATAATTATACCTATATTCACCCTGAATTCTGCTCAAGAGAGGATAGATAGGCTCGTTATTGCTTAGAATATAAGTTAAATGCTATGTGAGTGTTTCCAGGATCGTAATTATGCATCTATATATGCTATTTTCCTGATGTTTTGGTACTGTTTTGTCTCGTTTTGCATGTTTTATAGGATGTACAGATTTGGAGCATTGGAGAACGGATCTGGACCAAAAGAAGTGCATTGGGTCAAGTGATTGAAGTCCAAGAAGAAGCCTGCTGAAGAAAAAGAAGAAAAGAAGGCCCGGTAACCCGGAGGCTAGGCCCGGTGAACCGGCGTCTTGTGGAACACGAAATTGATTCTGCCACATTGTCTAAGTCGGTTAGGGTTTTAGAGAGTCTTAAGTCGGCTATTGTATCTATATAAAACCGCATATACTGAAAGTTTTCATAAGCACTCAATTATATTCAATTTTAATATAAAAATTTGTTGAAATAAAGTTTTCTTGAGCTTTGAAGAGTTGTTCGGTTTCCTCCCTTCTTCCATCATCTCTAGCTTGAGTAGATCAAGCTAGATCTCCATTGTTGAAGGTATGAAGCTTTGAACGTTCCTTTATTGTCTTCAATATGGTAGATCTGTTCGTATTTATGTGTTTTAGTTAATATACATATTTAACAACCCCATAATTTACTTATTTTAATCGTACTGAGCAATGTAAATCCAGAAATTAGGAAAAGCCGCACCCGGTAAACCGGCGGTCTATACCGATTTACCGAGGCATATTTTAGAAAACCTAAACTGGGATTCACTACAGCTACGTTGATCGGCAGGAATAATTAAAACGAGTAATAGGTCTGGCCAATCTAGTATTCGTAATTCGTAAATTAACATGAAGGACCACAAGTGAAGTGTTAATTAGGACATTGTCTTGAATGGACCCTAGGAACGTGCTGGTCAATGTCGACAGCTGTCTAGGCGGGTTAGCGGTATGAGGTAACGCTCAATATCGGAAATTCTAGTTCTTTGTGCGTATGGGCTATTACAGGCCAATTAAGGAGGGTAGCTTGCGTATAGATTGTCTGCTGCCATTGTCGGAGTAGATAGGGTTAGGAATTGCACCCGTAGCTGATAAATATGATAATAATCATTAAAAGCTCACGATTAATCTAAGGAAATTATGTGGGGAAGTAAACATAACGATTAACTAATCCAAGTTAGTAGATCGGTGAGGAGAGGGAGAGAATACCATGTTTGTTTTCTTTTATGTTATTGTTGGTCAATAACCGCCTCTATGTTGATTCTCAATTAGGTTAGAATCGTTTATACTTATAAGTTGCATTGTCTCTGTGGGATCGACCTTGACTCGCATTTAATATACTACGATATACCTAGTATTCTTGCTAGTAATATTGACATTAGTGACTTACACGCGATCAAGATTTTTGGCGCCGTTGCCGGGGACAATGGCCAATTTTAAAATATAAATGTTTTAATTCTAATTAAGAAGTCGTTTTTATTTTATTTTATTTTATTTTGAGTCTTGAGTCGTTCTGTATGCAACCTGCGCATGATAAACTGCCAGAAAGAGAAAATTCAGGGCCGGTATACCGAGGCCTGAAAAATCGATTTCTAAACAGTTCATGTTATTATGTGTTATTCCCTGTTGATTTTAGTTAGTAGGTCCGCAACAATTGGGATCACACCCAACTGAAGCGGAAGTTGCTAACATTTTCTTTGTTTTATTCTGTCTTTTTGCAGGTTGGTCAGAACACTTCAGAGATTCGATCCATTCAGTGTTGACAAAGAGCAAACAAGCCAAGCAATATGCCTAGGACAATATTGAATATCACACCGATTTCCATGTATCCTGGATCTGAAGCACGAGAGCATTATGAAGCGGTAAAGCAACGGTTGGAAAAAGAGGAAAAAACAATCAAGCAAGAGCCTGAAGATGACCAGAAGGAGTATATCACGTATCGACCAGGTGAGTTCCCTTGCGAATTAATTGATATATCATCTTCGGATTACGATTCTGACGATCTTGAAGAGGATCCTGACACGATGTTTTCTGAGCCTAGGGATTACCCAGACTCAGACACCGTGGTGAAGTTAGGAGACCCTGGCACGTTCAGACTCCCAGTTTCTGTTAATGGAATATCCATAGGATTAGGTCTCTACGACTCTGGCTCAAGTTGCAATATTCTACCTTTTTCCCTCTGTCAAAAGATAAGAATTCCGGTCATATTGAATCAAACCAGGAGCTCGACTTTCGTAGATAGAACTAGAGACATGCATACTGGTCTGCTTTGAAAGTGTACAATTAAGGCAGAAGGGTTCACGTATCCTTTTGATTTTACGGTCATAGATGTACCTGAGGACCCGAGTGCCCCAGTCCTGTTAGGGAGACCTTTCTTAGCAACGAGTAGGGCGGTTATGGATTTTGATAAAGGGGAGATTACTTTAAAATTGAATAATGATGTTGTATCTTTTTAGATTTTAGAACCCCTAGAAAACCGACCGGAGAGTTGTAAGATGACGTATGCTTCAGGGAAGGTGGAGATCTTGGAAATCGAAGGGCATAAACATAGAGAGGTTGAAACCGTTGAGCAAGAGTTTATGAGATTAAATGCTGAGAGAGAAAGAAGATAAAGACCACGACAAGATGCTCACTGAAGCTAGTCCTTCCGTGTTGCGTAGTGAACGAGTCGAGTTAAAAGTGGAAAATGTGGAGTCCTTGGGTTTAAAGTCTATATCTCGACGCAGAGGCAGACTTAGCACGCAAGCTAAAAGGGAAAGGCGTGCTAGGAAGAGAGCTAAAAAAGGTTCGTTAAAAGTGCAAACATCTGGAGTTTATTACCTGCGATGTGTTCAATCTCAAAGCAATATCTT
This sequence comes from Gentiana straminea, assembly GCA_036785695.1. NCBI lineage: Eukaryota > Viridiplantae > Streptophyta > Magnoliopsida > Gentianales > Gentianaceae > Gentiana > Gentiana straminea. The sequence continues at coordinate 437,940 of JAVUPR010000203.1, read as the reverse complement.
GATAGCCACATTTGCCATCTAACAAGTCTTCCTTGCTTGTTGTCACCTTTTATATTGGTGTTTAGAAAGTAGGTGAAGTTTTTGTTATCTGTCCTAATTAAAAATTTAACAGGGGTAAGATAAGCACTAAACTTCTTTATTACTCGAATTACCGCCAGGTATTCTTTTTCATTACTATGATAATTCTTCTCAGCATTTTTGTAAAAGCTATCTTCGTATGTATGCAAATTGCCTTTGAATCGTCAAAACTTTATCCAAACAATTCTTCCATTGCTTGATTGCGTCAATCTCTGATTTTTAACCTGTATATTCACGAGTTAGAAAATCAGCAAATATATTTTTATTACCTGCGATGTGTTCAATCTCAAAGCAATATCTTGATAGCCACATTTGCCATCTAACAAGTCTTCCTTGCTTGTTGAGATTATTTCTATAAAAAAATCTATTATTAGAACAATATTTTGAGTTTAAGAGACTACACTAGGTTATCAACTGATTGCTCTTATCAAACAGTGCATCACAATTGTCTCCTTTTCATTCATTATTAACGGAGAGCGTGTGGGTTTTGTTTAACAAAGTAGGGGTATTAGACAAGGGGACCCTCTTTCCCCGTACCTTTTCATCATATGTGCACAGGGCCTTAGCCATTTACTAAATAAAGCTAACTCTGATGGTAGTGTCCTGGGATTGAGAATAGCTAGGCAAAGTCCATGTATCAATCACTTATTCTTCGCGGACGACTCTTTAATTTTTTCACGCGCGGATGTTAATTGTGCTTGTTGGGAAAACAAACAACCGCAATACCACACGTATCATGTTAAGGGTGAAATTATATGATTTATGACGTTATATTTTCTAATGTTTTCCCCCATATTCGTATTAATTGCATGGGAATTAAGTGTTTAAATGAATTATTAAGCAAATAATATTTTTAATGAGTTAATCGCAAAGTTGGTGAATTTATATGTTTTAATTATGATTTTATGTTTATTGGAATTATGTTACGCTTTGCGGTGTTTTTGATGTCATGTAGGTACAATTATGTGGCTCAATTGATGATCAAATGTTGATGAATTTCGAGCTAATTCAAGTTAAAAGAGATAATGGTGAATTGGATAGAGAAGAAAAGAAGATAAAGATGGAATTATCAAGTCTTGATCGAAGCTGGACTAGCGTTCATCCGAGCCGAACGAGCGTCCAAGACCGAACGGGCGTTTGATAAGTGGACGAGCGTCCGAATCATATTTTACATTCGAGAGAGTTCGGACGCGTTCGAACGAGCGTTCACCTCCGTCCGTAAGGCATTTGTTGGACGAGCGTCCAAGATAGTGGACGGGCGTCCAAGCACCGCCTTAGCCTAAACCGACATAAAAATCTATAAATAGGCGCGATTTCTCAATCTCATACACACAATTCGAACCCTAAATTTCTAGGTGCGGCTTTGGTCGCGATTTTACACTTTTTATTTCCGAGTTTTATGCAACTTTAAATTCGATCAAAGTAGGCTAGTTTTATGTTATTTTCCTGCTTTTCGGGTTGCTTGAGGATGCTCAGAGGCTAGAACCTCCTTCAAACGAGAATTGTGAAGCCATCAGCATTGAATTGATCTATTTATTTCGACTTTTACTGTGAGTATTTACTACGGTTGTTTCTTATCTATGCATATTCTTGTTTTAATGCAATTATATTGGAAGATATGTTGTATGCTTGATACGTTATTGTTTGATGGAAATCTTGAATAGCATAGATCACCATAGATAAGAATAGTTCATTAGATTTATATTAACGGAAGTTAGTAAGTCTAAAAACTAGATCGTTAACGTAAAAGTTGACACCTTTGATCTTTTTAACGTGTTAATTTAGTATTGGAAGATACTAGGTTAATAGATGGATTGCCTAAGGAATTAGGAATTCATGTTTAGGTAAGGTGAATCACAACCTAAGTAAATACCACGTAAAATCGAGATAATAGATCAATGCATGTTGATAGGTGGATCAATCCTCGTTTGTCTTTTATAAACTTGATTTACAATCCTCATAGCTTAGTTTAGATTAGTTAATTTATTTTTCCTGTGCTTTTAGTTTATTTTTATCGCTTTCAATCTCTCCTAGCATTGGATTAATCACCTCTGTCTAGTTATTTTCTGCATATTTGTGTGGCAATAGTTAGTTAAAAACAAAAGCTAGGGTTAACATTCGTCTAGTTCCCCGTAAGATCGACCCGGCATAGCCTCTTTACTACGATCCTTGCACTTGAGGTTAACCGGTTTATTACTTGTGTTTTGTATTGATAAAATCCGGAACATATCACAAATACCCACAAAGTCTTCCCAATTACACGCAACGAAATTAAACGAGGCAGCCCCAACGAAATCAAATCACAAATAAAGTGAAACAAAACACAAAGAAAATCAACACCACAATTTTTACGTGAAAAACCCCTCTCGATGTTAGAGAGTAAAAACCACGAGGCCGAGACCCACAAAACTCCACTAATCAGCAAAAGATTATACAAAAGTGTTTCAAACACATCAACCAACCAAAGCATCAACTAAGAATGCAAAATACAAGAGTTGTTGAAAAATATCACCGAAAACGCAGCAGAAACACAGCAGTCAGGTCGTGGACGATTTCCCGGAGATTAAACCGTTGAAACATAAATTTCACCATTCAGAATGAAGAAGAATGAGAGACGAACAATGTTCGATAAAACTTGTTTTATATTTATTTTACCGGAACACCCCAAGTATAAGGATCGTAGTATAGGGTGTTACCGAGTCGTCCTAAGGGAATCGTACAATTATCGGATTAAAATATAGCTGTTATAAATAATGTCACAACTTATTAACTAAAATTAAATTTTATACTAATTATGATCTAAAAGTCAATGAAAACAACGGCAAGGCAACGGGAATCCACCGATCAATCAACCCAACCCCAACTAGACGGCAAGTTAAAGATATGATTTTTAGTAATGATCTATCACGAATTCGATTAAATTTCTCTAAACGAATTCTAGGGTTTCGTTTTCTTTTTCAAATAAAACAAAACGACATGCAAAACAAGATCACGAGATTATTTCTAATACTCTTACTCAATTAACTATAAACGATCTCTCGAATTATAATTAATCGCATCAATTAAAAGATCACAACTTGAACAATATTTTCATATAAATTCAAAGCATAAAAGATGGTTTCATCGATCTCTCGATTCAAATAAAACGTAAACGATAAATAACAAATTCTAATTGATGAAAAACGATAACTTTACTCACTAAAAGTACGGCTAAAAATCTCTCTAGTTGGTGTTGATGTTGATCGGTTTCATCCGTTGTCCCACCGCGATGTGCTTAGCCAACAACCATGATGTTGATCATGATCATTTGGGTGGAAGAAATCATCTTCTTTTTTTTTTTGATACAAATCGGCTGCTCCTCTAAATTTTGTGTGAATGAATTATATTCATTAGGGTTTGGAAATAGCTGTATATATAAGGGAGTAAGTCGGCTGAATCACTTATGCGTATGTCGGTGGTGCTGAATGAATGGCGGTGGTGAACGGACGCTGGATGCTAGTCTATTTTTGGACTCAAACTTCTAAAATTCATATCTTGAGTTGTAGACCTCCAAAAATTATGATCCGAACGTCATAATTAAGCTCTCGGAAAACTCTACAACTTTCATTAAGGACTCTTCTTCAGAAAACGCCTTTTTGATTAGCCCGTCGTATCCCGAGTCGTTTACGGGATTTTCCACTTACCGAAATTGATTACCCACTTGACCACCATTTGAGTTGTAGAAGTCCGATTGACGTAATTCAAAGTGCGTTGGAAAGCTCTTTCAATGATCTACAATTTTCATGAATAAGTCCTCCCCTGAAAATGCCTCTAAAGCTGGGTCAAATCTCCGTCGAAAATTTGTAACGATTTAAGTACTTAGGAAAATTTGCTCCGTTGAACTCGTAAACTTGTGGCATCTTCTTCTAACCCTCTAAACACCTCTTTTAGACCGAAGATATGCATCTACAAGATATCCAAAATATTGCAAAGTGTAACAACATCCAAATAAACATAAAACCAATGATAAAAACACATAAATCGACCACTTTTGTAATTTATTATCTTTAAACATCATTTGCTCAGTTTATCCTTTTGGCAAGTGATTTTCTATAAAAATCACTAAAACACGGGAGATAATGTTACGAAACAACTCGATAAAAACCATAAAATTAGTCGTAAACAACTCCCCCACACTTAGACTTTTGCTCGTCCCGAGCAAAACAATTAAAACTAGCTCACTTTATATGCAATCCAAATAGACTCCTAACTCACGTAACAAAAGATACAACAACTATAGCAAACAATACTATCACAGAGATAGATTCAGTGTATGTGTGACAAGCCCTTTTCAAATTTAACAAGCCTTCCAAAGAAATATCCTCTCAAAAATTTCAATGACTATCCTAGATATAGGCGGTAATTGTTCCACACAAAGTCTTCCCGCGCACTCAGTAGGATAATCCTACAGCATATCATTCAGCTTATACTGGGTATAAGTTCAACGATAACAAAGTCTTTAATTTTTTTCACTTTCTTTTTTCTTCTTTGACGCACATCGAATGAGCTCTTACCCATCATAGTAGAATAGGATGTTTCGGGATAACACCCTACCTTACTCAAATCATAGGGTAGCTTTTCCTGTCTGTCGTGAGCTTTTGGTCATCATAGTGGAATAGGACATTTCGAGATAATGCCCTACCGCACTCCAATCATTAACCAGCTTTCGACACACCCATTTACTTATATATTTTCTTAACTCTTTCAACAACTTTAGTTACGTTTCACTTATCACATTCAAACCTTCAGATATTCACAGTGCACGTTCTGAACTTAAGTGTCACTTCACTGTTACTATTAAGAACAAATCTCTCTAAGATGAATCACTAAAATGAAAGGATACAGTTCAAAATTATTGCTTCAATATCAAAGGCTTTCGTGAGTGTAAAAATGAATACTATCTCAAATCAGTAAAAACATGCTATAATTATCTCACGAAGTCACATAAAATCATTGTCAGGAAACTACAACTAGCGAGCCTTTTTGTTTCAATTACATGCTCAAGATTTACAATTATCCAAGTGTACTTTGAAAATTTTAAAATTTCACCATTTAACAAAGATCACAAATATTTACTCATACTGTCGAAAATAAAGCATGAATTGCACCCCCCCACACTTAAATCACATTATGTCCTCAGAATGTGCAAATAAAAGAAAAGAATACTTAGCTGGTTCCAAAGATGGTTGTCGGCCGCAGATTGGCGGTGGTCGGGCCGGAGCATGAATAAACCGCCGCACTCGTATCGAAACGACAACATTGAAAGTAATAACCGGCAAAAACCGCTCAACGAGATCGCAACACTCGACATAGCATATAATCTCGGGGTACAATGGGTATATGAGTAAACACGTAGACACATAAAAATGGGCAAATAAAGCATTCACAAATAGGAAAGGGATAACCAACACACAAATCACCAAGGTTTTATTCCTAATAACCTAAAAACTTTAAAAAAAAATACTTAAAAGACTAGCCGCTCCTAGTAGCGCTTCTTTTATGTCATTAGCTTGACGAGTAAACCAAGTCAACCCGGGATCGGGCCACTTGGGTTTAAGGCTAACCACTTCTCCGTCGGACTCGGAATGACTAGAACGGAAATGGTTTTCGCCACAACAACAAGTCAAGTGTGCGAGTAAATCATGAAATTTTTCTCTCCGGACAACACCGACTCTTTTCTTCTTGTTCTTGTTTCTCGATGCGGCCGAGGTATGCTAACGAGCTCGGGAACATTGACAGAGGGATCCGCAAGGATAGGGGTAATAAGGTCATCATCCACTCCAAAGAAGTCGGATGGAATCTCTTCACAAATAAACGACTCAACCGTTTCATTTCTCTTTTGAAAGTATAGTACTTCGAGGCTTTTCCTTAGGTTGCCCAAAGTACTTTTTGAGTCTGTGACCATTGACCTTAAACGGTTGATCGCCGTACCCTTTCAACGTAATGGCTCCACCAGGATGAACATCAAGAATCTCAAAGGGGCCGGACCATCTAGATTTAAGCTTACCAAAGAAAAGATGGAGTACGGTGTTATACAAGAAAAGCCATGTCTCCCACTTTGAATTCCCGATCTTTAATCTTAGCATCGTGGAGCGCCTTCGTTCTTTCCTTGCTGATTTTGGCGTTCTCGTAGGCCCTGAGTCTAAATTCATCGAGCTCGTGTAGTTGCAATAATCTTTTCTCCCCACAGAGTTGGCTATCGAAGTTTAAGAATTTAATAGCCCAGTAAGCTCTGTGCTCCAGCTCGACTGGTAGATGGCAAGCCTTGCCATAAACCATTTGGAATGGTGACGTACCCATAGGGGTCTTAAACGCAGTGCGATAAGCCCAAAGTGCGTCGTCCAACTTCAGACTCCAGTTGGATCTATTTGAATTCACCGTTTTCTCCAAGATCCGCTTAAGGCTCCGGTTGCTTACCTCGACTTGGCCACTGGTTTGGGGGTGGTATGGTGTACCAATTCTATGTTTGACACCATACTTCTCAAGAATTTTATCCAGTGGTGCATTACAGAAATGCGAACCTTCATCACCGATAAGGGCTCTAGGACGACCAAATCTAGTAAAGATATTCTTTTGCAAGAATTTCTTAACAACTTTGTGATCATTGGTTTGGGTGGCTATGGCCTCAACCCACTTGGAAACGTAGTCTACACGGACCGAATATATTTGTTCGAGCACGATGATGGGAAAGGTCCCATAAAATCAATGCCCCGGACATCAAAGACTTCACATTCCAAGATAGGCCTCAAAGGCATCTCCATCCTATTACTGAGTCTCCCTACCCTTTGGCATCTATCACAGCCCTTGCAAAAGGCTTCAGCATCTTTAAACAGAGTAGGCCAGTAAAAACCAGCTTGAAGGATTTTTGCGACTGTCTTAGGTGCTCCGTAGTGTCCACCAGCGGGACCACTATGACATTGCTCCAAGATATCCAATTGTTCATGCTCCGGAACGCACCTTCTAAGCAACCCGTCCTTGCAGACTTTAAACAGATATGGATCCTCCCATACGAGATACTTTAAATCGCTGAAAAATTTCTTCTTTTCCTGATACGTCATCTCTTCTAAGTGCCCACTTGCTAAGTAGTTGGCGTAATCAGCATACCACGGCCTCACATTTTCTAGCTTCATTAATTGCTCAGTCGGAAAGTCAATGCCTATTTCCTTAGGAATTTCGCCACCCTCATTCACTAGGCGAGATAAGTGGTCAGCTACAACATTATCACTACCCTTCTTGTCCTTAATTTCAAGGTCAAATTCCTGTAGTATCAGAATCCATCTGAGTAACCTTGGTTTAGCATCCGCTTTGCCCATAAGGTAGCGTAGTCTTTGCGTGATCCGTCCACACCACCACTTTGGACCCTAAAAGATAACTTCGAATTTGTCAATAGCAAAAACGATCGCCAAGAATTCCTTCTCGGTAGTGGCGTAATTGCATTGAGCCGGGTTCAAAGTGCGGCTAGCATAGTAAATCGGCTCTGAACTTTTTGTCAATTCTCTCGCCTAGAGCTAACCGCGCCCACCGCGTAGTTAGAGGCATCGCACATTAATTCAAAAGGTTGAGTCCGGTCGGGCGCGATTAAAATGGGGGCACTTGGTTAACTTATCCTTTAAGCTATTAAAAGCTTTCTTACACCCATCATCAAACAAGAACTCCACTTCCTCTTTCAAAGAGGTTGGATAACGGCTTTGCTATCGTCGAAAAATCTTTAATGAAACGCCGATAGAAGCCCACATGTCCCAGAAATCCTCGTACCTCCTTCACTGTCTTCGGGTACGACATTCTCTCAATGGCTTCTACTTTAGCTTTATCCACCTGAATACCATCACTGGACACCTTGTGTCCCAAAACAATCCCTTCTTCGACTAGAAAATGACACTTTTCCCAGTTAAGCACCAGATTTTTCTCAACACAACGTTGGAGTACCATATCTAGATTCTTTAAAATTTCATCAAAACTGTCGCCATAGACTGAGAAATCATCCATGAAGACCTCCATGCATTGCTCCACAAGTCCATCAAAAATGGCCAACATGCACCGTTGAAAGGTCGCGGGTGCATTGCATAAGCCGAATGGCATTCTGCGAAAAGCAAAAGTGCCAGATGGACAGGTAAAAGTTGTCTTCTCTTGGTCATTAGGGTCGATGGCTATCTGGAAATAACCAGAATATCCATCAAGGAAACAATAATACTTATGACCACTCAGTCTTTCTAGAAGTTGGTCAATGAAGGGCAGGGGGAAATGATCCTTAGCGGTGACTTCATTTAACCTGCGATAATCAATGCAAACTCTATAGCCAGTCACAAGGCGTAAGGCAACTTCTTCCCCTTTTTCGTTCTTCTCCACAGTAATGCCTCCCTTCTTTGGCACAACTTGAGTAGGACTGACCCACTCACTATCGGCGATGGCGTAGATAATCCCCATGTCAAGCCATTTGATGATCTCCTTTTTGACAACCTCCCGCATGTGCGGATTCGGCCTCCTTTGAGGTTGTCGACCTTTTCGCTCCTTCCTCCGTTCGGATCTTATGCATGCACACGTCCGGGCCGATTCCTCGATATCGCCTACCCGCCATCCGAACGCGAGGATATGTTTCTCCAACACTTTAATTAATTCTCGCTTCTTGTTCCGGCTCGAGTTTAGATGAGATGATCAAGGGCAACTTATCACCGTCCTTAAGGAAGATGTATTTTAGGTCTTTGCGGAAGTGGTTTCAACTCTAAGTCGACGGGTGATTGCTCTATACTAGATTTTAAGGGACCACCTTTTTCCTTGTGAGCTTGGACCGGTTGACCGAAAAACACCTCATCTTCCCGAGGTGTGACCCCGAAAGGTATTGAATGACATCATCTGAGGAATCCTCCCCGTCGGCTTCCGTTTGTTCTTTCTTATGCTTAACCATCTTCTTAAGTTCTTCTTCTTCAAGCTCTTCTCCGCAAGTCGCTCCCAATCATCCAACTCCCAATGAGTAGTTTCTTTCCGTAATTCTATTTCGTCCCAACTACCCATTAAAACTTCCTCCTCTCGCGAGGTTAAAGTCTGCCCTGGTTGAGCTCCTTCAAATCATTGTTGCTCATCCCCGGAATATCCCGCATTTTCCGTTCACTCATAGGCTCGGTATGCGCAAGTTGTTGAGACAACTCTACGGTGATTCCCGCTGTTCGTGAATTATAACATCCAGGGCTCCTATCTCCGTGAGCTCTTCATCAGGGTCGAATTCATCCCCATAGATTGCTTCAATGAATGAGATCTCCTGGCTCGAAGCTTCCGCAGAACTTTTTCCCTGCTCGAGGGTAATGGAAGTGTCCCCTACTTTCAGAGTGATTTGGCCAGTTTGGAAGTCAATGGTGGAGGCAAAACTTGTTCGATAAAACTTGTTTTATATTTATTTTACCGGAACACCCCAAGTATAAGGATCGTAGTATAGGGTGTTACCGAGTCGTCCTAAGGGAATCGTACAATTATCGGATTAAAATATAGCTGTTATAAATAATGTCACAACTTATTAACTAAAATTAAATTTTATACTAATTATGATCTAAAAGTCAATGAACAGTAACGATGAACAGTAACGATGAACAGTAACGATGAATAGTAAATTTGCGAGAAAATTAACAATTAACTAGAATTTAAAACAACTAACTTAGCAATCAACGATTTATACTAATGATTCGATTTATCAAGTAATTAAAACAACGGCAAGGCAACGGGAATCCACCGATCAATCAACCCAACCCCAACTAGACGGCAAGTTAAAGATATGATTTTTAGTAATGATCTATCACGAATTCGATTAAATTTCTCTAAACGAATTCTAGGGTTTCGTTTTCTTTTTCAAATAAAACAAAACGACATGCAAAACAAGATCACGAGATTATTTCTAATACTCTTACTCAATTAACTATAAACGATCTCTCGAATTATAATTAATCGCATCAATTAAAAGATCACAACTTGAACAATATTTTCATATAAATTCAAAGCATAAAAGATGGTTTCATCGATCTCTCGATTCAAATAAAACGTAAACGATAAATAACAAATTCTAATTGATGAAAAACGATAACTTTACTCACTAAAAGTACGGCTAAAAATCTCTCTAGTTGGTGTTGATGTTGATCGGTTTCATCCGTTGTCCCACCGCGATGTGCTTAGCCAACAACCATGATGTTGATCATGATCATTTGGGTGGAAGAAATCATCTTCTTTTTTTTTTTGATACAAAAATCGGTCTGCTCCTCTAAATTTTGTGTGAATGAATTATATTCATTAGGGTTTGGAAATAGAAATTTGCTCCGTTGAACTCGTAAACTTGTGGCATCTCTTCTAAAATTTTTAGACGTATGCATCGATATCCAAAATATTGCAAAGTCAACATCCATTAAAACCAATGATAAAAACACATAAATCGACCCACTTTTGCAATTTATTATCTTTAAACATCATTTGCCCGAAGTGATTTTCGGGAGATAATGTTACGCCATAAAATTAGTAAAGCCCTTTTCGTGCCGATTAGAGTCGTTTCGATGCCCGATCGTCGCCGTAAAGTTGCTTTCGCAACACGAAAAAATTGCTTTGCGAATTTCTTCTCTTTTTGTTGTAAAAGATTGTGAAGATTAGGGAAAAATTAACCTAATTTGTTCCCTTAATACTTGACATATTATTATTTTTCTAATTATTTAGTGGGCTTGGGCTCCACAAAGGAGTGATCCACCCAACAGTGCTACGAGCTTAGCCATTATTCTAAATAAATATGAACAAGTTTCGGGACAAGCCACTAATATTGATAAGTCAGCGGTTTTCTTTAGTAAAAATACTTCACAATGTAATAAGCCAAGTATTTTGGCAATATTTAATGGGCTATCTGAGGTAAGTCATTCCAAATACTTGGCCCTTCCGTCGGTAGTTAGCAGGTCTAAAAATCAGATCTTAACTTTCTAGTGGAACGATGTAAAAATAAATTGAAAAGTTGGAAGTTCAAGTCTCTAAGTCAAGGTGGTAAAGCGATTATGTTATCCTCATTGTTATTTGCTATTCCTAATTTAACTATGTCCGTTGTCAAACTTCCCAAAGGAGTCATTAATAAAATCCATTCTCTTATGGCTAAGTTTTGGTGGGGTAACTCAAATAAAGAGTTCTCGGGTCATCATTGGATTAAATGGGAGTCACTTTGCCTTCCAAAAGGAAGAGGTGGTCTTGGTTTTAAAAACTTGGAAATAGTTAATACTGTTGCTTTGGCTAAGACCCTCTGGAGAATCCATTGCCACCCCAACCTTTTGGTAGAAAAAGTCTTAAAAGGTAAATATTTTTTCAAATCCTCCATTTTCAATTGTAAAGTCCCGTCTTCTTCTTCGTTTTTTTGGAAGAGCTTGATGTCGGCCCAAAGTTATTAAGAAATAATACTTGTTTTATGGTTGGTAATGGAAAGTCTATAAAGGTTTGGAAGGACCCTTGGATTATTCAAAATCCCTCTTTTTTTTGCCTATTTCTCGTGTCTCGTCTCACAATAGGGATGCATTGGTTAGTGAATATTTATCTAACAACGCTTGGAACAAGGCTAAGATGTTGGAGTCCTTTTGGCAAGTAGATGTAAATCAAATAATTAAAATACCAATAAGTCTAAATCACACTCCGGATAAGAGGGTTTGTGTTTTTTCGAAATGTGGAGACTTTGTTACTAAAGCAGCTTATGATGTGTGTCTCCAACAAAGGTTGATTACCCATCGCAATCGGTCTATGTGTAGTAATGCATTTAATGAAAAGTTCTGGAAGAGAATTTGGGCTTTATCTCTTCCTTTGAAAATAAAGTATTTCCTTTGGAAGCTATTTAGACACATTCTACCTACTTCGGAGGCCCTTCACAAGCGATTTGGCTTTCATAATTCACCGTGTTCGGCTTGTGGAGAAAATTTGGAGTCTATAGATCACATTTTTATTACTTGTCAATATGCGCAAATGGTTTGGAAATTTACAGGTATTTCTTGGGATGAGTTTTTGGCGCCGAATGCCTCGGTTAGTCATTGATGGGATGTGTTATCGATCAAGCAATGTTATGGGGGGATGAATGACCGAATAGTTTTTTCTTGCTTTGTTTTATGGTTCATTTGGAAGGCTCGATGTAACAGATATTTCAAATCTTTGTTTTGGACTCCGGATGATACTGCAAAATATGCTAATGAGGCATGGTTAGACTTCGAGCAGGCACACCTAGAGGAGAGGATAAGTTCTAATGTTGTTTCCTCTCTTTTGTCTTGCAGCATTCAGACCCAACTCCAGGTGTGGTTAAGGCCTACATCGATGCATCCTGGAAGCCGGACTCTTGCCTTGTTGGCTATGGAGCAGCTCTTTTCCGGGAGGATGGTACGATTTTGGAGGCTTGGGCGTCCCCGAGATCGGCTGCTAGTTCCGTCTTCGCAGCGGAGGCTCAAGCTTTGCATTGGTGTCTTTGTAGAAGTCGTGCCTTAGGAATTGCGAACCTAATTTGTTTTACTGATAACCTGTCTTTAGCTAACTGTAGTGAACTTGGCCAACCTCCTCCTTTTGATTCTGTGACTGTGCTTGACGATATTAGGCTGATGATATCTAACTTTGATTCATGTCATGTTTTGTATTCTGAATGGGAAAGCAACGTGTTAGCTCATAAGCTTGCTCCTTTCTCTTTCAAGTCCGATGTAGGTGTTTTTTTGGCATGGGTGTACTCCGATATGGACCTGTATAACTTAATATGTTATTAATGAATGCTTTCGTCGTTTGGGGAAAAAAATCTATTTTATTTTTGGGTCTAATGGCACCATAACTTTATTTCCGACACTATGATCAATTCAAGCTCTCAAAAATTTACTTCGAACACCACGATTATTTTTCGCAAAAATAATGTTATAGTTAAAAAATTAAAGTGTTCCTGGTTAGTAACGTCAGATTCCGTAACATTATTTTTGAAAAGCAATGTAGGTGCTTTTGACGTTTATAGTGTGGTGCCGAAAGAAAAGCATAATATATACTTGGTGTCGGAAATAATAAATATAATCTAAAACCGTGATGTCAGATGTGCAGGTCGAACCCTCTAATTTATTCCTATATACTATGTAATGGAATATTGGGCTGATAGAATAACCGTGTCTTATTGTACTATGGTTATCATGGAGTACTATGCTAGCAAAAAGAGTGCGGAATCCATTTCATAAGTTTCGGGTCGTGATTTATTGTGGAACTCCATCAAGGCCCAAGTGATATAATTAGTTTAATCCATTGCTACTAAATTCACGAATTAAACGCGAATCATTCACGATTGAACGAATCATTAAAAAAAAAAGATTAAAGGTTGTGAATGACAGTTTTAATCTAAAATTGTTGAGAAGGACAGTTACTACATGGGTTACTACATTTTTATACATGTGTTACTACATTTTGTCTTTCTCAACCATTTTGTATCTTATCTTATCATTCTGGACTCTGGTCCCTAAAAAATATTTGTGTTTCACGTAATGATTTTAATTGTTCAGGAAAATTCATGTATTTTTATGTCAAAAATTAGTCCGTGTAATTGATATTCTAAATTATTCGAGCCCAAATATTCTCCATTTAGTCATAATATGCAATAATTCATTTTATAGTTATTAATATCACAAGTTCAATAATTTGGCCTTGGCTAAAAATAAAAAAAAAAAATGGCCTTGGCAAAAAATAAAAAACATTGGCCTTGGCTGCTAAGATTAATTGCAATGGCTTCATAGTTTCAAATTTCTCAAATGACTGAAAATATGAGAAGTCTAAGTAACATAAAAAGTCTTTCACCGCTTGTGATTGTCATGTAATTCGTGCTTGATTGATCTCAGTAAGTGAAATGATATTTTTTCTCATTCTCATGTAATTCGTGCTTGTGTAACTGATCTCGATCCATAATATTTATTATTCCCATAAAAAAAATGACATTTTCACTGTTATATTCAATTTCTATACGTGGTTGAGCTCTACAATATTAGATACTAGCCTAAAACCCGTGTCATGCACGAGGTTATTTAAATTCATCATGAAAAAATAATAAATTTAGATATTCAACATAAATATACGATGAATGTTGACATCATCAAATATATATCAAATGAATATCATTACATATTAGAAGTATCATATACCCAATAAATCATTAACATATAAGACAACAATTGATATGATGTACATACACCACAATATCAAATTATCTAACCACCACACGTCCCCTCCACTCCACTACCAAACCCCACCCCAAATAATCTTTTCACCAAATTATCCTACTACATCCAAGCCCTCACTTGCGAACATGCCCCTGGCATTGATATGATACACCACTGCAATCAACTTTAGAACGTTAATTACTTTATGACCCTACATATATAAATGAACATTTAAACATCAAGTTGATTTCAATAAACTCAACAACTAGGAGACGGTTAGATTCTCCTATGGTTTAATAAATTTAAACGGACGCATTTAAAGCAAACTATTGGTCGAATATAAATACCAAGAAAAAATAGGTATGGGTTGAAGCCAAAGCAACAACACGAAAACTTTAATACTACATTTATAAGGAAAAGAGAAACTCGTGTTTTAGGTGAATGGATGAAAAGACCACGAGCACCACAACCCCCCCCCCCCCCCCACACACACACACCCCCAAAAAAAAATACTTGCATTCAGGTGAAAAAAAATTAGCCTTGAGTTTCAGTAGACTTGGATCAGCAGCCTGCTGACAAGAATAACTCGGCGACTACGACAAGGTAACTCTGTTGATCTTCTTGTATCTTTGTTTTGTCCAACTGATAATACAAGATGAAGTTTAATACCAATAACTGATCTGTCAAGTGAGCTCACCCAACAGGACAAAGACCAATCCCCTTGGCAACTTCATTTGCTCAATTGTCCAAACACATATAAGTACATGGAATTGTTGATACCAATGACTAATCTGCTAAGTGAGCTCACCCAACTTAGCAAAGACTAATCCCCTTGGTGAATTCCAGTACATTGCTGATCAACGGTGTGTCAGTCAACTTTTATAATTCCAAGTCCAGTCCTTAACTTAGCAAATCTTTCACTATCCAATGGTTTTGTGAATATATCAGCAAGTTGATCTTCAGTAGGGATGTAAAGAACCACCACATCTTTCTTTTCAACACGATCCCTTATAAAGTGATGTCTCACATCTATATGTTTGGTTCTTGAGTGCAAAACAGGATTTTCTGTGATTGCAATTGCACTTGTGTTGTCACACATTATAGGAATTTCTCTTTCTTCAATTCCATAATCTCTTAACTGTTGTCTTAACCATAGTATTTGTGCACAGCAACTTCAAGTAGCTATATATTCAGCTTCAGCAGTAGAAGTTGATATTGAGTTCTGTTTCTTGCTAAACCAGGAAACCAGTCTATTCCCTATCAATTGACAGGTTCCTGTGGTGCTATTTCTATCAATCTTGCATCTAGCATAATCAGAATCTGAGTAGGATATAACTTTGAAGCTTCCATCTTTTGAATACCATATCCCTACTCCCAAAGTCTCTTTTAGATACTTCAGAATCCTTTTGACTGCAGCTAAATGACTTTCCTTTGGTTTAGATTGAAATCTTACACAAACACCTACAACAAAGGATATATCAGGTCTGCTGGCAGTAAGGTTTAGCAGACTGCCTATCATCCTTCTGTATAAAGTTTGATCAACATCTTTGCCTTCTTTATCTTCATCCAATCTAATGTTGGTACTCATAGGAGTTGACACCTTGGTGCTGTTTTCCATACCAAACTTCTTTAGTAGCTCCTTGGTATACTTGGTTTGATGAATGAAGATTCCATCTTTCATTTGTTTGACTTGCAATCCCAAGAAATAGTTCATTTCTCCCATCATACTCATTTGGAATTTACTTTTCATCAGATTAGCAAACTTTTCACATAGCAATTCATTTTCAGAACCAAAAATTATGTCATCAACATAAATCTGTACCAGCAGGGTCCTGTATCCTTCATTGATTCTGAAAAGAGTCTTGTCAATGGTTCCTTTGGTAAAACCATTGTCCACTAAGAATTGAGATAGGGTCTCATACCATGCTCTTGGTGCTTGTTTCAAACCATAAAGTGACTTATTGAGTCTGTACACTTTATCTTCTTGATCTTTAACTTCAAAACCAGGAGGTTGCTGAACATAAACCTCTTCTTCTAGAATGCCATTTAGAAATGCACTCTTGACATCCATCTGGTATACTTTGAAGTTTTTGTAAGCAGCATATGCCAAGAATAATCTTATAGCTTCCAATCTTGCAACTGAGGCATATGTCTCATCAAAATCTAATCCTTCTGCTTGAGAATAGCCTTTTGCTACTAGTCTGGCATTATTCCTTACAATGGTACCAGATTCATCCAATTTGTTTCTATATACCCATTTGGTTCCAATTATATTTGCATGATTAGGACTTTCCACTAGTGTCCAAACTTGATTTCTTTCAAATTCATTCAATTCCTCTTGCATAGCAATTATCCAATCTAGATCTGATATTGCTTCTTCAACAACTTTAGGTTCCATTTGAGATAGAAAACAAGTAAACATTGCTTCTAATTGTCTTCTAGTCTACACACCTTGCTGTATATTGCCAATAACTTGCTCAGCAGGGTGATCCCTTAACCGTTGTGGATTTTGGTTAGTTTGATTCTCAGGAACATCATCTTCAGTAGGGTCTGCTGTTGCTTCAGCAAGGGGTTCAGCAGATCCTTGAACTGCCTCAGTTGTTGCATCAGTAGTGTCATCAGCAGGGGCAGAGTCAGAAATCTTTAAGTCATTTAACCTTTCCAAAACATCAACACATTCTGGATCAGTGACTTGTTGATTCTCAGCAGGTTCTGAAGCTTCATCTTCGATTCCAGTGAACTTAGGTTCATCAAATACAACATGTATTGATTCTTCATGTTTCAATGTTCTTTTATTCAGTACCCTGAATGCCTTGCTGACAGAAGAATATCCCAAGAAGATTCCTTCATCTGATTTTGGTTGGAATGTCTTCAATTGCTCCTTATGATTTAATATAAAACATTTGCTTCCAAATGGATGGAAATAGGATATATTGGGTCTCCTTCCATTCCAAATCTCATAAGGTGTCGTCAGCAGTTTTTTGTTCACTGAGGTCCTATTTTGTGTATAGCATGCTGTGTTAATAGCTTCAGCCCAATATCTTTCAGGTAATAATGCTTCACAAATCATAGTCCTTCCTGCTTCTTTCAAAGTCATGTTTCTTTTCTCAGCAACCCCATTTTGCTGAGGTGTACCAGCAGCCGCCAGTTGATGCAGCACACCATTCTGCTCACAGTATTCTCTTATAACTTTATTGAGAAATTCAGTACCCTTGTCTGATATGATTTTCACTCCTGTCAAACTTTTCTCATTCCGCAGTCTTTTCAAAAGTTCAGGCATCTTTTGAAGTGTTTCACTTTTCTTGTTCATGAATACTACCCAAGTGTACCTTGATTAATCATCCACAACTACTAGAGTGTACTTCTTTCCTGTTACACTAGTTGGTGTTACTGGTCCAAATAAATCCATGTGCATCAGCTCCAAAACTCTTTTTGTTGATTGCTTAGTCTTTGACTTGAAGCTTGATTTTGTTTGTTTACCTTGCTGACAAGCATCACATCTAGCATCATTTTTTAATGTGATCTCAGGTAAACCAATCACCAGTTTCTTCTTCACCAACTGATTGATATCATCAAAGTTTAGATGATTCAACTTCTTATGCCATAACCAATTTAGTTCTGACTTGGTATGCACAATCAGGCATGTCTCTGGAACAGCAGTAGACCAATCCACAACATACATGTTTTGTTGTCTTTTTCCAGCCAGCACAACTTGATCACCTCTTTCACTAATGACAATACATGTGCCTTTGTCAAAAGTGACCTTGTAACCCATGTCACAAAACTGTCCAGTGCTCAGTAGGTTGTAGTCCAGTCCTTCCACAAATGCAACATTCCTGATAGTTAATCCATTGCTCACAAGTGTGTCATATCCTCTTGTGTATCTTGGTGTGTTCTTGTTGCCAAAATTCACTCTTGGACCATCCTTTGCCACATAGTTTGTCAGACATTGCTTATTCTTTGTCATATGTCTGGAACATCCACTGTCAAAGTACCAGACACCCTACAAAACAAAGTTAATGTATTTTAGGTACCCAAAACTGTTTGGGTCCATAGTGGTCAGTGGTAACCATCACCCTTGGCAAATTTCCATAAGGTCTTCTTTGAAAAGTGTTATAATTTTGTTCATACATGTATTCTACACATCCATAAGGTCTAACATTTGGTTTTGTAGGACTCACATATGCTTTCTGGCCTTTTGGTATGTAATGTTGTTTGGTGTGATTTCTATTGTTAGAAGCACTAGCATAACCATAGGTTTGCTGTATGTTAGGAGCAGCCCTGTAATATGGAGTCTGCTGAGGTCTTGTATAAGTCCTCTGCTGAGTCCTCTGCTGATTCCATTGTTGAGGTTTTACCCTAGCAGTATGGTTATACCTGTTGTTTCTAGCAGTAGGGGCAGGAATATTCCAATCTTCATCAGCAGGGAACAATCTACCTTTCCCCCTGAGATAAGTGTCCCTAGAATGATTGACATTCTTAGGTTTAGGATTCTTGTTCTTGGAATATTTCTAATTTTTGCCTTTTTGTGGTTCATCAGACTTGGTAGCAGGTCTGTTATCAGTAGGTCTAGAAGGTCCAGCAGTCCTACCTTTGGATTTATTCTTTTTGTTAGTTACTGATGTCCTTCTTGACTTCTGATTTTGCCTCTTTGAAGCATTCTCAGTTGGTTTCACTGCCTCAGCAACCTTTTTAGGAGTTGGATCTTGTGTAGGCACAAACTTAGGACCAATTCTGGTACTAGGTTCAGTAACCTTACTGGATCCACTCTTATTAGATTGTTGAGTTCCAAATCCAAGGTCTGTTCTATCACCATAAGGCTTTCCAGATTTGAATGCGGTGGAGGAACAAGATTGTTCGACGATTCGGCGGCTAGCGAATGTACGACGGCGGACTTATGTTGATTCTGTCCAAACTCTTTTTCCTTTCCCTTGAGAATTCTTAATTCAGCTTTTAACCTTTCAACTTCTGCTTGAAAAGCTTTTTTTTTTCAGCCTTCACAATCTCATAGCCAGATTGTATTATCCTCAGTTGATTAAGGATGGAATCCAAAGTTTCTTCATTGTCAGAATTTTTAGGATTAGAACCACAAGTTGATTCACAATCACTTTCAGCAGGAGTGTTTATAGATACAGAATTGTATACCTCCTCTGTTTCATCCATATTTGCCATTAAAGCATAATCATCCATATCAGCAACAAGTGCAGTATCATCAGATTCATTTCCTTTTTTCTGATTCAACTTCATATCCCGATTCATCTTCAGTAACCATATCTTTCTTGCCAGATCTTCTTTGCTGACTTTTGCTCTATAGTAGGTCTGGACAATCAGGTCCGAAATGTTCAGGCTTCTTGCAGTTGAAGCACAGATAATCAGGTTCCTTTTTCTATTTTAGTTTAGGATAATCAGGTTTGAAGTGTCCTGGTTTCTTGCATTGAAAGCACAAGTAATTGAAGAGAGTTTGAGAATGTGATAAACACAAGAGTAAACTTCAACTTATTTTATTCATTGAAATGAGAGGTGTATAAATAGATACAATTGAGAGAGAGACTAGCACTAGCTTGGGCGGCCACTCGAGTATGTAGATGTGGGCGGCAAGCATGCAAAAGTAAAAGTAAAAGCTATGTCTATGACATATTAATTGTGTCTATGACATAAAATAAACTAGAGTTTGACATATTAATTGTTTATATGTATCACAATTAATATGTCTTTTACAATTAAATAAAGTGTACAAAATATCCTGTACGAATTCACGAGGCCGCTTTGGGCACCTGTTGAACTTCGACGGACTCGGCGATCTCGAAGTAATCTTTGTAATATTTCCACACCCCCCTCAACCGGGGTTGTATATGTTGATGCGGCCAAGTTTGCTACTAAGTCTTCGAACATAAGAGGTGGAATAGCCTTGGTAAGAATATCGCATTCGATCTTCGAGGGAACATATTGGAGTTGAATAATCTTGGCATCAATCTTTTCCTTCGAAAGTGTCTGTCAATGTCCACATGCTTGGTTTTATCATGATGGACGGGATCTTCACCATGCATAAGGCTGAATTATTATCACGACGAGTGTGATAGGTTGCGAGAGGTTGCTTTGAAGTTCGGTCGGTACCACTTTTTAGCCATAGAGCTTCACAAATGCCAAGTACAAGTGCCACGAGTTCGGCTTCACCTTGCTTCTTGACACGATAGGTTGTTTCTTGCTTCTCCAAGTAACCGGGTTTCCCCATACATATGAGCAATAGCTGTGGTAGATCGTCTGTCAATGTGACATCCACCCCAATCGGCATCGGTGTAGACCTTGATTGATCTATCGGTAGACTTGGTGAAGTGCGAGGCCTTGGCCGGGAGTGGACTTTAAATATCTCAGTATCCTATTCACAGCATCCCAATGTTGCTCAGTAGGGCAGTGCATGAACTGACTGACCAGACTAACCCCATATGCAATATCAGGCCTTGTGTGAGAAAGGTAGATGAGTTTACCTACAAGCCTTTGATATTGTTCTTTTAAAGCGACAATGTCACCATGCGGGAGGGTGTTACTTTGGGGTCTACTCTTGGGGATACGACGGTTTGCATCCCAAAGATGCCGCTTTCCTTCGGTAGATCCAATACATACTTCCTTTGGGAGACTGAAATGCCTTTGGTGTTTCTAGCCACTTCCATACCAAGAAAGTACTTGAGGTAGCCAAGATCTTTAACTTGGAACACCTTTGCCAGTAGAGTCTTCAAGTTCTGGATCTCAGTAGAGTCATCCCCAGTAAGGATGATATCATCCACATATACAATTAGAATGGACCTCCTCTGGTTGGTTATCTTGACAAACATGGTGTGATCAGAGTTGCATTGATGATATCCAGCAGCTTTAACCACAGTAGTGAGTTTTCCAAACCATGCCCTTGGTGATTGCTTCAGGCCATATAGAGATTTCCTCATTTTGCACACCTTGCCTTGAGTATGAGGATTGATAAAACCAGGGGGTACAGTCATATAAACCTCCTCAGTGAGGTCCCCATTTAGAAAGGCATTTTTGATGTCCAATTGGTGAAGAGGCCGGTCAAGTTGGACGGTAGGGAAATCGGTACCCTGACAGTGTTGAGCTTTGCTACTGGTGCAAAAGTTTCCTTATAGTCAATGCCATATGTTTGAGTGAATCCTCTTGCTACCAATCTGGATTTATACTTGTCAATTTTACCATCAGCATTGTATTTGATAGTGAATAACCATCTGCAGCTAACTGTTTTCTTGCCTTTGGGAAGAGTTGTGAGGTCCCAAGTATGATTATCCGGAGAGCGATCATCTCGTTTTAACGACGACCTTCCACTTATCATTTTGAAGGGCCTCCCGAATATTTCTAGGGATAGAGTGAGAGTCCGGGTCCCGTGTAAACATGGCAAAGACAGGGAGACAACGATCATAAGATAAATAAGTATGAATAGAATGATCGGTGCATGATCTTTTCCCTTTCCTTAGAGCAATAGGTCCGTCATCCACTTCGAGAGGCTGGCCGAGAGTCAATAAGCCGAGGTCCGGCGGACTCGGTTCGATGTAGTTGCTTTGAGGTTCCGGTTCGGCGAGCTCGGGTCGGCGGACTCGGGTCGGCGGACCGCCGAGGGTCGATAATGTGAGTATCCGCAGGATGCTGAAGGTTATGAGTCTGCTGAGGGTTAGGACTCTGCTGAGGGAAAGGGTTTAGGTCAATTTCAATTAGGTTTCCATCAGTGACTGCCTCAGTGGACTTGTTGTAGTAGGGAGTCCTTTCAAAAAAATTTACATCCATAGAATTGTAAAATCTCTTTTCAGAAGGAGAGTAACACTTGTAGCCTTTCCCGTCCTTTGCATATCCTAAGAAAATGCACTTGTGAGCCTTGGGATCAAGTTTGCTTCGTGTTGGGCATGGATATAGACAAACACGGTACAACCAAAGATTTTTGGAGGTAACGGGAAATAAGATGGGGGCGGGGAGTGTGTAGTCGGTAGGGTTTTGATTGGAGTTTTGAAGCCTAGTACCTGTTGGGAAGTCCGTTGATTAAGTATGTGGAGGTCAATATAGCTTCACCCCACATATATTTTGGAACATTAGTGGTAAACATGATAGACCTAGCCATTTCTAGCGGATGCCTGTTCTTTCTCTAAGCAACCCCATTTTGCTTTGAGGAGTTTCAACACGATCGATATGGACAATCCCTTTATCCATTAAGAACTTACTGAGATGAGACTCATAATATTCAAGGGCATTGTCAGTCTTCAAAATTTTGATCTTAGTGTCAAACTGAGTGGAGACCATGTTGTAAAACTCTTGAAAGATGGATCCAACTTCAGATTTATCCTTCATTAAAAATAACCAAGTGGTTCTGGTGTGGTCATCTATGAAGGTAACAAACCACCTCTTCCCTGTTATGCTTTTTACTCTTGAGGGTCCCCATACATCACTGTGAATTAAGGTGAATGGTGTGGAAGGTAAGTGAGGTAATTTTGCATACACGGATTTGGTGAGTTTGG
The DNA here is from genome assembly GCA_036785695.1 of Gentiana straminea. Classification (NCBI taxonomy): domain Eukaryota; kingdom Viridiplantae; phylum Streptophyta; class Magnoliopsida; order Gentianales; family Gentianaceae; genus Gentiana; species Gentiana straminea. Next base: position 415,166 of record JAVUPR010000203.1, on the reverse strand, counting down.
CAAATTGACAAATATCACATTGAAGATCATTCAAATTACAACCTTTAAACAATTCGGGATCTATAGACTTTAAATAACTAAAACTGGGATGTCCTAGTCTATAATGCCATAACATGATATTGTCTAGGTTTTGAGTGCGAGCTGGAGGCGATTCGGTCTTCGATCTTGTCTTCACGGGGTTGACCACAAACAATCCTGAGCAAGGTTTAGCAGTCCCAATCACTGCCTTTGAGGAATGATCCTGGAATGTGCACTGATTCTCATTAAAAACAACAGTCCAGTTCAAATCTTTAGTAAGTTTACTGACAGATATGAGATTGCAATCTAATTTTGGAACAAATAGGACATCCTGCGGCATATCTTATTAGTAAGCCGCACCTTACCAAAACCTTTTGCACTAGAAATAGATCCATCGGCGGTCTTAATATTGTGAATTTGGGGACATGGCATAAGTTGAGTAATGAGATTTTTATTACCGGTCATATGGGATGAGGCCCCGAGTCAACAATCCAGGTTTCATTACTAATAGATGAGTAGAATTTACCTGTCTTGGCATGAGAGGCTATGTCGGTAGAGTGACTACCTTCCTTTTGTTGAGTTAGGAAGGCTTTGAATGCAGCAAGCTGTGCATTCAACCTGTTGTCATCTTCTTCCTCACTTATGTGTCTTCCCTGACTTTCCTTGGCAGGTCTTGAGGTCTTGGAGGAGTTAGGCTTGCCATGTAGTTTCCAGCAAGTGTCCTTGGTATGATTTGTGCGTTTGCAGTGGTCACGAACAGCTTCCCGGTTTATCGGTAGGCTTCCCGTAAGCTTCGGTAGGGTTCCCGACGGTCGGCGGTGGCACTCTCGGTAGGGTTGTCGGCGGGGGAGTTCGGTAGCATCACTTTCCTCCTCGCTTTCCTCATGTTTGACCTCGGCAAACATGGATTTGAGATTTGGGAGAGGTTTAGTAGCTAGAATTCTACCTCTAACATCATCAAGAGTAGGATTCGATCCGGTGAGGAACTTGAATACTCTCTTCTTTTCTATGATGTCTTTATATAGAGCGACATCCTTGACATCATTCCGGGTGTGAGTTTCCAACATATCTAGGTGTTGCCATGCCTTAGATAGTTGATTGAAATATTGAGTTACGTACATATCCCCTTGTCGTAATTTTGAATACGAGCTTCGAGTTCATAGACTTCGGATGTATTGTCCTTTTTTGAGTAAAGGTCTCGGCATTGTCCCGATTTCCTTAGCGAGTGTCATACATCATGAAGTTCTCATCGATCTCTTTTGTCATAGACCTCGTGAGGATGGTCATGACTTGGTTATTTTCTGTGTCCCATGCTTCAAACTTGGGGTCGGTTTCGAGCGAGGCGGGTTTGGAACCGGACGGATATCCCATCTTGCCCCGGCCGGAGATATACATTTTCATAGACCTTGACCATAGCAAGTAATTGTTACCATCAAGTTTATGATTTGTAAAAGAAGAGTGTTCGGTTATCCCGGTCTGTGAGAGGCGGTGTGAGTCTACTTGAAGAAGATGAAACTTCGAGAGAATGTTGACATTTTTTTCGAAAAAGAACCGAGTTTTGCGGCGGATTTTAGAACTCAGTAAGGCTCTGATACCATGAAGAGAGTTTGAGAATGTGATAAACACAAGAGTAAACTTCAACTTATTTTATTCATTGAAATGAGAGGTGTATAAATAGATACAATTGAGAGAGAGACTAGCACTAGCTTGGGCGGCCACTCGAGTATGTAGATGTGGGCGGCAAGCATGCAAAAGTAAAAGTAAAAGCTATGTCTATGACATATTAATTGTGTCTATGACATAAAGTAAACTAGAGTTTGACATATTAATTGTTTATATGTATCACAATTAATATGTCTTTTACAATTAAATAAAGTGTACAAAATATCCTGTACGAATTCCCGAGGTGCTTGGGCACCTGCTTGAACTTCGACGGACTCGGCGATCTATTTGAAGTAATCTTTGTAATATTTCCACAGTAATCATTATCTTTCTTGGATTCCTCCTTCTTCTTTTCACTAGATTTCCTTGTGAAATTCCTTGGAGAACCCCTTCCATTTTTCATCATTCTGATTTTCTTGCTCAGTAGGGCAATTTGCTCTAGCATCTCATCCAGTAGATCATCTTGAGCTCCTGATGTTTCTTCTTGATGTGTGGCAGCCAAAGCAGTGGTCTTTGGCTCTTCCTTTTCAGTCTCAGGTACAAGTTTTTTACTGAATTCATAAGCCTTGAGATCTGAAAATAACTTGAAGGTATCCTCTTCATGTAGACTTCTCATTTCTTCTATTACAGTCACCTTCATTTCCCAAACTTCTTTTGCAGGTAGAGCTTCTAGGATTTTTGAGTTGATTTCTTCTTTTGAGTAGTTTACACTCAGTAGGGTGAGTTCATCCATGATGGTAATGAATCTTGATTCCATTTGTTCAATGGTTTCATTTTGAAATCTTGGAACTTCTTCTTTGCCACACTAATTTTGTTCTTCTAGATTGCATCAGTGCCTTCACATATTAATTGTAACTTATCCCAAAGTTTCTTTGCAGTCTTGCAATCTTTCACTTTCATGTACATATTTCTATCCAAGGTTCTGTATATGATATCAATAGCAATATTGTTGAGGTCTGCTCTTTTTCTATCTTCAGCATTCCATTCTCTTTTTGGTTTTGGGATATACTGAGTTTCAGTTCCCACTGTTACTGACTTGGTGATCTCCAGTGGTCCATCAGTCAGCACATCCATCATCTCATCATGTGTTGCAGCTAGAAAAGCCTGCATACGACGTTTATACTCATCAAAATGATCTAAAGAACACATCAACATTGTTCTAGCATACTGGTTGTTATTCATGATGCAAAGCTTTGAAAATCAGAAACTTGAAAAAGTTTTTAAAGTATTTTCACAAGCACAACAAGTGGGATTACTTCGAACAGAAGCACTGCTCCGATACCAATTGTTGGTCCCTTGAAAAGGATTTGGTTAAGTTTAGAGGGGGGTGAATAAACTTAACACTTAAAATTTTTGGAGTTAACAAACTCAGCAAGTTCGAGCTAACTGCGACTACTTAGTAGTCTGCTGACCACTCATAGTCTGCCGACCGTTGATTTTACTTGAATTTGTTGCAGCGGAATATATTCAAGTTAAGCCTTATTACTTGTTGTTAAAATATGATACCAAGTATTAGATACTCAGTAGTGTAAGTGTGTGATTCAGTTTCTAGTTTCAGTAGGTTGATGTGCTTAATATACTAAATGCATAAAGTAAATGCAGAAAGTAAGTAGGCAATTTTATAGTGGTTCTAGGTGGTGTAATCCTGTCAGTCCACTCTTCTCCTGTGATATTGGAGGTAATTCACTAGAGATCTTTGAGGTTGCAGTTACAAAAATCCCTAAGTTGTCTGTCCTTCACCAATAACTATGGCTTCACAAGGCGAACACTTGCAACGAGGTAGGATTCTTTGCTCCAAAGTATTCCACTTGGTCCTTGAAGGGTAGGATTGCCTCTTCACCAGCTCCACCACAAACAACAGTCCTTGACACCCAAAGATGCTTCACTGTCTTCAGCAGGTTTCTTGTAAAAGAAAGTTTGAATCAAGTAAATGATTCAGCTTTCAACAGCTTGATCAGGATGAAATGATCAGCAACTTGGAATCTTCAAGTGTGTATACTTGATGTAACTTGATAGCAGGTTACACTTGAAGAATTTACTAGATCAGTAGCTTTAAGTTCAGTAACGTCAGCAGGGTGATTTCTTGATAAGAATCTGATAGCTCAAGATTGATTGTTGTTTTTCTTCAAAATTCATCACTTGTTTCTGTATCAGGGGTCTTCTATTTATAGGTGAGAATCCTCGTGACTTATGTTTGAAATTCAAACATAGCCATTTCTGATTTGTCCCTATCTTGACTTGCATTCTGTCCCTGTACATAGTACGACACTGTCAGTTTACCTTTTGACAGTTTTCAGACTGTCCACCCTTTGACTTGTATCCATTGGATAAAGCTCTGAATCTTTCCAACGTCCCTTTAATCTTAACCATTGATTTGTTGACAAAATCAAGACTTGTTATATGTCCTTATCCTTGTAATCTTCCAATGTAACCTTTGATTAAATCGAAATATACATTCAGCAGGTTCCTGTGTATGTAAGTCTGCTGAAATACTTATCAGTCAGCTGACTGAAGTTTGATGTGTTTAAAACACTTCAGCTGACTGTCTTTTATCTAACTTTTAATTGTGAAGTTAGATTACACCAATTCGAACATAACTAAGTTCCAATCACCACTTGACATATGGAACTTAGACCTTGTACACAAGGTATATGTAATCAGTTTAGATCATCACAGACTTCCCTAAATTCTGATTTCATATCCTTGAATTTAGACACTAAGTTTGATCCCTTAGCCTTCAATAACTGAGTTTGAGCCCTCAGCCTTCAGTCTTCAGCATGTTCCTAAACTAGTCTCCTGACCCAGGTACCTTACTGACCTAGACAGGTCTGCTGATGATAGTCAGTTGACCTTTTATAGTGCTTGTTTCATCAAACCTATACAAAGATCAAACTCTAATAAGCATATACATTTAATCTAGACATCTTTTTGTCTTTGCTCTATAACAGCTAGTCTGGCACTCATCACTAAAACTTAAAATATGTCCAACAGCATTGTTGAGAAGTTTCCAAAAGAAATGAGTTATGCGCGGTTTAATTTTCAGCTTCCAAAGAGTCGACCAAAGTTGCCTACTGGACGTTGCAGAAGATGATGCTTCAATCTCATATGCCGAAATTTCAAGTCATAAGCGAGTTGGTATCCCGTCTTAACCGTATACACCACATTGCTTGTAAAATGCCATATCATTTGGTCCTCTCTCGGTGTGGGGGAAATAGGAATAGAAAGAATTTTTTTCTGCCTCAAACGCATTAAAATTTTCTTGAACAACATCTTTTCTCCAAGTACGGTATATAGGATCAATTAGATCACAAACCTTGCGAAAATGACTGTGATTTACATTAGAACGTGAAAAGTGGGGAACACATGAAGCCAAGGATCATTTAACATCTTTTAAAAATTTCAGTCTTTGTCCTGCCGATAATAAACGCCAATACAAAGCTATATGATAGCACCCAATTTTTCCCATTCGGCGGTTCGATCTAGGCTTTATCATTCATGGACGTTGATAAGATCCATCCATTTAGCAGCACCTTAGGATGGCATAGCCCTCAAATTGAAAATAAAAGTGAAGGGCGAGGTTCAAACGAGGAAAGGCTTACGGTGGATACCTAGGCACCCGAGAGACGAGGAAGGGCGTAGTAATCGACGAAATGCTTCGGGGAGTTGAAAATAAGCATAGATCCGGAGATTCCCGAATAGGGCAACCTTTAGAACTGCTGCTGAATCCATGGGCAGGCAAGAGACAACCTGGCGAAGCTTCCTCAGGTGGGGGAGTGACTCTAGGGGATGTCTGCCCATGCAAGCAATTCAGTCAAGTCCGGTAAGCAAGCCACCCTGGTTTCAAGCCATCGGGGTCAGGCAAGGAGTTAAGCAAGTTTGATTCGCTCCTACCTGTCTTTGGCCGACTCACTCTGTTGAGAGAGCCCTGCCGACGCTCTAGTCTTAGTAGGATTTGCGAGTGGGCTACTGCAGCTCGGCTTGTTTATCTGCTTTTATTTGCCTACTAAAATATATACAGGATTTAGATAAATTGATTTTTTGGCTAGATAAATTCTCGTAATCCTGCAAAATATTTATAATTTCTCCGCAAGAATTGTGTGTGGCCTCCGAGAAAAGTAGGATGTCGTCTGCAATAAGAAGGTGCGTTAGCTCAAAAGGATTTTGTTTGCCAAATGAAATCCCGTTAAGAGAGCCAGAAGATGCTGCAAGTTTCAATAAAGAAGAGAAGCCCTCTGCACATATGATAAATAAGAAATGTGATAGTGGATCACCCTGCCTTATCCCTCTAGAAGGCCGAATGGGATGGGAAGGATTTCCATTAATAAGGACTTGATAAGTTGGTGTTGTAATGCAGGCCATAATAATGGATACAATGGAGTATGGAAAATTCATAGATTTCATAACTGACTAAAGAAAACCCCATTCAACTCTATCAAAAGCTTTTATCATATCGAGTTTTAGAGCAATGTGGTTGTTGCATCCTATCTTTCCTAGCTTCATAGAGTGAAAAGCTTCAAAAGTAAAGGATGCGTGCAAAATGACTGATTTCAGACCCATCAGTTTATGTAATTCAGTGTACAAATTATAACGTATTTCTTAAACTAAGCATTTAATAGATGGACGTTTATTGATTGATATGTATTTTCACAGTTTCTGTTTTTTTTTGTTTTGGGGGGGGGGGGGGGGGGGGGTGAATTTTTAATCTTATGTTTGTAAGAAATAATGTATTCTTTTTTTTGAGAAACCAGAAATAATGTATTCTATGTGTACATATTCAAAAACATGTACTTCACGTATCGAAGTTCTCCAACTATGGTTTAGTCCATGGTTAGTCCATGGTTGTAATAAAAATATGTGAAATCAGTTATAGACCAAATCATGGTGTAATTCATAAGAAGAATTGTGGTGCTCCGGTTATTTCATATGTATACCAAGTGAAGAGATTATTTGTAAAGTCCCACATCGGTGAAATAAGAGAATGCTCATCCTCATATAAATGTGAGACATAAATGTCTTGTCAATTCGGATTAGTCCTTTTAGATCAAGCGATGACAGCGGTCTAAACAGTTGATCGGACCATTTATAACTCATATAGTGAATTAATGTGTTACCACGACTATTCCTCATGAAATGGTCGTCATTTAGCCCGTGAAAGGCACGCTCATATTTACTCCCTTTATGGAAAATTTTATGTTGGTCATTGACACCAAACTCAACCATTATCTTAGTTGATGATGAGTTGACACATATGCATGCACACTCTTTTTATGACATTTATTCATTGAGTTTGATAGTTATTGACCACCATAAACCGTACAATGACACTTGTTTAAACTAATAATTTTCCGTAAAGAAATAGATGCAATGCCTTCATTTGATGCAATCTTAATACCATAAAATTTAAGAGTCTTTAATGTCATTTCACCACATTTACCGTTGCATCAATTTTCAAAATCGAATATAAAGATTCGACTTTTGAAAAATCAAATATATTTTTATTAGTTGCCCATCAAAATAATACCATGAAAGCAGTTTTGATACGACGTCATCAAAGGTTGGTTAAAGTATTTAACTAGAATTGAAGTGGCTTCCAATTAAAAACCAAGGGGGCAGGAATGACAAAAGGGCCCCTCCCCAAAGATAAGGATGAGTTGCCTAATGGCAGCATCACAATGAAGTGGATGGAATAGAACGGCAAGTCCCAAATAATTGTTCATTATGTTAACCTTATTATTATTATTATTATTATTATTATATAATTATTGGTTTATATATTTACAGAACGGCAGGTCCCAAAAACTGCACCTTAGAAAATGTCTATACATTATTAAGTTTGACCATGTTATCATTTCTCATCTTCTCTCCTTTCCGTCACTAAATACTATATGTTATTTTAGAGTTTCGTATCTCTTAAATGACATTTTTTCTCCCCGTTTTACGACTTATTTATGTTCTAGTTTTTATTTATTTTACTACAACTATTGTATTTACTAGTCAAATAATCCGTGCATTAAGCGTCCGCCACTGTATGTGGTGTCTGTATTTAATTGTATGTGGTGTCTGTATTTTTAGTTATGCATATTCTTTATATATGATGTATGTATTTAACACACCAGAGCTAAGGTCTAACAACGTTACAATATGAATATTATTTTATCCCCTCTCATGGAACCGCATACGGCCGGACCTAACATATGATTTTAGATGTGATACTATCATCTTTGATGGCGTGTAATTTAGTTTTATCTGGTAGTATACGACATGACACCACATGTAACACTCTAAAACTTAGGTTTAATACGCTACGTGGTGCATAATGCATTCAGTCGCTACCTAATCGCAGTATCCTCGATCATTTGACGTAAAATGATTAACTTAAGTTATAATGTTTGTTTTAACCTTATATCTTGTTCTCTAAATTTTTTAATGTGGATATGATCGATTAATATATTCTATTTTAATCAATGACTTTAACATCTTTTATGAAAAAACAATGACAAAAAATTTATTATATTAGTTGTCCAAAGGATTGTGGTTGCATGCTGTCAAAATTGCCAAAGGAAATCCCCATCATAGTGTATCAACTTGACGACAATAAGATTGTCCTACTTTCTTACCTTAACGATAACACAATAATATAAACACACCCGTAAGTTTTGTAATGCCCTCTTAAGAAAACTGGAAATGCATTACAGAAGAAGAATTCTTTGATTCATCATTTTCATTGAATACAGATGCAGGTCTTACATTCTTTCTTATATGAAGAAGATAACGGCTACCAAATCTAGAGTAAAATTCTAACACATTTGCTGACACGTATACTAAGGACCATAGGATCTAGGCAGCAAATGTTAGGCAGAGATAATGCCACATTAGTAGTCGAATTCTTAACACCTCCCCCTCTTCAAACTCAAGGGCGGTGAAAACACATTGAGTTTGTCCTTGAAATTCTGAAACTCAGAAATAGTGAGTGGTTTTGTCAAACAGTCTGCAACTTGATCTGCTGAAGGGATATAGCACACATTTAATTAACTTCTTCTTCAACGCCTCATTTCTTACAAAGTGCACATCTATCTCTATGTATTTTGTTCTGTCATAGTAAACTGGATTCTGAGCTAGAAAAGATGCACTAGTGTTATCACACTAGACTGTAGGCATACCAACAAGTCTGATCTGCAACTCAGCTAAAAGATAGGTTATCCATTTGATTTCTGCAGCAAGAATAGCAAGGGCCCTATACTCAGATTCTGTACTTGATCTTGATATTACATCTTGCTTTTTTGAACTCTATGAAACAAGAGACTCCCCAAGGAAAACACACGCCTCCAAAAGATTTCCCAATCAACAGTTGATACTCCCCAATCTGCATCAAAAAACCCTGCAAGATTTAGACAAGTAGCTGGTTTGAAGTGCAGGGCATATGGCTGTTAAACGAATCGAGCGTTCGTGAACAAAGCTTGAACTCGACTCGTTTAAGCTCGTTCAACCTAGTTCGTTAATGGTATCGAGCCGAGCTCGATCAGTTTCTCCTACTCGTTTACTAAACGAGCGAACACGACCATGCTCGTGAACGCTCGTTAGTGTTTGCGAACTTAGGTAATATATATACTATATATATAAATCATATATACACATTAACGATTTACTTATTGAGTTTTTGTAGTTGAACGAGCCGAGCTTGAAAAAAATACTATTGAATGAGCCGAGCTCGAGTTCGAGCATGTTCGTGATTTTGATCTTGAGCTCGAGCTCGAGCTCGAACATTTTTCATACTTATCAAGCCGAGATCAAACGGATCTGTAGGCTCGTTTGTGTAAACGAGCGAGCTCGAGCTTGAACTTCAGCTGCTCGGCTCGGCTCGTTAACAGCACTAGCAGGGCATACTTGAGTGTATTCATCACATGTCTTAACAATCTCTTTATTGCTTTCCAGTTCTCTAGATGAGGATTTTGCATGAACCGACTCAAGTAATTGACAGCAAAAGTGATATCAGGCCATGTACATGTCAAATATTGCAGGCCTCCATGGCATTTCTTTACAAGGTGACATTATTAAATGGTTCCCCTAGTTTTCTTCAAGTTTCTCCACAGCCACAATAGGTGTTGGGCAAGGTTTGAGAGAATCACAGCCCAATATAGACAACAATTGTGTGGCATACTAAATGTGTCTGTGACAGATATAATCCTGAAGAGTCTCTTACCACCTGCATTCCTAGAAAGTGTGACACAGGTCCCAAGTTCTTGAGGGCATATTTGAAGTCCATCATGTGAATAAACTTGTTGATAAGTGTAGAAGAGTTCCCAGTAACCAATATATGATCTACATACACTAGCACAATAACAATTTGATTAGCAGTTCTAAGCATGAACATGGAATTATAACAATCGGTCTGCTTGAAAGACAACTAAGGAATTGGGATCTAAGAGCTTCAAACCAAGCCTTTGGAGCTAACTTCAACCCATAAAGTGCTTTATTTAACTTGCAAACATAATGTGGTTTATTAGGATCAACATACCCTTCCGGTTGTGCCATGTAAACAGGTTCCTTTAAGGGGCCATTAAGGAAAGCATTTTTTATTTCTACATGATTAATATGCTAGTTATAAGTGACTGCTAGAGAAAGAACCACTCTGATTGTTTGTGCTTTACCCATAAGGCTAAAGGTTTCGGTGAAATCAACTCCATATGTCTGACTGAACCCTTTAGCTATCAGTCTTGCCTTGTGCTTGAGAACACTTCCATCAGCCTTTAACTTCAACTTTTACACCCATCTACTTCCAACAACAGTCTGATTTGAGGATAGAGGAACCAGAACCCATGTATCATTTTTCATTAAGGCCTGGTATTTTTCTTCCATGGCATTCCTCCATTCAGTAATAGACATAGCTTCTGAAACACCAATAGGTTTAGTAGGATGAGCAACAGCGGCAAGGGATTTAAGTTTGAATATTCCGTGTTTGGCTCTAGTAATCATAGGATGAGTGTTTGGGAGTTTATGATTAGGTTGAGGAGGTGGTGTCGGTGTTGGTTCTGGTGTGGGAGAAAAGGAAGTTGAGTGTATTTCAGGATTATGAGAGTCTGGTGCCACAGGTACATGAGACTTAGCAGGAGGGCTCAAACCTATAGAGATTAAACTAAGACAAAGGACTAGCATTATGAACAGACTGATTAAGAGTTTTTGAGACAAAAATTCCATTACTTACTGTACTTGAACAGCTGGAGTGTCTGCACTTGTGTGAGCAATTTCATTCTTTTGAGGCAGCAAGGAAGTCAAAATGAACAGACTATCTGATTTATTAGCCACAATAATAGACCTATTAGGACCTTGCATGAAACCACTAGAAAAAGGGTAGGTTAATTCATCAAATACACCATCCCTAGTGATATAAATTCTCTCACTCATATCATGACACTGATAACCATTGTGCATATGACTGACTCCCAAATCAACACATTTACTAGAATGGAACTGGAATTTTGTGGTCTGAAACGGTCTAATATATGGATAACAAGCATATCCAAAGACTTTAAGGAGTTTGTAGTTAGGTTTGGTTTTGTATAGACATTCAAGAGGAGACAACTTGTTTTATATAGGAGTAGGAAGTCTGTTTATGATAACAGTGGCTTGTTGAAGCTATGCCACCAGAAACTTGGAGGCAAAGAAGCCCGATCCAAGAGAGCAAGGCCTAATTCAACTACATGCATGTGTTTTCTTTCTGCCCTGCCATGTTGTCCATGAGCATGAGAGCAGGGTTGCCTAAATAAAATGCTTGATCGTTAAGATATGGCTCAATACTTCTATATTCTCCCCAAAAATCAGATTGTACACATTTAATGGTATTGGAGAACTGTGTTTCAACCATTTTTTTGAAACTTTTTAATCACATTACCAACTTATGACTTATGTTTTAAAGGAAAAAAGCCAAGTGTATCTAGTATGATCATCCATAAAATGCATATAATAAGAATGTCCACTAGTTGACTTAATGGGTGAAGGACCCCAAATATTAGTGCAAATATTACACACGAGATTAAATATGTTACTAGCATGAGAATCAAATAAGTAATAAGGAAAAGCATGAGATTTTCCAAATTGACAAGCTTCACAAAAAACAAGATTTCATTCAAAAAGACATTACACAGTTGTAGATCTTGACTTATAACTCTAGGAGATGGATGACCTAATCTCATATGCCAAACATTAGGATTTTTGTTTACATTAAATGCCTGAATTCTACCAGACTCAGTACTAGACTTAGACTCAGCAAGAGAAGCAAACTTGGCTTGAAAGAGTTGATTGGATTGAAGGGAGCTCATGACATTCTCAGTTGGATGCCCATGTTGTACAGACCACCCTCCAATGTTCATTTGAGCAGAAGCATCCATGTTTCCTTGGCCTTCACAATACAACAAGAATCAGGAAATTCAATAATGACATCATTATCACAAATTAATTTAGAAACACTTAGCATGTTTTTAGTGATATCAGGCACATGAAGCTATAGTGTAATTTAAGTGACTTGTGTGGTTGTGTAGTGGGAATAGTGGATTGGCCAATATGATGTATGTTAATATGCTCACCATTACCAACCCCATGTGTATCAGAACCTGCATATCAAGAACTGAGATGGAGGTTATTCAAGTCTCATATGATATGATTTGTTGCCCCACTATCCATGTACTATGAGGAGTCTGCTACAGACTGTGGTGAGGTCATAAATGCAGACATATGTCTAGGGTTTGAGGTGCTTGGATTACCAGTAGGTATAAGGCCATTACTGCTAAGACTAGTAAAGCTCACATCAAATATATGCCAGCATTCCGAAACCGTATGACCATTTTTCCCACAAAGCTGACACACACTTCTATTATCTGAATTGACTTGCTTTCACTTCTTCCTCATATGGATCTTCCACCTCTACCTCTGTTGGAGTTCTGATAATGAGGTCTAACCTCTAAGGAATTTTGTCCCTTAGAATGCATTTGAGCAAGATTCAAAGAGGGATTAGACCGAGGAACAGAATTAGGGTTAAATCTAGCCATAATTCTCTCATGGGTAAGCAATTGTGACCGCACCTCATGCCAGCACATACAATCAACCCTAACTGTGATGTTTATTATAGCAGACTCATAGTCTCTATCAAGACCTTCGAGAACAGCAAGAATAAGTTTTGATTTAGAAATGGATAGCCAGTAGACACTAATTTATCTGAGTAGGATTTCATAAGGGCCAAATAATCTACCATTGATCTACTCCATTTCTCGGTTCTTGTAAGAGTTGTCTTATACTCGAACATTCTTTCTTTTGAATTTAAACAAGATTTCTAAAATACTCCAAATTTCATAAGAGGTGTTACAACCAATTACTTTTACAAGTGCCTGCTTAGTCATTGAGCTAAGAAGCAAGCCAATCGGCAGTTGATCGGTGGAGTTCTATTGTTCAATAGCCAAAGAATTTTGCAGATTGAGTCTAGATCCAGATCCAGATCCAGACGGTACATCCACCGGTTTGGGTGTCATTCCAAACAAGAACCCTTCAAGCTTATAACCCTTAACGATAGGGAGAATGGTATACTTCCAAAGCAGATAGTGTTCTCCAGTAAGTTTCACCGTGCAGGTAGATCGAAGAATAGAGGTATGATCTCCGGCATGCAGACCCGGAAGAAGACCGGTACACTTAGTGAAAGTGTACTTGGAAGATCATCCACTTTGTCTAGCCAACTATTGTTGACCGGAGAAATCGTCCATTTTGTCTAGCCAAACATCACATTGCCGATGTTGTACCATGCCTTACCAAGAATATTAAGGTGTTTAATCTTTAATCTAGCCAAGTACGTTGTTTACCATTAATTAGCCACCTAAGTAGGTTCAAGTAAAAGCTCACTTAACAAACTTTACTCCCTCGTCTTAGACCATTAGACTCTATCCAAGCCTAGCACATACTCAACCAATGATGTGTTCTAACTCACCAAAGCATAAGGAATACCCTAAGCTTCCAACGGTCCCAAACTTCATATCGTCAAAGAATTCATGCGGTGCCGAAACTAAACGCATCAGAAGCTTATTCAGAGCTTTGTCGAGTTATTTCATGTTTTTTAGATCATATAAGATAGGTCAAACCGAAGCTAAGACCTTACACAACAAAACAACATTTTTCATGAAAAATTGGCCAGAGCGTGTGCCCTGGCTCCTTAGGTGTGCTCCTGACACAGTTGAAAGCTTTATTTCAATTCTGCTCAGCAAGGCGTACACCCTGCCTTTGAAGGTGTGCGCCTTGGCAACCAAAACCACAATTTCCTAGCTACCAAAACGGTCCAAATCAGCTCCAAACGATGCACAATCGACTCCAACATATCTTATACATCAAAACACATCACATAACACAAAAATAGCTTCACCAAAACATTATAAACACAACTATGTTCAATATGAACACCCACTTACCTTGAATTGAAACAAAAAAAACAAAGCAATGCCTCAAAGCAAATAGCAACCTTCTCGAATTCTCCACAAAAAACCTAAATGAACCAATCTAACTACGAATTAGATATGATCAAATGTTTTAAACGGATGAAACTACAATTCAATCACTTAGAACCTAAGAACATGATCAAAACCTCAAGATTCCACAATTGGAACAAATTTATTACCTTGTCAAAACTCTAAACTCTTGGTATCAAAACGATGCCCTCTTCACATTGATTGCGATCCTCTACTCGAATATGAAATCTGATGAATGCTTGATGAGAAACTGTTAAGATTTTGCTAGATATACAGAAACCCGAATCAGGAAACGAAGAAAAAACAGGATCCGAAAAAATTTCCGGTGCTCGCAATTGCGGGGAGCATGCTTGCAATTGCCGGTGTAGTTTTCCCCTTTTCTTCAGATAGTTAGATCTGATTCGCAGCACCGATCGAGACACTCGATCATGCACAGCGGAAGCACGAATCAAAATTCGTTTGCGGTTTTACCATGACATGATTCACATATTTAAATAATATAATCTACAAGAAGGTATGAAGATTTACCCAACCGAAGAGATGCCATGATCTTCCTAGTTGTATCTCCAAGAGACGACTGGTGGACGTCGATCCTGTAGCGGAGCCTCCTTGAATATGCTTAAGAAAAACTCTAGTTTTTCTTCTTCCCAATGGCTAAGGCAAGAAACTAATTTTTCTCCCATTAGATCTAAAAACTAGCGCAAGAAAATGTCTGGTCATTATGTTGGGAGGAACTCTCTTTATATAGGAAAATAACTAGGAAAGAGAGTTATCTTTTTCACAAGACAATTATCTTTTTCCCAAAGAAAAAGATATTTTCCATATATAAGAGATAATCATCATAAATGAGATAATCTTCATTAAATGATAAAATCAATCTTATTTATCCATTGATTATTTAATAAATAAATAATTAATTACATATATTTCATGAAATTTCGTTCCCAATTTTCTACACATATGGCACCATTTAACGTGCCATGCAATATTATAAATTTTCTTTTTTATTTTTCGTATTATTTATCGAATAAATAATATTTCACATATTAATTAAATATACTAACTATTTAATTTATTCTCGAGGTTCCAAAATACGAGAATCACTCACGTGTTAGGAGCCAACCCGGAGACCATGACTTATAAACAGTAGCTACAGTTAATCGAATAAAATATTCATCGAACATAACATTTCTATTCAACTTATTAATTCTAGAATTACGCCACCATAAATTCGAAAATGAACTCTATCGATTATAGATATAACTTATTCTCAGAAAGTCGAGTCAATAAGTGTCTACGGATATAATCATTTCAGACATACTAACCCTTCGTAGACTATCCGTAATGAAGCGGGAATGTTTTCGTAAATTTTCTTTATTACATCTTATCCTTATTTACCATTAACCCACTAGTGATCAATTAGTTAATAACCAATATGAACTCGGCCGATCGATCAGTTTCTAGGATCAACAAATAAGAGGATCATCTTTCTACTTCCCGGAAGAAAGAATGGATTGTTGAAATAGTGTTCTAAACCCGGGTTGGACCGGATCCGGGTTGGACCGGATCCGACCGGGTCGGATCATTTCTACTATTTCTTTATATTTGTACATATATTAAATGGCTTTTATGTTGTCATATATATGTTCTTTTAATGAACCAATTATGAATTGTTATATGATAACGTCCTTAGTATTAAACTGTGATAGAGAAACCACGATAGGCGATTATGGTTGATGAGATCTATAATCACTTTAATAAGTTTGATACTTAAATGTCTCTAGACTGATGTACTATTAAACATGGCATTGATAGTTGAACAGGCTAGCACGTATTAGATGTCTTCTGTCTTTAAGGACAGGGATATATCTCGTCTATCGAAGTGTATAGACACTTGGACTGTACGTGGACGTGTATTAAAGAATGCGTATGTTAGACTGACCCACTTACACTGTTAAGTGTCACACTATGTGGCGGTTGTGTAATTATCCTTAGGACCGGAGTCTACATGGCATCACGGTGTGGATTGTCATGCTTTGACACTATTGAGGTTTCCCCTAGCCACGGGCGATCATACGGTAGTGATTGGGTGTGATACTGAAGCATGCGGAGTATACATGTTTGGTCGTCTGGGAATCGCGTACCCTATTAGTAGGGGTGAATATCCGAAAGGGGCCTTCTTATAAGGAATGTCTTACTCTCGTGAATCTTTATAAAGTGGAAGTAAATGAGTTACTTCGAGAGAGAGCATGATATCCAGATTATAAGATACGGTCGTTAATGTTTGACACTCGACGTACGACCGTATGGATATTATTACAGCGATAGGATTGTAAGTTACACGGTAACTGTTTCACATGAAAGGTAGTAGTCATTGCATTTGACTCTTCCGATGATTGGGGGTCACGGTGTGATGCTAGACGCTATCCCGTGATCGTTAGGCATGAAGGGCATTTTCGTAAATTGCACTTTGTGTCTACGGCCAACATATTCGGAAGCCTATCGGGTCACACACATATGAACATCTAGCCGGATTAAAATGTGGTTATAGATGATAACCAAATAAGGAAAATTTATCTCGCGACTATAAAGGTTATAGTAGTAAATTAATAGGGTGGTATTTATTTATTATGAATAAATAAAATACAAGATATTAATTAAAGAATATTCCAGAAGCCAATTAATGGCTAAAGGGAGCACAGGTGTTAAGTGTATTGGATACGCTTGGATTGTGCAATTTAATTAATAAGATTACCATAATATTAATATTGGATATTAATTGGTTTTGGAAAAATAGATTTATAATAATAAGATAAAGATAGTCAATATTAGATATTGACAATATCTTGAAAATATTTAATATAAGATATTAAATTAAATGAGATAAATCAATCGATGGATTTTTCTTATTTTATTAGGAAAATGTTTTCTTTCTCTCCACTCTACTCAAGACTTGTTCCCCAAGGATTTTGGAGGACATATGGGGCGCCACCTCTATTATAAATATGAGGGGTTGGCTAGCTCTTTTGTACACCATAATTCCAAGAGTTCAGAATTCTTGTGAAAAATAAAGAGCTTCTTAGAGAGAGTTTTGAGAGAGAGAAAAGGCGGTCTACCAGCCGGATTTTTCTAGTAGCAATCCAATGGTGGATTCCGGCGGGTTGTTCGTGTGGACTAGCGGTAGAGGCCGAACACTTGGGCGGCTCCGCGCATCGCTACTCTCCTTAGACGGTTAAAGCGTCGATCTTTTAGATCAAGCAAGGTAACCACCGTCTACTTGCTTTATATGTTTGTTGATTAAACAAAGTCGATCCTGGTCAAAGGAAATAAAATTTTGAATTCCGCTGCGTTCCCGAAGATTTCCTAACATGGATTCCATATCTGTGAGACACACACTCGCTACTCATTCCCGAATAGTGGTGACGTGAAAATGATTCGATCGCGCCTCTTAGCAATCCTTAACGAACACATCTAACCCTATTTTGAAACAAGCAGGAGTCTGCAATCACTTTAGGATTAAGATTAATCCATATATGATCATCATGTGATTTAATGAGATTTCTCAATCACAAAATTAGATGAGAAATACAAATTAAATCGGTTCAGTCTTATATGACTACATCATATATAAATTCTACACTTAGATATCCAATATCGACGGTCCGGATAAGACGGTCACACCATAAAGTGTTCTGGACGTATTAAAATAGACCACATACTTTGATTGAGTTCACTACAAACTAAGAATTCAAGTGTATCACCATAAATTTAATCATCACATGTGACACACCAAACTATATGGCTTACATATGATACAACTTGGGGTTTTCGGTGGTGCATTACCTATGAGCACGAAGCAAATAATAAAATATGAATAAATTTATCATTTATTAATTATAAAAACTTTATATAAATTGTATTTCGTACACTACTTCCAACAGACTCTTCCTAGCCTTTCTACCAAGAGTCAAAGTTCCACTGTTTGTTTGTTTATTTGTTTTTTTCTTTTTTGAACTTCTGTCTACGTCCAACTTAAATGAGAGGTTTTATTTCTCCAATAAAACCATTAGTGTTTCTTTTTCCTCTTTTAAAAAAAAACTCACAAATCCTTTATTGAAAATTATAATATTTCAATTTTGAAAAAAAAGTCAAGTTTACCCTTTTATCAAAATTCAGAATATTGCAAGTTTGCCCTCACTGGAACTCAAGTAGTAAGCCAATGCTCATCGGCACTTGTTATGATGTTTTAGCAGGATATGAATGATCCCAAATCGATGATACACAAATAATTTATACATAGACAAGACGAGGGCCCTGAAGTTTTATAAAACATTCCGAAATGAAAACCCAAATCATCATAGGATTTTCCATCATACTACTTAAATAATAATAAATCATTATTAATTTATCTTTATTAATAAATGATAATTCTTTTATCATGGTGTATTCCGAATGAAATGCTTTAACTATATGACATGTACTTTTCCTCTTGTTTCTCTTCGAGAAAAGTCAAAGAGGGGTGGGTTTAGTCGAATATTCGGAAATTATTACAATTAACTAGATGACAAAGTTTATGATTCATACATAAGTTGTTTGTTACGTTTGATGATTCTATATTCTAAAAATGGAGAAAAAGTTACTATATATGATTTGGTTATCATTATTACCTAAAAAACGGTTAAACCTTAATCGAAAAGACCCCACTTTTCTGTCCCACTGAATGAGTGGCATGTTAATCAAGTAATCTAGTAGCTCAGAGTCGGATTCGAACCTCCACACTCCAGCTCCCGGTCCAACTGTCATTACAACATTCAAGCCCTTTACCACTATGCCATATCCCGGGGACGGTTATCATTATTACATATTTCTTTGTTTGGAGGCACTGGCGGATCCAGCATACCCAAGGGGGGTCACGTGACCCCACTCAATTTCTAAAAAAAATAAAAAAAATAGTATTAAAATAATGTAGTTTTGTTATTAAAAAGTGTCATTTTATCGATAAAAATTGATGTTTTAGACTTCGGTGACCCCACTGGAATTTTTTATAGATAAAAGATATAGTTTTAGACTCCGGTAACACCACTGAAATATATTTCTGGATCCGCCACTGTTTGGAGGGTATCAACCTCTCCACTTAGAGCAAACGTAACGGCACAAGGGTAAAAGGAAGGTAGAAGCTTGCGTGTCAGGCCAATGGCCATTTGTCATTGGAAGAAAAATTTAGAAGTAATTTAGCTTTAATGTGATGTTGTAATGGTTAAAAACGAAAAGAGTACTGTTCCGATGGTAAAAGTAAATAAAACATCACAGACTGCCCAATCTTCACCCTCACCGCCTCCATTGCATTTTTCTAAACCTTACGCTATGGTGTTTCCTCACCTTCCCCACCACATGAATTAAAATCATAAAACTATCAAACAAATCAGGAAAATTGCTTTCTTTTTCCAGAAATCAAACCCATGAAAAATACTCTTAAAAAACTTGAAAATAATTATAAAAAATGCTGTTAAAAGAACATGAAAATAAATTAGAAATCCAAAGATCATGAAAGAATTGCTGTAAAAAAACACTCAAGACTCCCAGATCTGGCATCACCCATAGACGCAGTCAAGAAAAATCGTACCTACAAAGGCACCATTATTTTGTTTCAAATAGAGAAAAATAATAGAAGTGTAATTTGTCAGGATTGAGGGTGTCAAGAGGGGCATTATTACGGTTTCTCTTACGTAGTTCATTCTAAAGGAATACGTTTACATTATCCGGTGGGCATAAATGATATACAGAATTACTGAACTGTGTATTTTAAATAAAAATAATACATTATTGTGCATTTTTTATATGAAAACAAATGGTGTAAACCTATATTTTTTGCATTCTACATGATTACATCGTCCCACATTATAAAAAAAAAGAAAAAAAAAAAGAGGCATTGTGTTGTGATAAAACTTTATATCTTTAAGATGATAATATATAAATGCATAGTGGTATAATGCTATGATACAATGTAGCATCCTCTTATTCTTTTTTTGTGAAATGGAAAAATGCATGTAATTGAATTTGATCTAATGATAAAAGTCATTACATTTTTTTTTTTGATAAGAACTAGATTTTGATTCTCGTTCCCTTTATGAATATTTTTTTTTATGAAGTTGATCGTATTGGAATCCAGACACATCTTTTACAATACTTGAAATATAGTCCTAATATTTTTTAAGGATGTTGATCGTATAAGAATTTCGACTCCTCTTTTACAATACTTGAAATATAGTCCGAATATTTCTTTTAAGGATGTTGATCGTATTAGATTTTAACACCTCTTATACAATACTTGAAATAAATTATGTGGTGCTTCGATGAATATTTAGTGATCATATGCGGTTGGGATGGGTGTGAAGTATAAACCCTAATTTTTTGTCGGATGAGCGGTTTTGGGTGCATGTGGAGGGTTTGCCACACCATCTCTACACGCCGGAGGTTGGACATCAGCTTCTAACATGTTTTGATCGCTGTGAGGAGGGGAAAATTAGGGTGGAGGCACGAACATGAGTGAAACGATTCTGCTTTATGTCCCCATGGATGAACCGTTGTGTCTGTGTGTTTGCTTGGCAGACAAGGAAATGGTGGTGATTCGGGGTTTGCTACAATATGAAAGGTTGATATATATGTGCTTCAATTGAGGTAAGCTTGGCCACAAAGTCCGATTTTGTAGGAGTTTGACGAGGGAAGCTACCGTTTCGCAACAGGAACGTATGGCCTACGACCCTTGGCTCAATGCGGTCCGGAGGACGGGGCTGGTTTCCTCGTTTCGTTTGGTTGAAGGGAGGCCAGAACCTGACGGGGACGGGTCTGCAACAATGGTAATCGGAGGTTCTAAAGGGGTGATGAAGGAGGTTGCAGGGGTGGGGGGAAGGGGAGGTTAATCTGGCGGAAATTCAGGGCAGCTCGAGCGGGGCCAAGAGCCTGGATGTCATGCCTTTGCAGGCAATGAGTGTGGGTTCGGATGTTGTGGCCGGTGGTGAGACCACGACTTTGATGCCCTCGTTCGGTAGTGAGGTTGGTGATGGGGGTTTGTCAATCATGAATAGGAGGATGATGAGATGTTGAAGGCTATAGGGTTGGGGAGAGGCCCCTTAGGGCTCGACAACTACGGAAGGCAGCAGTATGGAGGTCTCGCTACGACCATTTCGCCGGTTGAAGAAGTCACGAGAAGCTCATGAAGGTGACGAGGAAAAGATGGTAGCTACATGGAAGAGAAAGGCTTTCGATGATGTGAAAGGGGGTGAGTGCTTCCAAAAAATTAAATACTACTGATTTGGTGGAGTCTGCTGGTGAGCAGGCACACCGTTAGCAATAAGTCTGTTACGTTGGAACTATCGGGGGCTTGGCCAACCTCGGTCAGTCAATGCGTTGAAGGGTCTTGTAAAAACTTTTCCCCCGTCCATTTTATTTTTGTCAGAAACAAAATTGAAATTAAGACATATTTGAATATGTTAGATGTCTTTTACAATTTCCCAACGATTTAGTTGTTAGTAGTGAGGATGCAAGAGAAGGTCTTGCTATTCTCTGGCTGGCTGATTGTGATGTCCATGTTAAGACTTATGGCCCTGGGCATATTGATGTGGTTGTTCGGGAGGGGGCGGCAATGACTGGCGTTCTACTGGCTTCATTGGTAACCCGGTGGTGGAGGACCAGGAGCATTCTTGGGATTTACCACATCGGTTGCATTCTTTGTTAGCTTTGCCTTGGCTTGTAGTGGGTGACTTTAATGAGATTCTTTTGCAGACGGAACAAGAGATGCCTCATGAACGGCCTTTCCGGTAGATATTGGGGTTTCAGCATGCCTTGACGGACTATCAGCTCACTGATTTGGGATTCTCGGGGCCTCCTTTCACATGGTGCAATCGCCGCCGCCTTGATGGGATGCCCACTAGGGTTCGTTTGGATAGGGGAGTCGCTAATTTGGAATGGCGAAGTATTTTCCCACGACATGCGGTTTATCATAGTTCGAGTTCTCGGTCGATTCATGCCCTGATACTTATTTCGGATACTAACCCATTTCGGAAAGGGGAGGTACGGTAGAAGCCGTTTTGGCGCTATAATCGAATATAATCATTCGTTTCGCAAATATAATTGAATATTCGCGAGCCAAGTTCGGGTTCGTTTGTTTAGGAAACGAATTTATAATTATAATCAAGATTGACTCATCAAACAAAATAAATAAGCCATCACGAATACTAACAAATCAACACGAACATTTTAGATGCCAATAACATACTTCAAAATTTTAGTGTAAGACATACCGATTATACAATTTTTATAACTCTAATGATGATTAATATACCTAAAAGCTATTTTAACCTTTTAAAGCCATCAATTAATTAAAGATCTCTGTATAATTGACAGCTTCCAATAAATTTCAGATAATTAGGGATAATGACAGCTTTTGGATTATTTTGAGTAATAGGACAACCACGTATTTTTTATGACAAATTTTATAATACAACCGTTGTAACGAGGTTGTATCGACAACATTACACGTATTTTTTATCTCACACACGATAAAAGTGTAATGAAAGAGAGTAAAAATGAGAGGCAATGCGCAACTTGTCTTTGTTTAATTTTTTATTGGGAGAATGACAACTTGTTTAATTTTTATAGTCAAAATGACAATAAGAATAATAAAATAAAAATCCGACGCCTGGACTTGAAACTTTTTTCCCTTCTTTCTCTCCCATTTTCAAACACTCATATATTTTATCTAGAAATCCAAACGCGATAAAAATTTCATTGAATTATTTTTTGATGCTCTTCATTTTGAGACTTGGTTCGATATAATTATATCATTTTTGTGAGATTCACTGTCGAAATTCACTTAGTGAATTGCTCCAGTGAATCCTGAAAATCAGGAAATTTCGAACAATATTGAATTTCGACAGAGGATTTTCTAAAATCACGTCGGAATGTGTTAAATGTTGTCTCAAAATAAATAGCATGAAAAAAATAAAAAAAACTGGTGAAATTTTTTTCAAATTTGGAGTTCTAAATTGAGAAATATTCCATTCAAAAAAAAAAAAAAATTGAGAAATATGACTGTTTAAAAAATGTTGATGAAAGAGATAGTGTGTTGGTTTTATTTTTTGGAGTAAAAATTGCCAGAAAAATAAAAAAATAAAAAAAAAGTTTTGTGCTGCAAAAATTTCAAAAAACCGTAATTCTTTTTAATTGATGAAACGTTTATTCATTTTCCCTCATTACCCCTAAATTTAAATGCATGAAATTAGTTTTTTGTTTTAATGATATTTAGACAATAAAATTTGTTGGAGTTTATTTTTCTTTAAATTTTAAAGTTGAAACATACGTATGAGTCCTGTTAAAGTTTACACCTTTATTTAAAGACTAATTAGTCAAATCAAGAAAGCATCATCTATAGTAAAAGAAAGGGGACACCAATGGGAAATTTTTGTGTTCATATATGGAAGCATCATACGGTGGATACATCTACATTAAATATTAGTATTATTTTTTTTCTTCTAACGAAAACGATAGACAAATATATGAAACACATTTGTTGCCTAATGAAACTTGAACGGGAAATTTTTTTATGGTGAGTTTATTTAATGAGTAAAACATGTGGTTAAATCTGGACCACAAAGTTTCAACTTCAAATTCAAATTATGGTCCAGAGTCATCCACATGTGTCTACGGTGCCAAATGGAGTGGTTAGTGAAGAATTACAACTTGAACCATCCTTAGTAGGGGTGTAAAACGAGGCGAGTTGCTCATAATTAGTTCGACACTCGACTCGTAAAGTGTTTGCTCAAATATAATTTAAGTGAACTGGAGTCAACTCGAATAGTTTATCAAATTAACGAGTGAAACTCGAGCACCTGAAAGTTTTGACTCGAAATGTTCACACTTTTATCGAGTATTATTCTATTAAAAATATATATAAGTTATATATTTTTTAACAAGTCGAACTCAAGTAATTTAAAATTTATTAATTTTCCAAACTGCTTAAAGCTCTAGTTTGAGTTTGAAAACACTTAAAATAGTTCGAATAATTAAAACTTAATGGAGCCGATATCGAGCAATTTTTTCATGGCTCGAACGAACTCGAATCGAGTTCAAATATTAGTATTTTAATTGATACTGAATTCGATAAATAAATATTTAATTCGACACAAATCGTTTACATCCCTATTTCTTCTCTGACCAAGTGGTACTTGAAATTGAAATTGATGTTTTCAACCAAAAAAAAAAAAAAAAAAAAGTAGAAAATGATGTAATAATTGTTTTTTTTCTTACTTCGAAACCCAAATTAAAAGCGCACCACACCTCTATATGTTAATCTACTCATAACACCACACTTAATTTTATATATACGTCCACCACAACGTAATTACAATTATGCCACTTTTACCTATGGCACCACACATTTCAAAATGTTCCACCACATAAAAATAACTACACACTATCTTCTTCATAATTTCTTTTCAGCCACCAATCCCCACCAGCCCCTCCATCCCCCACCAGCCATGCCGCCCCCTTTCTTCCCACCCCTCCTCCATCTTTCATAACTAACCCAATTCCTCTCGACCACCATTAACCCAGTCCCACCACCCCCTTCCAACCATTTCCTCCAATTTTTTTTCGTTCTACAAAAAAACTGATTAGGAAATTAGAGACCCACAAACACTATTTCAAACCAAGCTCTTAAATTTGAAGTAGCAAAATCAATTATTTATTTATTTTAAAGAATGGAACAAGTAGGACTTCTTAACAAGGTGAATGTCTCAACTGGCTTCACCGCTTTCTTCGGGAAAGTGCGCATTCGTATTTTGAGTACACCTCCTTCTCAATCTTTTTTTAAAACAAAAGCATCATAACCCCGGTTGCGAGCTAACTTGCACGCCCCCGGTTGCCAGAGCTTATGTGCGAGTTGCCTTTGTTGCTAGATGCTTCTTGGGGCCTTTTCGCCAGTGGATTTGGGTGAGATGGTAGATTTAATTAATGAGTTGAGAAAGAATGATGAATTGTTTTTATTTATGATAAAAGATGGTGGAAATGGTGATGGTGGATGGTTGAAGGTGGAGAAGATAGGGTTGAAAGTTGAGGTAAAAATGTAATATTTTATGGTTGAAAGGATGTTATTGTAATATAAAAGAATTGGAAGTAGTAAAAATAATCTAGATATAGTAAATTAGATTTATTTTATTACTTTTTCCTCATTTGTTTTTTTGTAAAAATGTAGTGAAGAATATTTCACAAAAAAAAAAAAAAAAAAAAAAAAAAAAAAAAAAGATGTACTGAAGAATAAATTTGAAGAGGTGCAATTAAAAGATGCAAAAAAAAAAAAAAAAAAACCAAAAAAAGTGCCAACAATAAAAATGAGTATATTTGTGATGGCCAACCCATTATGTTAACGTTCATCCAGTTTCCTCTCTCTCTTCCTGCCAAAATTTGCTATTATTACCATTTTCCAATAATTTTTCTCTGGCTGTTGGTGGTGCTTCTGGTCTCCACGGCCCATCGCTGAAGAAGATCGGCGTATTCTGCTTTTTTTTTCCTTGAAGATTTGTGTTTCGATCGGTATTATTCTCTTTCTTTTTATGTTTTTACCTCAATTTTTTTTTTTTAAAATTCTTTTATTTGTGGTTGATGTTGCTTTAGATCTTGTTAATTAGCTTGTTAGATGCTCAAGTATTGATCAGACCGAGATCTTTGGGTGATTGGTTTATTGATTTGGACCAAAAATTGGTTGCCGGAAAAAAAAGCTAATTGATGCTCCGGCGTTGGTGTTTGATAGATCTATGTTGAATTCTTTTAATATCTTCATGGATTGTACTTGGCAACTGTTATTTAATAGCTTTCCTTTTTCAATTTGGTCATTTACTTTCCTATTTTGGAAAATGTAATATTTTCATTTTGGCATTGACTTCCTTATTTGATGCTTTTATTTCCTGATAATTCAAAGAAAGTAACAATTTTTTCCATTTTTTTACTATGTTTGTTGGGTTTTTACTCTCTCAGCCGTCTGTGTCTATCTTTTTCTTTCTTTCTTAAGATTGGGCTGTGTTTGTGTTGTTAGCTAGCTCATGGAGTGTGTTTTTTGACAGATCGTGTGTGCCTGTGGTTGTTTATGCTTTAATCGGATTGTTTTCTTATGCTATTGTTTTCTGGGATTTCCTAACTTGAGTGGACGTAGTTTTTTGGATGAACGGTGGGGGTTTGGTGGGATCGTTTTTTCAGTCAAACTGATGCATATTGTCTTCTTTGGTGGGTATAACGTTGAAATTTTTCAGTCAAACTGATGCATATTCACAGCTCAATGTTAATATCAATTTTTTGTTTTGCAGTGGAATGAACCATTGAAGTACATTGAGCAAGCGTTTTTTTGGTAAATGGCTTCTCTGGGAGTAATACCGACTTCTGGGTTGAGAGAACCGAATGGCCACGTTGGTGTTGATAGATTGCCTGAGGAGATGAATGACATGAAAATCAGCGACGATAAGGTGCTTAAAATGATAATATATATATATATATCTACTTTCATGTGATTTTAGCATTTGTTATCAAGTTAACTTGCATTTTCTTATGCAACTGCATTATTTTGTCTTTATTTATTTTTAATTTTATTTTTAAGGAAATGGAAGCAGCAATAGTAGACGGCAATGGGACCGAAACAGGGCATATTATCGTGACAACTATTGGCGGCCGCAATGGTCAACCAAAGCAGGTGATACACCTTATTTCTTGGAATATCAATTATATAGTGCTGTCACTTGCATCTGACTAAAGATACTTGGATGTGTGTTTTTTCAACTTTATTAAAGCTATCAGTAGTTTTTGGTCTTGCTTGGCTCAGTAACGGGCTGTTGAATTGAATCTTTTTTGAACTACAGATCATGTGTTTAGTTCATCGTTCTTATATTCAGTGATTTTCAATGTGCAAGATTGTGATAAATCTAGTTTATTGTTAATGTCAGACCATCAGTTACATGGCTGAACGTGTTGTGGGGCACGGATCTTTTGGAGTAGTGTTCCAGGTACGTTTTGAATGATGTAACAGTTTGAAGCTATTCTGAGAATGTTTTGATCTGATCCCGACGTCCCGTATGCATTTGTTCAGGCGAAGTGTTTAGAGACGGGTGAGACTGTTGCTATAAAGAAGGTTCTTCAAGACAAGAGATACAAGAATCGGGAGCTGCAGACAATGCGTCTTCTTGATCACCCAAATGTCGTGTCTTTGAAGCACTGCTTCTTCTCAACGACTGATAAGGATGAATTGTATCTTAATCTTGTACTTGAGTATGTGCCGGAGACTATTCATCGTGTTATAAAACACTACAGTAAGCTGAACCAACGGATGCCTCTTGTGTACGTGAAGTTGTATACGTACCAGGTAGATTTCAATTCTTAATACAGCAGTACCCTGCTTGTTGTTAGCCTTCAAGGTTCTGGGGAATTCTCAATCAGATATTTTGATGTGTTGCAGATTTTTCGGGCACTTTCTTACATCCATCGCTGTATCGGAGTATGTCATCGAGACATCAAGCCTCAAAATCTTCTGGTACAACACCATTACTGTACTCTGATTTTCATTATATTTTATACCCTTTACTTATTCTCCATATTTATCACCACCAAGTTTGAAAACTGTTTTCAGTTCGGTTGAGAATGCACAAAGTTTACTTATGTACTTCTAGTGTTACACGTTGCTCTGCTTCTACTCATCCCGGTTTTGATGAGGCAATGAGCTGTGAGTTTTTTTGATTATTATTTTTGTAATTTTACCTTTGAATTATTTTAATTCAGGTGAATCCTCATACCCACCAAGTTAAGTTATGCGACTTTGGGAGCGCGAAAGTTCTGGTATGTTGCTACTTTATGCCTTTTACTACCTCTGCCCCTCAATATGTCACTTTTCCGAGAAAAGAAAGCGTCCCTTACTTCCTTCGGTTGTCATTTAAGATACCACGAGAGCATTTATTAGCTTTTTTCTTCATAGTGCCATACCTCTACTTTATCATTCATCAAAGATTATTTTATTATTCATCAAAGAACTTTCTCGAAATATACAAGGGCAGTTACAGACTTTTCTTATCTGTGTGGGAACCTTGATAGATACAAGGGCAGTTACTAAATTTCACCTCTATATATGACAGGTTAAAGGGGAGCCGAATATATCATACATATGTTCGAGGTACTACAGAGCACCCGAGCTCATATTTGGGCTACAGAGTACACTAGTGCCATTGACATATGGTCTGCTGGCTGTGTTATGGCTGAACTTCTACTTGGACAGGTAACAAAATGTTTTCCTTAAAGCAAGCTATACGGATATTTCGAAATATACGCCCATCTGACATTTACGTCTGCTACCAGCCATTGTTTCCTGGTGAGAGCGGAGTTGACCAGCTCGTTGAGATTATTAAGGTAGTCTATGATTTCCATTATTTTCTGTTTAAACATTTTCTTGTAGTGGCAGCGATGGCTAAACCCGAGTTTCATTATCACCTGTGAATTCTTGCTTGAGTTTTTTTCCCCCTTAGTCTGTGTTCATTTAAAAACGATGGATAATTTGCAGGTTCTGGGTACTCCAACAAGAGAGGAAATCAAATGTATGAATCCTAATTATACTGAGTACAAATTTCCTCAAATTAAAGCTCATCCATGGCATAAGGTATATACCCAAATGCACGTTTTGTACTTTTACGTGTTTTTTTTTTTTTTTCTTCTTCCGGTTTATGCCTATTTTGATCAACATCTTTGATTTGCTAGATATTCCATAAGCGTATGCCTCCAGAAGCTGTCGACCTGGTTTCAAGACTTCTCCAATACTCACCTAATTTGCGCTGCTCTGCTGTAAGTTCTCCACGTTATTCTATTTTCATACGTGATTTCTTTAAAGAAACGATTAACCGTATGTGTACTTTGTTCTATTACGTTCTGATTGGTTAAATGTGAAATATGCAGTTGGATGCCTTGACTCATCCATTCTTTGATGAGCTGCGGGACCCGAATGCTCGATTACCTAACGGACGTTTTCTTCCTCCGTTGTTCAACTTCAAGCCTCACGGTATGTTAATTGCTTGAAAAATTATGCTTTTTATAAAGATTTCTCTAAGAAAATATGCTCTCAACTTTTCTGACATTGAAAAATACGTTTTACTATAGTTTCGATGCTTTCCATTGAAAGATAAGCATACTGCTTGTTTAATATCATAAAAGTGCATGTTTTTTTGGGCGGCGCCATTCAAAACCTACTTTCGGGATCGCACTATAGTAGACATTCTATTTCTGGAAAGTTGATTCTAAGGTGTGAGGTACGATTTTCTAGCACATTCGATCTTTGGAAAGTCGAACCTCACACCCAGTGTGTGGTGCCAGTAAAGGTGCCCATTTGTTTGGAATCTGGAATAAATGGCTTCTCAATAGTGTAATAATATGTTACTAGTGTTTATTTAAATAACTATATGTTTCTATTTTTATTTTTTATATCAGAGTTGAAAGGTGTGGCAGTGGATACCCTAATGAGATTGATTCCAGAGCATGCAAGAAAGCAGTGTCCTTTCCTTTCCCTCTAATAATAAATCAATCATTTAAGTTTGATAAAATGTTGTATTTTCAAGCACTATGTGTGTGTGTGAGATCTTGTGTTTTTTTGTTTTTGTTTGTTGTTTATTCTATGTTATTTATTTGATGATTTGCCTTTCGTTTTTAGCGTTTTTAATGACACCATACTGTATTTACTGTTTCGGCACCCACACCTCTGATCAATCTTTTCGAAGTCGATTGTCGACCATGAAATCGATTTTCAGCCGGTCGATATGTCACAATTGGGCTCTGTTTAAAAGTCGATTATGCGGTGTAGTATCGAAATAGAATAAAATAGGTAGGGGTGTGGTGCTATGTAAATTTTGAGTGGTGTTATTAAATAAATGCTCTATTTGTTTGTTTGTAGTGTATGTAAAACAACAATGTGTGGATAGGAATCAACACTTTGCTCACCTTTTGGATTTCTATGTAATCAAAATATCTATCAGACTACATAATGACTCTGTCTTCTTTTTTGAGCAAGAATCCTCTCAAGTTATCTCAAGTGCAAGTGTTTTTCAACATTATCCGTAAAATGATGTATTTTTGAAATAAAAATCTCTCGTTAAATCATCTTTACATTGTGAATGTGTGGTTAGATCACTTGCACTTGAGGGTTCATTTGATTTGACCCTCTCACTCTCATATAAGAGGATCCTGGCTCGTACTTTTATATGCTTCTTGTACCACCAAATCTAAACCCCAAGCCACCGCTTCTTGCACCATTAAAATCAGAAACCCAAGCCACCGGAAAGACCGAACCATCTTGCTCACTAGCCCCTCCACGAAAATAGCCTCTAAACTACTATTCCACCGATATCACTAGCCCCTCCATGAACATAGCCTTTAAACTACTATTCCACCGACATCACAAAAGCTATTCCATAGGCGGTTGATCAGAGTTTAACGGTATTTGAAAGGCAAGATCGAGACCACCTAAAACGGTAGATTGGTTGTAGATCATCTAGTAGAAGCACATACTCCACTTCTTGTGGTGGTTGACATCTGTGTCTATATGTTTCTGACGGTTACAAGCGTTTTCTAGCTGACATCGGTTTCTGCAGGTTTCTGACGGTTTTTAGCAGTTATTGGCCGCTACAGTCCATTTGTATTCCTACACCGGTTTCATGACCTTTCGGACTTGGATTGATCGGATAAAAATTGTATGTTACCATCATTAATCAAGGATAGGCCGGAAATACCCTAGAATCACTTGCGACTCTCTTAAACTCCACACATAATCATAAACCCTTCCCTAATAAGCAAATCGGCACCAACATTAAGGAAGAACAAGGAAGAGAACTAGATCGCGGGTGTTTTAATTTGCAAACGAGAGGTATCAAGAAGGACGAGCATGACATGAAAGTCAATATGAGCTAGATATTATAGATGTTGAAATAATGATACAAATCTTAATATGTTTTTACAAGCTTTATTATGTTTATTTAATGTTTTTAGAGCACTTTTTGTTATACTAAAATGCACGTGTGTCCGCACGTGATTTAGTAAAATAAAACTTTTTTTTGTGATAGTAAAATAAAACTTTTGAAAATTTAAAAATAACAATATTAATTAATCCATTATTACATAATTTATTATAAGAATTTCTTTCCCATAAAATATAAATATGCTATTATGATAATTATACAGAAGGGTCTTTTTTTTTTGTTAGTTTTTTAAATTTATAAATGCGTGTACTAGATACATTTATCATCATTTTAAAGATAATAAGCATTCGAATTTATGAATATATGTATCTAATATATATCAAGAACATGTTTTTCATAATCATATAGTAAACGTGTGGACATTTACAATAATTATCAACATAAATATGATATTTTTCAAAAAAAAAACATAAATATCATATTATTCATGTAAAACATAAATATGATATATCAATAATCATACAAAATAATCTTATGTTTTTATTATTAGTATTTTGACTTTATTCAGGTACTCGATAAATTTATCACCCATTTAAAGATAATAATTATTCTGAATTTACAAATTTGTGTATTTAATATATATTGATAACGGGTAAAATTTTGGGAGGAAGTGGCGTGCAACACTATGCTGCCATTCAATTTCAATTTTCGCAGCGCACAAGAAAAACCTGCCATAGTATTTTAATTTATTGCAGAGCTTAATTTTTTGCGGCGCGTATAACATGCTGCTTATAAAATGATTCAATTATCCGCAGCACATATATAATAGCACGCTACGAAATGTTATATCAATAGCGTATTTTAAATGCACGCCGCTAATATCACGCAGCCAAAACACAACTTTCTTGTAGTGATATATTTTAGAGTCATAGTTACTGTCGTGGAGTAATGTGTGTGTGATGTCCGGAACGATCATTGAAAAGAATGTAACCGTTGTTTGAGGTCGATGATGACATGTATTGATGCATAAAACGACTAAGATTACCTACACAACGTCGGCAATAAGAAAATTTAGGCATCTTGTATCTTACCGATTATGAGGGACATAAGGCGACATGCATTATGTCAAATAGAGGACGACATGCGTCATATCGGTTGAAGATATAAGGGCGGAATGCGCTGTACAAAAGATGGACCTTGCTGGTTGAGGCCCAATATCGAGTTGAACCCATGTCGGCCCAAATGTTGATATGAACTTTATCACTCTATGTGAGTCTGAGGAGTACCACATGTAGGGTGACCGATCTCACTGATTTCAATGTTCGTAGTGTTCCTGATTTGTCTCGTAATTTTTTTTATCTATCTCTTAGCTTCGTCAATCCATTAATGTTTCTTTTGAATTCTTAACCTCTAAATTTCTTTGAGGGATCTTCAAACCACTACTCCTATGATTCAATGACGTTAAAGATGGATTGTATAAATGATTAAAATCCCCCTTTCCAGCTTTTCACATCGAATAAAATATCAAAAAGTGCTTGGCATCATCGTAAGTGTTTCCATCACGAATGTTTATTCCCATTGTTTGGCTTGTTTATGGAATAAAAGTCACAAACTTTCTTTTGCTACTTCAATTTTATGTTATCCCCATCCTCTAGAGATTAATTTCACCGACGGTTGGACATCCCCGATTATGTCGTGTGATGGTTTCAAATATTACATAATTTTACCAAGTATGCATGGTTTTGTCCATGAATTCGTATATACGATATGATTGGTGTTTTTATGCGTTTTAAGGCTCTTGTTAAAAAATTCTTTGATACTACAATTAAAATTATATTGATACCGAGGGTGAGTACATAGCATTTAACATGTTATTTGGCACAAGAATGTACAATTCATCAAACCACACTTATGAGCACAATTTTTTGGAGACTTCATATTATCTTTATTTCCCCACATTTTATCTATGTTTTTTGATATTCAACCATGATTGTTATATTTAAGGAGAAAATTAATTAGGGATAAACACTTTTTGAGGAAAATATTTAGGGAAGAAACTCATTTACACTTCTATTATTTTTCTATTTATAAAATTTGGTTGACAATCAAAGACACTAGTTATCTATGTTATTTAATACCTACATTATTATATTTAACGTATAAAATAACCGAAAAAAGGACTTTTTAGTTTATGTGGGATTTTTTAAGATTGTACGGTTTATTTTTCTTACGTTTTTATCATGTCCTACAGATTTTTTTTTAGATTTACTTTTCTTACAATTATCGTTAGATTAAAATGAGAGATTATTATATAGTTTTATTTCATATTTAATGAAATAAATATTATATAAAAATATAAATATTTTTCTTATGTTTATTGTTAGTTAGATAGATAGATGTTCGATCACGTATTTTTCTAAGTTATATAATATGATTATGTATGTTTCTTATGTTTTCACCGTAGAAGATATTTTCGCGGTGGTGCAGTACACCGGAAGGAGCTGAAAAGCTTTGATTCTTTCCCGGTAACAGAGCCAATTGATAATGTCAAAATTATCACGGTAGAAATAGCGGTGGTTTGTGGTGGATATCTGGCGGTGTATTTGTGTAAAAGCCGGTGGTGCACGGCAGTGGTAAGGGATTCATGGTGGTCGGAAAACTATAAAAGTGGAGGAGCACAATTAGTGAGAAATTGGCGGCCTGTGCTTCTTTTCATAAAACTGTTTATATCTTGTATCTTACATTGACCCTATATATATAGGCAAACTATTAACTAGAGTTAAGCTAATTAAGATAAGACATAATTAAGTAAAATGCGGTACTAATCAAATTTGACAGTTGTCCGATGGGTCCGATGACGGAGCGGTCCCAACACTTAGCTATTTGTAGAGTCTGCCTTGTGATCTTCATGTGGTAGCTTGCTTGCCTGATATTGCGGGCTCGGTCCAACGATGGACTAGCCGATTTGAGGGCCAGGCAGATTGGCCCATTGGCTTCGCTCCGCGCCGTGTGAGGCGATCTGAAGCTCTTAAGTCTTAATCGTACCCGGCCTCGATCTGTCTTATATAGATGCGGACTTTATGGTCCGGGGGCTTTGTCCACCGCTGAGTCCGCCGGACGGACCCGAATTGAGATCCATGGGCAGATTTACGGTTTAGGTGTATCATAAACGTTCTGTTCCGGTCAATGACTCGAATTCTTTGATGGAATGTTACAATAAACACATATTAAGGAAAACACAGTTTTTCTTCTTGAAGTTTCATTGATGCCCAGGGTTGATAAGTATAATATACCAAGGGGTTTAACCTACAAATATAGTTGCATTGAGTTGTAATATGTACGATAAGGCCTAATATTAGTGTACCGAATAGAGGGAAACCTAAAAGTTTATATACGCACCGGTGGATCTCGATATGTGTCGTGCCAAATCTGTATTTGGTACATGTAGGGCACATGTCGTACGATTATGTTAGCCTAAGTATATCAATAAGAAATGTGACATGTATAGGAGTCTGGCTACCCAAATGTGATGTTGTAACCGTCTAGGTCGATCTCAAACATGGCCGGTGGTTGTTTAAGAGTTGTCAGACTCGCTTGAGGCCACTACTTGTACTTAGCATGTTAGCGAAATAATTTTAATCGAGCTCATAATGATAACAGTTCAGTGGTTCAGAACTTGACCTACGTAGACTTTGTCAAATACTAAAATTATTTTAAACATATGTCGGTTGATCAAATTATCTTTGAGGTATAAATACGACATTACCTTTTATTAATTAATGAGACCTTTTTTTTTATGAGGAATTAATATATATATATATTATCATTTTTGCTTCCTTCTTCTTGTCATATAGTGTGGTGTTTGTGGTGGTGTTTATATTGACCCTTACCACTTTCTCTTCGACGCAGAATCGAGGTTCCATCTCCAAGGGCAAGGTCTCTCAGATCTGCCCCATTTACAGAAGAAGTCGATCGTGTTTTTTTGGCTCTTTCATCGTTTTCATCTAGATCGGTAAGCTTTGTTTGTATTCGAGCGTTTTTTCCTTGATCCTTTTTTACTTAAGCTGTTGCATACGCGTGTTTTTCTGGAATTGTTGGTGCAGATCTGAATTTTGGTATCAGATCTGGTTCGTGTATGATAGCCATATGCTTGCTGTGTTAATTTCTGCATATGGCCAATTTGTTGATGAAAGAGCAGCGGATATGGAGAATTTTTATTTAATTTTAAACAAAGGTTGCATCATGTGCGCTTTGTAGGGTAGTGATCGGCGTAATACAATGAATGTTCGTCTCATTCGTTATGAAATGAAGCTGTTTTAATTTAGATTCATGTGTTGATTTGTATTTTGATGCTTCACTTCTAGTGATTTGGAAATCTTGTCAGTAGTTGCTTCTGAGCTTGATCTCCTTCTAGAGGTTAAAGATGTCATTTGTCATTGCCAAGCTGTTGTAGGGGTTTGAATAACGATTCGCTCCCATTTTTTGTAAACCACCAGGAACAAAATTTCATCCATGGACGGCTTTGTTGTTCGGCTATTAATCTATTTTACCCATGCTATTTATATGATTTCCTTAGCTTTGGAGATTATTCTTCCAGAACTGATATATGGCATCCTCATGTTTATAGCCTTTGCCTTAACATACTTTCTTCGTGTATTTTGCGAAGTTGTTGTTAGACTCCTTTGAGGTACTTGTATTTTTAGTAAATGAACGTTGTGATGCAGGCATAAGCAATAATCAAGATGGGATTATCTATTTCAAAGATTTTCAGTCGGCTTTTTGCCAAGAAAGAGATGAGGATACTGATGGTTGGTCTTGATGCCGCTGGTAAGACTACCATATTGTACAAGCTCAAGCTGGGAGAGATAGTTACAACCATTCCAACAATTGGTAAGTTCAGGCCCATGATACCTCATGCCATGTTGTGATGCATCGTCTTATGTGGGATATTTTTTTGTCTTTTTAGATCATTTTGCACAGCTTATTTTTAGTGTTGTAGCTATTGTTAAGTCCACACTGTGCTACTCTTTCATTTGTGCCTGACCTTGGGAGTTATGGGGGTTCTGGCCAGATTGAGACTTGAGAGATAGCAAGAGGGGTACAGGAAGACGATTGGTATTCAAAGTCGCCAATCGTTTGACCGGTATTCTGGTTTATTACGTTTTCGGTGTTGCTGAGTTTATTACCTCTTTTCTTTCTAATATTTTCATCTGATAACTGTGCCCGCCTCTAACGATATCCGTGTTGAATTGACTCTCCTTTGTTTTTCACCATGTGGATTCTCCATTTGTGTTCTTTCCCTTCTGTGCATCAAGGATGGTTCTGAACATATTGAGTAATATCCTCTTTTTGCTCTTTGGCCTGATGCATTATTCTATCTTTAACCAGGTTTCAATGTGGAGACTGTGGAGTACAAAAACATCAGCTTTACCGTTTGGGATGTTGGAGGCCAGGACAAGGTAAATTGTGCAATGCCAGCCACTTAACGTTTCTGTCAATGGCATGTCCATTGTCCGTTGTCCATTACGAACAAGCTGGGGAATGGCAAGTTGCCATTCTTGAAATGTTGTACAAATGGTTTGATACAATAATTTTCAGATGCATCTTATTCTAATGAAACTACGTAATGATGAAAGGTCTAATCAATTCTGAGGAACTACTATGGTAATGAAATTGAATTATGTGATTGGCACGTGAAGAGCTAGGTCCCAATCTGCTTTTTTTCTGTTAGAAATAGGAAAAACATACCCTTGGGAGGCACAACTTACTTAAGGATGGGAAATTAATCTCCGGTTTTGTGCTAGATACTGGCTGCTTTCATTCCTTGGCAACTTTATTCTAGATTATGTTCTGATTTGACCTTCCAGAACAATTGATTGATTCATTTGTTGCATTCTCACCATTGAATTGCAATAGAGGATATTTCTTCAGAATATTGTCTTGAACTCCATGTTTCCGACATTCTTAAATATAGGACCAGTAGTTTAATCATCATTTATATATTATTCATGGCACTCTGCACTCTCTTTTGGAGTCCAGCTGTTTGAGCAAGTCTTATTTTGAATTCAGATTCGACCATTGTGGAGACACTACTTCCAGAATACACAAGGTCTTATCTTTGTGGTCGATAGTAATGATCGTGATCGTGTTGTTGAGGCTAGGGATGAGCTACACAGGATGTTGAATGAGGTATTCAGCCGTCTCTGATCTGTCTTTCGTCATTCAATCTGCTGAAGTTTGGTTTGGTTTCATTTCTTTTCTTTAACTTTCTGAATTTAATGATTTCACGTGTATAATATAGGATGAGCTGAGGGATGCAGTGCTTCTTGTATTTGCAAACAAGCAAGATCTTCCAAATGCAATGAATGCAGCTGAGATCACTGACAAACTTGGCCTTCACTCTCTTCGCCAACGCCACTGGTAATTTTCTCTTTCCACATACCCGTTGCAGCAATGGATTTCATTAGTACCTTACAGTCTGGTGCAATGTACGAGAATTTTTCCTTTTTCTTCTTTCATTGTCCAAAATTTCTGTTGCGGTTGGATTTCTCAGGTACATTCAGAGCACGTGTGCAACATCTGGAGAAGGGCTTTATGAGGGACTAGACTGGCTGTCCAACAACATCGCCAACAAGGTAGGTTCTGATGGGCGCCTTTCGTTTGTTGTATCTCATTCTCACCTACCATGCCATCATACTAAAAATCAATTTTCAAATGGTCGGCTGTGATAATCGACTTTTTAAAAGTCAATTATACGGTTAATATTCCGACTTTTGAAAAGTCGAATGTACATATTCGATGTTTTGATTTTGATAGGTGTGTATTGTTACAGCAAGTTGACTGAGATTCCTAATTTCCTGACTACTTCTGACTTTCTGTTCCTATATTTTTTATGGTTTAAATTAATTTCAGGCGTAGACGACGACGTTGGTCGGAAGGATCATGATTTTGCATAGCAGAAAAATCACATTCTTTTCTAGTGATCTTTGTACTTGTGACTGATACAATTTAATTTTCCATTCAGTTTGATTTCATAAGAATTTGCACACCTATGTTTTTGTTTTTGTTTTTGTTTTTCTTTTTCTTTTTGGATTGTATTATTTTGATCCGCCTTGACATTTTCTTGGCGTGGAGGACTAGTATATTTTACATAATATTAACTAATATAGATGTTTTACCATCTTTGTAGGGTGCGTTGCCTTATAATATGTCTACTTTTGATTTTAGCCTTAGCCCTGAGTTGTTTAATTTTAATTTTAATTTCCGCAATTTAATGGAAACATTTTATCAGTTGAAATAGTTTGTTAATTAGAGAATCCTTAACAAAGAACAAATCAAAGATTAGATCCTTCAACTTCGTGTTTCTTGATGGATGGAGGAATGTGTAAAAGATATTAAATGGATTCAACAAACAATGATAGGAGGTCATAAACACGTACGTAGGACATGTTTGTTTCGTAGAACGTGAAAAAATCGAACGAAACAAATCCAATAATTAGGGGTGTTCACGGATACGGATTATCCGAAAACCGAACCGATCCGAGGTTATTTGGTTCGGTTAATGTTCGTGTTTGGTTCGGTTTCGGTTAATAATATAGAGAAACTGAAAATTTCGGTTCGGTTACGGTTTATCCTACAAATTATCCGTAACCGAACCGAAACCGTACTAAACAAAAAACCGTAACCGAACCGTTTATATCCAACATATATAATTAGCTTTTATAACCAAAATATTATATTTTATTTATAAAAATTGATTATAACCGAACCGTTATCCGAACCGTTTGTAACCGAATGAAAAAACCGGAAAAAAAACTAAACCGTTTATGACCAAATAGAATTGTTAAATTTTTATTTCGGTCCGAACCGAACCATATATTTCGGTTCGGTTCGGTTCCCTAAAGCAAACGGTTCGGTTTCGATTTTGGATATTTACTAACCGAAATTTTCGGTTCGGTTTCGATCACGGCTATTAACCGTACCGAATCGAACTGTGAACACCTCAATAATACGATCAATGGTGGACGCAAGATCTCGGGTAAATGGGCAATACATTTTTTAAAGGCAAATAAAAATTTCAAGGGTGACAAACTAAACGCATACTGCATATATTAATGTAATTTTCTCGGATCAAGGGGACAAATGTCCCTCTTAGTTGTATGTAGATCAGCCTCTGAATATGACACACCAAGGGATGGTGGTAGTAAAAGGTAAGGTGATGTTGTAGAGTATGGTAGGGTAGGGTAGGGTAGGATGAATGATGGTGTAGGGTGCGTAAGGTATGGTAGGGTGGAGTAGCTCTACCCTACCCACTACTTCTCTCTATTCATCTCAGCCTACCCCACCATATCCTACTACCTTACTCTACCCCATGCTACCTCACCTCCCACCCTTCCTACCAATCTACCTCACTACCAACATACCCCACCACCCACCTACCCAACCTTGCATCACCCTACTATACCTTGTCTTATCACTACACCCTACACTTATCCCTTCAACCCTACCATACTCAGGCTTACCCAACCTACACCACAACACCTTTTCACCATACCTTACCCCACCCAATCTAATACCCAACAACACTATACCTCTCCACCTTACTCTACCTCCGCATTCATCGACACAACCTTGCCTCAAACCAATCCACCCTACCCAACCCTACCTTACCACTCTATCATACCTACCATACCCAACCTTACCTTATCTTTTCTCTCCACTCACACTATCTTACCTCATCTTTTCTCACCACCCACCCTACCCCACCAACCAATCACTTCACCTAACTCGACTTACCCTCCCTACCCATCCTACTCGACGCACACGGTCACCCCACCTACCCTACTACATAACCTACCACATCTTACCCCACCACCCATCCTACCTCACTCTACCACCTTCCCTACTTCATCTCACTCCACCACCTACTCTACTCCACCTTACTCTTACCCATCACGCACTTGTTTTATCTATTTTCATCTAATTCCAATTTTTTCATTTCGTTATATTACCTTATAATCATACATTCATACCCAAACATCAGAACTTAAATGGAAAATCATTCCAATCGATTCCTACGAAACAGACAAGCCAATATTGGATTGTAAGTTTAAAAACAATTAATGTATGTAATTGCAAGTATTGTTTAAGCTGCTGAATGATATATTATTGATTTAAGGATAAATGATATTTATAGCTGAAATTCTTACACGTACACTTGCTACTGTTGAGCAGTAGTAGTACAATTATTTTCAAGCTCGTGTTTGAGCATTGTTTGGACAAAATTAAATTTATCATTTTCTTTTGTAATTTTGATAAAATTAAATGGGAACCGCTATTATCAAAGCTATCACGTTAATATCAGTGCAAAATCTCAAAATTACCCTCCATCCCATTTCTCTCACCACTGGACGCGTTTCTTGCTGCATTTAATTTGTATCTGGGTCCCACCAAAGAAAGAGAGTCCGCTTCCTTTTTTTTTAGACGTCATAGTAGTTTGCATATTTCTTGATTTTTTTTTTTGTTTTTGGTAACAATAGAAATAGAACATTAATATTCTACAAAACTATTTACTTGTTTTTGCTATTTTTTTTTTTTTGGTTCCATCAAATTTTTTTTAAAGTTTTTTTTTCTAACATTATTTGTTCGTTTAAGATACAACTCCCACACCCCCTCGTTCCCTCCATTTCTTTTACCCATTTTTTGAATAAGTATATTTCAATTGTTTCACTTTCAAAAAAAATATTTCAATTGTTTCTTTTTTTTTTGTGAAAAATAAGTACATTTCAGTTGTGAATTTTGATAGCTTGGTGATGATTTTTTTAATATGAGTGTCGCAAGAATTTATCTTTTTTTGCCACCAATTTATGTTTTTGCCATGCCATAATGTATTATTCCTTACTATTTGATGAAATAATTGAAACAAATTAATTTTCAAATCGGATAAAAAAAAATGATAGTAAGTTTAAGATATACAGTCATATGTAGATTATTTTTAGAAGTTATACTAAACAAATTCCTTTTTAGGGTTAATTCCT
This sequence comes from Gentiana straminea, assembly GCA_036785695.1. Taxonomy (NCBI): domain Eukaryota; kingdom Viridiplantae; phylum Streptophyta; class Magnoliopsida; order Gentianales; family Gentianaceae; genus Gentiana; species Gentiana straminea. Next base: position 373,964 of record JAVUPR010000203.1, on the reverse strand, counting down.
TAAAAGTATAGTTAACCCCATAAGGACATAAAAGAATCTGTTGGACTTATAAAGACATAATATATCTATATGGACCAAAGTACACCTAATCTAATAAAATAACCTATCTAATTAGTCGATGGTTTGTCTGGTGCTCCTCTCAATTCGCGATGGAGATGATTTCGACCGTTAGCGCCGTTTTCAAAGAAACACAAACGCATTACCGCAGATTTGATAGAGGCTGGGTCGATTGAGGGTTTAAGCTATTTCATTCCATCTGCGCGAACGTTCGATGATGAGGTGAAATCGTGGATCATTATCAGAATTTGATTCTGACTTCAAATAGCCGGCGTTGAGCAATACTTCAGAACGGAAATCTTATCTGACTGCATGTATTATTCACTTCAGTTTCTGATTTCATTGAATTATCAAGATGACCTTGCTTTCATTGCGAGGGGTGTCATGGATCATTATCAGAGGTTTGCAGAGATTTGAATTGCTGGTGTTCCTTTTTTTTTTTGGTAGCTGAAATGGTAAGGAGACAATCTCTGTTTCCCGGACATTCTGAATTTCAACAGCTACTTCACATAGGTGATACTCCTGCGACTAACTGCTCCTTTTTCTTTTCTACTATGATTCAAATATTAATCCTTTTGCTAATCTTGAGAAATTCATTAATTGACTATTCTTTATTTGGATTTGACATTTTATGACCTGATATCTAGTTTGTACCTCTTGAGGATCATCTTAAAAGACAATCATTACCCAAAGTAAATGTTTCCTTTGTTCTTTCAAGAGTACCTAAGTAGCTGTTGGAGGATACAGTTTGAACAAAACTGTTAAGATTTGCGGGTGCCATAATGTTTGAGTGAGGGGATTAATTTGGTTGTTTCCCTTAGAAATTATATAAGATATGCATTGTCACACAGTCATTGTTCCTTGTGTTGGATTATCAAAGTCGGTTTTGTCTTCTCCATCGCGTCTATGATCGTATCCGGAATAATCGAGAAAAAGAGACGAAATTCAGCTTTAGCACACCCGAACCCGGACGGAATTGCTCCGATTACAGTCTTTTGGCTCGCCCCGTAGTTTATCCTAATGGGTTTATGTGAAGCATTCAATTTACTTGGACAAATCGAATTCTACAACAAGGAATTTCCAGACAGTATGATTAGCTTCGCGAATTCTTTATTTTCCGTGACCATGGCCGGAGCTAATTACATCGGCTTGATTATTGTGAACGTTGTTCATAATACTACGGGGAGAAACGGGCATCCGTTGGTTGGCGGGGGATATAAATGCGGGAAGATTAGAGTATTTCTACTATGTTTTAGCGAGGTTTGGGGTTGCTTTGAATTTCACGTATTATCCGGCTATTGCACCTGGATATAAGTATAAGAGCGGGGTTCGTATTGATGAAGATGAAGATAAAGAATCTCAGTTTGATATTGAGCTCAATGGCCTTAAACATTAAGTAATGTCTGCTTAATTGTTTGTAATCTAGAGGATCAACTAATGGATTTTGTGTAAATATTTGATGAATTTCCGTTGGATTTTCTTCATTGCATAAATCGATATAATAAGACGTCACTGCATGATGTCACTGCATAAATCGATATAATACGTCGTCACTGCATGACGTCACTGCATGATGTCACTACATGATGTCACTGCATGACACTACAAGAAAATCGGTTTTTAACGACGGGAAAACTAGTCATTTAAAAGCTAATGTCCTGTCATTGAAAACGTGTAACGACGGGAAATTTCCCGTCATGGCCCGTCACTACTGCCTTCCTAGCTAAAAAAAGTAAATAATGACATACAGTGTCCCGTCATTATAATTGTTGTATAATTAATGACGATATTATACTCTCATTAGTAGTTTATATTAATGAAGATAATTTTGATCATTATTGGTTCGATCTCCTCTCATTAGAAATAACAATACTAACAATATACCCCATCATTAGAATATCAATATTCCCGTCACCGTAAGTCTTTTTACCGCCAATATGTTCCTTGTCATTATTAATTACTTCATTAAAAGTTAATTTAATAATGATGATAAACTTATCGTCATTATTATTAATAGCAATACAATGATTTAGCATTAGTCTTAATTACCATTATTGAATTACATCTATTTAAAAACAACAAATATTAATACACAACACTAAATGCAATAATAGATTTTTATTGAAATAACGTTAACATTATGTGTTCACACACTAACATCTAAGCAAGACGAGTTCAACATCAAAAGAAAAATCCAAATGAAACGTAATATTAAATGACAAAGTTATTTTAAAACACCTACACCACTCAAACACTAGAACACAACATCATCCCATTTAACGAACTTGAAACTACAAGGTGAACTAGATTGAAGCAGTTTCTTCATGCTTATGCAACAATCAACCTTATCAAGATCTTCAATCTTGTAATTTAGATAGTTGTGAATGAAATTTTCAACATGGTGTGCAATAAATTCAACATCCCTTGCAAAATTGTTATCAAACATGTAAGATGACATATAAGGAAAAACTAAAATCTAAACGAAAAATTAATAATCGCAAGGCCAAAAAGGAAAGTATGGGCACGTCCAATGACCAAACACAAATACAATATTTCTTTGGAAAAAACACAGGCGAGCAGTAATGCAAGGGCTCAATACCTACTCCCAAGTCTATCCCCAGCAATTAATATTGAAATTTTATTTTGCCAGGGCTCATTCCTTATTTTGTTTTTCAGTTACTGTGTTTTCCATTTTTAATCTTCCTAGGCAAAAAGATAGTGTGAACAGAGCAGAATTCAAGTAGCAGTAGTTAGTAAATGATAGCAACAACATACAATCAAGGAGGGGCCATATATGTCTGAAAAAACCCATCATGTTGTAAAGTAACAATAGTTTGAACAGAGATAGAACGTACATGATAGTGAGAGAGAATATTACTGGAAAGAGGCGAAAGAGAAAGGGGTAAAAAAAAAAGGAAATTCTGCTGGTCATTTTCCAGCAAAAGATGATGGTCATTTTCCAGCAAAAAAATATGCACATTATCGTCTTACCAAAAGTGAAAAAGGACAATACATTTACACTCTTACTAATATGTATCCATTTAATGTCAATGAAACTGCCAACAATATTTATATGTAATAGCTGAAAACTCGTTAAGATAGCACACGCAGTATCAATTGTGCATTCATATTCTGATTTTCACTTCTAATAGCATATATATGCAGCTTATAGTCATGATATTAACGGAATTGTTGATCTAAGTATATCAACAAAACAACCAGATTCTTGGCCAGTTCAGTGATTTACGGAATCATGGTATTAAGTTTTTTTTTGGTTGTCATTCTTGCCTAAAGATGAAAACCAAAACACTGTTAACCATGTTGAGAACGTTCTGTATGGGGTCAAAACAAGCTCCTATCCAACAAACATATGCTACTATAGTTTCATCAAATTGGGTTTAGCATGTAATGGATTGGAGTAAGCTAAAAACATATTAAGATCTAAGATTAGAACCAGAATATATAAGCTGAAACCTACAAAATATAAAAGATCTAAGATTAGCACATAGACAAAACAAGTTCAGAAATTTTGTCTTCAGTTAAATTTGTTCATGATAAATCAAATCGAGCTGTAGGATCAGAAAGTTTGGATTCAGACTTGTTAACTAGCAATGAACCGGTGAAAAACATTGTGGATGAAATTGATCATGAATCAAATCAATATGTTGAAAAAGTGGAATCAGAAATGCTTGCTTCAGACCTGTTGATGAACAATGAACAGTTGAAAAACACTACTAATGCTCTTCACCTGTCTTTCGAAAAGCATATTCTAAAAAATCTTTAACACTGGCCTTGTATTTTACATTGAGTCGATCATTGATAAGACTCATCCATTTCTTATTGGGTGCCATTTTCCTAATTTCATAAATATGTATAATTGTGAACCAAAAAATCTAACACAGAAAACACTTGATGTAATATAATATAATATAATAGGATTAAAGATTGGAGCACAAGAGACCAAAAAAATCAGGTACGATGCACAGAAAACAAACATGTTCAATAAAAGTTGCCTAAAAAAAATCCTTTTGCCCACAAAAAAAGTATGGATGTGTTATTATGATAAATTTTTTAGTGATGCTTTACAGACAACAATCGATTGTGCCACAATAAGTGTCCCAATACATTTCGCACGCTTGATTATAGTGAGCCAACATCACAATCAATAAATACTACACTATAATCAAGGTACAAAATGTGTTGTGTCATACGTTGTGCGCATGTGCAACCGTTTTTCATTATAATGATATTGTTTCCTTTTGGTCGTGGTTATACGTGAGTTGATAAAACCCCGTAAATTCATTTTCCACCAAATTTATTTGTTTCCTTATACTTTTCATATAGTGCAGTTTCACACTTCAAAGAAGAGACCAATCAAATTAAAATGAATGTACCCCTGTTTGTCACAACTCAGTTTGACCCCTGTTTGTCAAAAATTTTTTTGGTAGCTCATTGTTTTGTTTTGTTATTGACATTGTAAACACTCATCCCAAAGCCCAAGTATGCAGCGTTACATAAGCAGCACGTTCGGTCATTTCCTCGATACCCTTTTTGTCATGAACACATAGCCTTACAAAATTTTTCCCACATTAAACAGTGAAAGACAATGCACGATTTTAGCCGTGTCTAGTGTATTTATAGACCTTTAACAAATTTCCTATGAAACAGAACATAAGAAAACACAGTTCAACTAAGATCTTGGGCTCCATGGGAAGTTTTTTTCACTCAACTTCTCTACACTCTAAAAATTAGTAATTTTTTTGTCTCTCTGTCACTCTCATTTTCAGTGGACAAAGTTTCCCTTCAGTCCCAACAAATAATTATGATAGTTCCTCAAGGTTAAATGGAATAAGAGCCATGACTAACAGGGTCATCGCATATAAAACTACATTATTAATACATAAAACAGAAAAAGATGAAGCAGCGAATAAGTTCAAAGAAAACGGGCCCAGGCAGAGATGTGCTGCCTGTATATAAAAAATAAGAATTAAAACAAAGAATAAGTATATGGTCTTGGGGCACGAAGGTCGAATGTTAAGCCCGAAATGGGGTGCCAGGCAGATCCATTGGGATGCCAATAACAAGCACCTATGTCATTCTAGCACTTCCAAACTAAGAAAATTAGGCCAGAAGTGTCACAACGAAATTAATGAATCCATCAATACTGTTCTTATCATTTCAAAATTCTGGTCTTTTCAATGCACACGGTGAACATACATAACTAAGCTTATGTGATCACAACACAGGGAATGCATTTCTTTTTCAGACTTTCATGCACCGAACCCACACCTGAAATCCAGTTTTAATCATAGAGACTCAACTGTATATCACCCGGAGCACGTAAAGACTCCAGTTTATATGACCAGAAAGAACGCAGGCCTTACACAGCTTCTTGAGCACTTAGTAGAACCCACTTTTATTTTTCCTTCATATTCCTTACATTAGCTTCTTGTATGTATTTATGTAAAATGACTTAGGAAAATTATAATCTAAAACAGACACAGAACATCATACTTTAAGTTCAAGCATATATATATATATATATATATATATATATATATATATATATATATATATATATATATATATATATATCACTCCCTCCTTTAAATTGAAAATCATGTTCATGAGTTTCCAAATCCTAGAATGTCCGTGGCACCAACATGATTTCAACACATTTCATTATGTCTATTCATGCCATAAATTTAATCATTTACTGCCACAAAAATCTCAGTTTAAAAGAACTCATTTAATTTAGACAATTTTTCGAACATGTGAGATGCAGAATTTGTAGAACATAAACTTCATCCATACATAGGTGATCTACAATGCATCAATTTACATAACAACGTCTAAACACATTCCAATCACAAGTAACCCATTTTATATTTCCCACGGTTTGTCACAGAAATAATAAAAACTGAATCAAATGGATAATAGAAAATGACTTACCAATCAAAGTAAAAAATAAATCTTACCAATCAAACATAATCAAACAGACTTTCAATTGGTTTTTCAATAACCATATTCGATATACAACATTATATCTACTATTGCAGAAATGCGCGATGCACATATAGGGAGATTCATCAGAAGCCAATCATAGGATGAACAAGTTGCGTTAGCTGTGACCAATTTTTGGATTGTGCAAATACAAACCGTGAAGATCGTGGAATCAAATAGCAATTATAAAAAAGATTCTTTGTGATATCAACCAAGCCACAAACCAAACCACAAAATTATTACGGTGGATCTCCAAAAACACCAACTAATCAATTTCTAGAAATAGAAAAATCTCATGAATTCGAAATCATACCTGATTACACCGATATCAACCCAAGAAACACCGATGACGCCGCACCCAGCAATGAACTGTTACTCTAATCAACCAAAACATAAATACGAAGCAAATATGTGAAAATTTAGAGAAGGAAATCAAGTAGACAATAGGTGGGTATTGTACACCAAACCTAAGAAATAAATTAACAAGCAAAATCAAATACCTGACAAATAGATCCTTGGTAGGATCAATCGCTTCTTCGATGCTGAATACGTAGGTTCGATCACGATTTGGAAAAAAGTTTATTATTTTTGGACTTCTCTGAATTGTATATCAACGGTTTAATTGTGTGATAAGCTATGAGCCGCTATAGTTTTAAAGTAGGAAAATTGGATAAATCAATTGTTTTAGAGGGATAAATCAATTTTAAACAAAACCTGGATAGTTAAATTAACGTGGATAGAAATCAGGAAAATTTCTTTGGCGCTGATTTGGAAAAGTGGGGCGGGACCTTTTTTACTAAAAGTAAAAGAATTTGCGGGAAAATACATTCCAAGAAAAAGTCATGTTCCCCAACCCCCGCAAAACGTCACCGTATAAATCGATATTAATTTTTTTGTACGCCACTGCATAAATCGATACCATAAGACGCCACTGCATAAATCGATATAATAAGATGCCACTGCATAAATCGATACAATAAGACGTCACTGCATAAATCGATACCATAAAACGTCACTACATAAATCGATATAATAACGACGTCATAAATCGATATAATAAGATGTCATTGTAAGACGTCACTATATAAATCGATACCATAAGACGTCACGGCATAAATTATACATTATGATGTCACTGTATAAATCGATACAATATGACGTCACTACTAAAAATATGACGTCGCGACGGTCAATCCGTCGGTGCGGCCAATGTGTCGCGGCGGTCAATATGTCGGGGCGGCCAATGAGTCGTGGCGGTGCAATGCATCGGAGCGGTCAATCCGTTTCGACGGTCAATACGTCGCAACGGTCAATGCGTCGGGGCGGTCAGTCTGTCCCGACAATCAATGCGTCGCGGCGGTCAATGCGTCCCGACGGTCGATGCGTCGGGGCGGTCACTGCATCAGTTCGATGTCTCTGCATCGTCAAAAGTTATAACATCGTGATGTCTTTGCATCGGGGGTGGTCACTGCATCGCGGTGTCTCTGCATCTGGGTTGGTCACTGCATCGTGGTGTCTCTGCATCGGATGTGGTCACTGTATCGAGGTGATCAATGGATCACGTGGTCAATGCATCGTGGTGTCACTTCGTTGAGGCGTCGGATGGGTGGTCACTACGTCGCCGTATCGATCGGGTGTCTCAATGGATCTCGCATCGGCGTGGTCACCGCATCGCGGTGTCACTTCATTGCGGTGTCTCGCATCACGGTGTCGCTTCATCGCCGTGTCTCTACATCGCGGTGTCACTTCATCGCGGTGTCTCGCATCGCGATGGTCATCGCATCGGGCGTCGCGGTGGTCAATGTATCGCGATGGTCATCGCATCGGGGTCAATGCATCGGGTGGTCGATGCGTCGTGGTGGTCGTTGCGTCGCGGTGGTCAATGATCGTTTTAATTGGATCGCAGTTACATGATCATCCAAAACTATAGATTGTGCGAAGAGAGACCAAATCTACAGGTTTTTTTTCACATTTTTCGTTCTTTGAAGCTTCTCCCATGCCCAAATTTCTGTCCTTTACAGAGTGGTGGGATCTTTTTATCTACATTCAGGATAATTAAAGGATGAATTTTGGCAAATCACTAATTTTTTCTCCAAAAATACGATCTTGCTGCTTCCATTATTTTTTCGATCCATATTTCATCTACCCTCATTTTGGGGGGAAGTATATCGGCCTTCCCGGTACTTCATGATAAAATATCCAGTAATCTGTTCCAATTTTTAATGGCTAAAAAGCATAAGAAAGGCAACAGGTTGGAAGTCAAAATGCCTTGCAAAGGCCTCCAAAAAGGTCTTAATACAATCGGTTTCAACCACTTTCATTATATGCGATGCAAGTGGTGTGTTTCCCTTCCAAAATTCTTATTGATGCGGAGAAGACGAAACTACATTCCATTAGCTAGGAGGTAATACGCGAATTGAAAGAGGCAGTAAAGTTAGGGGTGTTTGTTTAACTGTGGAGGCAATTAAATTAATTAAGGGTAGAATGGGGAATAAGGAAAAAGTGTGTCCTTATAAGTCCAATAGATTCCTTTTTGTCCTTATAAGTTCAATAAATTTTTTGTGTAGACTTTTGGATCTTTGGCTACTTTTTTTTTATTATGTCACATATTACATTTGGTATATATATATATATATATATATATATATATATATATATATATATATATATATATATAAACTTTTGTATATTACTCGACATCCTACAATAAAAGTACCAGTTTCTTTTATTTTCCTCTTATACAAAGAAAATATAAGTTAATAAAAAAAATCATTATCAAATGTATTTGATTGCATTGTTATAAAAGAAAATGATTAATATAAGAAATTTATTTTGTATATTTAATGAACCACCGCAGCTTATGTTGTACATTAAATATGACATAGTAAAATGACAAAATATACGAAGACGAAAAACAAAAATCCAAAAAAAAAATTTATGGTGTAACGATTGTATTAAGTTGCATGCACTATAGTCATTTATTTTTATTTATTTTTTATATAATACACTTCTATCGTGTATAATAGTTTAGAAATAAATGTTTGTTTTTATAAAAAAAAGAACTAAAAAGTTTGTAATGTTGTCATTTAATACAACGTTTATACATCGTTGTATTGGAAAAAAATTCATGTGACACTCCTATTAAAAAAATCATCATTAAGCTGTCAAAATTCACAATTGAAATATACTTTTTTTTCGAAAAAAGGAAAAAAATTGAAATACAAAAAATGGATAAAAAAACGAAGGGGAACGACAGGACGGGAGTTGTATCTTCAACGAACAAATAAAGTTAGAAAAAAAATGATGGAACAAAACAAAAATATTTAGACAAAAACAAACAAATAGTTTTGCAGAATATTAATGTTCTATCATTATAAAAACAAATTTAAAAAAAAAAAAAAACTACTACCCCTCCGTTTTTTTTATCTGTCACATTTCAGAATTTTCTCTTTTTTATTTATATTTCATTTTACCTTCCCAATACATCATTTATTATTTTTTCCACAATTACCATTAAAATATTTACATCTCCAATAAAAAAATATATTTTCAATACTAAAAACTCTTTTACCAACAAAGTATTTATATTTCCAATAAAAAATATATTTTCAATACTATATTTTAAACATATTAATTATTTTTTTAATTTGTATCACTTTTCTTTCTGCGACATATAAATAAAACGGAGGGAGTATTACATCTAAAGAAAAAACCTATGACGTCTAAATGAAGGAAGTGGACTCTTTTTCTTTGGTGGGGCCCAACTATATATTAAATGCAGTGTGAAAAAAACATCCGGTGGTAAGAGAAATAGAATGGAGGGTAATTTTAGATTCTGCTCTGTTATTAGCGTGATAGCTTTGGCAATAGCGGTACCCAAATTAAATTTATCAATGTTATCATTTTCTTTTGTCATTTATTGATTTTGTACACTCTATGTAACCGGCAACATGAAATTCTCTTCATACCTATATTGGAAAATTCTTAGATGTTAACTTCATAACCGTGAAGTGAAGTTATATATCTGGTTGAATCTACACACAATTTCAATCGGAATGAAATTGTATGTTTCAGATTTATTTATATATGTAACTCCACAAATGCTATTATAATCCTCTAGATGGGGTTGGACACACATTTTATGCATTGTGTGCGTTTACTTCAATGAATTTCATTTGTTACTTAAATATACCGTGTATTAAATTTGTGTAAATAGAAAATAAATTGATAAAATAGTTTGACCATTTCCCCCTCAAAAAAAAGGAAAAAAAGTTTGACCACTATGATCGCCATACGCAAGGACATAGACAGTGGCGGATCCAGAAAATTTATCCAGCGGGGTCCGTAAATATTTAACACGGCAAATATTTTTTTTCACGGGTTCCGAAATATTTTTCTATAAGTAAAATGTAGATTATTTCTATTTTTAACGGGGTCGCGGACTCCCTATACTAAAGGATAGATCCGCCCCTGGACATAGGTACTAACTGTAACGCCTCCAGACCAGGGGCTCGTTAGCGCAAAATGAGTCATATATGGTCCGGTCAACTGCTTAGACCGCTGTCCTTGTTTGGTCTAAAAAGACTAACCCGAGTTGACAAGATATTTATGTCTCACACTTATACAGGGGTGAACATTCTACTCTTTTTCCTATGTGAGACTTTACACTAACAAGGCTGAGGGGCTAATCCCACCCCTGATTTACATATGATACAAAACTATATAATCCAGTTTAATTTATGCTATCTTAATTCAGTCATATGATTATTCGGATATAATTTATTAGCCCACCCTAACTTCAAACCCCGATTATGTCCTTGGCCATTAGTATTACTAAAAATTGGTATTAGGTTTAAAGATACAAAATATATAAGAATTTTTTCCGGTAACTATTTTTCTTGATATGCCACTGGATCTCGATCCCCGACGGTGCAAGGTACACGCTCCCCCGACAGTGCATCGAAACGGTGTCGTTTCGATCCGAAACGACGCCGTCTCGATGCGATGTTAAAAGAAGAAAAATACCACAGTCAAGAAGGCGTCGTTTCGGATCGAAACAGACACCGTTTCGATGCACTGTCGGGGGAGCTGTGCACCTTGCACCGTCGGGGATCGAGATCCATATGCCACTATGTCTGGAGAGAGAGGAATGACGACATTGATTTATAGCCAATAAATTACAAACAAATCAGGGGTTTAATCTTTCACAAGAATTGTAATATAAAATTTCAATTGGGCAAATGGGCACCAATAACATGGCTAGTGGCAATATTGTATGTATTATATTATATAAAACAATAAAATACACAAATTCATATTAATTCACAATAGAAAAAGCAATGTAATTGACTACACTTGAAGAAGTTTCACAGCTCAAAAGCATATCTTCACTAATCCCAGTTGTTGCATAACTATTTTTAATCCCATTTTCACAGCTATACGTCAAATCCAATGACTCTCCCAATTGCTTTATTTCTTTATATTTTCCTTGTTCCGATAATTTATATGCATCCAACAACTTCTGTATTATCACCCCGTAATCCGTCACACAGTTTCGATACGAACCCTTCAATGCTTCATTAGTAGTACTATTGTCCCTCAACTTTGTGAAAACTTCAAGATTCTTGTTGGCTTGAATGCTTGTTAGATTGATTGAGATGAGTGAAAGTTGATCAAGATTTGCAGAACCGGTACGTGAATCGCCCTCGAGGATATGAACACATATTTCTTGGTTTTGGGTTTGGGAGCAAATGGTGTTTAGGAGTTCATGGGGGACACCCTTGATTTGAGGGAGAATTATGAGAGATAATATGAAGAAGAAGAGTTTAAGGTGTTGTAGATGATGAGGATGATGGCCCATTGTTTTTTGTTTGTATGTTGGGGGATAAATGATGGGGTTCTTATATATTTAAGGGTCAGACTCTGCATATTATGTTGTATAAATATGGCTTAAAGGGAACAACAATGTCAATCAACACGCAGAAAACTCAGAAAACGCAGAAAATTTGATAACTTGATATGAACGTAGAATCGTGATGAACACTTTCCTACAAAAGTTATTTGCCCCTTCTGAGAATGCGCTAGGGTGTCACAAATACTTTTGTGAGATAAGACTACGTTTTCCTTCATATTTAGGCACCAAAAATATGAAGAATGCTCTTGGAGATAGTATATAAGTGTTTTAACTCTCAAAGATGAATGTCTTTATCTTTCTTGTAAACTCTTCCATTTAAAGCACTTAAAATGATCATTTATATTGGTGGAAAAACGACCTATTTTATGTATGCAACCTTTGGAAACAAGGTGCATACAAAAAACGATTGAAAAGAGTGAAAAAACACATCACTTCGAATTTCGGGCCACGAGCGGGCGCTGTGGCCCCCTGTGAAAGCCAAAAAACCGACCAAACTCTCTGTTCAAATTTATACACGAGAAAAACCCCACGGGCGGGCGCACATGGTGACGAGCGGCCGCTTGTCACCTGTTTTTCCCAAACACGAGATTTTGGTCCTTTAAGTGGATTTTCAGTCATTTAAGCGATTTTCCCGAACTATACTTGATCATTTAAATCCGTAAACTCGTTAAATACTTATATGAGCATACACTCCGTATCTCCAAACTCATTTATAGCATTCCGAGTTCACCCATCTTTGTACCAAACCCCGATTACAATAAATGTACATGGTAACACTTAAATTACCAACAATCCTCCCCCATTTAAGTGTAATCCTTGGTTTAGTTGAAAAACAGTCAAAACACAACAACTCATGCATCAATGATAATGTCACGAAGATTGAATTATCACCTAGTAATGTTACACATTTCAAATATTCGAGTATCGGGGTGTGTCTAAGCATTGAACCCCTTTACACGTTTTGAATACATGAAGATAACATACACATAGAGTTAATGTAACTCCAAAAGCTTATTCTTGACACTAATTGTTCAGGCCTTGTGTCCATATCCATTCATGAGCATATAGAAAGCCAACCCTAGAACTTTCTTGAAGCGGCCAAACTTCATACTCATATATGTGAATCTTTCTAATCATGTACCTGAAACACTTTTCCAAAAGATATCACCTACACAACAGGTAATGCACATACTTTCGGGACTTTTTCATGTGCCAAATCTTCGAGAATGGGCCTTCCATATTGAATTCTGCCTATGGCGTTGTACCATAAGGGAATTGGGTATCCCACCCCAAAGATTTAATGGGTTTTACACATCCCGATAACAAACTTTTTACCAAGTTTCAAGTCAATCTATATTTGGTCAAACAAGATTGACTAAATCATGAGTACTCTTTGAACAACCACCATCATCCTTTGAGTTATAAACTCACAATCCAAACACATTGGATAACTAGGATGAACTTGGTTATTAATTGCAAGGGAATTCCGAACTTCTAAGTCATCAACAAAGAAATCCAACTCCATAGTCCAACCGAGAAATTTATGCACTTAGAAGCTCATAAATGATACTTCATCCTAGCACAAATTACTAGTTAACCGAGGATTCTTCTAAACCGAAGGAATCTCATTTTACTATAGAGTTTAAACCTCCCCCATGTCGTAGTTTAAAGCCTTGATGACAATACCGTCCAATTATGAACAACATGATTTGGTTAATACCAAAATCAACATGTCAACAATGTAAACTACTACATCACCTTATATTCCAAGGCAAATCCAATCTTTTGTAGATCGAGCATGTTTCACTTTTAGTATCATGAATAGATACTAAACCAAAGCAAAACACCAAACATGTATTCAACATACATCAAAGGACAAAGTCACTTCCTTAGACATCAAACATATATAAGACATATAAAGTATAAAACATATGTAAGATTTGAATAGTTACGAACAAGGTATTACAAACAACTTTAAATTAAACTAATCTTCAAGCTAAGATGTCTATCAAGTTTAATTAGCACCTTGAACCAAAATAGCATATACACTCCTATAGCATAGCAACATCTTATATGCATATAAGTATCACTTAAGCATACCAATAAACATACATGTAAAATTATTTCAAATCATACAAACCATGTACAACTAATGTTTAAACTATATACTTCCAAGAACCAAAGGATATACTTAAATCTCTTAACAATGACAACCTTGACTCCTTTTCATGAATGTCACGGATCAACAATCCACCGGTTCAAAACTTCAAAAACGAGTTGATCCTTACACTCACAATTTTCCAAACCGGAGTCAAAACTCAAAACAACATTTTATTAGTTGTTTCACCAAGACTTAGTTTACTGTCATTATTCTATCCTTTGTTTGATCTTACATACTAGGCATTCAACCTAGTAAAACAAGTTTTCCAAAAATCTAAATTTCTTTAGATTTGCAAACTCTTCATTACAAGTGTTCTATCAAAGAGAGACATTTAAAAACATTATCTCTTCAACATGATTTCCATCTATTTGTACCATTAGAAAACATCTAACTACAATAGACATCAAGCTTTCCAAGAGATAACACTTGATTCATCCCAACATTAGTTATACACAAACACTTAAAATTTCTAAACATTAACATGATTTTATCACCAAGATCAATGAACATTAAACATTAAACACGCAGCAAGTTTCATCATTGATTCAATCATGTCTAGAAAAATCAAGCCAAACAACATATATGAATAATCAAATAACATCCAAGAACAAAACTAGACACTACAATCAAATTTTATATTGATTGTAGTTACTTGTTCTTGGACACCACATACTTTCATGAAATAATGTAAATAAACATACATACCATTCATCCGTAGTCATAGCAACATCACAGCAATTTTTACAAAGTCATTCCAATGAACTTTTACTTACCAAAAGATTATAATCGACTTTGCATCAATCAAAAAACCGCAGTAACTTCTCAGAATTTCTGACAACTGTCAACATCGAACCAGACCGCAAACTTGATATCACTGCGATCCTCGTCTCGCCACGATTCTAACGGTATCTCCGGATTTTCAAACCGATTCTGAATCAAGAGTTATGCCCAAAATACTAGGACACATCCTTTGATCAAGTCTGCCATCTTAAAGTTCACTCCCTCGAACTCTTCCTTTCGAAACCGACATTGTAAACTAAATAACTTTTGTAGATTGTTGTATAAATGTGGCTTACAAGGGAACAACAATGTCAATCAACACGCGAAAACTCGAAAAACGCGTGAAAATTTGATAACTTGATATGAACGTAGAATCGTGATGAACACTTTCCTACAAAAGTTATTTGCCCCTTCTGAGAATGCCTAGGGTGTCACAAATACTTTTGTGAGATAAGACTACGTTTTCCCTTCATATTTAGGCACCAAAAATATGAAGAATGCTCTTGGAGATAGTATATAAGTGTTTTAACTCTCAAAGATGAATGTGCTATCTTTCTTGTAAACTCTTCCGTTTAAAGCACTTAAAATGATCATTTATATTGGTGGAAAAACGACCTATTTTATGTATGCAACCTTTGGAAACAAGGTGCATACAAAAAACAGTTGAAAAGAGTAAAAAACACATCACTTCGAATTTCGGGCCACGGGCGGGCGCTGTGTGCCGCCCGTGAAAGCCAAAAAACCGACCAAACTCTCTGTTCAAATTTATACACGAGAAAAACCCCACGGGGGGCGCACATGGTGACAGAGCGGCCGCTTTGTCACCTGTTTTCCCAAACACGATTTTGGTCCTTTAAGTGGATTTTCGGTCATTTACGATTTTCCCGAACTATACTTGATCATTTAAATCCGTAAACTCGTTAAATACTTATATGAGCATACACTCCGTATCTCCAAACTCATTTATAGCATTCCGAGTTCACCCATCTTTGTACCAAACCCCGATTACAATAAATGTACATGGTAACACTTAAATTACCAACATATTAGACATGGGCCGGATTTCGGATTAGTCGGATCAGTTAGTTTCGGATCCGGAGATTTTAAGGAAAAGAAAAAAGGTTACAACTCTTGTATCAAATGTAATTATGCATTAGAGCATTTACAATAGATATTTTAAAAACTGTATTTTAGAGATTTCAACATTAAAATTTAAAAAGAAAAAAACACTACAACAAATATTTTTTTTATCGTAAAATGCAGATTCGGTAATTTTTATTTATAATTACCTTATTCATCCAAATTCTGTGAAATTTCTCTTATACATCCCATATTTATTCAGATTTTGTGAAATAGAGAATCTGATGTATATCTGTTAAGAGTATATATTATTATGGAATTTTTTAATGTCATTCTTGCAGCTGTAGCCTGTAGTATGCAATTAAAAGGGTATCTAGAAGGAATAAAATAATATATATGCATAATATAACTGTTACTTTTATAAAAAAAAGGAAACAAAATAGTAGGTAGATTGTAAAAAAAAAAGAATAGTAGTAAGTAGTCAGCAACTCAGCATATGGATATATACACGTGATTATATAATAATGAGGAAACGCTTCAATGATTAATGCACAGAGACTTTGTAGAAAAAGAAAAAAAAAAAAAAGAAAAAGAAAAAAGAACTCCATGTAAATAGGAAGTTTAGTATTTACTGTATTTTATTATTGAATTCTATTATTCATGGAGCAGCTAATATACTTTTTTTTTTTTGGGCAATGATAAAAAATGACACAAAATAGATTTATTGGGCAAATAGGATACTAAAAATCTTATTTGGTTATAAGAACACAAATTAGATAGATAGACTCAAATACCCTTAATGAATAAAAAGGAAAAAACAAAGGGGAAGAGACACTGGCTGAAGTCGCTGAAATTTTTATTTTTATTTTATTTTTATTTTTTTTTTCTTTTCTGGCTAGAGGTTACACATGCTGTTGTGTGTGGGTTTTTTTTTTTTTGGGAGGTTGTAACTTGAAAATGTGGTATATTTTTGTTTCTATTTTTTTTCCGTTTTTTTTTTTTGACGGTGAAAATTTATTTTTTTCTTTTTTTATTGACCACCATGATACATTGACCACCCGATGCGTTGACCACCGTGATGCATTGACCACCCCGATGCATTTACCACCGCGATGCATTGACCACCGCGAGGAAGTGACCACCGCGATGCACTGACAACCGCGATGCATTGACCAATGCGATGAAGTGACCACCGCGATGAAGTGACACCGCGATGCTCTAACAACTGTGATGCAGTGACCACCCCGATGGATTGACCACCGCGATGCATTTACCACCCCCGATGCAGTGACCACCCCCGATACAGAGACGCCACGATGCAGAGACACCTCCAATGCAGTGACCATCGCGATGCACGACCACCCTCAATCTATTGACCACCGCGATACAGTGGCCACCCTGATGCAGAGACACCGCGATGCAGTGACTGTTGGAAGTAGCGCCTGAAAGACAATTTATGTAATTGTTTTTAGAATTAATAAATAACAGATTTATTCTCATCTTATTACTTGTTTCGTGCTTGTAAGTAATACACTATTGAAAACCCTAAGTCGTATCATATGTAGCCATATAACTTAGTGTGTGTAGCACGCGAGGATTGATACACTTGAAATGTTAGTCCGTGGTGAACTTAATCAAAGTATGGGGTCTATTGATTAAACCACCATTAATGCGCCCGAAACACTTTATGGTGTGACCGTCTTATCCGGACCGTCGATATTGGTTGTCTAAGTGGGGCATTTATATATGATGCAGTCATATAGGACTGGACCAATTTAATCTGCGTTTCTCATATAATTCCGTGATTGAGAAAACTTATTAAATGACAAGATGATCATATATGGATTAACCTTAATCCTGAAGTGATTACAGACTCTTACTTGTTTCAGGATAGGATTTGATGTGTTCGTTAAGGATCGCTAAGAGGCACGGTCCGAATCACTTTCACGTTGGCACTATTCTGGAATGAGTGAGAAGTGTGTGTCTCACATATATGAAATCTATTCCTTCCTGCGGGAAGTAGAAAGACAATCCCCTTATTTATTAATCCTAGAAACTGATCGATCCGCGGAGTTCGTATTGGTTATGAACTAATTGATCACTAGTGGGTTAATGGTAAATAATGATAAGATGTATTGAAGAGGGTTTACGGAAATAATCCCGCTTCATTACGGATAGTCTATGGAGGGTTAGTTTATATGTAATGATTATATCAATGGACACTTATCGACTCGACTCGACGTTTTGAGAATAACCTACATCTATAATCGATAGTGTTCAGTTTCGGATTTATGGTGGCGTAATCCCGGAATTAATGAGTTGAGTAGAAATATTATATTCGATGAATATTTTATTCAATTTATTGTAGCTAATGGTTATAGGTCCATGGTCCCCGGGTTGACTCCTAACACGCGAGTATTTTTCCATTGTATGGAACCTCGAGAATAAATTAAATAGTTGATCTATTTAATGAATATGCAATATTATTTATTTGGTAAATAATATGTAAAATAGAAAAGACATTTTCTATTAAAATAATGATGAATATGGCGCCACACTTGATGATAATTTAGGAGAAGAAATTTTCCTAGATTATGTCACATGTGTAATTAGTTAATTATCTATTTGTTGGATAATTAATGGAAATATAAGAGATTGATTTTTTTAGGAATTATCTCTTATCTTTTGGCAAATATCTTTTCTTGTGGGAATAAGTTGTGTGAAAAGGATAACTCTCTTGACTAGTTATTTTCCAATATAAAGAGAGTTTCTCCCAACACAATTTCACACATTAATTGCGCCAACATCAAATTAAAAAGGAAGAAAAATTAGTTTCTTGCCTTAGTCATTAAGAGAAGAAAAACCTAGGGTTTTTCTTGTGCATATTCGAGGAGGTTCTACGGTGAGAATCGACGTCCACCAGTCGTCGCTAGGAGATACAATCTGGAAGAATGCGGCTTCTCCCTTTTCTCGACTTCTCATCTCTCTCCGGTTTGGGTAAATCTACTAACTTTCTTGTAGTTATTAATTAATCATGCGAATCGAATCGTGGTATTATTGCATGCGAATTTATTCGTAGCTTCCGCTGTGCATGATCGAGTGTCTCGATCGGTGCTGTGAATCAGATCTGACGATCCAATTATGGATCAGATCCGGATTCGGGTTTTTGGATATCTAGCAGTGACTACCCCCGATGCAGAGAAACCCCGATGCAGTGACCACCCCCGATGTAGAGACACACCGCGATGCAGTGACCACCACCGATGCAGAGAGACCACGATGCAGTGACCACCACCCGATACAGAGACACCGCGATGTAGAGACGCCGCGATGCAGAGACACCTCCAATGCAGTGACCATCGCGATGCATTGACCACCCCGATGCAGAGACACCGCGATGCAGTGACCACCCTCTATTCAAAGACACCCCGATGTAGTGACCACCCGCTATGCAATGACCACCCGCGATGCAGAGATACCGCGATGCAGTGACCACCCCTGATGCAGAGACACCACGATGCAGTGACACCGCATTGCAGAGACGCGGCGATGCAGAGACACCGCGGTGTTATGACATTTGACGATGCAGAGACACCGCGATGAAGTGACACCGTATTGCAGAGACACCGCGATAAAGTGACACCGTAATGCAGTGACCAACCTCGGTGTAGAGACACCCCCAATGCAGAGACACCGCGATGCAGAGACACTGCGATCCAGAGACACCACGATGAAGAGACACCGTGAAAAAGTGACACCGCATTGCAGAGACACCGCGATGCAGAGACATCACGATGTTATGACATTTGACGATGCAGAGTGACACCGCATTGCAGAGACACCGCGATGTAGAGACATCGCAATGTTATGACATTTGACAATGCAGATACACCGCGATGCAGAAACATCACGATGAAGTGCCACCACGATGTAAAGACACGGCGATGAAGTGACACCGCGATGCAGATACACGGCGATGAAGTGGCACCACGATGCGACACCACGATAAAGTGACACCGCGATGCAATGACATTTGATGATCCGACACGCGATGAAGCAACACCGCGATGACATTTGATATTTTTCCGACTTCAAACGGTTGTATCGCGGTTGAGCAAAAAATTGTACACCCTTTAACCATGGACAATGACATTAGCAACGATTTACGCAGTGACAAGAACATTTGAAACGATTTATGCAGTGACATTTGATTTTTTCTCATACAACATTATTTCTGAAAATCGAAATTTTCTTCTCAAAATTGACGCGATGCAATGCCAAAAAATCACATTGTTAAAGAATGACAAGTATATGCACCTGGAAGACACCCTAAGGTGATCAAAATCCACCAAATTGCCTATGCTAATCCCAGGGCACATGAATCCAAAAATTGACTTCAAATATCCACCAACAAGCACTACCACAAAAGCAATGCCCAAACATCATGGGGCAAAAGAAGCACCAAAAGGAGTTCATCATCATAAAAAAACCTATCTTTTTTTATACACCTTGTTCTGCTGGAATGATCCAGGAGCATCAATTAAACTCTTCCCTAAACCAGTAACAGCAGTAAAAGCAACAACAGCAGGAGTAGCAACATTAGAAATACAGTCAGGTGTAGGAAAAGCAATAGCAGTAGTCTAGCCCACAACATGAGCATCATTTTTCCCCAAAACAAGGTGCGGCAGAAATAGTAGGAGCAGCAGGCAAAACAGTGGCAATCAAATCAGTAGCTAGAACATTTTCTTGAACAAGAACTTTTTCAGAAAGATTTCCCAAATCAATTCCCACGATGTTAAAGACAACATGAGAATTCACACCGGCGGCCTCTGCCACCCCAACAACAATATTTGTATCCAAACAAGCGAAGAACACCGGCGGCCTTTTTAGGCTTATTTGCGAGCAAGTTTTGATTCAAAACAGAGGCAGCCTTGACCTTGTTAACATAAAGCTTTGGCTTATTACTCTTGGAGCCATCACAAGTATCATCATTGTGACCAAATTTCATACACTTTGAACAGAATTTGGGGGCATCTTCATAGAGAATAGGCAGCAGAAGTAGCTCACTTTCAGGCAAATTGATGGGAATCAAGCTAGGCCTAGGCATAGCAAAATCAACCTTCATCAAACACCTTGCAAAACTTATTCTCTTTTTAATAGCAGTAAGCAAATCAGAATATTGAGGAACACCCACAAACCCAGAAGGAGGTGCACCAACATTTTTATTAACCACATCCTTACTAACAACAGGACCATTACCCCCAACAGAATTACCCACACCATTATCAACAATCACCGGAGGTGAAGGCATCAAAGGAGAAATAATTGCAGGAAGCAAATTAGATACCTTAGTAGCAGCAGCAGGTGTAACAATCGATTCACCCACCAATGAAGCATTCAAAGGAGGCTGAATTGCAACGAGTACCTTTCCGCATTTCAACATCATTGAATAAGAAACAGGAGAAGCCCCGGCCACCAAAGAAACAGAATAGTCTGAATTTTGAATCGGAGAAACCGAGTTTCTGACAATGGGCTTATCTATATCACCAGAAGATGAAGTTGTCGTAGCCGGAAGAGCTAAAACAGTGGAATTTACATCAGAATCAGAGGAACGGGCAACTAAATGCTTAGGGTTCCTTCGATTTTTCTTACCCATGGAACAAAGAAGCAAAATGAATAGAAAGCAGCACAAGAAACGCTCAGAGAAGAAGGAAAGCCGGCCAAAGATAGGCAAGAGCCATAGCCGCCGGTGAGAGAAGCTTCTCTCTAGAATCCTACTACTATTGAGATATTTTTCCCGATGATCAGCGCTATTGACTAAGGGTAATATAGGAAAAGTAAATGAAATGTTCCTTATAAACGATTATCTTTTTTAGGTATTCTAAGTGCCTAATTAAGTCTTCAAACCAGTCTTTATAAAAAAGAAAGAAAAAAAAACTCCATTTAAATAGGAAGTTTAGTATTTACTGTATTTTATTATTGAATTCATTTATTCATGGAACAGCTAATTATACATTTTTTTTTTAGTATAGCTAATTATACTTGATTCAAAGTATGTCCATTTAAATTTTTTTTTTTTTTTTGAGAAACCATTTAATTTTTTTTAACAGACTAAAATATAAATAAATAAATTTTAAGAGCATAATTAGAAAGTCTACTTTCAAATATCATTGGTATTCTCCTAAAATATATATATATATATATATATATATATATATATATATATATATATATATATATATATATATATATATATATATATATATATATCATTGGTATTATAAAGTTTATGTCCTAATTATTTCGTTCAAGATTATTGCACATGGAGGCATGTTACCTACAGCAAGATTTCTTTCACTTTATTTCTTTAGTGAATATTTTTTATATATTGAGTATATATGGGATGAGAGTGAGTAATAACCCAAAATGTCCAGGTTGGTGCATTGGGTCAAATTAAAATCTATTTTGGTTTAATAAAAAACCTTATAAGATATGTCCAAAATATATAAAGATACAAAGAAAAACGTGAGTCTATTGGCACGTCATAGTCATAATAATGTTTGGTATCACGTATACATTAAAAATTTATGTATAGTTGTGATGCCAGTGTTAAAACTTCACTTAAAAGTAAACAAGAACTTGAATTAAAAACTGGAAATACAGAAAACACGAAAGGAAGAAGATGAAGATCTTCTTCTTCAAATCAAAATACAAAAGAGCGGGAAAACGCAAAACTAATCAATTCCATTAGACGATTGATCTTAACTTCAATAGAAGCTTCTAATTGTACAATGGAGCATCTAAGAAATATTTATATTGAGCTGCTTGAGCTAATTCGGTTGTAACCGTCTCAACCAACTTTGTAGCCAAGTGTTTGATGAAATGCGTGTATGAGCCAACAAACCATCATATCCTTGCAGCATTAATCTCAACACCCCCCTCAAGCTGGAAGGGCTGAAGGCCATGAACAGCTTGCCAACAAACCATCCTATCCTTGCAACATTAATCCTAAAACATATTTTTAAAGGGTAGGCTTGTAGTAGTGTGTTGAGATTGTGTTTGTTGACTGGTTTGGTTAGAATATCAGCTGGTTGTTGATCTGTTTGTATAGGCAATGGTTTGAGAATCTTGGCTAGGTATTTCTCTCTGACAAAATGATAATCTATGTCTATATGTTTGGTCCTTTCATGGAAAACTGGATTTTCCACAATGTGTAGTGCACTTGAGCTATCACAGTATAAGGGAACAATAGCAATATAATTGATATGGAAGTCCTTGAGTAAATATAGCAGCCATTGGACTTCACATACAGTGATGGCCATGGCTCTATACTCAGCTTCATTAGAGCTTCTGGAAACGGTAGGTTGTTTCTTGGATTTCCAAGATAAAAGTGCTCTGCCTAGGTAAACCAAAAGGCCTGTAACTGATCTCCTGGTCTTTGTGCATGCAGCCCAATCTGAGTCACTGAAAGATTTGAGACTTATAGGACTATCATTAGGGAAGAATGACCCTTTTGCCAGGTGCTGCTTTTAAAAATCTGAGTAATCTGTGGGCAGCCTTCATGTGTGCATTATTTGGCTTGTCTAAAAATTGACTTAACTGTTGTGTGGCAAATGCAATATCAGGCCTAGTATTGCCTAAGTATAGCAGCTTTCCAAGAGACTCCTATATTCAGTGTTTGAGGGTAATAATGGGGCCTGGACTTCTGTTAAATTCTGAGTAGCATCCATTGGTGTAGAAGCAGGCTTACATTCTAGAAAACCATAGTGTCTAAGCAAATCCAAGCAGTACTTTCTTTGGTTGATCACAATTCCAGACTTTGTCCTTGCTACCTCAAACCTTAGGAAATATTTGAGTTGTCCTAGATCCTTTATTGTAAATGCTTCATGTAGGAGATCTTTGAGCTGTTGGATAGCTGTCAAACTTTAGCTTCCTACTACAATGTCATCCACATATACTAAAAAACAATAAAATATGATCCTGTGCCTTTAGTGAACAAGCTATAATCATTTTGAGACTGTTTGTAACCATTTTCCAACAGTTTCTGTGTTAGTTTGGCATTCCATTGCCTGCTAGCTTGTCTAAGGCCATATAAAGACCTATTTAACTTGTAGACTTTTCCATGAGCTTGTAATCCTTGTGGAAGTCTTATATATACTTCTTCATCAAGGTCTACCTGTAAGAATGAATTATTTGTTAGGAAATCACTAGTTTAACGCAGCGGAATTTAAAATTTGATTTCCTTTTCTAGATCGTTCTTCGTTTAATGCAATAAACACGTTAAGTAGTTTGACGGTTATACCTTGGATGATCTACAAGATCGTCGCTTTGACCGCCAACGGAGAGTAGTTCAATGCGCAAGCCGTCCACGCGTCCGGCCTCTATCGCTAATCCACACGAACCCCTCGCCGGAATCCTCCTTGGATTGCTATCGGAAAAACTCCGGTCGCTAGACCGGACCTTTTCTTCCCTCACAAACTCACTATGGAGAGCTCTCTATTTTACACAAGAATTATGAACTCTTGCAATTGTGTTGTACAAAAGAGCTTGACACCCACTTCCCTTTTATAGAGGAGATGGCGCCCCAGTTGAGTAGAAGAGAAGAAAACCTTTTTCTAATAAAATAAGGAAAATCAACTAGATTGATTTATCTCTTTAATTATAATTTATTTTGTCAATATCATATATTGATTATAATTATCTTATTACCATAAATC
This sequence comes from Gentiana straminea, assembly GCA_036785695.1. Taxonomy (NCBI): domain Eukaryota; kingdom Viridiplantae; phylum Streptophyta; class Magnoliopsida; order Gentianales; family Gentianaceae; genus Gentiana; species Gentiana straminea. The sequence continues at coordinate 349,252 of JAVUPR010000203.1, read as the reverse complement.
TATTTTCAAAATCAATTAATATCTTATATTAATATTATGGCAATCTTATTAATTAAAGTGCACAATCCAAGTGTATCTCATACACATAAAAGTGGCGCCCCATTAGTCAACTAATTGACTTCCGGAATATTCTTTAATTAATATAATTTGTATATATAATTAATATCTTGTATTTAATTTATTTATAATAAATAAATACCACCATATTAATTTACCACTATAACCTTTATAGTCTAGAGATAAACTTTCCTTATTTGGTTATCAACTATAACCGCATTTTAATCCGACTCGATGTTCATATGTGTGTGACCCGATAGGCTTCCGAATATGTTGGCCGTAGACACAAAAAGCAATTTACTAAAATGCCCTTCATACCTAACGATCACGGGATAGCGTCTAGCAACACACCGTGACCCCCAATCATCGGAAGAGTCAAAAGCAATGACTACTACCTTTCATGTGAAGCGCTTACCATGTAAGTTACAATCCTATCGCCGTAATAATATCCATACGATCGTACCTCGAGTGTCAATACATTGACGATCGTATCTTATAATATGGATATCATGCTCTCTCGGAATAACACATTTACTCCCACTTTGCAAAGATTCTCGAGAGCTAGACATTCCTTATAAGAAGGCCATTTCGGATATTCAATCCCAATCATAGGATACGCGATTCCCGGACGACCAATCATGTATACTCGCATGCTTCAATATCATACCCAATCACTACCGCATGATCGCCCCGTGGTTAGGAGAAATCTCAATAGTGTCAAAGCATGACAATCCACACCGTGATGCCATGAAGACTCCGGTCAAAAGGATAATTACACAACCGCCACATAGTGTGACACTTAATGTAAGTGGGTCGATCTAACGTACGCATTCTCTAATACACGTCCACGTACGGTCAAGTGTCTCTACACTTCGATAGACGAGATCTATCCCTACCTTCTAAAAGATAGAAGACATCCAATACGTGCTAGTCTCGATTATACTATCAATGTCCCATTTGATAATATATAAGACTAGAGACATTTAAGTACCAACCTTGTTATAGTGATTAGAGATCTCATCAACTATAATCACTATCATGGTTTCTCTATCACATTGATACTAGGGACGTTACTATATATATACGACAAATAATATGAAGATAAACAATATATAATAACATAAGTGCTTTTATTAATCATAATAAAGTTATTACATGAACTAAATAGACTGTAACCGACCCGACCCGGTCGGATCCGGTCCAACCCGATTGGGTTTAGGACACCTTTCCAACATTATTTACATCCATTTGATGTAAATGCCATTCTTTGACTACTGCCAGAGCTAGAAATAATCTGATTGTGGTTTGCTTAGCCACTGGTGAGAATGTCTCAATGAAGTCTATGCCTTCTGTTTGTGTAAAACCTTTGGCCACCAACCTTGATTTGTATCTTTCAATGCTACCATCAACCTTTATTTTGATTCTTTACACCTATTTGCAACCAATGGGTTTGATGCCTTTAGGTAGATCAACCAATGTCCAAGTATTGGTGCTTTCTAGTGCTTTAAGTTCTTTGTCCATGGTATCTTGCCAATTTGGATGTTGCTGCTTGATAAGAGGTAGGTTCAATGTCTGCATTGATATTGTTTATGAAACCCTGATAATGAGAAGAAAGATTAGTGTAAGACGGAACATGATTTAAGGTGCGTTGTGAAGTTCTGTGTGCAGGGTTAGTATAAACATAGTCATTGAGACAAGTAGGCGTGGATTTCATCCCATGAGATCTTCTCTGATTTACAGACTATGGAAAATCTAGATTTTAAGATTGTTCAGAAGATGGATCATGCCCTTGAAGTACAGGATCTGCATTGGATGCAGTGTTGGACTCTATATATTCATTAGAAATGGGTAAGGGCATGCATAAATCATTGTTAGAAGACATATTAACTTGGTCAAAAAATGGAAATGAATGTTCATGAAACATAACATTCCTGGAAACAAATATATTCATGGTTTGAAGATTCAGGACCCTGTAGCCCTTCATATGATCTTCAAAACCTAGGAAAACACACTTTGCACTTCTGTCATCAAACTTACCCCTACCATGTGAGGGTGTAGAAACAAAGCATAGACAACCAAAGACCTTTAGGTTGTCATAAACAAGTACCTTATTATGTAACATCTGATAAGGTGTTTTGTTATCAAGCAATGGGGTAGGTATTAAATTGATCAAATACACTGCATGTAAGACACAATGACCCCAGTAATCAATAGGTAAATCAGAAGTTAACTTTAGGGCCCTAACAACATTCAATATATGTTGGTGTTTTCTTTCAATTAATCCATTTTGTTGAGGAAACCTAACACAAGACTCCTGATGAACAATACCTTTTGTTCTGTAATACAATTTCATGTTAAACTCCCATCCATGATCAGATCTTATGATCTTGATACACCTACCATATCGAGTTTGCACCATATTACAAAGTTGTTGTAGTAAAACATTAGTGTCTGATTTGCTTTTCGTTAAAAAAACCCAAGTAAACCTGCTATGATCATCTACAATAGAAAGGAAATAATATTCACCATCTATAGTAGGCACCTATTTGGTCCCCTAATGTCAACATGTACAATATCAAATCAAGAAACATAATGGAAGAACTGACAGGAAATTGTAGTTTTGATAATGGACAAACAGTACAAGCATGTGTGGGAACTTTAATACTTCCATCAATGGTATGGATGGCCTAACCTACTGTGCCAAACTAAAGAATCAGTTCTATTACAAGTTTGACACAGATTTCTAGAAACAGAAAGACAAGATTTTTGTGGATCGCATCTAGAATGTATAAGCCATTTTGAAGTTCAGCTGTACCAATCTTTCTCAAATTCTGCAAGTCCTGCACAACACAACTATTAGGATGGAAAGCAACTACCAAATTACTATGTGCAGTTAGCTTTATGATAGAAATCAGGTTGTAGTTGAAACTAGGTATACAAAATACATTGTATAAGGTCATAAACTTATTATTCTGTACTTTTCCAGTGTCAGTGACCCTAACAGAAGTACCATTGGGCAATCTAACATATAGATCAGATGCAATTTGAACATCAAACATATTTTGCAAAGAAACTGAGATGTGATCAGTAGCTCCTGAATCCATAATCCAGTGAGTACTACTGTCAATGATACTTGGCCCTTGTGACTGAGATCTAATGGCCAATGCTACTGAGTTGCACTGACTATTGGTTGGCTGCATATTTTGAATCAGGGACAGTAAATGATCATATTGTGACTGAGTTATGGCTCCTGCAGGATTAGTGCATTGAAAACCAGAGTCTAAATCAGAGGAACCAAGAACTGAACCTCCAGATTGATCATCCATAACAACATTATTGGCTGCAGAACCTCCTCCCCTGCCAAATTTGGGAGGATACCCATACTTCCTATAGCACTTCTCCACAGTATGGCCTTTTTTTCCACAGTAAGTGCACCGAGGCCTTTTGTATGAACCTTGAACTCTCCCAAAATTACCCGAACATCTACCTTGCCCTTGAAATCTTGATTGCATAACAACATTCGCACCACTAAAATCAATGCCTCTATTATCAGATTGTGATGCAAGAATCACAAAATCTGGTGTAGAAACAGTGTAATTCAATTGTTGCTCATGGTTAAAATCCATCACAAAGGCTGTTTTGATATCAGGTAAAGGCAAAGTTATTAACACTTTATGGCAAAATTCCTATTCAAACCTTTCAGAAACCGAGTTGTATATGCATTATCATAGTATTCTCTCATAATCTATAGAGCTGGGAATGTACAAGGAGGAATAGGGTGTAAAACAAGATATTGATCCCATAGAGACTTCAATTTTGTGTAGTAATCAGTGACTGAGAGATTGCCCTGTTTGGTTCTCTCAATTTCTTCTTCCGAATTGGATAACCTGTAAGCATTTCCTCTACCAAAACGTTCTTGCAAATCAACCCAAATTTCTCTTGCGGTGTCATAATACATGACACTTTCAGCCATTGATGGAATCATTGAATTAACCAACCAAGAATGAACCAAATCGTTCACTTGCATCCAAGAAATGTAGCCAGGATTTGTCAATTCAGGCATGGTGGAAGAACCATCCACAAATGCAAGTTTTCCACGAGATGAAAGCATTTTAGTCATAGAACGTCTTCAATGATTGAAAATGTCCACCCCCATCAACAAAGCCACAAAGGTTGAACCAAAACTAAACTTGGATTATCCAAACCACTTCCAGAATTTGCAGGAACACCGGTGGAAGCCATTGATGAAAACTTGAAGAAGAACGATCAAGAACTAAGTGTAAAATAGAACGAGTGACAGCGGAATTCAGTATAGCTCTGATACCATGTTAAACCTTTAATTAGAAGTAAACAAGAACTTGAATTAAGAACTGGAAATTGCAGAAAACACGAAGGAAGAAGATGAAGATCTTCTTCTTCAATTCAAAATACAAAAGAGCAGGAAAACGCAAAACTAATCAATTCCATTAGATGATTGATCCTAACTTTAATAGAAGCTTGTAATTGTACAATGGAGCATCTAATAACTATTTATACTGGGCTGCTTGAGCTAATTTGGTTGTAACCGTCTCAACCAACTTTGTAGCTAAGTGTTTGATGAAATGCGTGTATGAGCCAACAAACCATCCTATCCTTGCAGCATCAATCTCAACATCTAGAAGTAATTAATTGGTGTCAATAGCTTTAAAATTTAACTTTAAAATGATAGAGTCAATTATAAGAGCACAATATTTGATTGGTTAAATTTTATTTTATTTTGTCAAATTTCAAAAAAGGAAAAAAAAAATTTGAAAGGGAAATTATTAATTAAATAGTATAAAAGGATTCTGCATTAACATAAAAAATTAGATAAGTTTTTTTTTTTTGGGTAACAAAAAATTAGATAAGTTAAAATTTACAAGTAAACGAGTCCATGAAAAGGACCAATTTAAAAAGACGGCCCAAGTCCATAAGCCTGTTGATTGCTGTAAGACAGTCTGATTCCAAAATAACATTTTGAAGCTGTAAGTTGGTTGTGGCCCGGATACTTTCCAGAGTAGCTAAACGTCTGGTCATATGTATATCGATAAACGGGACATTATTAAAGCGGTTGGACTAGCACGTATTGAGTGTCTTCTATTTTATGAAAATAGTGATAGATCACATCGATCAAAGTGTGTCAACACTTAGTTGTGTACGTGTACATGTATTGTTGAATGTATACGTTAGATGACTCACTCACCTTATAAGTGTCGCATGTCTCTGTAGCGATTATGTAAATTTCCTTAGATCGGGTTCGTCATTTATATCGCGGTGTGATTGTCATGTTTTGACATCATTGAAGTTTCCCCGCGGAGGGGCGATCATGCAATAGTGATTAGAAAGCATGCGTATGATTAATGTTGTTCGTCCACGATTCGCGTTTCCTAATGGTAAGAATGAATATTTCAAAAGATCCTTATTATAAAGAATGTTTTATTCTTGAAAAGTTTGCAACATGGAAGTAAGTGTTATTTCGAGATGATATAATATTAAGATTATAAGATACAATTGTTGATGTATTGACACTTAAATTACAACTGTATCCCCTCAAAAAAAAAAAAAAAAATACAACTGTATGAATAGTACATATGCGAAATGATTCTAGTTAAACGGCAAACGTTTCACATGAAATGTTGTAGTCATCAAAACTTTTCTGTATAACTAGGGGTTGTGACATATTGATAGATGTCAATCATGATCGTTAAATACAAAATGATACCTATAAATACGTTTTATATTTACGTACGGCCAACATATTCAAAACTCTATCGGGTCACACACAAATGAATGAATTTCGGAAATTACATTGTGATTATGCAATAATTAAATAAGGAACACTGAAAAATATTAATGTTTCATTTTGTTTAGGACTAACTGAGAATTTATTAAATTCAATATGCGTAGCAAGCTATAAGATGCAATTACATGGGAGGGTGGGGCTCGAGCCTCATTTGACACATCCAAGTAGATTTAAACATTCCTTCACTATGAAATGAGCGAAATAGTTTGTCTCTCTTAACAAAAGAAAAATAGAAACAATAGACAATGAAATTTTTTTTACAATAATCCAGAATACTTCCAACATCGATAAGTCTTCTACATGTGTCGTTAACTTTGGATGGATAAACGAAGAATCTCATTCAAAGATCACATCATGGTATCTCAAAAAAGTTGCGAAGAAGATAGAATGGTACATTGTCCAAGTTTCTCCGGATAAGGTGTAGCAATCAGGGGCGGACCCAAGTGGAGATAGGCGGGGGCAGTGTCTCGACGGAGATCCAAAAGATGTAGTTTTGATGGAAAAAGAACTGTAAAAATACTACTAATACACCATCGATATTAAAATTTGTTTCGGTTCTCTCCCGCTGAAAAAAAATTATTTTGGACAATTCATTTTCTTTTTGTTATAACAAACATACCTCCAATCGAATTTCAGTGAATAGGAATTCGAAAGAAAACATAAAGGGAAATTAGCAAAAAATAAATCAACTGCAAATATAGTTTATATAATTTTGGTCAAACAAATGACCGGGATTGTGTAACAATATTGTTAGGATATTTATTGACATATATAAGTTTACATCAATCAATTAACAATATTGTTAATTATCATGACACCCCATGGTACCACGGTTTATCCTTGTGACACTCAATCTAGTACTAAGCATACAACACGATATTTCTTATTTCTAATATATACATGAATTCGAATACGGATTATCTGAAAACCAAACCAAATCGAACTAAGATAAATTTGTCATTTCGGTTTAGTTCATCCGGTATTTTTTTTTTTTCCCTTTTTAAAAAAAATATACATGCCCCAAAACCAATTTCGCTTTAAATTTCGATATATTGATAATATTACTTTAAAATTTCCTTCAATTTACAAGATCAAATTTTTTTTTCCACACAGCAGAGTATTTCGATTCAATTCGATTCAATGTGAACTGCAAATTGCCAAAGAACATTTCATTAACATTTTAAACTTAATTAAAGGACACACACCTTCATATAAGAAGGGGTCAAAAACAAAACCACACACTCAAAAAAAAAAAAAAAGTCTTAATAATATTCATAAACTATACAATACAATAATCAAGATCTATGCAACCAGCAAAGCATGCTTCTAAAATCCAGCAGCAAAATCATTAATCACTACATAATTATGTAACTAAGTACTTATAAAATCATTGATTAACTAACGAAACCTACATTAATTAACCGGTTTCACAATGGATTTCAATGATCTTATAATTTTATTTATAACACGATGTAATATTAATCATATATCGTCGTCAAGCGGCAGATGGAGCGGTAACGTACTTAACACCACCGGCTTCAGATAAAACCTCTTTGATTTTCGGGTTTTCACCATCAAGTGTAGTAGGAGGAGCAATATTAGCAATAACATGTCCTTTGTAATTGTAATCCAATGTTTCATCATTGTAAATATCCCACCATTTCTTCACAAGCATTTTGATGTCTTCTCTATCCATGTTATCTTCTTTGCCCGTAAATCGCCATGGCTTCGACCCCACGGCGCAGTAATGGACAACTTTAACCTTTTCAAGCTCTACATTCTCTGGATGCCTCCATAACATGGCTAAGAGTAAGTTGTATGCTAGAGGGATTGGTTTGTAAATGTCCCTAAAGAACATGTTCAAGAAATCCTGCAACAAAGTTTAATGAAAAAAAAAAAACCCCAAAAAAAGTTAATAAAAAAGTAAAGGAAACCCCCTAGTTAATTCGAGAGGGAGCCCGGATCTTCTCCTGTAAATCCTGTCCTGTGATTCATCCAGTAATATCATAAAATAAATTTACTTTGTATTTTGACCAAATAACAGGACGAGTATCACATGAGAGGATCCTGAGTCTTTCGAACACATCTTAATTTTTGAAAGCGTGAGATCGAATAGCTTACTTGTTCAGCGAACGGGGTAGGATCGGTGATCTTGAGGGTGGTCAAGAGATCATCATAAACCGATAAACTAGGCTCAAACACGAACATGCCGGCATTGAAGTAAAGAGAGGGTTTAGGACCCAAATCTTTAGGCCATTGCACCTTATTTGGGCATTGTTGACAATACCCTATCTTGTATTGAGGAGTATGGCTCCAAGTCTTGTCACAAAAACAATCCATCACAGCATAAAAATACCCATTTGGCAGGTCAAATAAGTGATCTATGTTTTCAAACACTTGGATGTCACCATCTAAATATATCATCTTGCTATACTCTACAAACTGCATTCATAACAAGAACAAATCATATTAATTAGTATAACATGAACATTAAATCTACTACCTCTTAAAATATAAAAATCTAGTTATTACTAAGGGGGAAGGGGCCACAAGGACAAAAAAATTAATAAATGGGTCTGGAAGGACAAAAGTAACATTTTCATGATTATAAAGGACAAAAATCACAATTGTTACTTTAAAATTGTTCTTCACGTGTTAATGTTACTTTGTGTTTCACAATTTTTACTTCATATTTACTTTATTCCACATTTGTTACTTCATATTTGTTACTTCATAATTGTTACTTTTGTCCTGATTAAATTACAGTGTCCTTCTATCCCGATTTTTTGATAATTTTGTCCTTCTGGACAAAAATCTATATTACTAATATGACTATGTCCAGAGTGTATTTTGACATGTTATATTAATTCATAATAGATTTGTTTACAGAGTTTAATTTTTCCTCAGAACTTTGATATGACACATAGTCTTTTTAAGATGTCCAGTATAAAATATTGTATTTTTCAGACCACTTTCCACGTGAGCTAAACTATTAGATTAAACTTCAAATATATACCATCTTTTGATTCATTTGTATAAAAGAGAGGATCGATGTTTTAGCCTATATAGACCTTAAACATTGGAGTAGTTTTATAATTACAAGAATTATGACATAACATATTTTTAATTACAATAATGATTATATTAAGTCTAATATAAATTAATAAGTCTATATCATAATAATTGATAAATGGTTTTGTATGCCAAGATTCTTGTCACCATATATTTTCCAAAATTAAAGTAACTCTTCCGTTAAAGATCTCATGCACAAAGGGTGAAATATATAGCTCCACCATTATTTCATAAATCTTAGCTTAGAATTACATTTCCCTTGGAAAATTATTTAAAAAAAACCATATGAATTACATTAAATTTTTTTTACCTCGTTCCCATTCTAACATAACAAATATCATAATATAGTTATTTAATAAGATCACCTATGGTGTGACCAAAAAACCTCTTTAAATAGCTTGTTCATCAGCGTATCATTGTCACATAATATTATGATATTTATACACTTAACACGAAAATGATATGATGTTAGTTGGACTACAAAGACATACCCATGACAGTGTAAATCCTCCTTTAAATCGATATCAAATTATCATAATCACGTTGTTATATTATATTATGATATTTATTGTGTTAGAGACACTGTATCAATAACATTACTGAGTAAAAAAGCATATATATATTTATATACCTCCCAAATACGAAGCTTGGAATAGTTGATAACGTAATAAGCCATAGCAAACCGAGTCTGGTTTTCCGGTGGGTAAACCGGTTCAATTTCACGAACAATGCACCCTTGGTTAACCAGAATCCGGCGATGTTCCTCCGGCACGTCCGGCAAGACAGCAACAACAAGAGGGTAAGTACTCTTCACTTTCCTTAACCCTTTTGCTAAACCCACGACGCCTTTCACATAATCACCGTCGCCGGCCAGAAACGTGACGTAAGCACGACTAGGTAGACTTGCAGGCTTCAAGATTTCATTGCAGGCTGGTGCTTTAACGATTTCAGGAGCCATTTGATCTGTGATTTTTTTTTTGAAGAGAAGAAACAAGTGAAATGAATTTTCAAGGGGCAGAAAAGGGAATTCAAAATGTAGACTTTTGAAGGATTGAAGTGAGGGTGATGAGGATTTTGAAGTGTTTTAATTACTTGGTTTTTTTTTTTGTTTGGTGAGTTTGAAGTAGATGGGAGGCGGTGGTTATATAGACCTTGGAGTAGACTGTAGACCTAGGGGTGCTGTTAAAGAAACAGGACGTTCACGAACAGAGCTCGAATCGACTCGTTTAAATACATTCGTTAGTGCTATTGAGCCGAGCTCGATCAGTTTCTAGTATTCTTTTACTAAATTAGCAAACACGAGCTCTGCTCGTGAACACTCGATAGTGTTCGCAAACTTAAATATTATATATATAATATGTTAATATATATATACACACATTATTTTAAGTAACACATATGCATATCGCGAACTTAAATATTATAGATATCAATCTTATTTTTATTTTAAGCATGTCTTTGTTTTTTTGTAATTGTTGTTGATAGTTTTAAGTTTTAACATATAATAATGGCTATACACAAATTATATGCATAAAAAATACTATTGAACGATTCTGTTCTCGAGTTTGATCTCGAGCTCGAGCTTGAACATTTTCCACATTTATCGAGCCGAGCTCGAATAGGCTTGTAGGCTCGTTTGTGTTAACGAGCGAGCTTGAGCAAGCTCGATTATGAACGAGCTCGAGCTTGAACATCAGCTACTCGCCTCGTTAACAACACTACCTCGAGGAAGACAACAAGAAAGGACAAGAGTGATATTACTCGTGGCGGACCTAGAAAGATTTTTTAAATGGACATCAGAATAAATTCGAATATCGACTGAGAATGTTATGTAATAGTGTTTCGTATTTATCCCCATTTATATCATGACACATTGAGTGACACAATACATCTATACGTCTATGATTTTTTTTAAGGGTACGTCTATTATTTAGACGTGCTAGTTTCTCCGTTAAATAGCCTCATCAGATGACACATGCAATACAACAAATATAACAGTATGACGTGACAATATAACTCCCGAGATGTGACTTGTATTTAAACATAGATTCAAGTGTTATATATATCATGTAGAGATATTCATTTCATTGGAGTGGCCGTAACAATGTGATTATTCATCAAGAAACGATGAAAATTGCAACATATACAGTAGTGTAATATTATTTTGTGTCACTTGTTATTACTATTTTGTTGTAGTGATGATATTTTCAATCGCAAATGGCGAGTGGCGGTTCATGGCGGAGCCATATGAGAGGGGGGCCGACAAGTGTCTCCACTCAACTTTGAGATTTTTTTATTTTATTTTATTTTATGTATTTAAGTGAACTTTGTCTTGTAACCTGTGTGATTTGAAGCAAAGAGCTTCTTTTTTTCTTTTCGGATACGAAAGGATAACGCACACGCTCCAAACGGGATTCGAATCCTGAACTCTGTAATGGGTAATCAGGTTAGAGTATAGTAGAAACCACTAGAACAACGTACCAATTACAACAAAGAGCTTTTTGACTTGAGTTGTATTTACGAACATTGTGTTCTTTGGGCAAATATGTGTATATATAATACATATCATTTAATATAACTATTTTACAACCATTTTAAGATAAAATTCTCAATTGTTTATACATTACACATTGAACTACTCTATTTTTCAACGAATTTTTCATCTTAAAAATATAATAATAATGATAAAAATGTGTGATGAAAGGTGTATACAAAAGTAGTTCATATATCATTATGAATTAATAGAAAAAAAATAATATTTCCCAAATTACTATTTGGTGAGTAGACTACTACAATACTAGAGGGATCTAGCATGTGGTACACTTTTAACACTTGTGAAGCAACGGCGTCGTTTTGCGTATTTAAGTGAAACAGAGGCGTTTCCTCGATTTGTGGTGTCGGTTTATTTCGAGGAGGTGGGCGCCATCTGGAAGTCGAGAAAGTTTCTGTGGGCCCGCGTAGGACACCTGGCAATGAGGATCTGATTGGACGGTTACTATTAGTTTCATCTATACACGAGAAACTTCTGGAGGAGTAGAGAAACGTCAGCAATAAACGCATAGCCCAACCTTTTTTTATTTTTATTTTTACAATTAATGACTAAGCAAAATACTTGGCCCACTTTGACTTATAAACTTCTTATCTTTTCACTCTTTTTTGCTTATAGGTGTACTTGAAATGTTTACATGTTTTTAGTAAAAGACATTGACAAATTTAACCCGCCGGTTGACATAACATATATTTTTATTATTGATTATGATGTAATATTCATTATTTATGATATAGGCTGCTCTAATCATGAATATAAAACTATGTCATCATATTCTTTTCCCTCAGAAATGCCACCGACATAACGAGATGTAAAAAGAAATGTTGTTGTCGTTTTATATTTACTATCCTTCCGAAATATCATGCATTCGCTAAAGACCTATTGATTATGACGTTTATTGCGATTCGATTTTTATATGAAATATACTATAAAACTAAAAAAACCTTTCAAATACAAAAGATATTTAGAGTAACAATACATTACACTTGGAAGGGGGGCGGAGGCAGGATTTCAATTCAAAAAATACATTAAATATTGTAGAAAAAGTGTAATAAAATATAGAGATGTAAAAAGAAATGTTGTTGTCGTTTTAGATTACTAATACACAGTTTGTAAAATCTTAATAATAAACAGGGGCATATCGGTCATTAAAAAAATCGAGGGTGGCATGGCCCCCCTGGATCCTTAATAGCTCTATCCCCGACACTTGGTACAACGGTTGTATCATAAAATCTCTCCATATACACCAGTTTTAAGAAGGATGGGGAGTAATGTACCATAAAAAATAAAATAAAATAAAAAAAGATAAGGAAGCTTAAAGAGCAAAAGAGAAAAAGACAAAGAAACACTTGATAAAAACATTAGATCAATTCACAAGTGTACCTCTCTATATATAGGTATATCTCTACATCAGTATGATGCATAGATGCATCCAGTCTATATACGCAATACATACGGCAAAATACCAACAAACTGTATTCCAGAGAAAAAAGAAAGAAAAAAACATCACCATGTCCGCGTATATAGAGTTATTCATGTCTCTGATATGTGTTACTGTTGATTCAGACAACACTAAATGCTGATTGAATAGTAGACGTCATCCGAGAAGTTATAGTCTGTGTTGCAAATGCTTGGAGTTGCTTCTTAGCATCTGCAAAAAGGGGAGAAACATTTTTGGGCAACACGAGCACCAAAACAAAAACATTATTGCTAAGAGAATCTAGCCCTCAAAGGAGGTCCAAAGAAATCAAACTGATATACTCGGGTCCAAAAAATTCAAAAAATGTTGTCAATCAAACCTTTTTGGCATCTGGTGAAGCCGACAATATTTGCAAAGCTGAGGGTAAAACAAACTCCAACAACAAGGAGGTAATCAGCTTGAAACTTTATAAGAGAGAATATTCCAAGAACAAACCAAGCTGCAGCCTGCAAAAAAATAGTTTACTTTTAAGTCCTGGTGCTAAATTTTATGGTTTAGTTTTTCGAACCCAAAAGAACATTAGTAATACATGAAACTTTTGACTGGTTATAACATAATAATTCTAAGAAAAAACACCCTTGCACTTTATGTGTATTGAAGCATATTTCTTGAAAAAAAATAATTTAAAAAAGAAATAAAACATTGATACAATGCAGCTCTGACATTCTCAAGTACACTAAAAAGTAAAGGTTGCCCATAATTGTTAAAGCGCGAGGCGATGCCAAGGCGAAGAGAGATCGCTTGGCCAACTGATCACCTAGGTGACACTTAACCATGCGGTCGAAACCTTTCCAATATCTATGAATATTGATGATACTACTGTGTAGAAATACCAGAAAACACATAACAAGATCCTTGCCTTTGAATAAAGGGACAATGAAAGAGCATTGACTATCAAGCAACTACGGGTAACCATAAAGCTCTCATAACAAATCAAATAGTGAGAGACTTGTATGACGCATATGGTAAATGAATTCAGCAAAAGCCTCAGAGGTAAATAGTGAGAGAAAAAGACTATAAAAAATGCCACCACCTCATGGGTCACCTTAACAACTATGAGGTCACCAGATAGCCAGATAAATCCTTCATTGACAAGCTACCCTTTTCTTTTATCCAAAAACTGTTACTGGGTTTACCTTTTTTACCAGATAGAACTTTTATTGTTTACAATTTGAAAAGTGCATCATAGTATGAGATACTGCAAAAAATCTTTACTTACAGAAAGATATAAGGTCCACCAGAACAACCATGAATCCTTCTTGTTAATTCGAGCTAATGACTGCAAAAAAGTAGCTAAAACATGAGCAAATCAAAGCCAATCATTTGAAATTCATAGTTTTATCTTAGGCATACTCAAATAATGCTCCAATGGCCATTACCTACCTCTTGGTCAAGGCTTTCATATCGCCATACGCTTTCACCTTCATCATTAATCTCGTTCCACCATCGCAAACCCACTAAGATTCTTCCACTCACATTCTTGACCACCCAAAAATCAAGAGCGGCAAGAAGCACGGTGACCACAAAAATGATGACAAAACTATTGAAAAATAAAGTTGAAAGGATGTAAAATGCCAAAGCTCCACCCTACTAGTCAAAAGAAAATTCGATTACAAAACTTCAGAGAATCAATTGTAATGCAAAGTAAATAGTAAGAACTATACCTTGAAAAGCACATGGAATAAACAGACTCTTGGATTGGCATAGTTCTCCCCTGCAGGCTAAGCACAAAAAGTAATAAATGTCAGCCACTTTCAACCTTCAGTAAACAAAGCTTTATATTTGAAAACACGAATCACGTTAGGGGCAAAAAAAAATCACAAATCACAAATCCAAAAAGTACCTCCCCCCCCCCCCCCCCCCCCCCAAAAAACAAACAAGGGATAAAGACACTTTTGGATGTTTCATACCCATGATCTTTGCATTTCTGTCTCGATGTTTCATCTTCGCACTTTTACCCCTGATCTATGCATATTTTTTTAACATTTTCGGTCCAAAGTGCCACGTGTTAAACAATCAACGTAGAAGATACATCAAAATCTAACCAATATAAATTTGACATGTGGCAGAATGGACTGAAAAGGTAAAAAAATGCATTGATGAGGGGTAAAAGGGCCAAGATGAAACATTGGGATATAAATGCGAAAATCACGAAACTATAGGGACCAGAAGTGTGTTTATCCCCCAAAAAACAATCCTACAAGTAGCTTATATATACTTAAGAAAGATCGGTTAAAGGCCAATCAGTTCCACTGGTGCACTGAACTTTGTGAAAATGTTTAAGATGCGATTCATTTGATTTGCAAGTTTCCCCACTTTCCCCAGTCGGTGCAAGATGCTTCTTAAGAAAATGGTACCATGGCACAGTTGTAGGAGCATGCTTTTTGACGCAGAGTGTCTGCTTGTTTAGCCATGTATTACGAAAAGTTGGGCTCTTATTATAACATATATTGAGATTTACAAGGACCAGAAGTTTCCTAAATTCTAAGACCAAACCCTCACACAGAGTATCTTCAATTGGAAATGCAACGTTCGGTACGAAGCTCAAGATATATATATATATATATATATATATATATATATATATATATATATATATATATATATATATATATATATATATATTACGCCTTCTTTGGAAGAGACATACGTCCATAAGCCTCAATAACTGGATTGTAATACATAATATATGTTCGAAAGGAGCTCCTGTACAATATCTACTAAATCATTTGGAATACAAAAAGTCGTATTGTACGATAGCGAACACAAGCTTTTCACCATGTGTCATTGCCGGGAGAAAACCCCTCTATTCTATTAGATGGAAGGATCCATGTTCATTTGTCTTCTCTCTCCGAGTGTCTTGCTACCAATATTTCTTAAGAATTTGATTGTGGTGCATTTGCTTTGGCTTTCATTCGAAGCAGATACTTACATGCTTCTTTTGCCCTCCCTGTCTGATGTAGACAGGCAACTATAGCACAAAAAGTTAATGAACTAGGTGAAATTGATCTATATTCCATCTCATGATAAAGCTTTAGAACACCCTCGGCATCGCTTATTTTAGCATAGCCAGTAACAAGCAGAGAGTATGTGGTTTCATCTGGAACAAACCCCTTGTCTATCAAAGATGTCAATATATCATCAGCCGTCTTTACTTCCCCATTGGCAATAAGCATTTCTAACATCTTTTCAAAGGTTGATTTGTCAGGCAAGAATCCCATTTTAACCATTCTCTCACAAGAATTTCAAACTGCCATCTAAATATCCGATTTTAGAACAGCCATCAATCAGATGATTGAACATTTCATCATATGGTTTAATATCTAAACTTTCCATTTCTTGTATCAAAGCAAGTGCTTCCTTAGTCCAGCCTGCCTCACAATAAGCCACGATGAAACAAGTAGTCACAACTGGATTTCCCTCAAACCCTCTTTTCAGCATTTCATCATACACTTCCCGAGCGGCATGCAAATCCCCCATCTTCACCTTCACAAAAACGACCAAAGAAAAGGCAATAGTATCAAGAATCATGTTCTTTTGTGACAACCTCTTCAACAGAATTAACCCCTCTTCAATCCTTCCCTCCTCTATTATCCCAAACACCAGACATGTATTCACTAACAACCCGGGTGACGTGCACCTCTTCCCATTCATTCTCTCCACAACATCAAGAAACCTACCCAATTTCCCTTCCTTACCCATAGCACTAACCATAATCCTGAAAGTGACTTCACTTGGGTTCACTCGATTCCCGAGCATTTGTTCATAGACATTCCAAACAAGGTGACACTTTTCAGACCTTTGTATCACAAAAAGAAAAGTGTTATAACTAACAATGCTCAGTCCAAATCCATTTCCAGCCAAAATTTCACAAGCATCTAGAATCTCATCTATCATTCTCAACTTGGCACAGGTTTGCACAAATAAATCATAAACCAATGGCAATGAATCCACAATTTCATAGCTAGCAATCAATGATTCGAGTACACATAGTAACTGAGAACCATCTTTGGCTGACAAATTTTCAGACACAGAACCTTCTTGCAAAGAGTTTACACCTTCATCCGTGTAGGGACTCTTCAAAATAGATTCAAGCAAAGCTTTAGCATCTCTTACAAGCTTAGCTTTGGCCAGAATATGAATCGTCAAGCAATAAGAAAGAACACCATGATTGAAATTCATGTGCTTGGTTGACCAATGGAAGAAAGCCAATGCATTTTTGGCATTCTCAAGATCTTTTAATTGAATAAGAACTTCTTGGACTAATGTGGAGTTTAATGGAATTGAGCTGAATTTCTCAGTTAAGGTTTCCCATCTTGAGTCTTTACCAAAGGAGTTGCAAATAGAGGTAACAATATTATCTCTGTTCTGAGGGTCATCTGAAACTATTTGAAGAAATCGGTGAAACTTAGGTTTTGTAATGGAATTAAAAAAAATGGGATGGACTTTGTGAAGGAATAGGGCCATTCTCCCCCCTGTAAGCAAATTTAGCATATGGTGTTTCCCTTTTCATTGCACCATCTTTGTACGCATTCGATTCACTTGGCAGAACAAGCGGCATGCTCCTCAGCTCGCCTCCTGGAGCTAGACTCGACGAGATGATGAGATGACGACGGTAGGGTGCTGCGAACAAATTCGTGTCATCAATTCAATTACTTACATTACATAATGCTAAGCGTTTCAACTTCACCAAAGGAACTGTTGTACCAAGAGCCAAATCTTTAACATTGGTAAACAATGATGTTGGGGAATATAGGTAACTTAATAAACACATATGAGTGTAGCAAGGCAATGTCATCTCCATGTCCAATTTAGACCTCTTTCATGTACTATATCATGCCGTCTCTCACCGGAAAAGAGAAAAACGGTGAACTGATATATATGTTGGGGCTACATATTTCAGGTCAACTCGGGCTATAGGTCAAACGAGGATGAGTTTGAATGTTGACACCTAGAGCTGTCAATTGTCATGCCCATGATAGTGTCAACCGGTCTTAATTCACAATTGGCCACTCATTTGCAAAACCCCAGCAAAAGAATATGCCAATAAAAAGAGCATGTTCAGGATGAAGAAATGAGACAAAATAATCAGATCCATTCAATAAACAAAATGCATCTCTCGATGCACCACATATTGATTTTCTCAGAGATTTTATATAAGTGAGAAATGCATCAAACAACTAACACTCGCAAATATTGAAAAACACGGGCCATGAAAGGCTGTGCACCCGATCATCATCATAGAGAACATGAATTGATCCAGCCCAAAGGCCTAAACACCTACTTAATGTGCAACGAGCTAACGTGTACTAGGTTTCTACCTAGTTAGCCGACCATTTGTAAGTTGTAACCAAATTGTTACACAAGGCATTCTTTACTGCACTTTTTCCAATGTGAGACACTACTAAACAAGTTTATCGGTATTTACAGGGCCATTTCTTCAGCACGTATGAGACGATTCATTCATGCCATCACGATTCTCTTTTTAAGGAAATGAACAAACTTCATAAATAAAATTTGGGAACATAATGATTTTACTAACTCTTAACTCCTTGCTTAAACACATCCATATCTTTTCCTTACATGTCAATTAAACCTATGGCATAAATTTTCCAGCTAATTAGGTATGGTATTTCAGCTAAAACCAAATTCCTAATACCATACACAAAAAAAGACCTTAAAGTAAGCAAAACATACAACATAAGAAATCTAACAATACTAGATTACTGGAATTGGATGCTAAAACTCAGGACAAACTGCCTGCCGAACAATCGGCTGCACAAATTTATCAAAATCACAACCAGGATAACTATTTATTCAGAAAATGAAGAAATTAACCAAATTCGTAAAGATTAAAATACAATTATTAGCATCAACGAAGAGGAAAAACAATGCAAGATCGATGAACAAACTTACAGGATTTAGATCCATCTCTGTAATTTTTCTAGAAGTTCATTTCGGTCCTGGATTAGCTACAGTTTTGTATAGTCACAGATACTGCAGTATAATTGCGAAAATGACCCTTTTATTTGTATAAATTAGATGAAACCCCCCCAATATATTGCTGTGTATAAAACAGGCCCTCAAATTATCTGTAATAAAAACATTCACCTGTAAATTTTTTGAAGGAATTTTTTATATTTTTTATTTTTTAAATTTAATATGCTTCACAAAACTTGTAGCCAAAAGCCACAAATTAGAAATTACTGTCAGGGGTAGGGGTGCATATGGTCCGGTTTTTAATCACTTTTAAAACCAAATTACGGTTTTAAATTTACAAACCAAAATCGAACAATAGCTACGTAAAACAATTTTATCCGTACCGGTTTGGATCGATTTGGTTACGGTTTTCCGTCCTTTTTTTTTTTACAAATAATTCACTGATAGGGCTTATCATGGTTCAGCGAATTCATGTCATTATTCATACGACAATCATACATGATTCTCATTCTTCATCTACCATACACCATAACATACAAGATTCGCATTATTTATCTACCATACACCATAACTCGAATGTCATTGGGTACTCCATCTCTCTCTCTCCCTATATATATACATCAACATTATACATCATACATGTGTGTGTGTGTACATACAACATTATATTATCATATTTTCCATTTAAGAGGATCATATAAAATCATGTAAACTGTTTTCATCTTGTCATAGGTCCTATTAGGATGTGCATCAAACTACGTGTGTGAGGTAGTTGATTGAAATATTAATAGATCATGGACTGAGATATTAGATATTAGATATTTACATGTAGTAACAATTGAGGGGGACCGACGAAAAGTCGGTTCACTGTGGTGATCAGTTCTCACAATGTCCTGATAAAAAATCGGTTTTGTTGTGATGCACGGGTAGAGTGGTACACGAGTGAATTGGTGTGGTGCAAATAAAGTCCCTCTTAATTAATAATGTCGAATTAGAAAACCAAAACCAAATTGTTTTTCACGGTTTGGTTTTTTACAATATAAAAACTAACCAAAAAACCATGATTTACGTATTTTCGGTTAGGACCGGTTTGGTTCGGCCGGTTGGTTTGGTTTCCGGTTCTTTTGTTCACCCCTACTATTTGAAAACAAAACGAACCGATCAGATCAAACTATACTAAAGAGCAAATAGTTAAATCTTCGTTTTTCCGTTGATTTTAATTTAACGAATAAAATCAAATCGTTTAATACAATATGTGGAGGGAAAAAAAAATACAATATGGTTTCGGTTTAAAAAGTAAAACCGATTATAATCGGATTGGGCCTGTAACATTTTTTCTACTAGTATTAGATATGCCCACTACTATACAACGTTGGGCTCTCGACTCAAATCCATTCTGATCCGAGCAAGATAAAATACCGGTCCATGTATACAATCTAAATTTAATGGTTCATCCACTATCGTTTTTACATCCACATATTCGGCTAATACCAATCTTTCCATGCACTTAATTTTCTTGAAGAATCTCCAACGACATCATTTATTTTGCAACTCATAAACTTAAATTATCTTTTCTCTTCCTACTTCCTCGACACCAAAATTTGATATTTCAAATGAAGAAATATATATATATATATAAGAGTAATAATACGGACACCAGGGCCGGCCCTCGCTTGTATTGGGTCTAAAACCAAACTCCCGAATTAGGCCTTTTAGTTGAAATTGTTGTTTTTTTTTTAAACATACTTATTGTTAGATATTTTTTCATAAATAAATATTTTGGTTATCGTTTGCTACGAGTTGCCGTACGAATTAATGTTATCGCAACGAAACGGGTTCGACCTGATATGTATTTTCAGATGCATCAGTTCAGATGCATCAGTTCGACCTCAATGCATGCATCAGTTCATGAAGGGATATGCATTTTCAGATACACGCATTTTCGAACTGATATTTACTTACCATTTTGTGTAAGAGTTGCATGCTTTCATCCGGTGCAAGGAGTACATCCATTCGTTTATGGGGTACTTGCAACCTATAAAAGACATAAGTATGAAGACGAAAATCCATAAATTTGACAACATCATTAGAAAAACTTTGAGTGTTCTCGGGTTTGATTCAAACAAGTCACTGTTTGAATCAAACACCCCCATTGTATCCTGAAAGAGATTTTCATTTGATCCCTTAGTGACAAATCGTGTTGGACAAAACATCTCTTAAAAGACAACGTTATTAACGTGCCTTGGAGTTTCTAATTCTCTGTCAAATCCTAAGTACTACATTTTTTCCAACACTTATCGTATTTTTAACATCCGTATATGCAAAAAAGGAAAAATTAGTTATAGTCCAATTTTTCCTACTTAATTAAGTGTTAATCCACACTCCAAATAAAAGTTGCATTAAGGACAAAAAATATTGGACCGGACTAAAATACCCCTGTTTATAATAATAATAAGAAAATAAAACTGGAAGGTAGTTAATACCAAACCCAAAACCCAAATCCAGTTCACGCAACCAAAAGAAAAAAAAAAAAACCCAAATAAAACGCTCCGCCATCGTAGGCGCCGTCTTCTCCAATGGAGATTCCAACAGAAAAGGTGGTGAAGCGGAAGAAACACCAGCAACTCTCAATGTGTTATTAATTAATTGATTTTTTTTTTAATTTTCTGATTGTGATTTATGGAAGAAAGCTAACGATTATTATTTATGCGATCAGTTTCATCAACAGAGGAAAATAACATGAATGGTGACGCAGGGGAACTTCTATTTGATGGTGGATTTGAAGCCCCTGAGAATAATGCTTTTGGTCGTTCATTCAGGTTCGCATTATTGGATTGTTGTATTGAATCTGAAAATCCTCTGTATGCTTTATTTATTTATTTATGAAGAGTTCTACCGGTTGAACCACATCAACCAAACCTATTATTTCGTAAGTGCTGTTCATCTTTATTTGTCATTGAAAATTTCAGTGCATTAAGTTATCTCATTTGTGTTTAGGTAATGGTTCTTTCTCTTCGGTTTTGAAGATTGATGAGCAAGATCAAGAAGAAGTGGCTATGTGTTTGATGATTTTATCTAAGGATTCTAGTAACTAGGGTGGGGTGAATTCAGTTGTAGAATCTTCTGACAATCAATCTGATGTTTTAGAGACTAAATTATTGAGACAAAAATCGCTCGAAATCCCGTCTTTGTTCAAGTTGTTACTCCAGAAGCTAATAAAATGGATAGCAAAGCAGAGGTTAATAAGCAAGAAAGCTCTGATTCATGTTACTATTTGGATGAATGTGTTGAAAAATGTGAATCAGATACGTCTTTTGAAGGATTTTTCAAGAATGCAGCTGTTTGTGAAGCCAAGAACAAGTGGCCTAATGTGATTGAACCCAAGAACAAGAAGAGGCCTAAAAGAAATGATCCTAAAGAAAAAGTAGTATCGAAACATGCTCCGAAAAGAAGTAAATATGAGTGCTTGAACTGTAAGAAGACATTCAGTTCATATCAAGGACTTGGGGGACATAGACCTTGGAACAAAAAATCGAAAGGAGAGTCATTTTGAGCCTGATACTGATACTGATGTTGATACTGATACTTCTGATACTGATACTGCTGATACTGATACTGTTGATATTGATACTACTGATACTGTGTGCCTTAATGCAATAGATAGGCCTAGTTCATAGGCTTACTATGTGCCTTGGTGTGCTGAGGTTTTTGATCTACATTGTATCATCATTTAATAGATAGGCCTAGTTCATTGGCTTACTGAACTTGTAATTCATCACCTTGTGAATTCCGGGCATGATAATTTAGTTCTTTGAACTTGAATATCCTTCTTATAATTTGGCTGATAGTTCGAGATCGTTTTTTAGACTTGTATTGTTCTTCTATGTATTACCTTTTAGTCTGATGTACCTATTGTACTAAATCTATAGTCTGTTGTATTGATCTTCTATGTATTACCTTTTAGTATGATGTACTTTTTAGGCTTAATTCAAGTGATTAACTACTGAACCTGCATGTTATAAACACCACACCTTAATTAAGTTAATCTATGATATTCCTTTTATCAATCAAAACCACATAAACTTGACATAGGCTTAATAGTTAATCACTTGAATTAAGCCTTAAATGAGCCTTATATGAGCCATCTATGTGTGCCTTGAAGTAGTCACTTGAATTAAGCTTTAGATGAGTCTGATACTGTTACTGATACTGATACTGATACTGTGTTGATGTAAATGCTGCGATTAAATTCGGCTTTCAAATACTACGTCGAAAAGGTATCAAACGCGGTCTCAAAATGAAGATAAAAAAAAATGAACTTTGGTGAAACAATTTTGATGATCGGTGTTCTAAATCAAAAGGTGATGAATTACAAGTTTGTTGTTAACTGATGTACATATTGTACTATATCTATAGTTTGTTGTACTTGCTATTAATCTGCTGAGTTTGTTAACAGTCTGGTGGAATGTTCTCCTTCATATTCTTGTATAATCGATACGATACGATACTACGATACGATACTACGATACGATACGATACTACCGATACGATACGATACTACGATACGTGTCTTTGTGTTAGTGTAAATGCTGCGATTAAATTCGGCTTTCAAATACTACGTCGAAAATGTATCAAACGCGGTCTCAAAATGAAGATAAAAAAAATATATGAGCTTTGGTGAAACAATTTTGATGATCGGTGTTCTAACTCAAAAGTTACGGTCATTTATAAGAAAAAAAAACGCTCCGGTTAATAAAAATATTTTTTCGTCTTTCAAAATATACGTCGGAAGGGTATCGTATTTGGGCTCAAATTGAAGAGCAAAAAAAAACATGAATTTTGGTGAAAAAATTTCGATGATCGGGGTTGTAATTCAAAAGTTACGGATGTTTGAAAAAAAAAAAAAAAAAAAAAACAAACAGATCAAAGTACTCATGTATCATGTAGCTGAGGACGCGCGCGAGGGTTAGTTTTGTCCGTCTGAAATTGTTTGTCCTTTTTGCAACTAAAAAATGTGTGTTTCCTATTTATTCATTTTATGCCAAAAAAAGGACTTTTGCCTCTTTATCTCTGCAAAAAATTAATAAAATTTGTTTGTATATATCTATTTTTTTTGGGTCAAGTAAATTTTTTTTATTAGGGCCTTTATCAATTAGAATAATAAAAATTTGGGCCTCTACCAAAAAAGAAAATTAACATATTTTTTTAGGTTGGATCGGATTAAATCTACACGATTTTTTTTTCTTTTAGCGAAACATGTACCGTTGGGCCTCCCGACAGAATTGGGCCTAAGACCCGGGTCTCGAAGGCCTTAGGGGAGGGCCGGCCCTGACGGACACAACTGTTGTGTTACAACCAGAGACACAATGATCATCTGTATCGTTGATTATAATGAGTCTAAATTGATCACAGTAGATGATCGTTGTGTCACTGGTTGTGACACAACAGTTATGCCCGTATCATTACTCTCTATATAGGTGAAAAATAGTACAGTATTTTACTAGAGTTCTATCTTTTCTTTGTTTATAAACAATGTCGGTACACAAACAATGGATATATGATGTAAATGAATGGTTATGCCTCAATGGTCCTGTTTGCAAAGGTTTTATGTACTTTTTTTTTTTTTGCAAATTTTATTATGGTCCTGGATCAAGTATGAAATGGTGATCCAGAACCAATAGAAATTCAGCACAACACACGAGGCCCTACCGTGTAAAATATAAGTACCGTGTATTTACAACTTTGTCCTTCATTGGCTGAACAACTATGGCATAATGATTCAAGACCACCATAAAACTATTTTTTTTTTGCTACAAAGACCCGACTGTCACTACAACACTTCTACTTTTTTTTACCACTAAATATGCTCCAATTCCTAGGGGTTGTATGTCTTAAAACTTCATCTATGAACCGGAAATAGTGATGAATGATTCTTTCCCATCATGTCTGTCTTTAGTTATGGGGATTGATGGTAGGTGTTGAATTTGTCGGATGGTGGTTTAGTTATGGGGATTGATGGTAGGTGTTGAATTTGTCGGATGGTGGTTGACGAATAGTTGATTTCTCGGATCTTATGTTGACGTGTGTCGGAATTACTTCAAAATAAACTTACTCTTAAATCATCATTTTGGCCCTAATCACAAAATTAAGATTGCATAAATTAACAAGTTTATATTCCTAAACATGTTGTGATTTCTTTTAGGTTTTAGGAGTTTCGCTCCGCTCTCTCTAACTCTAATTTCTAAGAGGTTTTGAACTAAACTTGTAGTATGGCGTCGCGGTAGATCTCGTGTGTGGTGTTTTAATTATATAAGAAGCCTATATATCCAAATTGAATTTGGACTTAGAAGTAGATTATATATAAGTAGAGAATCAACCCAACAAAGTAATTCTTTCATCTCAAGTGGATGAAAATTATAGTAATAAAAGCATATTGCTTATGATAAGCATACATAAATCTCAAATCATTAATTAGGACATAACATGCATCATCAACACATACAATATATTAAAAGTCATAAAACCCGTTCACTTATTTAATGGGATTCATATTAAGCCCTTTAATTACTTGTTCACTTCCTTCACTTCAACAGCTTCAATCTTTGCTGCAATCTCCATTATACCCTTCTTTTCATCATTTTCATCATCATCAACCTTCTTCACACTTGTTTCTTCTCCTCCTCCTCCTTCAATCACAAAAGCATCAAAAGGGAAAGATCTGTGCAACCCAGTTGGTGTCTTGAAAACAACAGATCCACTTGATGGATCATTCTTGATCTCATTCAAAGTAACCCAAATCAAAAGCTCTTTAGCTTTAACCCCAGTTAATTTCTTGATGTAGTTTGGCTCTACATAAGCTGTAACTTCAGTTCCATAGCTAACAAGCTTGTTGATTTTTGGAAACTTGTGCTCTGTTTTTTTCTTGGAGATAAGCCAAACAAAGCCTGTATCTTTTATGTAACCGCATTCGATCATGTCGTCCATTGGGAGAAGACCGTTTGGTAATCCCATTTCTGTGAGGAGAAACTTGGATTTCTCTTGACAGATGTCGTTTCCATGGTACATTTCTGATGCTTTTGCTCTGATTTCATCTGTTATCAGAGACATTTTTTCTTGAGTTTTTTGGATTGGGTTGAGGGATTTTTGAAAATTTTAGATTCAAGAAGGTAGCTAGGTGAAGTGGGTGGCTTAAACTAATGAGTAAGAGCGGGTAAATATAGTTCTGAACATATGTATTTGCCATTGGAGTTCTATGAAATTTCAAAAGTGCCACTTACCTAAGGACACTGTCTAGTTTGACCCATTCAAACTCATTTATTAGTGGGACGGGTGTCCGAACCCGTACTGTAATGCTTGTCGGAAATTTTATTATGGTCCTGGATCAAATATGACTTGGTGATCCAGGAATCAGGATCAATATGAAAGCAATAAAACAAATAAGGACCCACCGTGTAAAATATAAATGCTCTTAATTTACATTTTTACTTTTCTTATAAGAATTTTTATTGATGGACAAGTATGACATGATGTTTCCTGGTCCATCATAAAACCACTGAATCATTGTATACAATTATCGTTCCTAGAGAGAGATTTTAGAAATTAGAAATGTGTTTTTTTACCAACCAAATACCTACAGTATAAGAAAAATGTTTGTTTAAAATTTTCATACAATTTATTCAAAATAAACTTTTTCATAAGATTTATTAAATAAAAAATTGCATAAACATGACACAAATTATAAATTAAAATGTTTATAGTAACTAGGGATCCAAAACCTACATCTTTCTCTTCAAGTTAGACACCCAATTTTTGGAGGTGTATAATCAACTCGAATTTATTTGAGTTTTGTAATTGTGTCAGTATCAAACTTGATGAATGTCAATTCATAAAAATACATGTTCAAAGACAATAACATCTTATTACAATTTTGATTAAATAAAAT
Source organism: Gentiana straminea (assembly GCA_036785695.1). Classification (NCBI taxonomy): domain Eukaryota; kingdom Viridiplantae; phylum Streptophyta; class Magnoliopsida; order Gentianales; family Gentianaceae; genus Gentiana; species Gentiana straminea. The sequence continues at coordinate 322,392 of JAVUPR010000203.1, read as the reverse complement.
GATAGCCATTTGCGAAATATATATTTCTCGATTATAGTCGGTACGTGAGAATTCCTAAAAAGTTTCGGTTGGAAGTGTACGGGTCCAAAAGAATTTGGAACGTAAGTGTGTTGAGAGTCAGATAGGATTGAGATCACCGAAAACGCCCTAATCGCAACATCATTAACATGATGGCTCGACTAGGGTAGTAATTGAACGTCTCGTCAGTTGACTGCCACGTGCATGTACAAACAAACAAAACAGTTTTGTCTTTTTATAACACGTGACAATCATCCGACGTTCCGTTTTGGTAAGGTGTCATGCATCATAATTTTCCCTTCGTGCAGATCCCTCTTACTAAGAAGAGACACGACATGCAACTGCACATATTGTTTGTGTACCGACATATATATATATATATATATATATATATATATATATATATATATATATATATATATATATATATGTATACTGGTGTATATATATAGTTTAAATAGGAGTATGGGTGCAAAGAGAGCATTAATGCATTTGAAGGAAAGAATAGTGCAAAAAAATTAATTTAGAGGACATAAAGTTGTTAGAAGAAAGGTAGAAAGCAGGATGATCATATTTAATGTTGAATTTATTTTTGAAGGTTGGCAAGATACATCACAACCATAGAGCCAGTACAACGTACGTATGGTTATATAGTGCCGAACGTATAATTTTGGTTAGCGGAAGACAATAACAGCCAATAAAAAATTTTAAAAATGGCAAATAACACACATAATGTGTATATTAGTGTCTTTTTTATGTTTAAGGGGGAGGGAGGAGGTGGGAGGGGCACCAATGGCGGATCCAAGAAAGAAGTCCAGTGGGAAGGATATTATCAAAACCGGATATATTCAGAGACGGAACCAGGAATTGGTGGTAGTTGGTGAGCTGGTATTAAGACAACGAACTATGTTTGACTGAAAATAAAAATCGGGTGGGTTGTGCTCACCCTAGCCATGCCTTGATTCTATCCCTAGATATACCTAGTAAACAAACCATTCAATAGGGGTGACATCCTTCACACGTTTAATTTTTCTTCAATAAAACTTAACACCAAATATATATAGATAAATAGAAGAAAAAATTCCATGGGGTGCGGCAGCTCCGGTGCGAGGGATATAGATCTTCCCTTCAGGGACAGCTAACTCCTTTGGTTATACATGCGTCCGATATCCCATGGATATGGCCTAGTGGTGAAGGCATATGTGCGTAGTGCAGCCTCTAACCTAAGCTGGAGGTCAGCGGTTCGATTTCCGTAATGAGGTTGATTTCCGTAACCTAAGCTAGGTTACCTGATTAACCTCTCCTCACTTTCCTGTGGGATCGGGGTGAGGAGACCCTTAATGGAAGGGTTTACCATTTTTTATACATGCGTCCGCCTATGCCTATGATGCTTACTTCACCTTGTGGGGGAATGAGGTTTCACAATTCTGCTGAAAAATTACATACTCGATTACTTCATTTATATAATAGAAAAATATAAAAGAGATTGACTGTATTTCATTGATTTTATTAGGATCAAACGCTTATCGTTGTACTAAAAACAATTGGTGTTAGTAAATGTGCTACTATATTTTTCTTATATCACGCCCCCTCAAGTGTGGACCTATAAGAAGGAAAAAACCCTACACTTGACTTGTTTTGTGTTTTTTTTTTTTTTTTTTTTTGGGAAATGTGGGCCTATAAGAAGAGTGTGTGGCTCAACATTTGTTTTTTTTTTTTTTTTCTAATTGTGCTGAGCTTGAACTCATGATCTCCTTCTCTGATACCATATTAGGATCAAGCGCTTACCGTTGTACTAAAACCAATTGGTGTTAGTAAATGTGCTAGTATATTTTCCTTATATCATTTAACTGATATAACATTACAATAATATAACCTAAATAATGATAGACATAAGTTTATCTAAATCAAATAATATATCCTAACATAATTCAAATTGAAACATAATTATCTAAACAACTCAATTTTTTCATTATCTCTAACAATATATACTTTGTTATCACTGATCAAAATTATAAGGCTCATCGATCGGATGATACATGGTTTGTTACAAAACATTTTGATAATAGGCTAGTTAATTTGTTAAAATAAAATATATATTAGTCAAAAGTTTATTATAACACTAGTCAAAAAGCAAGAATCTGGACATGTGATATAAGAAAATATATTAACACATTTACTAACACTAATTGGTTTTAGTACAACAGTAAGTGCTTGATCCTAATATGGTATCAGAGCAATTTAACTAACGTCTTTCAGATCCTGGTCAATCGTACAAAAATTTGTTTGGGTGGGGGTTCGTTGCCGTAATCTACATGAACCCTCACCCTCTCATCCGTCTTCATGTTTTGTTTGCCCTTTGTATTTTTTTTTCTTTCGTCGTCATGGTTTTTTTTTTTTGTTGATTGTTTTTTTTATCAAAATAAATTACTCTTATATCATTATCATCTTTCCAACCTTATAAACGCTTCTACAAGCCATATCGATTTCTTTTCAATTCCATGGTAAACTGCAATGATTTCTTTTCAATTAAAAAAAAAAAAAACCAAGTGTTGCACATCTCCCTCTTCTTATAGCCCATATTTCTCAAAAAAAAAAAAAAAAAAAAAACAATTGTTGGGTCTCTCTCCCTTCTTATAGGCTCACACTTGAGGGGGCGTATTAAGATAAAATTTTAATTACCCCCTCCCATCAGCTTAAGCTTTTGGGAGAGATAGTAGTTCAACATGGTATCGGAGCAGGAGATGCCGAGTTTAAGCCCCACTTCCGGCACAAATAAAAGCAAGAACAAAAAAAGTGTTGTAACCCATTCTCTTCTTATAGGCCACACTTCCAAACAAAAAAAACAAGTCAAGTGTTGGGCATCTCCCATTTCTTATAGGCCCACACTTGATGGGCGTGATATCAGAAATATAATAGCACCTTTATTAACATCAATTGGTTTTAGTACAACGGTAAGCATTTGATCCTAATAACATGTAAACAACATATATGATTTCATTGTCTAATTTATTAAAATACATAAATTGTTAATTATCTTTTCCAATAAGCTTACGTTTTTTAGAAGAATCTAATTTATTAAAATATATAAAAGGTTATTTGCCTCCTTTGGAAATCTAGAAAGCCCGAAATGCATGGATCTTTGAAAATAAACTGGTTCACATTACTTCCATAATGAACATATCCTTCTAGGCGGAGGAATACCTTGCGGCAATGGAAATCCCGACGAATAATATCATAAGGCCAAAACACAAGGAAAAATGGGAACCGCCCGCTACGGGGAGCTTAAAGAATGTGGATGAGCTTTCAATAATGAAGGTGCTGTTGTTGGAGGGCTAATTCGTAATGACCATGGAATCATAATCAAAAGCTTCTCTCGCCGTCTTGAAGGTGGTTTCGAAGTCTCAGTTGGGGAAGCTTTAGCTATCTACCACGCCCTAACATATGCGCTCACGTGGGCTTCTTCAATGTCATTGTTGAAGTAGACTCTTTGACTACCTATCATCGCCTGTCGGACCTTTCAGATGACTTTTCTCATGTGGGAAAAATAATTGAGCACTGCCACAGATTTTTACCGGTTTTTGTATCCGTTTCTTTCTCTTTTGTCAAGCGTCAGGGTAATGTACCTGCACATTTGTTAGCTAGAGAGCAGGGCTCCATCTTGTAGGATGTGTGTTCTGGGACTCCTCTCCCCCTCTCATGTAATCCGGGCTCGTTTAGCAGACTGTGATTAATAATATTCGTTGAAAGTTTTCATATATATATATATATATATATACATACATATATATAATATATATATAAATATATATATATATATATATATATATATATATATATATATATATATATATATATATATATATATATATATATATATAGGTTAATTATCTATTCCAATCGGCTTATCCTCTCCCGGACGGTTTTATATGTTATTTGGAAGCCTACCGCTTCGGGTAAGTTTACGGTGAGCTCAGCTTATATTTTGAATTAACTAATGATAGATCCCGGTTAACACAAATGATGATTGTTGGAAATTATAATGGGGCATTAAGGGGCCGCTTAGAGGCAATATACTACTTTGGTTGATCTGTCGAGATGCTTTACCTACAACGAGATTTCTAAAGAGTCGCCACATAGGCGATAACGATATCTGCTTTGCTTGTGGCATACTGCCGGAATCCACTTTGCATGTGACTCGTGACTGCCACTGGTCCAACGCCATGTGGAAACAGCTCATTCACCGAAGTTGTTGGATGATTTTTAATCAACCTGATGACCCAGCGACTTGGATGGATAACTGCCTGAAAATTAACATGTATAAGCACGATAATATTGATTTACGGAGATTTTTGTTTCGAGAGGTTGTGCAAGGACTTTGGTACTTGGCGCAATTATGAGTTCCATTAAGATGATCGTTCACGTCATTAATAAAATATCCGGTTTCATAGAGAAGAGAGTAGTCTATAAAGGGCGGATCCGCATACAAGTAAATGGGGTCCGCGGACCCCGTTAAATATAAGAATACTCTATATTTTATTTGTAGAAAAATATTTTAGACCTCGTGAAAAAAATTATTTATTTTGTAAAAGATTTACGGATCCCGTTAAACGTAATTTTTGGATCTGTCACTGCTTTTGAGACATTGATCGAACACTAAAAACATGTTACCGAAACATTTAATAGCTATTTATGATATTTATAAGGCTTTTATCAACGTGTTATTGCTAGGATATCATTTCACAATGTCACAGTAGTCAATTAGACTGGGCCATTATGGGTTTTTATCAATTTATGGCTATTGTTGTGCAGTTGGGGTCAGGCAGAAGCCTTGAATAATGTTAATAGACATATGTCCATGAAAAAATTCTTACCAGGGGATCGAGTCCTCTAGTGCACCATTTATTGAATGTGTGACATGTGTGCAAGAAAACAAATATTAATTTGTCTATTTGCACACATATCGCATATTCAACAGAACGGTGCACGCGAGGAGAGTGTGAATAAGAATTTTCCATGTCCATGGTTGACAACACTTGCAGCTCAATGGAAAAAAATAGAATGTAGAGTGAAAACCTAGCTTGCTTTTGAGGTGAGTGTGGAAGTTCCATATTTTTTATTGACTTAATTCTCTCAGGAAAAAAAAAGGTATGCAACCGTTTTTATAAACTTGACCACTAAGGCATAACTGATGTAGGATATGACTAAAAAAAATCAAGTTCGTTATTGCATAAAAAATGTTTACAAATAACATTTGCAGACTAAATCACTAAGGCACAACTATTTTAAACTGGATCATTGAGACACATCTTTTGCAAATTGGATTACTTAGGTATTACTGATGTAGGTCGACATAGACAAAATATCAAAAGGATAGGATTTGCATTAACTCTCAACAGAATAATCCTACAACATACATAAGGCTGATACAATAGTACTAAACCTATAGTGTTATGCCAAGTGTCTCAACACAATCTACAATAGATTCTACATAATCTTAGTCACCAAATATTATGCTATTACATCTTTACCCTTAACATCCCCCCTCAAACTGAATGGGGCTTGGAGCACATTCAGTTTGTCTCTAAAATAAGTAAATTTGGTGACACTCAAAGGCTTAGTAAGAACATCTGCAACTTGTTCAGAGGAAGGAGTATAGTTCACAGCAAGGTGTCCTTGTTTGACAAGATCTCTGATGTAATGAACATCTATTTCCACATGCTTTGTTCTGGAGTGGAAAACAGGGTTGTAGGCTAAGGCACCTGCACTTTGATTGTCACACCAGGTCACTGCTTTGGCTTCTGGAAGGACATGGATCTCAGACAGAAGTGATTGAAGCCACCTGATCTCAGTGCCAACATGAGCCAAAGCCCTATATTCTGATTCAGTGCTTGACCGGGCAACAACATGTTGCTTTTTACTGCTCCAAGAAACAAGAGAACCAGCTAGATAGACACAGAAACCAGCCACAGATTTTCTATCAACTGTATTGCACCCCCAATCTGCATCAGAGTAACCAACCAAGACAATAGGATGATGAGGTTTGAAATGAAGGCCATATTGAGCTGTACCTTTTACATATCTCAGAAGTCTCTTAACTCCCTGCCATTGAATGAGTGTTGGACTGTGCATAAACTGACTAAGGCAATTGACTGCAAAGGCAATGTCAGGCCTTGTAAAGGTTAAATATTGAAGTGCTCCAACAGTACTCCTGTAGATTGTGGGGTTGTACATGTAAGGACTGGGCCTGAGCAGTTGCTGATAGGACACAGACATAGGAGTGGGACTAGGCTTGAGGTTCTGCATATCAATCCTGTCCAGAATCTGTAATGCATACATGTGTTGGTTAAGATACGGCCCGCTTTCATCCCCGTAAGCTCGCATACCTAAGAAGTGGCCGATATTACCCGCATCTTTCAATGCAAATCGTTATTCAGCTTATCAATGAAGGTTTGAACCGCCGGAATCACTCCCTGTTACCAAAATGTCATCTACATACACTAAGACATATAAGGAGGCATGAGTAGTATGTAAGATGAACAAAGAGATGTCAGACTTGGATTGCTTGAAACCCCACTGAATCAACTGGCTCCCAAGTTCCTCAAACCAGGCTCTAGGAGCCTGTTTGAGACCATACAATGCCTTCTTTAAAAGACAAACATGATGAGGCCTGGCAGAGTCAACAAAACCCTCAGGTTGAGGCATGAAGACAGTTTCAGACAAGTGACCATTCAAAAAAGCATTATTAATATCAACTTGCCTTATAGGCCAATCATAAGAAACTGCAATAGCTAGAATAACCCTTATTGTAGATGCCTTAGCCACAGGACTGAAAGTTTCAGAATAATCTAGGCCTGGAGTTTGAAGGAACCCCTTTGCCACTAGTCTAGCTTTATGCTTTAAAATAGAACCATCAGGCTTAAGTTTAAGTTTGAATACCCACCTGTTGGAGACAAGCTTTTGGTGAGGGGAGGGAGGGACCAATTCCCAGGTATTATTTTTAGAGAGTGCATTAAACTCCTCTTGCATGGCAGCTTTCCAAGAAGGGTCAAGTATAGCATCAGACACGTTGGTGGGCTCAGTAGGATATGGTGAGTCAGATTGAGCTAGGAAGGAGTAAGTTTTAGGTTTAAAGATGCCACACTTAGCTCTAGTTTGCATTGGATGGTGATTAACAGGTGGAGGAGAAGGGGAGGAGTTAGGACTGGAGCTGGGACTAAGAGGAATAGGAGAAGGGGAGGAGCTGGAAGCAGGTGTAGGAGTCACAGAACTGGAAGAAACAGAGGGCATTGGGGAAGCAGGAGATGTAGGTGATCCAGAGGGAGGAGAGGCCTGTGGAGAGGATGTGAAGGCAGGACCTGAAGGAACAGGGGGGCTTCCAGAGCTGTAAGAGGAAGGGAGAGAACACTGAGGTAAGACAGGAGGACTAATAGTCCAGGATTGAGTAGGGGAGGTGCTGGAAGAGGGGGTGGGAGTGGGGGTACTATAAGGGAAGTCATGTTCATTAAAGGATACATCTCTGGAAATGTAGACTCTTCCTGTGGACTTGTCAAGACATAAATACCCTTTATGACAGGGACTGTGACCTAAGTGGACACACTTTTTGGTATGAAACTGGAACTTGTGATTTTGAAAGGGTCTCAAAAGAGGATAGCAGGCACAACCAAAAACCTTGAGAGAATCATAGGTGGGAGATTTGTGAAAGAGAGCTTCAAAGGGAGACTTATTCTCTAGGACAGGTGTAGGTAGGATATTGATAAGGAAAACAGCATGAGTGAAGCTGTCAACCCAGAATCTAAGGGGTAGAGAGGCTTGAGACAGGAGGGTGAGGCCAAGTTCAATGACATGTCTGTGTTTCCTCTCCGCCCTTCCATTTTGGGCATGAGCATGTGGACAAGAGTGCCTAAATTGGATACCCCTAGCCTCAAGATGAGAAACAAAGGATCTATATTCACCCCCCAGTCAGATTGGACACATTTGATTTTAGTGGAAAATTGATTTTCAACTAAGGCTTGAAACTTAACAAAGGCATTAAGGGCATCTGATTTTAATTTAAGAGGATATAGCCAAGTGTACCTAGTATAATCATCAATAAAAACAATATAGTATTGAAAGCCATGAGTAGATAACACAGGGGAGGGTCCCCAAACATCAGTGTGGATTAAATCAAGAACACAAGAGGCATGAGAGTTGGAACTAGGATAAGGAAGACTATGTAACTTACCACATTGACAAGCATCACAGAAATCGGATTCAACATTAACAGGAACATCATTACAAAGTTTGGAAACAAGATTGAAAACCCTCATTGAGGGATGTCCTAACCTTCTATGCCACAGGTTGGCTTTTTGAATAACAGAATCAGACATATTTTTATTAGAATGAACCTGACCACTAAGAGCAAACTGAGATTTGGAGTGAAGGGAGTCCTGAGACTGTGTGTTCTGAGGCACCAACAGTTGATAAAGACCATCCTTAAGACATCCTTCCAGAAGAACTTCCTTGGTAGCTTGATCCTTCACAAAGCACTTATGTGAGTGGAATTCCATAAAAACAGGATCGTCATTAGTTAACCTAGATACACTTAGGAGATTTTTTGTAATATCAGGAACATGAAGGATGTTGGTAAGAACAAGGGAATTACTTATTAATAGAGGAATAACCAGTATGGAGAACAGAAAGAGACTCACCATTTCCTACTGTTAAGTTGTCTGAGCCATCATAACCAGAGTTTAGGTGCATATTGTTGAGATCTGAAGTCACATGGCTAGAAGCACCACTGTCAGCATACCAATTGTAGTCTGGAGTAGACTCAGAGCCTGCCAGATATGCTGCATTAGCCCTATTTTGAGGAGGACTTGGAACATAGTTTCCATCAAACCTGAAGTAGCACTTATCAGCTGTGTGGCCAACTTTATAACACACTTGGCATACAGGTCTGTACTGAGAGTTGTTGGTATTGTTTGAGTTCCTAGGAAAACCACCATTTCCATTAAACCTTCCACCATTTCCATTTCTGCCACGAGATCTTCCACCTCTATATCCTCCTCCTCTGTACCCCCTGCCTCTATTACCAGGGTCAGAGGATCCACTGTTGCCCCTACCTCGACCTCCAGAATTAGAGCGAGATTTATTAACAGCAACATTAGCTGAAGGTTGAGTAATGTCAAGGGGACTTGGATTAAACCGGGCTAACAGATGTTCATGGGTGATCAACTGGGACTGAACATCTTGCCAAGACAAGGATCCAATGCGGGATGTGATATTAACTATCACAGACTCATAATCCTTACTTAGACCCCCAAAAACAGCTAATATAAGCTCAGATTTACTAATTGGATAACCAGCAGCAGTTAATCCGTCAGAATATCCTTTCATCATAGCTAGGTAATCTATCATAGATTTGGTACCTTTTTCTGCTTTCGCCAAGGAAGTTTTGAACTCTAGCATCCGGGCTTCAGATTTAGTGTTAAAGAGGTCCTCAAGGCAGCTCCAAACTTCAGCAGCTGTATTACAACCAATGACTTCAGTGAGAGCTTGTTCAGTCATGGAGCTCCGGTCTTTACATGTGTCGTTTTCTTATTCCGGTTATAACCATGGAATGGTGTGAGATGGTAAAAGCAATTGTTAATATTGACAGCACCATTTTAGTTACAATTGCTATGGAGTTTGATGTTTTGGATGAGTATTATCTCTTCTTCATCAACATGGAGCATTTTATTTGGGATCCGGGTTGGTTGTCACAATTTTATTCATCCTTGAGGACAAGGATGTTTTTGAGGGGGTGGGAAAGGATATAGTACTCATGGATACTACATTAGTGATAAATTGATAAAATGTTGGAAGGAAGAGGCATTGGAAGCTAATATGTTGGTATTGTAGATTGTGTTGAAGGGGAAAAGCTGACTAAAGAACTTGTGGGTGGAAGGGAGGTGACCGGAGTGGACACAGTTGCCACTTGAGTAGAGATAGCGGTCACCGGAGGAGTTCCGGTGCCGGTGGTGGCGTTAGCCATTGATCTCTGATACCAAGACAAAATATCAAAAGGATAGGATTTGCATTAACTCTCAACAGAATAATCCTACAGCATACATAAGGCTGATACAATAGTACTAAACCTATAGTGTTATGCCAAGTGTCTCAACACAATCTACAATAGATTCTACATAATCTTAGTCACCAAATATTATGCTATTACATCTTTACCCTTAACAGACATGATTGAGAAGACATTACAAAAATTTCACGACATAATGCTTAAGTGTCTCCACATACACAATGTCGCCACAAATTTTTTTGTCACAAAAATCATTAGTGACGCAAATGAGCCCTTTTCACGACGATGTTTTCGTCACAAAAGTATCTTTTTTTTTATAGTGAGAATCAAGTTTGTTATCGTATGAACGGATATAATTTGATTGATATCGTGCAATCGGATGAACAATACACGTAAACATGCACAAGCCACAAAGGCTAATGAACATGAAGAGAAATTTATAATTTTATTGTTTTTTATTTAACACCTATCATTTTATTGATGAGATGTCTCTATTACATTGAGAGTATTCTCTCTCTCTATTTATGTATATAGTGTAGAAAAGTCCCTCTATAAAGTGTAGAAAACTAAGAAAAGTCCCTCTATAAATAGAAATTCTCTAGAACATAAAATTAAAGGAAATTAATCCCTAAAATAAATAAATTACATGCACACTAATTTTCTTACTTATATAATAATAAAATCAAATCTCATCAAAACATTCTCCTACAATTACTAGTCTAAATAATACATATCTCAGAAATAGAGAAGAATTTCTTTTTAATAACTTTCGATTTACATACTCCATGAAATTTTAGGGACCGGGTACCAGAGGCCTTTGGTTAATTGGGCTAGCTATTGGTAATAACATGACATAATCTGGTATTGCCAAAAGCTCTTTTAATTTTTTAGCAGATTGCCTTGACAATACCAAATACTGTCTTGTCTTGACAATAATGCCACCCTTTTGGTTGATGTCGATACGACGTAAATTACTTGGCTTCTAAGGAACATCGTACGGTGAATCACATCCTGGACATGGCTTTCCTGATGCAGTCCAGTTCGTTGCCACCTTTCGATCTTGTGGAAACATTCAATTCGTATTTTCATTCATATTACTATCAACTTTGTGCACGTTGATAAAAGTTGCTCTTTTATATACAAGTAAGCATTTAGCTTACAATCTAATCTAAACCCTTATTGCTTATTTTTAACCCTACCATAACAGGGTCTTTCGAAGATTAAGCTCTCCAACCCCCTAAACCTCTTAATTATTTGTCCTATTGCAAACCATCCCGATAAACCGAATGCATGAGCCCTTACCAAATCTAGAATATATTAAAGAAACATATATAATACTATTATTAAAAGATCCAATTAAATGGTTTCTACATTAAAGTTCATGACATAAGGAAAAAATAATAATGAATATCATACTTTTAGTGTGGTTCTAATGCTTCCAGTAGGGTTGTATAGTACACTTTACATACATCAAAATTAAAGGAAAATCTTAACTCAACCACTATTGTGGTGCAAATATTAAATGCTGTGTTCATTTGAAAACCACTAACCAACCACTTTCGGTTATCAATCTTCTTCTTCTTCTTCTCCCCTAGTACCACTTATGAAACATTTAATTTGTGACTTCTTTTCTATTCATGACCAGGGGCGAACGTAGGATCCCGAACGACGGGGCGATAATTCTAATTTTTTTGCGCAATCAAATAAATATATAGTAGTTTTTCTTCCGTCTCTTATGCTTCGAAAAGAACACTACTATAATCGCAAAAAAGGCATGACTATACTTTTCACTTTATATGATAAAAAAAACTACTATATATCGCATATTCGGAACACATACACTTTTTTCAATAAAGATTTAAAACATTACAAACAATATTTTTCAAAGAAACCAATATTTCGAAACCGATTAATTTTTTTTAAATGTTTCACTTTGAGGAATTACGCTTTGTCTCGGATTGCACTTTTCCAATGGAAAGTTGGAGAAGGCAGACCTTGAGTACCTAAGCAAAGTAAATCGTGCTCGTACATTTGCAGATAGTTATTCTAAGGTGTTGTTCGTTATTCCCTTAATCGAGCATCTTCTTGCCTCAATTACATCATGTTTAGGTAACAACGAGACTGCAATTCTTGACGTGGAGATGGTCGGTTGATGCTTAATTTTTTTAGGGAAAAGAGCTGGCTTTGCTTGCTTTATGTTGCTGCAAGGAATGCTATGTCTGAGAACGTAGTGTGGACACCAGGAAGCTTTAAGTAGGTGATGTTGAGCACATTCAATGGTTATTTTGAGGTTGCTGCTGTGTCAGCCGCTGGTGTAGCTCTAAGAATGAATCGTTCCGGTGTCAAATTCATCGAGAAAAGTGATTACCTTATCACCAGAGGTGGGTAGAGAGGCGAGGGCAATTTTTCTGATGTGCTGCACAATCGACATACCAACTCCGTGTCAACAAGTCCTTTAATTCAATTAACAAAAATACATTTTAATTCAATACTGAAGTAGACTGGCCTTGAAAAAAGACTCATCGGTTAGAAGATTTTATATTTCGATGTGCTTTAATTTTGTTTCGAATGATTCCACACAACGAATTGATATCAAAGTCATTATTTGTTCAGAAACCCGACACAAGAAACTGCTCAAAATCGATTTCTATTTATTCCATTCAATAGTTCTCGACTTTTGGAGTCTAATGCAACAAACGGTGCGAAAAACGGACTTCGGAATTACGAGATATCATTGATCAAAGTTGTTTTTTTTCTCTTATTGTTTGTAGCCTTACCGGGTGAAGAAGAAAGGTCTGACCCGCCCGTTGACCCGACCCGGTTTAGGAGGTTAAATGATTGATTAGGTGTGTTATTGTACACATTAATTATGGTGTACTAAAAAAATATCCAACGTATATGATTATTTATATTTTTTCAACGGTAAAGATTAAAAAACTGGACAATTAAAAACTGGACTGTAGCCGCTCTCTTTACTTTGACAATAACTATGTATTTTCTTTTATATGATATAAGATTTATGTTAGAGTATCGGATTATTATAGATCATATGAACAAATATAAATTTTATGGGGTGCGAATTCGAAAAAATACATAATATATATATAGTAGTGTATTCTCCGGATCCGAGAAGGGCACTCGCCCCCTCCTCCTAAGGTACATCCGCCCCTGTTCGTCAATCACAACTCACATTAATTAGTAGACCAATATTTACTTTTCAAATTTGATGTTAAAATGTTTGATCTATACAATAAATTTATACATAATTTTTATTTTTATTTTTATTTCTAGTGAGTTTTACTAGGTGCTGAGGTTATTCATTTACCTACACAAAATCTCAACTTTTGCTTTTTGAAATTATGCATTATGTGTCAGGGGTGAGAAAAAAAAAAAAAAAAAATCAATCCGAACCGAATACCGGTCCGAAACAAACAAAAAAATAATCAAACCAATAACAAACCAAATGCATCGGTTTCAATTATTTTTATCTTACTTCAAACCAAGCCGAACCCAATTTCGAAATCATTAATACAAAAAGTCCGTCGTTTTGTTATTGATATATAAACTTATAACCTACCTCTAAACCCAACCCATTTCATTCTTCATAGTACAGATATATCGGCACATCTCCACTACACCATAACATTCTTTGCTCCAGTTTGGCTTCCATTATAATCGATTGCCTCATACACCACGTTAGTGACCCTTCAACCTGCTCTCATCATCGGTTAATGTGCTATTTTTCCTTTTGCCTTAGAAATTTTATTGTAGTTTTACTTTAATGGATTCATAGTCCTTAATATTTTTTTCTTTGCTTGATCTATCGAGTCTTTGTGTAAAATAATTGGTGAGTACAAGGGGCGGCTCCAAATTAAGAGGACCCGCATGGGGCAAGTGGCCCTTTAAAAAAAATTGAAGTATTTTTTTTTTACATTTTTTTAAAATTTTATACAATAATATGTATTAACTGACCCGCTTATTTATTTATTTATTTTAAAATTGACTCTTGATCCATAATCCTACTTGGATTTCTAAAATTAATATTTATAAACTTATAATACGATGTGCCGTTCTTTATCCCCGACTTGTGTCCCACATTCTTGCAGCCTCCCCTAGGTGAGAATGTAACCGAAAAATGATGAGTTTTTTCTTTAAGTTATTCTTTATTATTTTTCTCATACTTCGTTGCAGCCATTTGTTTTAGTTGATTGTTCACTAAGTATAACTTTGTTGAAGTGTCTACGGGTGAATGCTTTGTCTTGTAAATTGGGCATCAAAATTCTAAATGATCAAATATTGTCTTGATTCATTACATTTTTGTATTTTTTTTTCACAGATAACGTTGTTCCCTTTCATAGAACAAGAGCAAATACAATGGCCAACTTATCATCAATGTCTTTTTACCTAAATTAAAAAACATCAACAAAATCCTACATGCATGGCAACATTGTGATAGTACATATCACATTGTGATTATTTTTTCACCACAATGACTTTTTTTCCTTTCTGTAAATTCTCAATGTGAAATGAAAAGTGGACTGACCCACATTCATCTTCCCCTCGTGTATATTCCATGATGACTTTATGTGTTATTGCAAATTTATTTGTTTAATCACATTGGCATAAAATGTACTTTACATTGGCACTTTAAAGATCACTGTGAGTGCTCTACCATTATGTGTGGACAAATATTGTTCATTTTTGCTTATGATCTTTTGTTTACATGTCTGGTCCATTATCTTTAATAGAATAATCATATATTATATATTCTACATATCTTTTGAACTAAATACATGAAAGGGCAACAATCTTGCACCAAATGTGTTTTTTTTTAATTTATTTTTTACCTACAACAACGTAGCAGGTTTAACAATTTAGATGAAATTGCTTGTTTGACATAAAAAGTAACACTTTCAAAAATCTTGCCCGCTAAAACTGAATCCAAACCTAATCCAAACCAAAACCGGTTCGAACCAAACCATTGGGAATGACTTCAGTATGGTTTGGCTTGGGTATAAAGTATAGCCCCGAAACCGAACTCGCACTTTCTAAACCTAACCGAACCAACCAAGCCAACCCATGACGCCTCTAATTAATATGCAATATATTCAATACAAACATTAAGAACAAATAACAAAAAATGATTCCACAAGAAACTTGAAATAAATA
This sequence comes from Gentiana straminea, assembly GCA_036785695.1. NCBI lineage: Eukaryota > Viridiplantae > Streptophyta > Magnoliopsida > Gentianales > Gentianaceae > Gentiana > Gentiana straminea. The sequence goes on along the minus strand of JAVUPR010000203.1, from coordinate 307,148 downwards.
CTACTCTACTTCATTCCTCACAAGAATAATTCATATTCACTTTTCAAAATATCATACTTGCAAGTGTTAGAACTACCATATAAAGACTTCATTAAGATGAGTAAGGAAATGCAATATTAAGAAACAATCTTTCTTGAAGTTCCCATACTTGCTCTTTTCAAAATATCGTAGTATGATATTTTGAAATGCAACATTAATACCATTGAAGTATTATTAAGACTTGCAATCTAGGCACAATTTCAATGTTTATATACATGTATAATTAGTACAAGACTCATACTATGATTATCAAGTGATACAAGAGCAATGTACATTACAAATACATCATACAACACATGTTACATAACATAGTCATGTGTTACTACGATTTTGCTCCAAAATACAACTTGACAAATCTTTGCTGTAATACCCCGTTCCCGGATACCGAGTCCTTATCCGGAAAATAACGTTCGGCATGTATAATGTTAAAGATAAGAGAATAAAAGTAGCACATTTACTTCCACCAATTGGTCTTTGAGAGCCTAGTTAGCTCAGGCTTGTTGTGTGCCTTGTTGGCATAGCCTTGATATGAGCCCACACTTGAGGGGGCGTGTTAAAGATAAGAAAATAAAAGTAGCACATTTACTTCCACCAATTGGTTGTAGTAGAATGGTAAGCGCTTGATCCTGAAATGCTATCAAAGCCAGAGGTCATGAGATCGAACCTTGGTGTGAACAATATTTTCCCTCATTTATATTGTCAAGTGTTGGGATGGCCTAGTTGGTCTTTGTGAGCCTAGTTGGCTCAGACTTGTTGTGTGCCTAGTTCGCATAGCCTTGATGTGAGCCCACACTTGAGGGGGCGTGTTGAAGATAAGGAAATAAAAGTAGCACCTTTACTTCCACCAATTGGTTTTAGTACAACGGTAAACGCTTGATCTTAACATTAAATAAATTCAACATTATACGTAACCCTCTACGTCGTCGTATCGAGTTAAGCAAAATTGAGCTAAAAGACTCGGGTAGAACATACAAGATACAAAGAAACAATGCCATCCAACTAAAAGATAGAAAAAGGGAAACTTACAACAACGGAATATCTTACATTGTACGATGTCTCTTACAAATCAAATCAAAAGTACTTATCTTATAACACGTCTTAAAATAAAAGTACAACAAGTCTCGAAAAGGAAATGGTATAGCATTAAGTTACAACATGATAATAAAATACAACAACTTCATAGCAATCTAAGCATGGCATAACATCAAACGATGAAACATCATCCTCAAAGTCATCCTCGACTTCCGGTTCATCCTGCATATATTTTCACACAAGAAAACATACAAACATGTAAAAGAGGTAAGTACAAAGCGTACTTAGTAAAATGTAGAATCTATTGAACAATTATGCTTTATAATGAAAGGTTAACCTATTAATGTTATTAAGTTATCTTTATGAACACGACTCAAATTCTACGGTTCACTTTATGCTCATCAACATGTCGTGTTATCCTACTTTATTTCTAGCTTAGTTTATCTTTGTTACATCAAGTATTCAAGGGCACTACATACGGTGATGCTCATCGAGAAGCATCTGTTTGCAACCTACTAGTGGTGCTACACTAGTAGCCACGGGTTGGTCCCGATAATGTGTGTTCGGCGAAGCACCTCCGTAAATGGGGTCTTAGTAACCTTCGGAGTTATTCACTTTATACTGACCACACCACACATCGCGATATTGTCTTGTGCCTTACCAAGAACCTTGATGTTTATGCTTTTAACTACACAAGTATGCATATGTTATTAATTGTTAACTAGGCACCTAAGTATTTTCAAGGAAAATACTCACTTTACATTCTACTTCCTTGTCCTAGACCTTTAAACAATCTTATCACATACACAGACATTGATCAATACTAATCCACCAAAGCAAAGGCCATTCATACCCTTCCGATGGACCCGAACTTCAACTCTTATAAGAATTCATTCAGCGCGTAACTAAATGCATCATAAGCTTAATTATGATTTTTTCATCTTCATTTAACTTGTTTATATCATTATAAAAAGGTTAAGAACCAATCCCAACTTACTACACTTGAAAATACGCAAAAACGGGCAAAACAGCATTTATGGGCCTTAGGCCCGCACCCATGATTCATAGGCCGGCGCCCATGACGGCTGTAACACATCTTGAACTCTTTGTTTCGATAGGACACCGCCCAAAAAAAGATAGGTGAGCGCCCATCCACCTGGGAACCTGCCTGCGCATTTTATTCAATTCTGCACGATTTCTAATTTTTTTAACCAAATTTCCAGCCAAATACAACCCAAAACAGCCACAAAACATCTACTAAACATACCATATCATATCATACTCCAAACCACAAATAAAACCATGAATTTAGCAACAATCAACACACCATTTACTCATCCAAAACATCATAAAACATGAATCGTTCAACATGAAACCGTCTTACTTGGAATCTAAAGCAAAAGCAAGCAATCTTCAAAGAAAAAACCGGAGTTCTTGAACTTCTCAACAAAAACCTAATTGATCCACGATTAAACCTAAATTAATTGTGATCAAAGGTTTCTGAACAACCTATTCTACGAATTAAACAACATAAAGCTTTAGAGAAGGTTCATAACTTAAAGAATCTAAAAACTAGGGCTAAATCATTGCCTTTCAAGGCTCCAACTTTTTGGTATCCACACGAAGCTTGTCTCCCGCTGATTCCGATTCTCTATTCGATTCTGAAATCCGATGAACAAATAATAAGATCCTTTAAAGATTCCGTTTGGCGTTTTCTTTCTTTTTTTTTTCTCGGAGATGAAATGCTGCTTTCCCTTTTTTAACAACTCCCAAGGATAATGGGGAGTTTTATTATAAAACAAAATAAAACTTCCACATTAATCCACCTTTTAAAAAAAACTTAAATCCTTTAATAAATAAATATAATATTCAGATTTTATGTAAAATGACACGTTTGTCCTTTCCCAAAAAATCGGAATATTACATTTGCAATGGTTCTTTCGTCCACCAAAGTCTTCTACAAAGCAAAGGAGAAGAGATGGATTAAATAAAATCAGAATACACAACGAAATACTCGAATTTGCTGTTTTATTGAAAATGATACAATACTTCGATAAATCATAGTTTAAGATAAATATGAAACTACAGCTAATTTATTTGAATAATACATTTGAAGAAAAAACTAAGATATAAACCGATTTTATCTTTGACATGACATTTTTTATCTTTCTTTTGAATTCCAACTCTATATCTAATGATTTTATCTTATATTACCCTTCCTCAAACGAGGTTGAGTTTGTTTGGTAATATTTTGGAGGACACTTCCATTTTGACGGCTCTTCCGAAGTCCATTTGATTCGCATAATAAACAAAGTAATAAAAGACTTAATCACATTACATTACATTATTTTCATTGCAATTCATTACATTAATCCATATCGTAAGTAATAACTATCACAAGTGATAATGAATTGCCCGAATGGACATAAAATTATTCCTCGTCCATGACTCCACGTAAGGAATCATGACCTGCGTAAAGATCTTGACTTGTCACCAGAGCGGCTCCAGCTTAGGGTGATATGGGTAATGAATTCAATGGACATAAAATTATTCTTCGTCCATGACCCACGTAAAAAACTCGCGTATATTACCGAGCGGCTCCGGATATGGGTCAATTTTACTATTACTCGGGTACAAGATTGACCCGCTTAAATTTTTTATTCTGTATGTATTTACTCGTATTGAGGTAGAATATATATGATTAAGTTTAATAATCACAAAATATGATAAATTTTTTATCCGTATACCTAAATTCCTAAAGCCGTCCATGTGTGTCACTACTTAGAAAACTAATTAACTTAAGCAACTACTACTGAAATGTTTTGAACAACGGAAACTACCAAGAAACTTCATAATCATCATATATTTAGTTGTAATATTGTTATGAAAGTCTACATTAACATTGTTTGTTGTGGAATCTGTTACTTGGGTCAAAGCCCACACTAATCATTTTATCCCACATCGGCTATTTTGAAATATAAGGAGCCCACTTAGATTAGTATTTAATAGGTAATAGCCTTTTATTTTAAAGTGGTTATTAGTTATAAGGCCATCGTTAGAGACTTAATGATCATTTAGGACACTCCAAAAACTTATTATGTTATAAGGACAATCTAATTGGCCCATATAATAATAATAATACATTGGCAACTCTCCACCAAAAAATCCACCCGAAATCCACCAAATTCCCGATCTTCATCTCTCCACCGTGAACCACCGTCGATATGGCAACTCCGTCATCGGCAACAACAAATGTCATGCTAGCAATCTTCGAGAAGAAAACCAATTCACTAGACATCTATCGCCCTCTGCGGAACTACATAGCATTTAACTACAGTGAACGGGAGGCCCAAAACGTTGAGGATGATCTCGCAAGTCCTAAGGCACCTCGGGTCGGACGTCGAACGTGGACCTATTCCGGCGGACTCTTCTCTTCCCACCCGGCGTGACCCGCTTCAAAATTATTATAAGGCTCTTTGTGCTTGTGGAGTCGAGATTTCCGATTTCACTCGATAAGGATCATATCAATACGTTGACATTTACTTGGTTTGATGCCTTTAAAAATAAGCGAAAGCTTCTCGCGAATATCCATTTAGGTAATGCTTCATTTTATCTTTATTTATAATTTATTCTTTGGATTGTGAAATGCATCATTACTTACCGATAGTGATAGGATAATGGATTTTGGTTTTGTTTATTGTGTATTCGATATTTATGCCGTTTCTTGCCTTCTAAATACTAAGTTAAGGTTGTTTCTTGCCTTCTAAATACAAAAATTTTATTGTTTATTTAGGTCCTTTTAGAAATTGATGATCTGGTCCCTCAATGGGAGGCCATATTTATTACCTTCTTATAGGTTTCACTCACCATGGTGGCTTACAATTAAGTCTTTTTTGGGTTTCGATGTTGCTTATAATAGTTTGTGGATACTCATAGTTTGGTGTTGTTTTTCTTTTCTCTTATGGTTGTCTTTGTCTTGTTTCTTGGGGTGCAGAGTCGATATAAGTGCTTTGTGGCATTTGGCTAGCGTGGTTTCGTATTGGAGCCGGTTTATGGGCTTGCAAATGAAAAAGAGCTATCGCTTGTTAAAGGCGGGACCATGATAGCTTTCGGCCTTGTTTTTGGGTATTTGGCTATTTGTGGACTGATCACAATATATTCTCATCGGTTGTGGTTAATGGTGGGGATAATCGTGGTGTGCTTACAAGAATTATGGTTGGTGGATTCTTGGTTGGGTTGTCTTGTTATAGTTAATCGGCGAGCCTATTAGTGAAGAGTGTGTTTTACTATGTGTGCAAGAGTTACCATCATCAAGAGATTGACAAGAGTGCCCTCTATGATCATCTTGGTGGTATGGGCTTATGCAATGACATTGCTGACTTATGCAGTGACATTGATGTCTGATGCAGTCAATAGCTTTTCGATGTTTACTTACGGTCTCCCTTGTGTTTATATTCATTTTGACAAAGAAGTGTAAGCTCAAGAACTACCGAAGTAAGAATTATTTTTCTGATTTACATGCTACTTGATGGAGTGACATTGATGACTTATGCAGTGACATTGATGACTTATGCAGTGACATTGATATCCGATGCAGTGACATTGATGAATGATGCAGGGACATTAAGCTAAACATTCAAGATCGTGTTAAAGAATTGAGGGATTCCACAATGAATCCAATTATCAGAAGGCACAAACAACGTGTGGCCATTACAAGAGTCATAGTGAAGAGTCTTTGTAGTTTCACCAAACTTGTACTTCTATCCATATTAAAAGCTCTACATTTGGAGAAATGCAAAACAAGAGCAGAGCTGACTGATGCAGTTGTTAGGTTTTATGCAGTGACATTGACGACTTATGCAGTGACATTGAAGTCTGATGCAGGGACATTGACGACTTTTGCAGTGACATTGATGTCTGAAGCAGTGACATTGATGACTGTATTTACAATTAGATAACTGATGCAATGATATTGATGTCACCGCATATACAACTTGATACACACATTTGATAACTTTGTAAAGTAACTTTATTTCTTTGTTATCTTTAAATATTTGATTGATGTTGGTTTATTTGATTAATGTTGGTTTAAATTTTCGATAACTTTGTAAAATAACTGTATTTCTTTTTTTTTGGTTTAAATGCATATTTTTACAACCAAATGTATGCATAAATTGTTACAATAACATGTCACTGCATAAATCGTTACAATAACACGTCAGTGCATAATTCGATACAATAAGACATCACTGCTTAGATCACTACAATAAGAAGTCACTGCATAAATCGCTACAATGAGACGTCATTGCATACATCGCTACAATGAGATGTCACTGATCAAGGTTGCCAATGGATCGCGGCGGTCAATACATCATGGTAGCCAATGAATCACGGCGGTGAATGCATCGGGGTGGTTAATGGATCCTGGTGGTCAATGCATCCGGGTAGGTGGTCAATGCATGACGGTGATCAATACGTCACGTCGATTTTTATGAAGAAAAAAATTGATTTTATGAAATTTATTCGGAAAAATATCAAATTTGATTTTAGAATAAAGAAGACGAAAAAAATATGAATTTTAGTGAAAAAATTATGATGATCCGAGTTTTAGATCAAAATATATGACATTTAGAATATGGTGAATTAAAAAAAAAAAAAACAAAAACAAAAACAAAAACAAAAAAAAACCTACGTGAACGTTGGGTTGTTGTTTTTTTTTTTTTTTTTTTTCTTTTTCCCCCCCTTTGAGCGCTTCTTTTTTTTTATTTTTCCTTTGTTTCCTTCTTCCTCTTTATCCACTTGAAATTAGAATGTCCTTATAACTAAATAAGATTTCGGAGTGTTCTATTACCCCTAATAAGTTGAAAATCAATCCTTTTAAATAATTGACCCTATTTTAAAATGTACCTAATATCGCTGAATTGTCTTAATTATTTAGGCTATTGTCTTTATTTTTTTTAGAAGTGTTGTATCTTTTGTATTTCTCCACTATAATAATATTTTTTCTTTCGCTCCTGGACGTAGGTCACTTGACCGAAACACGTTAAATTTGGTGTTTAATTTTTGGTGTTTTATCTTTTTCCTTTCCGGTTGCTATTTTTTATTATCGTCGTTAAGTACCAACGCTCGGTTTGTTTTTCCTAACAGAATATGTTACAAATTTTGTTGAAAGTAATTAATGCTGCAACAAAACTGTTGACTAAAATTATGAAAAACCAAAAAAAAAAAAAAAAAAAAACACAAATTTGGTTGGTTTTGCATGGAGTGCTCACTCTAAGCTCACCCCTATAAATCCCTTTGAAAATACATAAGAGTTTTACATCATTTCTAAAGCATCTTTTGTAGAGTTAAACAATTCAAACATCTCTTTAAATTTGCTTTTTTTTTTTTCAATAAGAATGGTTAGGGGAAGGTTTACTGCAGGCTTTCCTGTTGAAATTATAATGAAAATTCTATTGCTGCTTCCAGCTGAAGCACTAATCAAAATGCTGCTAGTTTGTAAAGAATGGAATGCTCGGATCAAAGAAGCTGGATTTATACAACAACATTTTCAGCTGTCGGGTTCAAAAGGTAACGATTATCTCATTTGTGGTCCAAGGTTCGACAATAAGCATAATTACTGGAAGTTTCTTAGCGTCCCGAACCCTTGTGAGATTCTATTGAATAAAGAAATCCCACTTGGGTTCGACACTTTTTGTTGCGAAATGGTTAATTGTTGCAATGGATTACTATGTTTCACTATTTCAGTTGACTATGGCTCAACTCTATTTGTTTTTAACCCTTTTATTAGAAAATATAGGGCGATTCGAACATCAACCCTCGGTAATATTGATGTGGAAGATAGGGAATTTGATTTTGTTGTTGTGGGATTCGGTTTTCATAGCCCAACTAATGATCACAAGATTATTAGAATAGCTCATTTATATGAAGATCGCCCTTCAGGTCAGAACGTTGTTGATCATGACACTGGTAATGATGATAGTGACACTGACACTGACAGTGAAGATGAATATATTGTTGAAAATGATAATGAAAACGTTGTTGATCATGACATTGGTAATGATGATAGTGATAGTGATAGTGATGATGGATATATTGTTGACGACGATGATGAAAATGTTCTTGATCACGGCAGTGGTAATGATGATAGTGAAAGTGATGATGAACTTATTCTAGGCGACGATGATGATAAAAAGGTCGCAGTGGAGGTTTACACATTGTCAACAGATACATGGAAGAGAATCGAAGTTGATTCTTTTCCATGGATCATAAAAGACTTCTTTTCAAGAACATCAATGAATGACCGTTTTCATTGGTTGGTGTTCAAAGCTGCAGGATCCTTAAAAAACGAACACATGATTCTTTCATTCGATTTCGGGACTTATAAGTTTCAAGAAATCGGTTTACCGAATGATTATCATGATAATATTGATGAAGTGGATGAATTGTCAGAGAGCCTTTTTATCGTAAACGGGTCATCACTCGGGTTTGGGGTAGTCCGCTCTATTGAAGGGACTAAAATTTTCACCTTTTGGATAATGAATCATTATGGGGTGGTGGAATCTTGGAGAGTGTTTTTCCATGTACAAGTTTCTAATGAGGTTATTCCAAGAATATTAACTTCAATTAGGAACAATGGAGTATTTCTTGATATTTCAAATGGAAAAGTGGTTTTCTATAATTTTATTGATGATGACACTAATAATAATAATAATGAGACTTATAGTCATCTAATCAAATCACTAGATTTTGTGGTCCTAAGAAACAATCTATTTCTTTTGGGTGAAGAGAATTCTGCCGCAGTTTGAATATTGAGAAGGTGTTACTACATGATGTAGTGTCTATGTGAGAATAAGATGTTGAATTCTTCAAAATGTTACCAATCTATTTTATATGATAGTTATTGTAATAACCGTATGTTAATTTATTAAATGGTCTTATTTATGATTTTTTCTTCTTCCTACAACCGTTGTATGTAAGTTCTACGAAGTAAACATACATTATATCCACACATTTCTCCTCGATCTCTTTAACATTGTGCATGTGTGTATGGTGAAAAATAGTTGAAAGATATCAGCATAATGTATTACACTTGATTAGGCCTGTAAACGAGCCGAACCCTGGCAGGGTTCAAGCTCGGCTCGGTGTGTTCGAACCTTAGGCTCGGCTCGGCTCGAAATGGCCGAGCCTTATATTTTCATTATCCGGCTCGGGTTCGGCCTGGTATTTGGGGAAAAAAGATCGGCTCGGTTCGGCTCGAACATGTCGAACCGTTCGAACATGTTCGGCTCGAACTGGGTTTTAAAAAAAAATCAGAATTTTATGTGATACAAATTCAAATTGTATATGTATAAAAATAAAGCCACATTGAAAAAAATATATGATATCAATATATCATTATGAATTATGATATATATATTGATATCATATTGGGGAAAATAATTCCTATTTCCTAAACACTTCGAACTGTATATGAATTTATGATATCCGAGCTGAACATGTTCGAACATGTTTGGCTCGACCACCGAATATCTAATTTGTAAGGTTCGGCTCGAAGTTCGAACCCACGAACCGAGCCCGAATCGAGTTTTTTTCGAGTCGAATACTCCAAATCGAATCGAATCGAATACTTGGGTTCATTTACAGCCTACACTTGATACAACAACTGTAGTTTGCAATCTCTCGTTATTTATTAGTATTGTTTTTTGTAGCGCAACTGTTCAGCAGTAGAACCAAAAGGATTTTATGTAAATATCTTCTTTATTATTAAGTATTTGGAAAAGTTAGCTTAGATGATATGTTATTGCTAACAACTCATTCCGAATTACAAGTGATCATTTTCGAAGACGGATCGTTTGACAAGTGTTTTAATCCTTAACTCGTGTGACACGTGGTGTTCCTCAGCCCACCAAAGACTAAATCACATACAACATTTATAGCTAGTAAATCGGAATCAAAGGTTGGACCTATAGGAAACTGTGAATATATTTCATTTATAATTTGTAACAATTGATATTTTGTATTTTGGATTAATTACCTAAGAATAAAAGCAAAATAAATTAAGAAAATCAAATAGATGAAGATAAACTCCGGCTAATTAATTATTTCCCTTTTAATTCTTACGATTGACCCTCGACGTGAAAATTACTCGTTATACTATTAATAAATTAGTTATAGCGGTCGACAATCGCCGAACAACCAACTTTTCCACAAATTGTAAATTGGGACCATCGCCACTAATCAAGGCCGGCCCTATAGTGAGGCCAAGGAGACCGCCGTCTTAAGCCCAACGGTGCCGGGAGGGCCCAACGGTACATGTTTCGCTAACGAAAAAAAAAAAAATTCTTGTAGATTCAATATGATCCAACCTAATGTAATATGTTAATTTTATTTTTTGATAAAGGCCCAATTTTTTTTTTTTTTTACTTCAATAGATAAAAGTCCCAATAAAAAAATTTATTTGGCCCAAAAAAAAAAAAGACATACAAACAAGTTTTATTAATTTTTTGTATTTACGGTAAAAACGCGATAAATGTTGGATAAAAATGTAGTACTTAGGATTTGACAGAGAAGTAGAAACTCCAAGGCACGTTAATAACGTTGTCTTTTAAAAGATGTTTCGTCCCACACGATTTGTCACTAAAGGATCAAATGAAAATCTCTCTCAGGATACAATGGAGGTGTTTGATTCAAACAGTGACTTGTTTGAATCAAACTCGAGGACACTCAAATTTTTTCTGATGATGCTGTCAAACTTATGAATTTTCGTCTGCATACTTGTGCCTTTTATAGGCTGCAAGTACCCTATAAACGAATGGAGGTACTCCTTGCATGTAAGGGTAAGGTTATCACTGTTCACCGGATGAAAGCATGCAACCCTTACACGAAATGGTAAGTACATATCAGTTCGAAAATGCATGTATCTGAAAATCCGAAAATGCATATCTCTTCATGATCAAATGAAAATCTCTCTCAGGTCGAACCCCGTTTCGTTGCGATAACATTAATTCGTACGGCAACTTGTATACAAACGATAACCAAAATATTTATTTATGAAAACATATCCAACAGTAAGTATGTTTTAAAAAAAAAGAAAAAGAATTCAACTAAAAGGCCAATTCGGGAACTTCGTCTTAAGCCCAAAAAGAGCCAGAGCCGGCCCTGCCACTAATTATTCTCTAATCAAAACAAACCTCTCAACAACCGTCAAAAGCTGTTTTAAAAAAAACAACCGTCAAAGGTTTGGTGAACCAACCACATTAAATATCGGAAAAACCCAATCCTAGGCATCAACACACATGGGTTCAATTTTAACCCATAATAGTTATTTGCACAAAATGAATCTTTCGGGTTGCATAGTAGTATGTTGTTTACCACTAAAAATTCAAAATTTAGAGACAATAATCTTTGACATGGATTTCGCTGCTAGATTGGAATGATAGTTCAACTATCATGCACAAATAATTACATCACAATTCTAATCATGAATTATTGAAAGCGAAAAATAGATAAATACTAATTATTTAATCGAGGAGAAAGAACAATTAGATCTCACAACTAATTGAAATCAAGAGTTCAACAATTAATTTACCGGAATAGGAATTTAAAACAACATAGAGAAAATATCATATGATGAAAATAAAAAGAGCAAGATTCGACCCCCTAAATATGCCAAGGGATTCGACTCTTCTTGTTTTTGTATGTAGAAAAAAAAAAAAAGAATATCCATTAGGGTGAGAGAATTGCCTAATAAAAAGCCCAAAGAAATAAAATAAGGTCTAATCATAAAAATAGGGCGATTCTATTGAGTATTGACACCACAATTACTACATGCACTCTTCAAATCACTTAAGGAACCACATTATTTATTTTAACTTTTGGCACCACAATTAAATATAAAATTTACTTAATGCACACACATTTTTATTAAAATCATTTTAGTCCAACATTTTAAGGAATTAGTACATCAACGCACTCTATATCGAGAAATGTTTGTGCCACAATAAAATTTGTATAACAAGTGTCACTACACACTTTTCCACCATTGATTTTTATAGGACTCATTTAAATCAATATGTCTCACATCATAACTTATGGTCCAAAAGTGTGTTGTGCACATTGTTGTGATCATTTTGTTGTGACACTATCACTACTCTTTTTTTAATGAAATCGGGTATAAATTTAGGTCCTAACGATTTTTTAACTTGCGTAAAAAATAAAAATGAACTTAAAATACATAACTGTAACATGAAAACGGGGCCCTAAAATTACTAAGTTTGTTGGGAGGCCTTGTAGGCTTGCTCTAGGGACGGCTCTGTTCAAACCCAAACTCAGTCCAGTACTCTCCTTTTCTAATACTTCCACACCAGCCCGACACCGATTCCCACCGTTAATCGTTCTTCTTAGAGCTGCGGTTGCAAAAATCTTAGGCCTTCACCAGTAATCGGTTCAGCAGCTGACGCGGGGAAGATCCTTGCCAATTGAGAGTGAGCATGGCGTGAATGAGGTTGTGGATGGAGGAAATGGCGTGAAGGAGGGTGGGGATGGTAATTGAGTTAAAGCGGCATTGGTTTATTGGGTGGTAGTTGCTTTAGGGTTTTTGTGATGATCGAGGAGAAGTGAAAAAAATGAATTAAAAGGGTTAACTTGTAATTTATTGTAACTATTAATGGGTTGTGCTGCTACAGTAATTACAAGCTTAGTAACTTTGTGGTGCTGCATCTTAATAGAATTTAATCAAGAGATGTGGCGTAACTGGCGTTCATGGTAAAATTGTGGTGCTAATAGAAATTCCCTAAAAATATATATTCATTTTGAACCATCTTTATATTAACCACAAAAAAAAAAAAAAACACATAAATTTTGGGAGATTGGAGATGAATGAATTGGTTCTAGAAAGCTTGCTGGATTGGAGTAAAATTGCAGCCTGTCTTCTATCTTCTTGCGAGGAAGATTTGTGGCTACTGGCGCAGGATCAAGAATGCAATGCAGGTAACTTCCTGTGATTTTAGGGTAAAATTAGGATTTTAGTCCTCTAATTTGGCCTATTTTGGATTTTAGTCCTGCTCCTGCTCCTGGTGAGAAAAATGGTCCTCTAAGTATGCTTTTTTTTTTTGGATTTTAGTCCTATCCGCCGAAAATAGCTGATTGAGCACCGGAATTTTTAAAAATAGTCCTCTAACTAGGCTGCCACGTAAGCGTTTTTTAAAGATTCCGGTGCCCAATCAGCTATTTCCGGCGGATAGGACTAAAATCCAAAAAAAGCCAGCATAGAGGACCATTTTCCTCACCGGAGCAGGAACATGACTAAAATCCAAAATATGCCAAGTTATAAGACTAAAATCCTAATTTTGCCGTGATTTTAGCATTGTTATGAATTGATCAAATTGGGAGTTTCCGGCGGTTATGTCGATGGTTAGAGGTTTAATTTCGGATGAAGGACATTTTGAACTCTTTTTTTTGGATGATGTTTGTATCTGCTAGTTTTTTTAGAACTTTTTTGAAACATTTTGTAACTTGTTTTTAACATCTTGCTGTTAATAAATGAATCTTGGCTGTTCAAAAAAAAAAAAGAGAGAGAGAGAGAGAGAGTACCACGCTGCATCTACACTTCAAAGAGTTTGTTTTAACCATATTATATTAAAGGTTCCGTGTTATTGGTTGCTAGAGAATCAATATAGGTTTTACCACTGAATTGAATCACGAAATGCTATTTTTCTTCCATAAAACATAAATGTTTTATACTACCTCTCGTCCCACAAAAAGTGTCCACTTTTTGTTGGACACGGAGATTAAGGAAATAATTAATGTGTTCTATTTTAAGAATGAATAGACAAATATACCCTTAACTTATCATAAATGCTTGTTTTGGAATATGAAAGGATTATGGAAAATTAAATGTTAAAATAGGGGTATGATTAGAAAAAATGTATTTAATGATGTATTGGAAATTTAAATGGACACTTTTTATGGGACAATTTATTTTTCCGTTGTGGACACTTTTTGTGGGACGGATGTAGTATTTCATATAGAATTAATGTCCCTAGACCAAGTAAACCTTGGCCCTTGGAAAGGGATTTCAACCAAGTTACAATCATTCACAAGCCTACGTAATCGTTCCACAGAGTTTCCAGAAACCGGGCGCCACCTCGCTTATCAATGCAATGAATTACTTGGTTAATATCGCCAATGAAGCACCAAGGAACTTTAATAAAAGACATGAAACATTCATAAAGGCTCCACAATTCATCCCGGACAGCGGCAATCGGGGAAGCGTAAGTAAAAGAGAGCAAAAGAGAAACAAGACCTTCTTTCACTTCGGCAACAGTAATTGATTGATTTGTAGCAAAGAGGAGGTGGAGATTCACCGCCGAACTATCCCAGAAAACCCATAATCCGCCACTAAAACCCACAACTTCAACGACAATCTTATTGCTAAAATGAAAACTCCGAAGAATTCGGTTCGCTTTTGTACTAGCTACTCTAGTTTCCATAAGGAACAAAACATGGGATTGGACTTCCCTGATCATGGTTTTTAAATGCCTGAAAAAATCCGCCGAGTTCGCTCCCCTACAATTCCAAGAAAGTATCTTCATCAAGAATTTAGGGGAGATATGTTTGAAACCTGCCCAGGGGCAGAAACATCCTTTGTTGGTTCACACAAACTCATATTGCTGCCCGGATCTCTATTGGAGTCGGGAGGGTTTGTTTTGACATAAGCACTGTCCATATTCATTGTTCCTTCCTCTGCTAGAAGAGTATCAACCATAATTGCTTCTCGAATAACATTTAGCGCAACACTCGAACTTTGGCCGGAACTTTGATTCATGTTCGTGGTATCAGTGAGTGGGGGAAATAAATTGCTACTGAATTGCATAATGTGTCGGCTATTGAGCAGCGTCTAGACCAAGCTATTTGCAATAGGAGATGGTGGATCCGTTATCCCTCTCCTTCGTGCTTCACCTCCCTCGTTTGCATTCGGACCATCATCCGATTTTACTTTCTATGGATACGCATACTCGACCGAGTTCTATTAATAGGCCCTTTCGTTTCCAAGCTTGTTGGATTAAGCATAATGGATTCCGGGAATTCTTGCAGTCGGTTTGGGTATGGGATGGTGATAATTTTCGAGAATTGTTGGATGCTTTTGCAGCCAAAGCCACTGATTGGAACATAACGGTATTCGGGAACATTTTTTATCGCAAAAAGAAATCGCAAGGCTCGCATTGAGGGGATCCAAAATTCACTTTCTAAGGCTCCATCTATTTTTCTTACCAAACTTAACAGGGAATTGATGCAAGAATATGATGATTTATTGGCGCAAGAGGAAATTTACTGGTTCCAAAAATCTCGACTCGATTGGCTTGAAGACGAGGAACGTAATACGAGATATTTTCACCTTTCCACGGTCCGGCGACGAGGTAAAAATAAAATTTCTTACTTAAAAGACTCTAATGGCGTTTGGATTGCAGATGAAGCAAAGCTTTGTGACATGGTTCGAGATTATTTTATCAACCTCTATTCTAATGAGATGGCTG
This sequence comes from Gentiana straminea, assembly GCA_036785695.1. Taxonomy (NCBI): domain Eukaryota; kingdom Viridiplantae; phylum Streptophyta; class Magnoliopsida; order Gentianales; family Gentianaceae; genus Gentiana; species Gentiana straminea. The sequence goes on along the minus strand of JAVUPR010000203.1, from coordinate 291,540 downwards.
CTCCTCTATTTGATCATGTCCAAATCCCTACTTTAAATCATGCTGACAAAAGAATTCTCAACCGACCAGTTTCAGAAGCGGAAGTACGTGTAGCAGTCTTCCAAATGGGCGCTTATAAATCACCTGGTCCCGATGGTTTTCCGCCAGTCTTTTATCAACAAAATTGGGATATTGTTGGTGCCTCTTTGTCATAATGGGTTATTAAAGCGTTTCGTGAGTGTCGCTTTTCGAGAAAATATGAACCATACGTATATTGCTTTGATTCCGAAAATTCACCCACCGGAATCTGTATCTCATTTGCGGCCTATTGCCCTGACTAATGTGACGGTCAAGATTATTACGAAAATCATTGCGAATCGGTTAAGACTTTTCATTGGCAAACTAGTTGATAACAGACAAAGTGCTTTTATCCCAGGGCGTCAAACGTCCGATAATATCATTGTAGCACATGAGATTCTACACACGATGCGTAGGAAAACGGGACGGAAAGGCTTCATGGTTATCAAAGTGGACCTCGAAAAAGCTTACGACAGAGTAAGCTGGCCTTTTCTCCGTAATCTTTTGTTGTCTGTGGGGCTAAGCAATCATTTGACTGATCTTATTATGTGTACTCTCTCGAGTACATCTTTAGAACTTTTGTGGAATGGTTCACCTCTTGCCGGATTTCAACCAAAGCGGGGACTCAAACAAGGCGACCCTTTAGCTCCGTATTTGTTTGTGCTTGTTATGCAGGTATTGAGCCATATGATCGATGAATCGATTGCCGTGGGTAATATGAAACCTATTGATGTGTCTCGAGGGGGCCAAAAGCTCTCTCACTTATTTTTTGCAGACGACCTTCTTCTTTTTTCAGAAGCTTCTACGGAACAAGCTTGGGAATTGGAACGAGTTCTCTCTAATTTTTGTTTTGTTTCGGGGCAGAAGATCAGCATTTCCAAGTCTAAATTTTCGGTTTCGGCTAATGTTAACATCCAAACTACAAGGAGTATTGCTGCTGCTCTAGGGATGTCGCATTCTTTAAATCTTGAAAAATATTTGGGAGCCCCTCTACACCATGGGCGGATAAATAAAGAAGTCTTTCATTTCCTTAGGGATAGGATGCGTACTAAATTACAAAAATGGAAAGCTTCCACTCTCTCTAAAGCGGGGAGTGCTTTGTTAACGCATACGGCTCTTACGGCGGTCCCTTATTATCAGATGCAGACGGTTAAACTCCCTGTCTCCATCACAGATGAACTGGATAAGATTGCACGGTATTTTTTTTGGAATGATTCGGAGGACAAGAAAAATATTCACCTTGTGGCTTGGGATGAGATCTGCAAACCCAAGCTTTACGGAGGTCTGGGAATTCGAAAAGCTCACGACATGAACGTGGCTTTCTTAGCAAAATTTGTATGGCAGCTGTGTACCGAGAGTAATAAGCTTTGGGTTCAAATTTTGCGTAAGCGATATGGCTCCCCTTTTGTCCATCCCAAGTCCGGTTGTTCGTTTATTTGGCGGCATATATGTTTTGCAGCGGAGGCCCTGCGCGATGCTTTCAGTGTAATGAAGATGGCGGGCTGAAATGGAACCCGCATCCTTCGGGAAAATTTACAGTTAGCTCGGCTTACCATGACCTTCAAAGGCTGCCTGCTTTATCTCCTTTGGACAGCCGTGGATGGAAGACGATTTGGAGTATCAAAGGCCCGCTTCGTGGTAACCTACTTTTGTGGCAAATTCGTAGGGAATCCCTCCCCACGGCTAAACTTATTTTTTCGCGACATATCATCGAGGATGACACCTGTCCCATGTGCGGCACCCAAGCAGAAACTACAATGCACGCCATGAGAGATTGTACGGTGGTAAGAAAAACTTGGAGAGAAGTGATACCTCGAGAATATTGGTATGAATTCATTTCATTTGTGGGTATACCGAATTGGCTTGATTTCTGCCTTGGTGTGCATATGCTTAAACACGACACCATCGAATTTTGGAGAATTCTTTTCCGCGAGCTGATTTCTAGTATTTGGTATTGGCGCAACGAAGAGTTTCATCAAAATGGTGCCCAAAGACCCCCAACAGCTGTGTTTATTTCAAACGCAATACGCAAAGCCCGAGAACTTAGGCTAGCTTGGTCTTAATTTTGTGATGTTACTGTAATTACAAAATCTCCTTTTTTATGTAGAGTCATGTATAGTTTTTTTGATTTAATAAAATATCCGGTTTATACTAAAAAATTTAGAATTAATGTCCCTAACCTTAAAAAAAAATTAATGTACGTCCCCATAACAATATGCATACAGAGAGTAATTGTAGCAAATTAAGCTCCTCTTAGACGCCATCCTTATTAGGGCTGGTGGCTTTATCATCTCTCAACAAGCTGAAATCCCGACATAGACGAACACTAAAATATTGCATTGTTTTTTACCCTCTTTTTTCAAGATATCCATAAAACTTCTAGAAATAGCCCCACAAGTCTAGAAATCTTTTATTATCATTTATTGACTTCCCCCCTCCCCCGCGCTAATTAACCTAAAAACAAAACAAAACATATAATTTTATTTTATTGGTTTACCTCCCTACAAGCACTTTTCTATAATGTCTTTGGCTAGACATTCTTATTTTCGTTATACATTATCAAATGCATAACTTTTCCTTTCAAGGTCCTTCAAAGAATATTTAGAATACGAGCCATTCATTTCACCTTCATAGAGAATCAGTTGTGCACTTGCTCTAGAAATATTCTTGAAGTATCGTCTAACTAAATTCAGAACCGGATTAGGAGTCTCCATATCCCCACTCATTATATAGTGGTCAAGAGGGAAGACTACTTATTTCTTGTTCACTTGAACGTCCATAGTTACCCCAACAACTCTAGTTACCAATAGCTCTCCAAGTGTGACTACATCTGGGTGATTTTTCTATTGATTAATACATTATATTCTAACTTCTCCAACACTGAGTGAATTTCTTCATCCTCTTTTTGACCATATTAAAAAATCTCAGGTGTTGGATCACTCATGGGACAATCCGGCCTCGTCATCGTCATACCATATATGAGGGGAGTCATTCTCCATTCTTTGCTCCACAAATTGATTTACCTCAATCTTTAACACATCAATTTTCCTTCTGCATATTCCAAACCCAAACATAATGCCCTAGCTTCTCTGAGTCGTGAAGTCTCTTGTTCAAACTATTTCACCTCTCGAACAGACTTTTGCTTATCCTGCTCTAAAACTTCGTGTGTCGTCAGCCAAGGGCGGATCCACATACAAGTAAATGGGGTATGTGGACCCCGTTAAATATAAGAATACACTATATTTTACCTATAGAAAAATATTTTGGGCCTCGTGAAAAAAATTATTTACTCTGTAAAAAAATTACGGACCCTGCTAAACATAATTTCTGGATCCGCCACAGTTGTCAGCGTACCAAAGATAAAATCATCAACAACCTTTATAACTAGTATATCGTGAAGTCTCTTGTTCAAACTCTTGCACCTTTCAAACAGATTTTTGCTTATCCCACTCTAAATTTTGGTGTGTTGTCAACCTACCAAAGGCAAAAAATCACCAACATCCTTTATAACTAGTATATCGAAAATATAAGTCAAACCTAGCTATTAGGATTAAACGCTTACCATTGTATTAAAACCAATTGGTGTTAGTAAAGGTACAACTATATTTTCTTATATCACGCCCCCTAGTGTGGGCCTACAAGAAGAGAGAGATTGCTCAGACTTGAGGGGGGTGTTGAGACAAATTGCCCACACTCTTGAATGAAAATTGTGCAAGTGTTGGACATATTGACAATTATGATCAAGCGCTTACCGTTGTACTAAAACCAATTGGTTTTAGTAGAACGGTAAGCGCTTGATCTTAACTTTTAGTAGAACGGTAAGCGATGGATCCTAATATGGTATTGAAGCAGGAGATCCCGAGTTCAAGCCCCGCTTCGAGCACAATTAAAAACAAAAATAAAAAATAAGTGTTGGGCCCCACTCTCTTCTTATAGGCCCACACTTCCCAAACAAAAAAAAGTCAAGTTTTGCGCATCTTCCCCTTCTTATAGGCCAACACTTGAGGGAGCGTGATATAAGGAAATGTAATAGCACATTTACTAACACCAATTGATTTTAGTACAACGGTAAGAGCTTGATCCTAACATGGTATCGGAGCAGGAAAACCCGAGTTCAAGCCCCGCTTCGAGCAAAATTTAAAAAAAACCAAGTGTTGGGTCACACTCTCTTCTTATAGGCCCACAATTCCCAAACAAAAAACAAACCACTCAAGTGATGGGCCTCTCTCCCTTCTTGTAGGCCCACACTTGAGGGGGCGTGATATAAAAAAATATAGTAGCAACTTTACTAACACCAATTGGTTTTAGTACAACGGTAACGGTAAGCGTTTGATCCTAATATGGTATCGGAGCCATAGGTCACGAGATCGAACCCTGGTTGGAACATTATTTAGAAAAGAAATTGTGCAAGTGTTGGGACAAATTGCCCAGACTTGAGGAGGGTGTTGGGACAGATTGCCCACACTCTTAATGTATAAGAAATATAGTAGCACGTTTACTAACACCAATTGGTTTTAGTACAACGGGAAGCGCTTGATCCTAATAAAATCCACATAGAACAATGGATTTATTTCTTTTTAAATTTGTAAACTAACAAAATTTGGGATTTTTTTAATTAATTACCTAAAAATAAAAGGAACATAAAATAAAATAAGAAAATCAATTAGATGAAGAAAAACTCCATCTATTTAATTTTCTTCCCTCTAAGTCTACGAGTTATCATCGAATAGCTGCCAACAATTTGCCAAGCAACAAATTTTTCCTTAAATTCTTTATTAAGACAATCATCACTAATTATTCTCTAACCAGAGCACAACGCTCAACAATACCTGAAAGTATGGTGAACTGACAATATAAAATTAGAAAATCTCAATTCTTGGTACTAACACACATTGGGTCAATTTTAATCCAAATAATTTATTTTCACAACAAAGAGTCATACGAGTTGCGAACCAGCATGCAATAGATTGTTTATCACAAACAATCCAATACTTTGTGACAATCTTTTAAGATAGGATATTGATACTTGTACTTCCAAAAATCTACATATAATTTATACCCAACATGATATTGTGGTTGTAAGTGTTTTTTTTTTTTTTTTTTTTTGGTTGTAAGTGTTTTTAGTTTTTCAATTGTCTTTGAAGATAAAAATTGAATGATGGGATGATGAGGATATAAAATTTACGTAAAATTTTAGATGTACACGTTTCATTATATTTTAATATATAGATTTTGATGCTAGATAAAAAAATTGTTTAACTACCATGCACAAATAATTAAACAAAAATATTGTAATCATGATTCAATGAAAGAATAAAATAAATAAATACCCATTATTTAATCGATGAGACAGAACAATTAAAAATCCAACCTATAGAAATCGTGGGTTCAACGATTAATTAATAGGAAGAAATTAGGAACTCGTTATAGATAAGATATTAGCTTAAAATTTCTTGTATATTTCTTGTTCAATGATGAAAAGAAAGACGAAAATAATATGGTGGAAAAAAAGGACAAGAGTCGACCCTCTGGAGAGGGAGTAGTTGACAAAAGAATATGAATTTGCCAATGGGAGTCGACTCTTCCTATTTTAGTAGGTGGAAAAATCTGAATTTATTAAAGTAGGAAAGTTGTCTAATAAAAACCACAGAAAGTAATAAATGCCTAATTAGAAAAGGTCCATCTATAATTAATAACTCAATATGTATAAATAAAGAGAGAGTATTTCGAGCAAAGGTTTGTCATCTCTCAACATGCTAGGATCCATCTAGGCTTTGTCATCTATGATCCATTAAAAAAATGGTAAACCCTAATATTAAGGGTCCCCTCATCCCCGATCCCACAGAAAAGTGATGAGAGATTAATCAGGTAACCTAGCAGATCCAACATGGGCTGCCTCTTATAAGCTCTACACTGAAGGGTGTTATCAATCGGAAATCAACCCCTTTTACGGGAATCGAACCGCTGACCTCCAGCTTAGGTACAAGGCATGCATTACACACCCGTGCCTTCACCACTAGGCCATATCCAGGGGATATCTAGGATCCATTAAAAAAAATGGTAAACCCTACCATTAAGGGTCCCCTCACCCCCGATCCCACAGGAAAGTGAGGAGAGGTTAATCAGGTAACCTAGTAGCTCCAACATGGGCTGCCTTTGAAACCTCTGCACTGAAGGGTGTTATCAATCGAAAATCAACCTCATTACGGGAATCGAACCGCTGACCTCCAGCTTAGGTTAGAGGCTGCACTACGCACCCATGCCTTCACCACTAGGCCATATCCAGGGGATATCTAGGATCCATTAAAGAGAGTATTTCAAGAGGTCCATCTAGGCTTTGTCATCTCTCAACATGCTAGGATCCTAACATTAGGCGATAATTGAAATTATGCATTCTTGGAATCCTCTTTTCCGTATGTTTCTTCAAAACTTTCGTAATTTGTCTTACAAATCTACAAATCTTCTTTTATATTCCATGTTAAATTACCATATCTCTTAAAAGGAGAAGCTGAATGAGGTTAGATAATTAAAATTTTAAATATGTCAATATGTCGCTTCAAGTGTGAGTCTATAAGAAGGAAGAGAAACCCAACAATTTATATTACAATTTTTTAGATAATTAATATTTTTTATATGTCAATATGCCCCCTTCAAGTGTGGGTCTATAAGAAGGTAAATAGACCCAACACTTGTAAGCATAGATTTTATTTTATTTTAAGTTTCGAAAGGCTGTGCTTGGTGCGGGGAAGGCTCAACACTTGAAAGTATAGATTATTTTAATTTTATTTTTGAATAGACTGTGTTTGGAGCAGAGTTTCAATTCAGGACATTTTACTCTGATACCATGTTGAATTACCGCTTGGGAGGTAGATAATTAATATTTTATGTACGTCAATAATCCATATGTATCTAAACTCTGAAAACCATAAAGAACATATCAAAACAGAACATCTCTCAATAAAATAGATATAAAATAAAACACACAAAATTCCACCAAATATGGACTCATGAACATGTCAGTCAAAGTGACACAAACCAACTCACATCAGTTGTTATAGCAAGAATAAACATTTGTGTTAGAGTTAAGATCAAGCGCTTACCGTTGTACTAAAACCAATTGGTGTTAATAAACGTGCTAGTTTGTTTCCTTATCATTTAAGAGTGTGAGCAATCTGTCCAACACATGCACAATTTTTTTCTTAAGAGTGGGCAATCGATCTGTCCCATCACTTGCACAATTTTTTTCTTAAAATAATATTCCAGCCATGGTTCGATCTCATGACCTCTGGCTCTGATACCATGTTAAGATCAAACGCTTACCGTTGTACTAAAACAAATCGATGTTAATAAATGTGCTACTTTGTTTCCTTATCATTTAAGAGTGTGGGCAATCTGTCCCAACAGTTAGAGATAATGACAAGATTGAGTCAAGAGTTTTTTTAGATAATGTTATTTGAATTTGAGTTATGATAGAGTTGTTAGGATATTTTATTTGGTTAAGATAGAGTTCTATTTAAACAGATTTCTATCATTAATTAGGCTATAAATATTGTAATGTTCTATGAATATCATCAATCAATGTAATTATATTTCTCTATTAATTTGTAGTATCTTGAAATTGAACCAATAGATGCTAATTATATATATGGATATGAATGAGATTAGAGCACACTTGTGTAGTTGTTCACTCGAGTTGTATGATATATATATATATATATATATATATATTTTTTTATATATATTTTTTTTTTATTTTTTTTGAACAACTAGGATTTTATTAAAGGAAATTAACACCAGCAAGATGCTAGTAAATACAAAACCAATCCACATAAATATCATTTTCCAAATACGAACCGCAAAGTCACGACTCACAATGTAGAATAATAATGTGTGCTACTTCTTCCTCTTCTTTGTTGCAAAATGGGCAAAGTATGGAATCTAAGAGAACTCGGAATCCAATTGAGGTAAAGTGATGGTTTCAGATATTTTCAATTGGGGAAAGAGGAACTTGGGAAGCACGTTTTAGGCAAGGTTCTAATGAGGTTTTGTGAAATAAATATGCTTGTTGTAGATTGCATTACTTCAATGTTAATGATTAATGAAGGATCGAGTTCATTAATCTTAAATACTACTAAATTCCTCATTTTCTTCCGATTTCTCCATGAAGGTCCATTTGACACCAATAGTTTTTTTTTTCAAACCAGAACCTCAGTTAACTCTTTGTGCATCATTTCCCTCAATTGCATTGTAATGCCCCCAACCCTCTTTCGTGCATCATATTTAAACAATGGTCCTCATTTGGTTTAAAAAAGGTAACACGAGTTTAGAAGACATTTATTTATCACACTTATAAGGAGTAAATGCTTTTCCCTCATTGATTCCCAATGTGGGATATCACGGCCATTGCAGTTGATGTTATGTCCTTAATAATTTTTAGTGATGTTTATTGTGGATCCTATGATTTTTCATCAAAGATATTTGGAAATAGGTGGCTTTGAACTCGTTATTCTTATTTTAAGTGTTCATCATATCGAAATTAGCATCCCTACTAGCCCTATTATCTTTAAAGATAGGGTTAAAAATTTAGAATCTGCTCTATCATGTCACCAAGAAATACATAATTTTCTCCACCGTCATTCAACTTTCTCTCTTTACCTCTGAATTGCATCCAAAGATCCTAATTGTGTATTGTGTATGTTCAGGGCCGGCCCTGACATATTCTGGGCTTAAGGCTGTTAAGGGTCAATTTGCAGTGTTTTTAAGGATATATTTTACATCAATTTTCCCCATATATGGATGTTTTTCCTAGAAATCGAGCTTTATATCGAAATATTGAGCAAATGATGTTTTCAATGGTTTAAATGCAAAATCGAGTAAATATCGTGGTTTTATTATCTATTTTGTATGGTTCTACGTTTTGCTCGGTTTTGTCATCTTTTAGGTGCACAAATGTGGAATGGAAGAGGTCTAAATGATGTTTGATTGAATATTAAAATGGAAAGAAAGAGATACAAGAGGATGAAGATGAAATAAAGCTTGGGAAAATCCCGAAAACGACTCGTAATACGACGGGCTAATCAAAAAGGCGTTTTCTGAAGAAGAGTCCTTAATGAAAGTTGTAGAGTTTTCCGAGAGCTTTATTATGACATTCGGATCATAATTGTTGGAGGTCTACAACTCAAGATATGAATTTTAGAAGTTTGAGTCCAAATTCAGAAAACGGGCGTCCAATGCGGCATGAACGGCGTCCATGATTCAAACACTCGTCCTACCCGCCGCCATTGCCACCGACTTACATCTCTATTTAAACAAATGTGAATCCCAAACCCTAAGATCATCAAATAATTCAGCCGACATAAAAAAAGTAGCAGCCGCCTCTCTCTTTTCCTATATATATATATATATATATATGAGCCTTTACCCTAAAATATAAGGCAATAATATTATCAATAATACATAATTATTCACACATAATATTCCAGCCGCAACTTTTCTGAGAATTCAGCCGCACCAAAAACAACTAAAGAGATGAATTCTTCCATCATGTCTTGGATCATCACAAGCATGCAAGGCTAAGCACATCGCGGTAGAGCAACGGGATGAAACCACATCAACGTCATCACAACCATGATTCGTTAGTTTTATTTTTATTTATGATTCGAACATCGTTTTATTTATCGATTGATTTTGGATTGATTGTTAAGTGTTTTATTAGATAGGAATGTCAATAAAACCATATGTTGCTTTGAATTTATATGGAAATATGATTCAATAGTAGAGCTTTTCAATCGATACGATTAATGTTATTTTGAGGAATCTGTTCTCGGTGAAATTTATGGTTTTTATCGCATTATTAGAGAACAATATCTTTCGTATTTTAGTAATTTTTAGAGAAAATTATATGTTTAAGGCGTGAATTTGAATAATGGGTTTAGAAGTGTCAAAAGTGTAATTTGGGCGCTTTTATGTGTTAAATTTATTGAATTATTATTATTTGGGGATGACTACATGTTTTCCATGTTTTATCTATTATGTAGATGCTTAATTTCGAGTGCATAAAGAGGATAAATGAGGCTCAATTCGAATTATGAGAGATAAATATGGAATTGGCTTGAAGAAGAATGGATAACTATGAAGAAATCCGATCCTCAGCATATTGGACGTGCGTCCACTGATCCAGACGAGCGTCCAGGAGTGGACTGGCGTCCATGAAGCGTCCAGAGTCATATTTTACATACAGAGTCTCCAGACGCAAGCTGAACGAGCGTCCACCAAAGAAGACGGGCGTCCGGTGCCGACTTAACCCTAGCCGACCTAAAATCCTATAAATAGCAGCGTGTATTAAACCCTAGGGGACATCTCATATACATTATTCCCTCATAACAAACCCTAGCAGCCGCATCATTCAAGGAGGAGAGTCAAAGATGAATCCTTCCATCCCAATGATTATGTCTAACAACATGATTGTTGGCTAAACGCATAGCGGTGGAACAACGGGAGGATATCACATCAACGTCATCACAACCATGATTTGTTAGTTTATCTTTAGTTATGATTTTGAATACGCCGTTTTATTTATCGTTTGAATCCCGATTTATTGGTTAAGAGTTTCATTAGATAGGAATGTCAATGAACCTCTATGTTGTTTGAATTTTTATGGAATTATAATTCAAAGAATAGTTTTCTATTTCAATCGATACAATTGATGACGTTTTGAGGAATCATATATCGTTAGTTGGGTATTGCAATTTGGGAACGAATTGTTGATCTTGTTATGAATGTTATTTGTTTTTCTTGGAAAAGTAAACAAACCTTAGAAATTGATCTAAAGGAATTTAGTCGGTTTCGTGATTGATCATACCAATAAAACGTATTCGAATCATAAATCGGTTGTCGATCGTTGAGTGATAGATTCTAGGTGTTCTACTCGTTTCCCTTTTATAATTCGAAAACAAAATCGTTTATTTCAACGCTAGTCTTAAGTTTAGTTCATCACAACCTCAATTTTTGCCGTTCGTTTTCGCATATTTCCGGTTAAATCGTATCCGGACGCCCGTCCGTCTTAGAGGACGCTCGTCCACTCTTGAATATCTCTTGTTTGCTTTGTTTGTTTTAGTTGCTTTGTTTTATTTTCTTTCCTTTAGTTTTTAGTTTATTTCTTAGGTTTAGTTTATAGTTAGATTAATCTTAGTTTTAAGTAATTAGTGACATAACCAACTTAGGAGTTATACCTCAATCGATCACTATACGATTCCCTTAGGACGACTCGGCAACACCTTATACTACGTACCTTATACTTGGGGTGTTCCGATAATATAAATTTAAAACACGTTTTTAACGAACAAGTTTTTGGCGCCGTTGCCGGGGAATCGGTAACGGTTGTCAGATTCTTCGTAGGTATAGTTTCTCTAGTTAGTAAATTTCTTAGGTTTTAGATTAGTTTTGTTTTCCTTAGTCTCGCTTTGTTTATCTTCTGTTTCCTGTTGTTTTTCTGCTCTGATCCTCGTTTTTCGGCTTTTGAACGAACGTCCAATCATACGACGCCCGTTCATTCGAGAAAAATTCCCTTTTTATCTCGTTTAATCGATCGAACGAGCGTCCGGCCTTTCCAAACGCCCGTTTGTTTAGTAAATACGCCTCGAATCGCTTTTAGTACACCGGACGAGCGTCTATTGAACCGTACGCCCGTCCGGGAACTTCCCTAGACAAACGCTCGTTCACGATTACGAACGCCCGTCCGTCTATCTTTCTTGTTCTTCTCCTTTCTTCTCTTAGCTTGTATTCCAAGGTTAACTCTTCTCGTCAACCCGACTTTTAGTCGTTGTTGACTTCTCTGGTTGTCCTCCCGGTTTATGCAAACCGAAGCAAGAAGAAGGGACCTCTCCTTTTTGATCCGAGAACCGGAAAGATCCATCCTAAGAAGAAGGTTTTTCCCGATCTAGACATCATGGTCGACCAAGTTCAAAATCCGAACCTAGTTCCTCCTAATCCAGCCCTCCCAAATCAAAATCCGGACCCTCAAGCTCGAATTTGAATCGGCTCCTTCAACAAATACGGTTGTTACAACAACAACGAGAATCGACAAGTCGGGCTACAAAACCAATTGCAACAACTCCATCAAGCCCAAAGAAGCCCAAATAAATCAAGACCCCTATGCCCCCTATCTTAACCAAGACTTCCTGGAGGGGCATAGACCTATTCGACCTCCAGATATGGGGCAAGTACATTTCGATCTGAAGAATGGAGTGGTTGGACTGGTCCAAAATAGCTCTTTTCATGGCACTGCTCAAGAAGATCCTCATGACTTCTTGTCCACTTTTGTTCAAATTTGCGAAGCAGGCCATTATCCGGGTGTTGATTCGAGATTGTTAAGTGAAACTTTTCCCGTTTGCTTTAAAAGGAGAAGCAAACGATGGTTCAAATCTTTACCCCATCACTCTCTCCATACCTGGGCCGATGTTAAAAGAGCCTTCGCTCTGAAATTCGTTTCACCTGGAACGATAATGGGCCTTAAACGTGATATAGCTAATTTTGAGCAAGTAGAAGGAGAAAGCGTAGGGAAGGCCTGTGAAAGGTTGAATTTGTTAATGAGGAAATGCCCTAACCATGGATACACTCGACATGAGCTCCTAGAATTATTCTATCAGGGTGTTACTCAACCCAATAGAGACTATCTAGATTCCACGGCTCATGGGATCTTTTCAGGCGGAGGAGATGATGCCGCCTATAGGGTAGCCGAAACAATTGCCAAGAACAACATGTGGTCAACCTCTAGGAAGACCCATGTTGAGGATGATAAGAGTAAATCGTTGCAAGCGATCCGGTGACACGGATGTTGGTTGCTCAAGTGGAGATGATAAACCAACAAATGGCAAATTTACAAATGCAACGTGCGAAGGGATCGGCGGATATGAGTCTTCCGGGAACGCGGGCGAGCAATGAGAACGGAGATGAAGTAAATGCGATAGGCAACCGAATCAAACTTTTCGTAATTTCAATCAAAATTCTCGGTCAATCAAGCTATAATCCAAACCGTAACTTTTCTGGAAATCCGCGAAACAGTTATTATACGCCACCTGGCGCATCCAATTCCAACCAGTCCTTCAACTCCAACAATCAAAGGCCCCAAGGCAGTTGGGCTCAAACACAAAATCCACAGCCCCACCTCTATCTCTCAAAAGACATTCGATGAGCTAGTAGATATGGTGCAAGCACTAGCCACCGGTCAAAAGGCGATAGAGAGACAGATTGGCCGGATGGCCGATCAACAAGCAAGCGAGGCCCCAAGGAAGACCGCCGAGTTACACGGATAAAAATCCTAAGGCGAAGTAAGTGCACCGTAATGCCATCACACCGCGGTGGAATTATGGACAAGAGGAGGAGTTGAATGCGCTTACACTTAGAAGCGGAAAGAGAGTTGGACCCGAGAAGGCGTCGGGAAACGAGTAGCCCCTCCCGACGCCATGAGTTCGGGGAGGGGATAAGCGACAGACAAATACCGAAGAAAGCGCCAGTGAGCGAGAGCTGAATGATAAGGATTCCTCGGGGGAAAGTGATGAGGATGTTGAAAAGAGTAGTCAGATGGCCGAACCCCTGACTAAAAAGAAAGCTGAAAAGTTTGTCAGATGGAAGGATAAGGAGGATGAAGCCATTAAAAATCAAATTCCAATCAATCATCCGAAAACCCTTCCTTATCCAAAGAAAGAAAAATGAGAATACTTTGAACTCGATAAAACTTACGATGGAGTGAGGAAGCCGCTTAGAGAAACCATGGTGACTATGCCTCTTGCCGAAGTGTTAACCGAGATGCCTAAATGCTCCAAGTTTCTTAAGGACGCCCGTGGAAGTAAGAAGAAGGCTGAAAGGAATGGCGGATGAAGTGCTAAACGAAGAATGCTCGGCAATTTCTCGAGCATTGCAATAAAACGTGGTGACCCCGGACGACCTTCCATCTCTTGCATGATCGAAGGCCGCACGTTCCACAATGTCTTATGCGACTCGGTGCCTCTCGTTAATGTGATGCCTTTGAACATCCGCAAAAGTCTCGGATTGGACAAAAGGCTAAGGGAGCGCCCCGTCTCTCTTCAGTTGGTGGACAAATCTAGCCGTTTAGCAGCCGGTTGCGTTAACAATGTCCTTACCCATGTTAAACAATTGGTGTTTCCAACCGACTGGGTTATATTGGACTACCAATCCGACAAGGAAATGCCCCTGATCCTAGGCCGGCCTTTCTTGGACACCTCTGCTGCCACCATTGACTTCCACACTGGCCAAATTACCTTGAGAATAGGAGACACTTCCATTTCCATCGAGCAAGGTAAAAGTTCTGAAGAATCCCCAATTCGGGGAATTTCATTCATTGAAGCAATTTATGGGGATGAATCGACCCCGATGAAGAGCTCGCAGAGAGACGGGAGCCCTGGATGTCATAAATCACGAAGAAGAAGAAAACAAGCTGTTCAAGAGCCGTAGTCACCGTAGAGTCATCTCAACAACTTGCGCATACCGAGCCTATAAGTGAACAGAAAATTTGGGACATTCCGGGGATGAGCGGTGGTGATCCGAAGGAGCTCAATCGAAGCGTACTTTAACCTTGCCGAAGAGGAAATTTTAATGGGAAGGCTTTGGGATGAAATCGAATTCGGAGAGAAGCGCCCATTGGGAGTTGGATGATTGGGAGCAACTTGCGATGAACTTGAAGAAGAAGAGCTTAAGAAGATGATTGCACATCGCAAAGAAAAAACGGAAGCTGACAGGGAGATCCCTTTTGATGACGTTATTCAATACCTTTCTGGGATAACACCCCAGGAAGATGAAGTGTTCTTCGACCAACCGGTCCTCACTCAAAAAGAAAGAGGTGGTCCGTTAAAATCAAGTATCGACCAACCACCCGCCGACTTAGAGCCGAAACCACTTCCGCAAAGATCTAAAATACATCTTTCTTAAAGACGGCGATAAGTTGCCTCTAATCATCTCATCTAAACTCGAGCCTGAGCAAGAGGCGGAATTAATCAAAGTGCTTGAAAAGCATATCCTCGCGTTCGGATGGCAAGTGGGCGATATCAGAGGAATCAGCCCAGATGTATGCATGCATAAGATCCGAACGGAGGAAGGAGCGAAAAAGGTTAGACAACCTCAAAGGAGGCTAAACCCGCACATGCGGGAGGTTGTCAAAAAGGAGATCATCAAATGGCTTGATATGGGGATTATTTATGCCATCGCCGACGGTGAGTGGGTCGCCCTACTCAAGTTGTGCCAAAGAAGGGGGTATTACCGTAGAGAAAAATGAAAAAGGGGAAGAAATTGCTTTACGCCTTGTGATCGGTTATAGGGTCCGCATTGATTATCGCATTGAACGAAGTCACCGCAAAAGATCATTTCCCCTTACCCTTCATTGACCAACTAATTGAAAGACGAGTGGTCACAAATATTATTGTTTTCTCGATGGATATTCGGGTACTTCCGGATAGCCATCGATCCGAATGACCAGGAAAAGACCACGTTTACGTGTCCATCCGGTACTTTTGCTTTTCGCAATGCCATTCGGCCTCTCGCAATGCACCCGCGACTTTTCAACGGTGCATGTTAGCCATTTTTGACGGACTTGTAGAGCAATGCATGGAGGTCTTTATGGATGACTTCTCGCCTATGGCGACAGCTTTGATGAGATCTTAAGGAATCTAGATATGGTACTCCGGCGATGTGTTGAGAAAAATTTGGTGCTTAACTCGGGAGAAATGCCATTTTCTAGTTGACGAAGGGATTGTTTTGGGACACAAGCCGTCCGGTGAAGGTATTCGGTGGATAGGGCTAAAGTAGAGGCCATTGAAAAAATGTCATATCCAAAGACAGCATAAGGAGGTACGAGGATTCCTGGGACATGTAGGCTTCTATCGGCGTTTTATTAAAGATTTTTCGACTATAGCAAAGCCGCTATCCAACCTGCTGAAAGAGGAAGTAGAGTTCGTGTTTGATGATGCGTGTAAGGAAGCTTTCAAATGCTTAAAGGATAAGTTAACCGGTGCCCCCATTCGATCGCGCCCGACTGGACTAAACCTTTTGAACTCATGTGCGATGCCTCTAACTACGCTATAGGCGCGGTTCTAGGGCAAAGAATTGACAAAAAGTTCGGACCAATCTACTATGCGAGCCGAACTTTGAACCCAAAAATTCGGTGTAACTATACTACTACGAGAGAAAGAATTCCTAGCGATCGTTTTTGCTATGGATAAGTTTCGAAGTTACCTTCTTGGGTCTCGAGTTGTGGTTTGGACGGATCATGCAAAGCATTACGCTATCTCATGGAAAAAGCGAGACGCCAAACCAAGGTTACGAGATGGATTCGATCCTACGGAATTTGACCTTGAAATTAAGGATAAGAAGGGTAGCGAAAATGTTGTAGCGATCACCTATCTCGCCTAGTGAACGAGGGTGACGAAAATCCGAAGGAAATAGGCATTGACTTTCCGACCGAGCGCTTAATGAGACCGGAGAATGTGAGGCCGTGGTATGCGATTACGTCAATTACTTAGCGACCGGACATCTAGAAGAGATGACGTATCGGGAAAAGAAGAAGTTTTTCGGTGACTTGAAGTATCTCGTATGGGAGGATCCACATTTGTTCAAAGTCCGCATAAAGACGGGTTGCTTAGAAGGTGTGTTCCGGAACATGAACAACCGGATATCTTAGAGCAATGTCACGGTGGCCCCGCTCGGTGGACACTACGGAGCACCAAAGACCGTTGCGAAGATCCTTCAAACTGGATTTTACTGGCCTACTCTGTTCAAAGACGCTGAAACCTTTTGCAAAGGTTGTGATAGATGCCAAAGAGTAGGGAGGCTCAGTAATAGGATGGAGATGCCTTTGAGGCCTATTTTGGAATGTGAAGTCTTCGACGTGTGGGGCATCGATTTCATGGGACCTTTCCCATCATCGTGCGGTAATAAATATATCCTAGTCTGCGTTGACTATGTTTCCAAGTGGGTAGAGGCTATAGCCACCCAAACCAATGATCACAAAGTTGTAAAGAAATTCTTGCAAAAGAATATCTTTACTAGATTTGGTCGTCCTAGAGCCCTTATCGGTGATGAAGGTTCGCACTTCGTAATGCACCGCTAGATAAAATTCTTGAACGATATGGTGTCAAGCATAAGATTGGTACACCATACCACCCCCAAACCAAAGGTGGCCAAGTCGAAGTAAGCAACGAAGTCTAAAGCGGATTTTGGAGAAAACGGTGAATTCGAATAGATCCAACCGGAGTCCGAAATTGGACGACGCACTCGGGCTTATCGTATCGCGTTCAAGACCCCTATGGGTACGTCGCCCTTTCAAATGGTTTACGGCAAGGCATGCCATCTACCGGTCGAGCCGGAGCACAAAGCTTACTGGGCTATTAAATACTTGAACTTCGATAGCCAGCTCTGTGGCGAGAAAAGATTACTGCAACTGCATGAGCTCGATGAATTCAGACTCAGGGCCTACGAGAACGCAAAACTGAGCAAGGAAAGAACGAAAGCGCTCCATGATGCTAAAATAAAGGACAGAGATTTCAAGGTAGGAGAGATGGCTTTACTTTACAACACCAGATTACATCTGTTTGCTGGCAAGCTTAAGTCCAGATGGTCCGGACCCTTTGAAATTGTCGAAGTTCATCCGGGAGGAGCGATTTCCTTGAAGGGGTACAGCGGTCAACCTTTTAAAGTAAACGGTCACAGATTAAAAAAGTATTTTGGCCAACCTTATGAAGTACCTGAGGTCATCTACTTTCAAAAGTTGGTTGACGTGCCTGATGTGCTGAATTGTGATGAGATTCCATCCGATTTCTTTGCTTCGAATGATGACATTCTTACCCTTACAGAAGCTTCCACCACGATCCCCGAACCTATCATTCCGCTAGTGCCACATGTACGAGAAGTTGAGACAAAGACGAAAGTCGGTGTCTTTGTCGGAGAACCAAGTTAAAAAACTTGGTAGGGCATTTCACTTGTGGAGGTTGTGGTCAAACCTCGGTCCTTCACTCGATTCGATGATGAGGTGGCCGCATTTAAGCCAAAGTGGCCCGACCCGGGTTGACTTTGAAGAGTATGTCAAGCTAATGACATAAAAAGAGCGCTTCTGGAGGCAACCTAGCTTTGTTTCTTTTCTCTTTAAGTAAGCTATTTCTCGTTTCGGTTGTAGGAGTAGTACCTTGGTTGTTTGAGTGAGATGTTGTGTTCCTACGAGTTGTTGAATGTTTCGTTTATGTTTATTCACATACCCCTTGTACCCCGAGATTATATGTATGTCGAGTGTTGCGTATACCTTAGAGCGGGTTCGAGCTATTCTATCCAATGTTGTCAATTCGAGTTGCGGTGGTACATTCATGCTACGGCCTGACTTCTGCTAACTTTCATCCGACAACCACTGTTGAAACCAGCTAAGTTTTCTTTTCTTTTATTTGCACATTCTGAGGACATAATGTGATTTAAGTGTGGGGGGGTGTCTGGGTATGTTTTTATGCTATATCTTTGAAATTTAAATTTTTTGTGAGTCTCGAGCATATGATTGAAACTGCAATGCTTGCTAGTTGTAGTTTTCTAACGATGATAGTATGTGACTTAGTGAGATAATTATAGCGTGTCTTTACTTTTATGGAGGTAGTATTCGTTTTTCACGTTCACGAGGGCCATTGATTTTGAAGCACCGCTTTTTGAAGTATATCCTTTCATTATTTTAATGGTTTATCTTGGGAAGGTCAGTATAGTAACACCTTAGTTAGACCATGTACTGTGAATATCATAAAGTTTGAATGTGATAAGTGAGATGTAACTTATGTCTTTTAAAGAAAAAAGTGAATAAATAAATAAATAAGTAGTGAATTATTAGTAAATACGTTTGTCGAAAGTCAAGTTAATGATTTGAGTGAGGTAGGGTATACCACGTATGTCCTATACCACTATGATGACCAAAAGCTCACGATAGTCAGTTTATAGCTACCCGATGATTTGAGTAGGTAGGGGATTATCACGAAATGTCCTACTCTACTATGACGGGTAAGAGCTTATTCTGATATGCGTTGAATTTGAAAATTTTGAAAAATGATGGATAAGAATAGAGTGAAGTCTTTGTTATCATGGATCTTATACCCAGTAGAACCGCATGATATGCTGTAGGGATTATCCTACTGAGTGCGTGGGAAGGCTTAGTGTGAAGCTATTACTTGTCGTACCTAGGATAGTCATTGAAATTTTTGAGAGGATATTCCTTTGAAAGGCTTGTTAAATTTGAGAAGGGCTTGTCACACATACACCGAATCTATCTCTCGTGATGGTATTGTTTGCTATAGTTGTTATATCTTTTGTTACGTGAGTTGGAGATCTATGTGGAGTGCATGAAAGTTGAGCTATAGTTTTGATTGTTTTGTCCGGGACGAACAAAAGTTCAAGTGTGGGGGAGTTGTTCTCGGTGAAATTTATGGTTTTTATCGCATTATTAGAGAACAATATCTTTCGTATTTTAGTAATTTTTAGAGAAAATTATATGTTTAAGGCGTGAATTTGAATAATGGGTTTAGAAGTGTCAAAAGTGTAATTTGGGCGCTTTTATGTGTTAAATTTATTGAATTATTATTATTTGGGGATGACTACATGTTTTCCATGTTTTATCTATTATGTAGATGCTTAATTTCGAGTGCATAAAGAGGATAAATGAGGCTCAATTCGAATTATGAGAGATAAATATGGAATTGGCTTGAAGAAGAATGGATAACTATGAAGAAATCCGATCCTCGCATATTGGACGGGCGTCCACCGATCCGTACGAGCGTCCGTGGAGTGGACCGGCGTCCATGAAGCGTCCAGAGTCATATTTTACATACAGAGTCTCCAGACGCAAGCTGAACGAGCGTCCACCAAAGAAGACGGGCGTCCGGTGCCGACTTAACCCTAGCCGACCTAAAATCCTATAAATAGCGCGTGTATTAAACCCTGGGGACATCTCATATACATTATTCCCTCATAACAAACCCTAGCGCCGCATCATTCAAGGAGGAGAGTC
Organism: Gentiana straminea; assembly: GCA_036785695.1. Lineage (NCBI taxonomy): Eukaryota > Viridiplantae > Streptophyta > Magnoliopsida > Gentianales > Gentianaceae > Gentiana > Gentiana straminea. The sequence continues at coordinate 271,445 of JAVUPR010000203.1, read as the reverse complement.
AAAGATGAATCCTTCCATCCCAATGATTATGTCTAACAACATGATTGTTGGCTAAACGCATAGCGGTGGAACAACCGGAGGATATCACATCAACGTCATCACAACCATGATTTGTTAGTTTATCTTTAGTTATGATTTTGAATACGCCGTTTTATTTATCGTTTGAATCCCGATTTATTGGTTAAGAGTTTCATTAGATAGGAATGTCAATGAACCTCTATGTTGTTTGAATTTTTATGGAATTATAATTCAAAGAATAGTTTTCTATTTCAATCGATACAATTGATGACGTTTTGAGGAATCATATATCGTTAGTTGGGTATTGCAATTTGGGAACGAATTGTTGATCTTGTTATGAATGTTATTTGTTTTTCTTGGAAAAGTAAACAAACCTTAGAAATTGATCTAAAGGAATTTAGTCGGTTTCGTGATTGATCATACCAATAAAGCGTATTCGAATCATAAACTCGGTTGTCGATCGTTGAGTGATAGATTCTAGGTGTTCTACTTGTTTCCCTTTTATAATTCGAAAACAAAATCGTTTATTTCAACGCTAGTCTTAAGTTTAGTTCATCACAACCTCAATTTTTGCTTCGTTTTCTCGCATATTTCCGGTTAAATCGTATCCGGACGCCCGTCCGTCTTAGAGGACGCTCGTCCACTCTTGAATATCTCTTGTTTGCTTGTTTGTTTTAGTTGTTTTTTATTTTCTTTCCTTTAGTTTTTAGTTTATTTCTTAGGTTTAGTTTATAGTTAGATTAATCTTAGTTTTAAGTAATTAGTGACATAACCAACTTAGGAGTTATACCTCAATCTGATCACTATACGATTCCCTTAGGACGACTCGGCAACACCTTATACTACGTACCTTATACTTGGGGTGTGATAGCAAAATAACTAACTGCTAACTTTAACCGACAGAGTATCGAATCAACAGTAGTATAGTGATAACAAGGTCGAATCCACATGGAACAACGTTTAAGTACCAAAGTCGACGTAGAACTTGGTTTAGGTCAAGATTGCAGTGGAGAGATATTACACTAGTGCGAAAGTAAAAATTAGCAAACGGTTGTAATTCTAGTTATTAAAAGGTATAGCCGAATTATGATCCAACGAGTTATTTTTACCCCTAAGGGAAGACTTGACAAGGAGTGTGTTTTAACCAACCTACCTTTCCACAGTATTTTAACGACATCCACGGGTGCCAACTCCTAATTCTGGTGTTAAGATCTGAACAACTCTCACTCAACACCCTATGTGAAGTTAATTAATTTTCCCTTTAGAAAACCGATTAACCTAACATGATTACGCTCTTTGAGTCGCTCGAACAACGATGACAAACCTCTGTATTGGAAACATTCCTAACAATTAGGCCGAATCTACGCAACGATCCCAAAACCCCTTTTCCCACATCTCACCGCAAAATACATTTATAGGTTCGATGT